>JAVDOI010000016.1:4472718-5072718 GCA_032191485.1 Leptoclinus maculatus
GACAATTACAACAACGCACGGACTAACTGTCACTCAATTAGCGCTCTGATTAACTATTCATTTCAGGACAGAGGGGGGAAAGGGAGAGAATGAGAGGGAAATGCGGAGAGGAATAATAGGAAACAGGTACAAATGGTAAGGCTGAACGTCAGCCAGCAAAACAGAAATGAAACAAACTTTCCAGCCTCTCTGTCTCGCACCAACTCCTTCAGGACACCAGCACACCTCTGCTCTCCTGCTCCACCGGATGCCACGCTTCAGCAGTGAACGAAACAGACGACAAACCTCGATGACAAATAAATAAATAAAAAGCGGCATAACTATGTGAGCTCACCAGCCATTTGTTAATCAACCCAAACAGGGATTTAATTTAATGCTTTGGCCAAGGCTGGAGCTGATATGCAGATGGCGCAGAGACGGGCCTGTGTGACTGGCGCTCTGGGAGCTGGAGGGGTGGCGGGTGGATCGAGGTAGGGGGGGGAGACGGATGGAGGGGAGGTTCTGCCACGTTCCAGCACATACACAGCAGCTCACCAACAGGGAGAGGAATGCGTCGTCTGGCCACATAACAACACACACACACACACACACATTCGGCTGTCAGAGCAGTAAAACAGAGTGTTTGGCTGTAATGGGACAGAATACAAGTTTACTAACCTAGTGAGTAGATGGCTGGTTGGTCGCCCGACTGATCAAAGGAGAAGATAAGTTAGCTCACCTAGAGGTTGACTTTTTTCAAACCCGACGGGCAGGTTGCATGTGTGCTGATGACTAAAATAACTTGGTTAATAATAATAATAATAATTTGGGTTTTAGTGCAGAAACAATTTGATTAACTGATTAGTCGATTGAAAGATGATGAACAATTTGTTGCTAGAATAATAATTTAAGTAATTAAAAAAAAAAAAAAAAAAAAAAAAGCCAAAACTTGGTTGGCTGGTGGTCACTTCTTAAATGCAACAATTTCCGGCTTTTGTCTTTCTTATATCCTTGTAAATTGAATATCTTTTGATTTGGGACTGTTGGTGAGATAAAAGCTATGAAGAGGTCCCATTGAGATCTGGGAACTTGTAATTCATTCTTCACTCTTGTCCGACATTGTATGGACCAGACTGTCGACATATTAATCGAAGATTTAAAAAAAATTAAAGAACTATATCGTGTTTCAACAGTATCTCAACTTTGTCAAATGTACTGTACAATTAAATTAAAGTATCAAAGTTCAATGCGGAGCAAATCACAACTGCTCAGCGTAGCAGTATGGAGGATTCACCGTCGAACGACAGCAGTAAGCAGTCAAACTGATGGGTGGTTTTGCACTGAAATGATTGGCCAGCTGCCTAAGCTGATCTCCTTATAGATAAAAGGTCAAAACACTTCCAGACACAACAGCATGGGGAGGGGTTTCATGCGTTTGTGTATGTGAGCATTAGTGGCTTATACTGGAGTAAAAGCAGTTCATACACAGGGTGAAGGAGGAAGAGAGGTTAGCTAAACATCAGGAAAGTAACTAATGGACAAAGGAAGTGAGGGAAACTCATGAGGGGTTATGCAAGTGGGGAAATGTGCAGTAAGACACTTGATGAAGACATCTGTCTGAGAGACTGTCCAGAAGCAAGCAAGTTTCAGAGCTGCACATGACACTTGCAATCCCTCGTCCTGCTCCAAAACAATGTCAAGAGAAATGAATGAATAAAGACTAATAACTAATAATCTCTTCAGTCTATTTTGTGCGTGACCTCGACCCATGTAGTTCTGACTTCAGTCTGTTCAGACATCTTAAGGCGAATGCAGGCTCTTTAAAGCCGATCCACTTACAGTGCATTAGTCTCATTAGCACATCGGTGCTGGACTGGTGTTTGAGTGTTTTATGGTGTGCATGAGTGCTTTAAATACTGCCATCACTGACAACATTAAAGTGGCGCTGTGTGCTACCTGTAAAAGCTCAGAAGGCATTTTTGCCACTTATGTAATGATCATACAAGACAAGAACGAAGGGGGAAAAGATTTCAAGAATTAAAGAATACAATTCAGTTTGAAGCTGGGGCTGCAGCTGGGTTTAAAGGTTTAGTGGCAGAGTAATTGTTCAAGCCTGTGGCTCAGTCCGTTGAATGAGACTACATGGAGGCTACAGCAGCCTAAAGATGAAGAAGAAGCTAGAGTACAGGATGAGGGAAAAGAGGAGGGCTGAGCAAGAGACAGCAAGAGTCTGAACGAGAGAGAGAGAGAGAGCGAAAGAGGAGGCCCTCAGTGTATGTGGTTAATGCTATGACAGTGACAGAGAGTCGGGACAGGGCAGGGCAGCCACAGGGCGGCCAGATTGAGTGGAAACCCATGGGAGTGTGACCATCCCTTGGGGGCCACTAGGAGATTTCACACAGCCAGCTGCACACAGCCAGCGCCTCCTGGTAGGCTGTGCTGGATGCACATTCACACACACAAACACACACACACACACACACACAGGCTGCCCTGGTGCCCCTCTGCTCCCTCAGCTGGTAAAGGAGGAGGCACACGCACAGACAAGCACTGATACACACACACACACACACACTAGTAACATAATGCAGGTTCACAGTTTTACAAATAAGTTAAATTACTTAACTATGAAATTACTAAATTAGCACTAAAGCCCCTTTTTTAAATTTCCCTTCTTATCCTCCTTTTTATTCTTATGTTCCTTTTAACTCCACTCCTCTCCTGTAGTACCGCTACTGTCCAGTAGATGGTGGTGGCTCCCTGGAGCATGGAGGCCACCGCTGTGATGCTGACACAGAGCTGGAGAGCGACTGACGGACACACCGCAGCCAAGACGCCTCTCATCCTAATCCAGAGCACTGGTGTGTGTTGTGTGTTGTGTGTATATATACACACATACACATATATATATTTATGAAAATGGGGGCCATGTGTGTATGTATCAGTTGGTGTAAGTGTGTGTATTACAGTCAGCCTAATGTTTGTGGTATACAGAAGTGTTTGTTCATGTGTGTTGTTGTTGGGGGGGGGTCCGTTGCTTCCTAAAGCACCCTAGGATTAGTGCGGTGTTAGCATATTAGCATCTTAGCTGGAGGGCTGCTGCTCAACACCACCTGTGTCAGGCACAAACTTCTCTACCCCCCACACACATATGTAGACACACACACACATGCACACAGTGGGGGGGTGAAGGTCACTTACCTACAGCAACTCCAAGCTTACCGTCTTAATTCATTACTGGAACTACTTTGTCTGTCTCTTTACATGCTGTGCATTAATACGACAAATAAATCATTATTTGGTGCCCATTTTTGTTTGTAACATTAAAACATACTTTACTCCACCAATTTATTCAATTCAGGGTCGAAGTCCAGCAAGTTGGCGGTTTCTGTGACATTACTAAGTAACTGGAAAAATCGCTGAAGGCTTTGACTGCATAATACGTCATTACAATAACACAGCTATTGTTGGGGAATAAATAAAAAACACCAGGAAGTACTGTTAAAAGACATACATAACGATGAGTAGAACATAAGTAATGATCTTGGATCAGCTGGTAGGTCCCCTTACAACATTCATTTATAGATTATGCCTGAGAGACACATCTGGCAGAGATAAAAAATCAATGGATTAAGATTATACCAGTTAATTTTGGAATTTCTATATGATCTTGTACTGTTACACTCAGTCAGGTGAAAATGTACAATGTATGGCTGCTCTAATTTGTTATTTGATAATGATACATGTAAGACTTAGTCATTTGGAACAAGGAAATACCAGAAAGCCATACATCTCCACAGATTCATGTTGATTGAGATTCACCACTAAACATCTTTCCTTTGTACTCCAAAAAAAGAACACCACCAAGGAGGCTGTTGCAATTTAGAAATCGTGCAACATCAAAGTTCAGCAAATCCAAGAGATTTTGTGATGGCCCCTCTGCCCTGCTTGCTGGTTTCCTGCTCTGTGCTCTTCTGTTTGCAGAGGCCCGTCCTGTGAAGGAGGACCATTAGTGGCATGAGACACACCTGGGCCCAGTTTGACCTCCTGTACTGTAGGTCTAAATTCATAGTCACAGTCTGTGACAGCTTCAACCACAAGACGATGAAGCTAGAAACGTATGAAATGGAACATGGAAAACAAATGCTAAGAAAGTGAGAAAAAGAACGGGTTTCAAACTCTTATCAGCAAATGTACTCATTGATTCATATGCTACAGTTAAAGAGTTAAGCACACAGTGTAGCCATACAGTAGGAGGCATATATAACATTATTACTATTAACCAGACGGGGCAAACTCAGGTTTACGTCTAGATCATCAAACCCCAAAAGAATATTAAACACAGCTCAGTTACAAGGTTTATTCCCGCTACATCCACACACATCCATCCACCCACGCACACATAAAAAGACACACACAACTACCAAAGCGTAACATGCCATTGAAAACACAAAGACACATCTCTTTGGATGTGTTCCAGTGTGTCAAGAAGGTAAAAATACAATCCTAGTGAACCGTTACAAAAAGCCCTTGCATTCAAACACCCAGTAACATCAGGGATGCCATGCTGCTTGTGTTCAGAATGCAGTGGATCCAATGTGATTAGGAAAGGCACACACAGGCAATGAGCAGGCTAATCAAATTGCACTGATTGCTGGTATATTGCGTCTCTCTGTTCTCTCCTTTGGATGGCATTGTGTGTGTTGGCATCATTGATTTCTTCATTTGGTTAACATCCTTGAAGTTCACATTGAATAGACTTTACTTTCAACACGTTGCACATCCTTTTCTAAATATAAATCTTAGTTGAAATAACATTAAAATCCACAACACATCAGTAGGACCTGTTAAAATGTCATAAAATTAAATCAAGGACATTCTCTTTCGTTTACCTTTTAAGCAGAACAATTTAAGTAATTCAGTTTGAATATAAACTATTCAAATTATTTGAAACTATTTTAAGTTTGTAAGAAAGGTTTTGTTCACATACTGACATGACCATCATAATAATTACCTGACCAGTCATTAACCGTTTCTTTTCAGTAATCCTTATATTCATAATCGCACAGAGGAGTGGGTCTCTTTGAGGTTCCCCATTTAAATCTGATATTCATATTCATATTATTATACTGTTCTTTTGCCTCATTGGACGTAAAAACAACCTATCAGAGGAATAGAGTGAGACAGATGGACCAATCAGTCAATAAGAATAGCTGTCCATCAGAACAAGATGGAGAGGGTCAGGAGACAGACACAGCTGTCTAACTGTTGCCTACATCAGACAGGCGACAAGAAGTGTGTGCAAGTGTGTGTGTGTGTGTGTGCATTGGGGACCTTAACCAGCCCAACCCTGACCAGTTGAGCAGTGGTGAACAGGTGCAAAGCTTTGTGCGTATATGTGTGTGTGTGTGTGCATCACTATTATTCCAGAGTGGTTGGCTCTGTATTATTAATTCAGAAATGCTGGGCTGGGGCAGTGGGCGGCAGCTGGCGTTATGTGTGTGTGTGTGTGTGTGTGTGTGTGTGTGTGTGTGTGGACAACATAAGACCCCTTTGGTCTTTTGTGAAGCCTCCCCTCCCTTCCTAGAGCAGCAGAGAGGCATTGTGCTGTACATCTCCCTGTCTTTCTGTGAACTCATACACATGCACACACTCAAACACACACAGCATACTCTGTAAACACAAATACACACACACACACTCACACTGGAGCACAATAGCTCAGCGCAGCAGGCTAGAGTAAACAATCAAGTACTACACCCCCAACTACTGTCAAGTGCATCACCCCACCCCCTTCCCCGACCCCATATACCCCCTGCACGCACGCACACACACACACGCACACACACAGACACACACACACACACCAGCCCAGCCGTGCCTCATTCTAAAGGTTTCATTCATGTGTTGCACTGAAGGGCCGACAGTAAGTGCTCTCAAGCTCACTAACTGCTGCTCTTTCCTATCCCCTCCGTCCTGCCAGGCTACCTGTCTGTCTGTCCACCTGTCCAAGTGCCCATCTGTCCAACAGGGTGCTTTCATACTGGGCAACTCCGGGTTCTGGGTTCTTTACTCTTTAACTTTTGTTTGTGTGAACAGGTGAGACCAATGCCAACAATCATCCACAGAGTAAAACCACTATCTGTTGGTACTTTTAGGTGTTTCAAGGCATACGGTTTGTTAGGGAGGAAACAGAGAGACAACATGGTTATATCTGGATGAATCACAGTTCAAGAGAACAATGTGATAGGCTGCAGTTAATCATGCTTGTAAAGCACAACATTACAAAATGGAGCAGGGGCAAAGCACAATCAGTCATGCTCAGTCATGCGCAACAGAAATGCTACTCGTAAGCCCATGTGACTTTTGTTTACAAGATGCTGTTTACTTGTGATTAGGCAGTTAAACTTCATGAAGTACTGTAAATGTGGGACCAACAAAATCACAGTGGGATTGCAATTAGTGACTGGCCTGCCTGCCTGCCTGCCTGCCTGCCTGCCTGCCTGCCTGCCTGCCTGTCTGTCCCACAATGAGGTGACAGACAACTCTATACGTCAATTAATCTCAGACGAACACTTCTCTCTCCTTTCCTGAGAGCTGGTGTTTGTCTTGCTGTAACGTCTGTTCGTCTAAGAGGCTGTTTTTGACAACGTGTCCACCTCAGCTGGCCGGCATCAGGCACTTGAGGCTCAGAGACAATTCAAAACAGACAAAGATGACAACATGCGTTTACTATGTTTTAATCAGTACAAGACAAATAATACACATTTATATAAAAAATGTCAAATACGATATGATAATCCCTATATTCTTGAATTGAATAATTGTGTTTATTATTATTCTTTAAATCTGCTTGCATTTTCAAGAAAAATAAATCACAACCAAAGCTCAAAACTGATTTTATATCGCTTATAATCTCCATCGGGAGATTGCAACTCTAAGAATTTATGGTTTTAGGTGTTTCTCATAATGATTTTTACAAGGCCATTTTCTGGGTATTAACAAAGTACGTCCTTAAACCAATTTTTGGCACCGCACCAAAAACGTACTTTTGTTGTGATAAGTAGTTATGCATACATATTGATAAAATGTACTGAAGAGTATATGTGAAACCCACAGTAATATTGGTGCTGTCTGAACCTGCCGGCCTACAGCCCTGCAAAATACTTAATGAGCAGGCCGTTTCCCAGGTCTATTCAAACTCAAGATATTGTGTAAAAACACTCAAACCACGGCGCAATATCTGAATATGGCAGATGTTCGCCTCTTTTCTTCTCTGTTCTCCTCCTCCAACTCCTCTCATACAGCAGTCTGCCATTGAACCTCATGTTCCAGCCGCTATGCTGAGAGACATCTGCACCTCACTGACTGTTTCCTTCTTTCTTTCCTCGTCTCATCTTTCCTCTGTACACACACACAAACAAAGATAGAACTCTTTTCTTGATGACAGATGGCAAATCAACAATTGTATAGCATCAGTCTCTCAAAACACAGACACACAGACGCACGCACGCACACACACACACACACACACACACACACACACACACACACACACACACACACACACACACACACACACACACACACACACACACACACACACACACACACACACACACACACACACACACACACACACACACACACACACACACACACACACACACACACACACACACACACACACACACACACACACACACACACACACACACACACACACACACACACACACACACACACACACACACACACACACACACACACACACACACACACACACACACACACACACCCTTGTCCTCCAGTCCCTTTGTGCCCAATCCCCTGTCAGATGTCTTGATCTGTTTCTTACAGCTGAGTGTATGCATTAGTGTGTGTGTGTGTGTGTGTGTGTGTGTGTGTGTGTGTGTGTGTGTGTGTGTGTGTGTGTGTGTGTGTGTGTCCCTCTTTACCTTGGTATATTAAGCACTAGTTTAATGAGAGCTTGGTGAGGTGCGGGCCCCAGCCAGTGGACCATATGGGAGAGATTTAGCCCCCTCAGAACACTGAGCCAAGTCTTGCTGACATGATTACCACTGCCGTCCGCTGCTCTACACTAGTATCAGATTGGGAACTGGGAATTTTGTCATGGACAGCTAATTAATGACTGGAGATTGGCAACCAGAGACGGTGGAGGCTGAGGGAGGATGAAAAATTCTGTCAATGTTTGGTCTCTTCTTCCTCTCTGTTTTTAAATCAGGCAAACTAAATGAGACTGTGAAAGACGCATAAAACTCAAGAGACGTGCATGCAAGCACATATGTACACAAATAGAAGAAGAAGAAAAAAGCTTGTAACATGATTACAGTGTCACATTTTCTGGTTGGTTAAAACAGACAAATTGTCCTTCCTTTCCCAGAATATCCTAATAATGATCACATTTTACTTGTGTGCCTTGAATGTACTGTACACACTGTTGTAACTGTACATCTTTGTGAATGCATGGATTAATTCATGACTCACATTGTCAGTGTGTCTGTGTGGCACAGCAGGCTGAAGCTAGTGGCTTAGTTAATCCTGTCAGCGACAGATTACAGGTGGGACGATATAAATAGACTGACTGTCCCTTTATCCTGGCCACTGTGACATCAGCATGCAGCTCAACTATTAAGTCATACAAAACAGGAGCAAACGCAAACCAAACCCACCGAAGGCGGCCATATATTTACCTAGGTAATCAAAATGACCAGATGTTTCAACAGGCTGTCGCATTAAACTGTGTCTTTACTTCACATCTGGCTGCCAGAGCAGAGACATCTGTAGTGCGTAGCTTTGCCGCTCTGAACTACACTCGTCAACTCTTGACACTGCTGCCTAAAACACGTATAATATTTTACTCAAGGTATGTTGTACAAAATGAATACTGTTTATTTAAAGGTATTCATCATTGAAATTAAGACAACCGCAGCAGTGTTGGTATGCTATGTATTTGTTTCACACTCAAACAAACCGACTAACGGTGCTGATGGATTTCCCAAATCCCTACTCACCTTTGCTCAACAGTAAGGTAAAGAAGGGGCCAACTGTAAACTAGTGGCTCTGCTTTACAATAAGCATCCCTGTGTCTTATCTGACGACCATCAGACTGGGTAATCAATTCAGAAACCCTAAATAAAATTGCGAGTGCCTGCAGTAGCCTCAAACAGCTGCTGCCTTCATGGTCTGCCCATAAGCTTCTGTAAGAGAGGTTGCTCTCTTGAACAGATGCTCTGTTTTACAAATAAAGCAACACAGAGCTGTGTGCCACCGTAGCAGAGTGAATAGGAGAAAATACATCAAAGATGTAACTGAGCAACAATGGTTGTCCAGTTTCCCTTGGCAACCAGATGTAGACCACTGTCCACCATTGTGGCTGCTGTTATTGCCCTCGTTTAAAACCACTTTTCCTGTGACAAAAAAAGAAAAGAAAGATAAAAAAAAAAAAAAAAAACTGTTGTTGTTAACTCATCTGCTCAGGTAAATGAAAGTTGAACAAATTAAGATAAGTATGTAATTAAAAATCATACAATTAGCATCTCAGAAAAAACCACAGCAGCACAGAATATACCTGAGGAGAACTGAACAACTTGTTTTTAGGGAAATCTCATTTTCTGCACTGACATACCTGTATTTAGTAAATCTTATATGTGATAATTCTTAACTTAATTATGAGCTATAACCGGAATGGCAATCAGTCTGTCAACTTGACTGATAACTGAGGCACTTAAAAATACCATTAAATTGTGTGGTTTCCAGTGGCGGGCCGTTGACATCAACATGTAACGTTACGACTTCTGGTTGTATTTTTCAAAATAAAAGACGGGATTTTCCAAACTGACAAGAAAATACATTTGTTTACTTTTGAGTATTCCCATCAGTTCTACTAATTCTGCTGCACCACATTTTGGAGGCAGATCTATTTTTTACTATTAAATTTATATGACTTATTTGAATATGATGCTTTATTATGAACGGTGGTGGAAAATAAATATGTAGCCCACGTTTACTCACGCATTTTTAAGTACCTGTACTTTATTATTTACATTTTGAGGGTTAGGAAAGCCTACAACAGTACGTGTATAAGCACGGGTTCTTAAAATGTCCTCCACCACAGAGAGCTGCAACTGTAAAAAGCTGGTTTACAGTTAAATGGCAATTCATCTCTAAAAAAATATAAATTTATAGTAGTCTATATCTTGCTCATAAAACGTCTGAATGCAGGACTTGTAATAGGCTATTTTTACACTGTGGTACTGCTGCTTATAGCTAACTATCTGACAACTTCTTCCACCACTATGAACTACACTACCCAGCAGCTTATAGCGTTAAAGCAGTTAGCTCCCACTCAACAAGCTAGCTACAACATCAAATACAGCTTTAAACGATGTACATATGTAATAATGATTAGATGATATCATCTTGATGGCTTAACATTCACGTGGTCTATCTGGCTGTATAATGTACTGGTTTCATTATCTTAATAAGGAGTGAATCCATTGTACCCGATATTAGAGAACCAGCTGTTGGAACTGAGCTCTACAGGTCCTCAACGGTATTCTTTTGTAAGACATAAAACACAGATTTAGTACAGTATAATAATAACAATATAATGTTATGGATCAATATCTTATAGACTTGGATGGCCAAAGAAATAAATTAAGTGGCAATATGAGACCAAATGGTCCCACTCTGGGGTCCTTCTCCTGCCAGCAAACACTTACACTAGCGGTTAGCCACTAGGCACTAATCTGGTGGCCTAAATCAGCCAAACCAACCCCCACTCTTACCTGCCTCCTCTAATCAGCCCAAAGCCTACTCCAACCAGCCCACAATACTTCAAGATGTTACACTACACACACACACCGCCCCTTTGGTCTTATCTCTGTGTTAGTACGCCCGTAAATAGTGATGGTAGAAACTGGTTGATGAGGAAATCAAGGAGGCAAGAAACGCATGATCACAGAGTTTCATGCCCTGAAACAACCTCCTTGGAACATTTGACGATAAGATTTAATAAACTTAGTTTAAATGGTGTTTTATAGTACATTAGTATTTTACTAAAACATGGGATGACGCATACATTTGTTACAGTACAAACTGCAACAACATAGCTCTCTGCTATTTCATTAATTATTACTAGCAGATGATCAACAATATATATGCGGTATTAAATAGCGGTAACAATAATGGCAATTTAGAAAAGCACATGTGTGAATGCATGTGCATGTATCCAATTTAAACTGTGATCAAATGTTTCAAGTCAGCACTTTGATGTTCCTGAACCACAAACTTCTCTCACCCCTTCTCTCCTCCTCTATCCACGTTTTCCCTCTGCAGTGATCAGCACTCCATTCATTGATCCATTCATTAATTTACCCAAGACTGCCTCACTCTTCATTAGTTCACTCACTCACTCTTCCATTAATCCATCTCTCTGTTTGTATTGCCTTTTCAGGGATGCTTGCTACTGTATCACTTACCACTGATTTTATTTCTGAGTTCTTTATCTGTAAGTGTAAGGAAAGATTAAGGAAAGTTAAAAGCTACAACATTCAAAACAGCAAGCAGCTACTGCATTGGCAATGTAGAACTGGGCATATGCAAAGTAATGTATATATGCCAACATAGTTATAATGCCGTATGGTGGCATAAGATATACATTTGCATCTCTTTACACCCTTTCTCTGAGTGGTTGTCAAAAGAGCAAGAAAAAGGAATATATAAGAAAATGTAATTTAGAGGCTGCTCGTTGCTGTGTAGTTTTGTGCTCATTAGTTTCTATTCGTCACATCCTCCAGTGGACCAGATATGCTGGCAGTAACCATACAGAACACCAGAAGAGGACATTCTTCTCTGTTGCAACCTAAATTTGTGACAGGTAAGATAAGACAGATAAGACAGGTGTTCCTATATGACATTGTTGCCTGGTGCAGCTTTAATTTGGAGTTGAATTCAAATTCAAGGTTTATTATCTCAATTTGTACTCAACAATTTTGCAAAACAAAAATATCACGTTCTGATTAAATACAAAGGGGACACACTCTCTGCTGCCTGTCTGTGTCTGTTACCCATCTGTCTTTTATTCTGTGTCTGTACCTGCAAGTTGCAGGTCTCTTCTGTATTGGCAAGCTGTCTGCCTCTGTTCTGGCTGTAACTGTCACAAACTATCCGTCTCACTGCCTGTCTTTCCTCTGCTGTTTGTCTGTAGGCTCTGCAGACTGGTCTGTCTGTTTGCACTGTGCTGTCTGTCTGTCTGTCGGTCTGTCTGTCTGCCATTCTCTGCAGTGTAGAGTGAGTCATTCTTAGGACAATGGAGACAGTTTGTAAAGCCACACTGGAGCGTACACTTCCTCCGGATGTGCAAGAGGATGCCATTCATAACAAAGCCTGTACTGTCTGCCTGTCTGCTATTGCCTGGTATATACATGTTAGTTTGAGAAACAGAGGGGATAGAATGAGAGAAGTACAGGGAGATGGAAAGAGATATAGAGGTAGACAGAGAGGGAAAGAGAGTGTGAATTGCAATAAAAGGGGGTGAGTTGTGTTGACAGGGTCTAGAGCAGAGGCAGGACAGAGGAGGAGGAGAGGAGAGGAGGAGGAGAGGAAAGAAAAAGGGCGACACAGCAGACAGTGGTGGCGGCAGCAGCAGCAGCAGCGGCGGCTGGTGATTGATATCAGGGATCTGGCACTGCCACCTGATCCAGCCAGCCAGCCAGCCTCCAGCAACATTGAACTCACTGAACTCACTGAGCCAAGATGGCTGCCTCACTGCACTGCACCCAATGAACCCCACAGCACTCCAACGTATACAGTATAGCCCATGCTGTACGGCGTAAGAGTTGTAGAGATAGAGAGTACAGAGAAAAGAGTGTAAACGAGGACAGGTGTGTTGATTCGCATTTCAGTTTGATGTCTATCAGACAATCATGCCATGATGCATTAAGTGACCGGTTGGGACACACAAATGGATTTTCATAAAAGGAGACATTGAATATCTAATGGAGTCACGTCCTACCTGTCCCCATAGTGAAAGAGCCCACACTGTGACCGGAATTCTACATATGATGGATGTGATTTGCAAACAAACAATGTTAAAGATATAAGGAGCAAGAGCAGAACAGATCTAAAGACACAGAGCCACAGCAAGACATGCAGAACATTTCAATGGGTGGGATGCAGCATTGTAATTTAATACTGCATCGTGTCCACTACAAAATCATGTCAATATGAATGTAACCACAGTCCTATGAACCCCTGAATTTTTATCCAAAAATGCTCACAGAAATCAATAATAACTTCCACTGCATCCTCCTGCCAGAGGAAGAAGACAAAAAAGGAGAACTCTCTTAGCTACTGAGATGATGAGTCGAATATTATTAGATGACCGAGTTTGACAAAATATGATATATGTAGCTGAATTTGTAGTATGTTACAGAGTGTGTGCATGGCAGATTCATATTTGATTATAATCCTGTGTGAAGAGGGCTTTAGAAGTCAAACGTATGTTAAACCTTTAATATCTATAAAGGGCCACTTGAACTTACTATCTCAATAAATGTGACTGTTGAATATAACATCAATCCATCATCAAAGCCTTGTGACTAAACCACATAGGGTTGGTAATATATTGTTCTTGAACTTTAAATTCATCGTATATATGTGACGGCTTAAACCCTCCTGGGAGACAAAGAATCATTGATCTTGGATCATTTCAAAACCGAGTCAGCAACAAGACTTTCTCCACTTTGACACAGCTGTATCTCATCTAATTAGTAGCTCTGCAGAGAAGCACTTCTGGAGGACAGTGATGTCAAAAATGTAATATAAATATGACAGTGTTCTCCCCCGTCTCCCTCCCTCCCTCAGTGTTTCTCTTTCTTTCCTCTCTCCTGGCCATCTGTTGTGCTGACTGCTGTGTGGGTTGATGCTGCTGGAGGTAACAGTATCCTCGACTACAGCGGCTGACTGTGACCTCTGTGGCCTCACGTGGACTGACAGAAGGTAAACACCTGGCCTGGGCGGAAGTGAAGTGGACTTCACTTCAGATTCTCATTCAAGAAAACAGCCCTGTAACGTCCGAGAGCGACTCCTGATTTTCAGCCCCAAAAACACAACATTTAACATGAGACAATGTGGCTGTAGCGAACATCTATCCATCAGATGTTCTAGCATATGTCAGTCAAAGTATCTTTTTTAAATCGTTCAGTCTTTATGATTAAAAACGGAACAACACGTTTCCAAACATTGGATATATTCTTACAAGTCTGTTGCCTTTATACCGGTGACAGATTCTGGAACATGTACCCATCTACTGTTCATTATTTCCAAAGATGAAGAAATGATGCAGCCGAATGCACTGCCCACTGTGATTTAATGAAAAGAGGAAGGAAATGTTCGCCATGGCAGTGAGCATGCGAGTACTGAGAGGCTTGGTCATCTGAGGACATCGTGTACTGCAGCTTGAAATTATGTTCCTGAGGTTTGTCTCCGTGTTCCAAGATGATGATGATTGGCTTGTGGTGATGAGCAATCTTTGAATTCATATCTTACTGCTTTATTTTATCACACTTTTATGCTAATGATTTTGTGTTTTTATCTCTTATCGATCTTTCAAAACACTTGAAACACTCTTTATTTGAAGTTTAACTGATGGATTGTGAGGAAACATTCTGTGTAATGTTTCCCATTGAGAGTCTTATATACTATATATGGACATTAATGCACCTGCATACCACCGAGGTGTCTCCAACGATTATGAAAATAAGCAATAACGGACATATTCTACATTCCATTTCGCAACTATGCTCCCGTTTTGTCTTGTGTTATAAATCCAGCGCACCCCCTTTCCTCTACAGCGGTGAACTTTCTTCTATTGATGCATTTAACTTTAGAACGTAGGGTACAAAATGTTCCTTCTGAGTGCATGATGTCTCCAAAGTCAATAAGGACTTTGCCGTAATCTAGCACACCTAATGTTTGACCAATTATTCTAATGGTTAGTGGCTACACTAACAGTCACAGTCACAGTCACAGATGCACACAGATCCTTCATAAAACATGCCGGGAGGCGAGCATCCCCATGAGGGCGCATGAGCAAGAAGTCACCAGCAATACTTTGTGCTATAATGAAGGGGAAACACTTTATTACTGGACCCATTAATTAAGTTAAAAGACTATAAAATAGACATTTACAAACATTCAAAACCAACCATCATCACCATCACAAATCCAATTGTAAGTAAAACTGGGAACATACAATAATTTTTACAACTAACAATCATTAACTTACTTTTACCATATCGGAAGCATATCCTAACCGGGTGTTGTAAACCAGAACTGCATGGAAGAAAATATATCCACTTAATCTAACATAAAATTATCAAGTACGAGATTGACAGGCAAACAATACAGCAGTCAGCAGTTATTTAGCTTTTTATGAAATACAAGTTTTTCATGACTGACTGAATTACAAGCCTCTGAGAAGCACGTGAACATCTCTCCTTCATACAGTGTTCTGTTACACTATTTTCTCTCTTTCCTTCTTATCTACATCATCAGTCTTTCTTTCTAATCTTCCACTCATGGAGCTTGGCGGAAGTTCAGACTCTTTTTACGCTCTCATTCATTCACAAATCTCTCCATCTCTCGCTCTCCAGCTTCTTCTCCATCAGCTGACTCTGGGTATTCACTCTTATGCAAACCAACCAGATTTTGCCACAATCCCTAAGCCTATCATATTGTTGCTGTCAAACTTGAAATTAAAAAACCTCCTCTCTGCTGCCAGTTGTCGTTTTAGTAAGAACAATTCACCTCCAGTCTTCATCATATCCAGTGCCCAAGGTTACTTCCACTGAGTTCATCAGACGTCCCACTCCACATCCAATCATCCAGATCTTCAGCAACTTCCTTCATCTCTCTCTACCACCACCACCACCACCAGTGTCTAGACTACATTGGGGGGAGACTATTCCTGATCCAACCTCGGCATCACTACCCCCCTAAGTATGACAACGTCACGATGGGGCGTAATCGCCAAAGACTCTCCACAATTCTAACTTTGTTGTGCACCATGTAATACATTTATTTGTTCACTCTAAATGAAGTCTCTCCTGACTGAAATTCAGTCTTTTAGTGTCACTGTCTTAATTCAAAACAAAAACGGTGTGTATCATATGGTGGAAGAGTTAAAAAGTACAGGGCCTTCCAGATGCAACCTCTCTCTTGCCGCTTCGTTTCAGTGAAAAGCTGTCTAATGACTAAGACTGCAGTCTTTGCTGTATCACGACCTGGACAGTGAGTCAGCACCCCGACCTTGCTCCTCTCCACACACACAAACACAGACAAAGATTTAGCATATGATGCAGACAAACATTCATATTCCTGACACAAACAGCCCCCCCCTCCTTTCCCTACAACCTCTATCTCTACCTCTCTCACACACTGACGAACACTGGTAGCGCTGCGTCGTGACTGGGGGCGATGTGTTCCTCTTAATATGCACAGACGACTGTCTGAGGATCACAATGGCATGCTGGCACATCTACAGTAGACCAAGATCCTCCCCTCTACTTCAGCAGTACAGAGTGGGTACTGTATTTGTGCAAGTGTGTGACACAGTGAGAGAGAGCATCCACTCCATGCAGTAAGGAGCACTCGGTCGTCCAACATGTTGTCCCGTTGTGCCATAGTGATAGCCTACATTACCCAGAAGCCTGCTGTCTGTTATGCATCATGTCACTTCCTGTTCAACAGTTTGTGTTACACATTCCTAGACGCCATCACATAGTCAGGGGGATGATGCTCATTGGCCTAAAAGTCTGGTAACCCCCTTTGTTCTATCCCTGAGGCTCTTCTACTACAACGCACAGTCACATACATTTGTGCCCGGAGGTATCAGCACCAGCAGACGTACAACACCATAAAATTGTGGTTTTGGGGGAAATGTCAGTATGTTAAAAGGAAAACACAAAGTCCTACAGTGCCTTTCAGTCATCACAGACCTACTGTATATCACTTTTTGACCGTCAAGTGGTTCGGTTTGACCCAAAATGGCTACAAATGACTTTTCACCTGTTGCAGCAACCCCTCGCTGAACATAAGTCACGGATGTCTGAGAACAGGGAAGTACTATCTTTGCTTCATGCTCTTCAGCTATGACAATGTTGTTTTACAATTTCCCTTTAATTTGGTTGTAAACAGGATGTGTCATCAGTGCCCCCTTCAACCCGATGTCATATGACTTAAAACAATAACCCTGTTAAATAATACCTCAGACAGACAGAACTAACTGGTTTCACAGACTAGTACACAAACAGAACACTATGCTTCAGCAGTGTTACTACGGGCCTGATAGATGTTAACTACACACACACACACACACACACACACACACACACACACACACACACACACACACACACACACACACACACACACTTGTGCATACAAATACATGCACATACCCATGCTCACACTCTTTTTCAGACACAACCTGCTTGAAGCACATAGAGGCTTAGCAAATAAACAGCCAGCCAAGCTTATAATAAAGACACACATCCCTGTGGGGGAAACACACACACACACACACACACACACACACACACACACAAGTATATACTCGTATACTAGATAATCAGACATTCATGTCATCACACACACACACACACACACACACACACACTCAATCGCAAACACTCCCATCCTCCCACCGGCACATGTGGACAGGCACGGCCAGGCCCTCAGTCTAGACGAGAGACAGAGTAAAGGAGGAGAGGAAAGAGGTAGAGAGGTAGAGAGGAGGGGAGTAGAGGAAGAGAGGTACTGGATGTACTTACCCCGTTTCTGGAGCCATCCCTCTCTAACGATGGTGACATCGCTCATGGTTCCTTCACGCCGAGTCTGATGCCGCTACACGCCTGCTCCACAGAGAGAGAGAGAGGGAGGGAGGGAGGGAGGAGGGGAGGAGAGGAGAAGAAGAGAGAAAGAGAGGGAGAGGAGGAGAAGAGGAGGGGGGAGAGGCTCTCCCAGCCTCCGCGTCACTCTCCCTCCCTTCCTTCCTTTCCCGTTCAACCTCTCGTTCGCGCAGTCTCCCTCTCACACACACACAAACACAGTGTGTGTGTCTGTATGTGTCGTTTCGTTTCCTGTTGTGGCTTATCTCCCTGTCTCCCTCCCTTCTTCTTCTTCTTCTTCTCCCCCTCCTCCTCCACCACCTCCTCCTCCTCCTCTCTCGTTCCCTCTCCAGACCTTCCTCCTCACCAGCAGTGACTCAGCCTGGAAGGAAGTGAAAGGAGAAAAAAATAATAAAATACAGAAAAAAAAAGAAGGCATGGATTTATTTCTCTCCTCCTTTACTACTCCCTCTCTCCCCTCTCCCCCTCCATACAACCTGACAAGATAAACAGCTAGTTATTGTGAGGACAAATGCTCCACACCACCCAATCATACACCCATGTTCCTCTTTCTATCGCTCAAACTCTCTGATAAACAGGATGAATAATTGCAGAGCTCTCGATGAAGCAATAACTGACCTTGATTGCCAAACAAATACCCCCTGAGTTCTGCTTCTCCTCCATTCATAGATCTTGTATGAGCAAGTTGTGCTTTGTGCAAAAACCCAGTCTACCTTTCTGTGCTTGCTGTATTTCTGCATGTCAAATGAATTTTGTGTGTAGGCTGGTGTTGTCTATATGTGGGAGGTGGGAGAGCATCTCAGGACTGTGGAGTAGGGCTTGGCTATAAATAGCAACAACGGCAGTGAGGGATGCTCTCACACTCTCTTTCTCTCTGCCCAAATCTCTGCACCCCTCTGTCGTCTCCCTCCCGCTCTCCATCCACTCTCCCTCTCTCTCTCTCTCTCTCTGCATGGCTGCCGTGTTCACCTCAAATGCACCCTACTACACTGTGTTACACAACGCGCAACAACACTACGCCGCTCCACTTGAATGGAAAATCAGCACTACGGCGGCTAGGCTAGCAGTCGTAGCCTTCTAGCTGGTAATCAGTATTCTAATCAGCTGGTGTTTGCGCTGCTGCAGACACTCTGAGGGACTGCAGCGTCATAACCCTAGTAAGGTGACACAGAGCGTTTTTTTAATGTCGAGGCAGCAGTATAGTGATGAATCCGAAACCAAACGAGCAAATGCAGACTAGTTCAACATTTCTTGGTCACAAGGGCTGCTACAATGCTTTCACTTTGTGTACCCCTTTTACAATATGTGTACATTTTCCTGATTTCTTTTGTCCCTTTCATATGCTTGGTTGCCATGAGCTTGATTACTCAGTATTCCTAAGAAGTACAAGGATGGATTTCCTCCATCCCATTCATAAGAGTTCCTGATTTTTTACAAAATTAGACCATTTTTAGACAATTCTTGTTATACAGCTGCTTGGTTTAAGAGTTGAAAACGTTTTTGTTAAATAAAAAAGGAAAGTGTGTTATAGAAACCATGTTTATACTTGTCAAACTATATGGTTTAAGTGTTGCTGCTCCATTCTGAAACTCCCAAAAAGATTTGGGAGAAAATTCCGAATGATACCCAAACCCTACATCCAAGGGGATCGAATCCTTTTTTTTATAGATATACTGTTCTGGATTAAGCTTTAAATCTACAGTGTAATTCAATGGAGCTGTGGTTAGCTTTAACCTGAATCTGGACAACATGTTGAGAGGCAAGAGGAGACAAAAAGGAAACATGAGGGAAAAGAGAGGAGACAAAATGTCCAGACAGTGGCAACCCCTTTGTCACCAGGGCAGCTGTTTCTATGGAGATATGCACTGCCATGATGAACCAACCATGCCGGGGGAAGCTCCGGCTAGACAACATTTATCTCATGATGTTTCATTCCAGAGGCAACAACAAGAAAAGAAGACAGTGGAGAAAGGAGTTAGTGAAAAAAGAAACCATCTAAACACAGCTCTGACACATATCAAGCATGACCAAGAACTTTGCCGTTTACATTTACAAGCTGTTGTTACACTGCTACACAGCTGTTATAGTGCAAAAAAAGAGCAAAACGGTGAGTAATGGCTGAAACTATAAAGGTCTTTTCCTCATCTTAAAACACAACAACGGACGTTTGCACGCTTGACACCTCAACAGATTCTTCAAGGTGAGGTTGCTAAATGTTTTGATTATTTCCTCTGTGCCTAAGAACAATTAAACATACCAATAACTTTTCAAAAACAAATACCTGCCGAGAACTGCATTACTGCTTAATATAACTTAGACAAACAATAAATAGAGCCAAATTACTGAAACTTAGGTGGTAGAGAATCACTCAAACTCTAAACCTATGGTATTTTAAATGTGGCTGAACACACTATATAAAATGCGCTAAAACATGCAGAATGATTGGTGTGGCTCTTTCATACAACGTGTGTACAGAGAGGCTCTACAATATAATATTAGCACGTTCCTGTTTCTACCACCTTCCTGTCACCCGACCATAAACTGTGGCCTCACACAAACCCTGGCTGACATCAGCAGCAGTGAGCCAACAATCTTCTTCCTAAAATGAAAGCCAGTTTTTGGCAGGACTTCAAGTGTTACACTGCTAACACAGGATGTGTTCTGTCCATCTAATGCACGTCTGACGAACAAAATGACTTCTATTTTAAATCAATATAGCGGACCACACAGGCTGCCTGAGAGCTAGAGTTTCACAAGCACTTTACACACTTATGATTCAAGTCTATTTTCTTCCATTTTATGCACGTAATTACAGGAATTGTGTATTAGACTGCGAGTGTGGCCAAAATGGAGGTGACCACAGTTGCTGAACGTAACCCACACTGATGGAGGACAGAAGTTGCTGCTGCTGCTTTCACTAGTAGAGCTAAAACAATTTGTTAACTAATTAATTATTCAACTATTTTGCACTTTTTAATGCAAAGACACCAAGTATAGTGGTACCAGTATTTTTTGCATTTGAGTATTTTCTCTATTTCATATCAATGTAATTTGTATATCCTTGGGTTTTAGACTGTTGGCCGGACAAAACAAAGCATTTGAAATCGGTCAACATGCAATTTACACAATATTCTGACATTTTATAGACAAATCAATTAATTGACAATATAATGTAAATAATTGTTAAATGCAGCCCAATGTAAGAGAAAGTGCATCTCAGACATGTAGTACTTATCCTTCTCTATTTTCAAAATGTTACGGAATTATCTGATCATAGACCAAGTACACAAGATTACAAAACTGACCAAATATTCGATGCCAACAGTAGTGGTATAAACACATGTCAGTCACACTCAGTACCAAAAAAAGTACCCTAATCATGGGTCCAGGCATTGATGCAGCAGCATTATAAACACTATCCTCCATCATTATCATCAAATATATATACCAGTATGTGCCATGAGTGTGACATACCCTATTAATCACACATGTGGCCACGAACACCACGAATGAGTGGCACCAGCACTGCGTCATATAATTACGTCACGGTGCTAGACGGCTGGTCAAAACTGACGTATGTTGCATGCAGCATGGCAGAAAACAACATGGATGTTATTTAACATGAAAATAATCTTTCAAAAAGACACAACGTCTACAGCTTTAGCGGAGTCTATATTATTTTCACAGAATTACCTGTAGCGGCACAGGTGCGGTGGTTTTCCTGCGTGCACCTGCTGTTCATTAACCGTCGCAGTTAACGCTAGAACGTTACTCGTCATACGGATTTCCGAAGGAGCTAAGTCAAAACAACCGTTAACGCAGGAAAACTAGTGACGTCACCCGGAGAAACGGAAAACCCCCTTTTTCTCTCTCATGCACAGGTGCACGCATACACACACACACACACACACATACTTACACACACACACACACACATCCTACCGTCTCGTCTCGTCTCGTCCTCCCGTTTTCGGTGTAAACGGTTTCAGCTCGGCGTGTGTGCGTCTCCTCTCTCATCATCCCATTCCAACATCCCGTGTGTGTCTCTGCCGGCTAATAAGCCAACCATCGCGAGAATCAGCCGGCGTACATGGTTCTAGTAATAGACTACTTCTTTTTTTTACTTCATTACATTTATTTGACAGCTTTAGTCATTAGTTACTTTACAAATGAAAATGCTTGTGGTGGAAGAAGCACTTAGATCTTGTATTTAAGTAAAAGTATCAATACCACAGTGTAGAACTACTGTTACAGGTAAAAGTTCTGCTATATAAATAGTAAAATAAATGTACCTAACAAAAGTAAAGTAAAAGCACTCATGCAGAATGGTAACATTTCACAATTATTATTGTCATGATACCGTATTATAAGTATTGATGCATTAATGTGTTTATCATTTTAATGTTGCAGCTTGTAAAGGTGAGTTGCTAATCTCATTGTGGGTTATATTTTGTATTAATAATCTAAATGTGTAAAGTAACTACTAATTAAAGTTATCAAACAAATGTAACGGATTAAAGTGAACACTATTTGCTTATAAAATGTAGTGGATTAGAAGGCCTATAAAGTGGCATAAAATAGATATACTCAACTTAAGTACAAGTTCCTGAAAAACACCCTTTAAGTAAATGTACTTGGTTACTTTCCACCACTGCATGCAAATCATATGAAGAGCTTATAATAAAAGGTGATACTTCGTTACAAATTAAACAACCCAACAGTACTTTAATAGAAAAGCTTTAATAGAAAAGCTTTAATAGTGTGACAGTGAGCAAGCATGCAAAGAGGCAGGACCCTGAAATCAAGTAACTGGAATTCAACCATTATTGATTTTACAATTTACACTTGCAATTTACTGTGACATGCCCAAATGTCTTCTGGGAAACAATGTCATGAAAATAATGAAAATCCATATTCATATTGATTTTAACCTTCTAAGGTGAAAAAGCTTTTATCTCTGATTCACCACAAACAAAGACAAGTGCCAATTAAAGGTCAGATGTGTTCTATAAGCACCCAAGTCTTTGAAATCCAGCTCGTCCAGCTTGTCACACGGGCTTTCTGTTAAAAATAGAAATCTAAGGTAACTCTTGTGAAATATCAGGGTTACAGTATAAATGTTTTTAAACCAGCATCCAGTTGTAAAATTGGTTGGAATTCCCCTTTAAAAGAGACCATGCGTCTACAGTAAAACCCTCACCTAATCCTAAACTAAATTAATTTCAGTGCATGGATTTCTGGCTGATGAGTAATTTTTTTAATTGGTTTTAATGATTTGTGATGCTGCACTCTGGCAATTTTTTATATTTTATCTCTGTCTGAGGCAGTAAGTAAATTGAACTGTGTGATAAGCATTATGTGTGATAAGGATGTATGGCATTTTTTTTAAAACATATTTTTTAGTCTATTGTTTACAGAAACTGAGCAGACAGTTAGCTGTAAGTCAGTAGGGTCAGTAATCCCTGCGGCCTCTCAGCATTAGTACATTGCATTATCTTAAATGTTGTTTCCAGCCGGAAGGATCAGACAGCTGCATAGCACATGACTCAAATCTGTACTGAGCAGCTGATCTCTCCAGTGTAAACCAAAATGTTCGGAGTACATTTAAGGATCAGGTTGTTGATACAATGCATTTTCTTTAAATTCCTGTGCAGGTCGTTTCAAGCCAGCGCCGTCAGCTGTCCTATTACAGGGCTTTAACATTGTTAGGTGTGATGGTGAGTTTGTGCAGGTCTAGTCAATCAAAAGCCTTGGAAATTAAGAGTGGCTTCTCTTTTCCTTCCATCCCACTAAATCTCTTTTCTCTCTATCTCATTTCATATATAAAAGCACGGATGTGATTACGTAATATGCAAACATTTTAAATTTAAAAAGGAAATATTGACGTTCTGGCACTACAACGCCCTCCCTCATCCTACTCTCTCTTCTTTTTCTCCTCCCTCCCCCTGTTTGTCCCCCCCCCACATGGTGTGAAGTGTGGAGCTGGGCTGTAGTGGCAGAGGGTGTAGGTTTTTGGCCATGGCAGGGCACAGAGCGCAGACACAGGTGGACCTAGCGTGTCAGATGATATATGTGTGTGTACTGTTGTCACTCTCTTTTTTTAACACGCATACACATATTACCATCAGCTGGCCTTTTGCTCACAGCCCTGTGTGCAGAGGGGGAGTATGGGCAAAAACCAGCAGCCAGGGAAGGTGTGTGTGTGTGTGTGTGTGTGTGTGTGTGTGTGTGTGTGTGTGTGTGTGTGTGTGTGTGTGTGTGTGCAGTGGAGGTGGGGGTAAAGAGACAGCTTGAAAAGGAAAAAAGACAACACAGGGGAGGCCCTTCTGTTGCCATTGCTGTGGCCAGACGTGTCCCACACACGTACACATACACATGTACAAACAAACAACTTAGAGTCAGTCATCAACTTGGACACACACAAAAAATGTCCGTCCTGCACTGTTACATTTTGATTTAAAGGTTTGAAGCATAAGCACAAGGATAAAGTGAAGATCTTGGTGGGCCTGTACTGTACTGTAAAAGGAAAAGGAAAAAGTGTGAGCCAGAGTATACTTCCACAACAATTGTTTTTTTTAAGACATATGTAGACGATGTGGAGAACATACAAATAAAAATGGTTGGGTTTATTGGCCCTGATATGTCACTCTCTTCATGACCTCCATTTCAAAGGGACTTGGATAAACAGTGATCTTATAATAAGTGCACTTGTCTATTTTCTGGGTTCCCTCGAGGCATCATAATGAACCATCTTTGCAGTGGAAGAGTGAGTCTGTCCAGTCAGTCAGATCAGCTGTAGAAGAACAACATTTTGAGGTGGGATCCTCTAGGTATGTTTTGCTCATCAGTGCGTGATCTCACTCACAAGTGCACCACATGGTGTATGTTTGTGAACTTCTGGCATGTTAGGTTTCCATGTGTGCGTATACAGTGTGTGTGTGTGTGTGTGTGTGTGTGTATGTAAGAGAGAGAGGTAAGCAAGTACATAATAGATGATGTGAAATGTGTGGCAGAGTGCATGTAAAAATAACATAAATCAAGTAAAAATGAGAATGGGAGGGTACATTTTCAAGACAACAGAGGTTGTACTTATGGGCACAGTGGTGCTTTAAGCATGAGGGTTAATGTCAACATGCTGATCTTCTCACAATTAGAATGCTAACATACTGATGTAGCAAGTATAATAGTCACCATAGGTCTACTATCTTAGTTTAGCAAGCAAATATTTGCTCATTAGCAACAAACACAAAGCATGGCTGAGGATGATGGGAATGTCATTTGTTTTTCAGGAATTTAGCCATAAAGCAAAAACTTGCCCTGATGATGGCGCTAGATTAAAAAAAGTTCCTGGAATTCACCCTGAGGGGGTCATAAATGTGTGTACCAAATTTCAATATTTGCTGAGATTTCCCAAAAAACTTTACAACATTTTTTGTACAAAATTTGGGGCCAATTCCCGGAGTAAATATTTATCATAAAAGTATCGCTAGAGGAAAAGTCAAGGAATCACCAAAGTCATGAGAATTCATCCTCTGGGCACCATGAATGTTTGTACTAAATGTCATGTCAACCCATCAATTAGTTGTTGGGATTAGTTTGGATCAAAGGTGGACCGACCGACTGAGAATACCGTCCCGAGAGTTTATGCCGCTATCATGGCTAATACAACAGGAACAAGACTAACAGTGTAATGTAAGGCAAATACTAAAACATCACAAAATATATATGTATTTGTACTTGACTACAGAGTCCATACCTTTCTTTCTTTTGTCCTGTCACCTTCCTTTTAGTTCCTCCTTCCTGTGTTACATTTTTTTATGATTTCTTTACAGAGAAACAAAGATTATTTGTAATTTTATGGGACTTCAGAAATACATTTATTTCAGGGTTGTTAAACTAGACCGCATGATTTCCTCAGGTATTTAGTCCTTCCTCTTGTATGGGTGTGTGTGTGGTCGATAATCTGTCTTTTCCACTGGGACCCCAAATGTAACAGTGGCCCCCCGGGGGCCCATGTGCCGTCAGTTCTCACCAAGCTGGACCCCTGACTCCCTGTGGGTGAGATGGTGCGCTGCCGAGTGAATCACACACACACGCACACCCTTGACACTCCGAGGTGACACCAGAGCACAGAAGGTCTGTCCAGGTTGAACGGAACACACACACACACACACACGCAAAGCTAAACTTCCAGCTTTTGACTATGACAACATCCCTACCCCCATGCCTCCTGTCTCTGCCCTCCTGTCACACACATACCCCCCCCCCCCCCCCAATGTTTGCGACTCCCTTCACCTCCTGCAACACACCCAACCCCGCTCCATGCCTTCAACCCCCTACCTTCACTCCAGCCCCAGCTCCCAAAGCCCAGGGAAGCAGCAGCCGTGCTGGACGGCCCGGCACCCCGTACCCCTTCAGCCCGTCCCCAGTCTCTTTGAAGTGGCTTCAGGACAGAGGGGTCAGCCTCGCCCCGGAGACCCGCATAGAGGTAAGGACAGCTGCGGCCAGACAGACCCTGTGCAGGGGATACGTATACGCACAAGAACAGGCACACGTGCACATATGCACACACGAGACAGGACAGAGCAGCTGCAGCCACGGTGTCGAAGGTGTGCTGTACAGCAGGACAGCTTGGGAGCCAGTATGGTCCAGCACGGCTCTGCTCTGTTCTGGGTCACCTATTTTGCACCCAAGTGTGAAATCTAGTCAGCGGAGTACCAGATGACCAGATAAAATGTATATATATATATATATATATTTATATATTTAACGCAGCCTCCAACCTATAAACTATAAAAAAAAGTTGCTGTTTTATGTTATTGTTGTTTCAGAGTGTAGAATAAATCTCTCTTTGATTCATTTTACCTTAGAAACTGAATATTTGGCTGTCATGCAATCACATGATAGTGAAGCTAGATCATGTTAAATCTGAATGATTTCATTGACTGAAACCATCACCACTTACATCACCGTTACACTGACACTTTATCCTGATAATAATTACAAATTCTTGCTCATATTTTGTTACTATGGCAACATTTTCAGATGATCTAGCACTCTAACATCTCAGTTAGAGTGACCCCAATTTACGATGCTGTAAAGTACAGGGGCTGGACAAAATAAAAGCACAGCCTAGTGCAATCTGTGTCAACGAATTGAACATTACAGCTACACTACACTTCAATAGTGGCGTTGAAAGGGTATACTTTACTACGGGCCTATTGTGTTTGATGCACCACAATGTAAAGTTTCCCCTGTTCTTCCCCATTATATGATACTAGCTTAGACATAAAGCTATTAGACATTGGTTTTAAAGTGAACATGCAGTTTGTCTGTGCATGTGTTGGTTTGCTAGCCTGTTAATGTGCCTTTATCCGCAAATATGTTCACATACTCACATATGCACCTGTGTGTATGTGGATATCTTCCGCTCAAGTGCAGACAGGTTGCACTCCCCCCCAAAAACTCCCTGTTCCCCGAGCCTCCATCACACAGAACACACACTCGTATTGTCCTCCACTCACACACATGCCTCTACCCCCAGGTTGGAGCGCTCTGGTTTCTCAGGTTGCTCTGCAGCGTGCAGCTGCTCTGCCCTAAAATGAATGGCTTGAGGCCAGAGGAGGGGAAACAGATTTTGATTAAGTTTTCAAAAGTAGCTATAATACTGCAATAAACTCTGCATTAAACTGATAATCTGCAATCTACAATCAATGTTCTCCATACAAAACCCAAAGTACTTGTATATTACCGAAAGGCAGTGATATATAGCAATAGACCAATGCTAGTGCCTTTAAACAAACACACGCTATTAGCTGTGTTTGATTGTTTGTGTCCCAAATAAACAACTTTCTTTCAAAAACTGCATATTTGTTGAAACTTGCACTTCATTGTAATCTCTGTCCCATGCTTAATATTGCATACAAATATAAAATGTAGACTGCATTTAATAAATATCTGAATGTGTCACAGTTACATCTCTTTCCATCACTTTTCTTGAAGTACTTTTCATCTTTGGAAGGCAGATTTATTCTTTTTTGTCTGAGCTTGTTTGCTGTAAAACTGTAAAAACTATTTCCACTGGATCCCTATTGTACTGGCTGTTACATAGAAGCAGTAAATTTAACTTTTATTTTCATGTTTCTCTGCTGATTTATGCTGATTTAAAGCTCCTATTGACCAATTTTCATTTCCTAATCATGAAAACACTTCAGTCAATTGCGTCAGACCCAGATATTGTTTTTTACAACATTGTTAATTCTTAAGGTTGAAAGTAAGTAATGACTCCAACATTCTGATAACATTCATTGTTGATGAAGATGTCATAGTTCATTAAAACAACTAATCTTGAAAAGAAGTATACAAAATTATTTTGGCCCGAGCACATGGTCATGTGCAACGTCTGAGTCGGGAAGTCGTATATTCAAATGTGAAGGCAGAATTATTTACGAGTGAGCGTAAAGGCAATTATGTGATTGACCTCTGCTTAGCGGAAGCTGCAGCAGTGATGTAGGAGTCATTTTGCACCATGGTGATAAAAAGAGAGAGCTGAGCCACAAAGCGAAGGCTCTTCATTTACTGCTCAGGTTTGTTCTGACGCTTCCTAGCGTCCTAAGAAGTGATGGGAAGAATGAGAGTGCAGTTTGTAGGCTGAGGTTACATTTGTTTAAGATAAGATAATCCTTTATTAGTCCCGCAGTGGGGAAATTTACAACAGGGACAAACAGAGAAGGGCTGTGTTGTATTCTTGTGTTATTGTCAGCTATGTGTGAATATTAGGTATGAGGGTCTCAGCCGTTGAAGACAGATGTTACCTGCATGAGACAGTGGGAGCAGCCAAAACCCCCCCATCCTTCCATCAGTGACGTAAACATCTCCAGGCTCTGGACTGTGTGACATGAACACTCATATGAATCCTCTGTTTCTGTCTCACTCCCTCTCTCACACACACACACACACACACACACACACACACACACACACACACACACACACACACAAACACACACACACACACACACACACACACAAACACACACACACACACACACGCACACACACTTCCTCTCTCACTGCTCTTCCAGCTGCATGCTGGAGTTCCACTGGGTGCCATCAGTGTAGATTCTGCTCAGTGGTTGAGTCAATGAAGCAGTGGGAGGATGGCAGTCAGAGAGGACGGGGAGAACTTTGATCTGTTTTTGTTCCAGAGGAGTGCTGATGCCACTGCTGAGGTGTGACCTTGACATATGGCTGACATACACATTACAAAACGTATTAGAAACAAGAAGTTCTCTCAAGCTACATTCACAATATATGAACTTTGAAATCCTATTTTCTTTATTTACTTCCTTTAATAAGCAAAAGGCTTGTATATAAAGACATTGTTTTCTGCCAAAGTTTGAACCAGTTAGATTTTTAGGCAGAGCTCAGAGGCAAAAGGTGAACCAACATGCATGCATCAATCAGTATTTAGCAATATTGAAATCAAAACCTGATGACAGTTGTGGGGTTTTCTTTCAATCCAATCTGATCAAACCACACCCACACAGTCCAGATGAAGCAAATTCAAATTCTTAAACAATAACTTGGTATGTTTTGCCAAACTCTTAATATTTTTTGCTTCTGTTTTTGTTTCATGTGATCATCTAAATGTTTCATGCACAACATTGGTGGGAACAGAGAAGTCATCGTGAAGTACATTGTGTTTACTACAGTAGAGTATGGATCCACTTTACAGAACACGACAGGAAAGAATAAGACAGTGCTGTCCTGTCTTGTCCAAACCTATACCACAGATTGGACAAAACAGGACGGCAGGAAAGTTAGGAAAGTATAGATTAGGATGAGACATAGGACAGGACAGGGCAGGGCAGGATAGGACAGGATAGGATAGGACAGAACAGGACAGGACAGGACAGGGCAGGATAGGATAGGACAGGACAGGACAGGACAGGACAGGACAGGACAGGATAGGATAGGACAGGATAGGACAGGATGGGATAGAATGAGACAAACAGGATAGGAGAGGACAGGACAGGACGGAAAAGGATGGGACATGACAGGATAGGATTTGATTGGACAGGACAACATAGGATAAGACAGGATAGGATAGGACAGAACAGGACAGGACAGGGCAGGATAGGACAGGATAGGATAGGACAGAACAGGACAGGACAGGGCAGGGCAGGATAGGATAGGACAGGACAGGACAGGACAGGACAGGATAGGATAGGACAGGACAGGACAGGGCAGGGCAGGATAGGATAGGACAGGACAGGACAGGACAGGACAGGATAGGATAGGACAGGACAGGACAGGACAGGATAGGATAGGACAGGACAGGACAGGACAGGATAGGATAGGACAGGATAGGACAGGATGGGATAGAATGAGACAAACCGGATAGGAGAGGACAGGACAGGACGGAAAAGGATGGGACATGACAGGATAGGATTTGATTGGACAGGACAACATAGGATAAGACAGGATAGGATAGGACAGAACAGGACAGGACAGGACAGGATAGGATAGGACAGGACAGGACAGGACAGGACAGGGCAGGATAGGACAGGACAGGATAGGACAGGACAGGACAGGACAGGACAGGATAGGATAGGACAGGACAGGACAGGACAGGACAGGACAGGATAGGATAGGATAGGATAGGATAGGATAGGATAGGATAGGATGGGATAGGATGGGATAGAATGAGACAAACAGGATAGGAGAGGACAGGACAGGACGGAACAGGATGGGACATGACAGGATAGGATTGGATTGGACAGGACAGGACAGGATAGGATAGAATAGGATAGGACAGGACAGGACAGGACAGGACATGATAGGACAGGACAGGACAGGATAGAATGGGACAAACAGGATAGGATTGGATTGGATTGGATTGGATTGGATTGGACAGGACAGGACAGGACAGGACAGGATAGGATAGGACAGGAAAGGATTGGACAGGACAGAACAGGACAGGACAGGATAGGATAGGATAGGACAGGACAGGACAGGACAGGACAGGATAGGATAGGACAGGATAGGACAGGACAGGACAGGACAGGATAGAATGGGACAAACAGGATAGGATTGGATTGGATTGGACAGGATAGGATAGGATATGATAGGAGAGAACAGGACAGGACAGGACAGGACAGGACAGAACAGGACAGGACAAGACAGGATAGAATGGGACAAACAGGATAGGATAGGAGAGAACAGGATGGGACATGACAGGATAGGATTGGATTGGACCAATAAGGTAAGAAAAGACAGGAAAGGATCGGATGGGACAAAATGACAGAACTGGACATAGCAAATAGTGAAAGATAGAACAAGGAAAACAGGATTGGACAGAACATGAGCTCGGGCAAATAAAAGACAGGATAGGACTGCACAAATAAGGTGGGGTTGGACGGGATAGAATAAAAAACAACAGCTGAAACCCTAAAACATCAGTACCAGATGGACCTGTGACAGACACAACTAAATGTCCCACCACTCCAAACAACCCCATGTCCCTCACATCCTCCCTGCATGTGCACAGCTGTGTGCAGGAACCATTCCAGGCCACTAGGGAGAGCTGCATTAGTTGTAGTTCTACTGAGGGCTCCAGCTGTTAGTCTAATAGTCATCCTCTCTCCGTTTCTATCTGAGGCGCTGGCTTATGAAGGAAACACATCTGGGTTAGGCAAATTCTGTGTGTCTTAGTTATTTATAGAACATCTGGAACAGCGCAGTGGACATTGGTCCCTCAAGAGCACAGCAGGGCTGAAGTTGGTTTTAGGAAATATTGTGGTATTTGTTAAATATATTTCAAGCAGGCCAGAAAGATTCTCTCCAGAGGGGGTACAGGAAGGATACATGTTGCTATCTCTCCTTGTGTGTGTGAGTTTCAGAGGTTAGGTTGTTCACAGCACATCTGTCAACATCTGGGTGCACAGACTGTGTTTGGCTTTCCAACAACTGGGTGAGATAAACACCAAAAACACACACAGTTTGAGTACAGCCAGAGGATAGAGCAGAGGTAGCCCCCCCTCTCCCACACACACAAACACACTTCCAAAGCCTCTGATGGCCCCTGAGGGCCCCCAGTTTCGAATCCTGCCACTTCCTATTTCTGGTCTGCGCCTCCTTTACTTCCTTTGTAAGTCTCTGTCTCTGTTTGTCTTCTCACACACACACACACACACACACACACACACTTGCTCACAGAGACACATTAACACTTTATGTGTAAATGTGATTTTCCCCAGGCTACACGCTCCTTGGGGAGGCACAGGAGGAGACGTCTTCTCCTTCTCAGAACAAACTGCAGTGTAACATCTGTGTGCAGGAAGAGAGAGACAGATGTGAGAAAAGATGTCTGTCAAGGGAGGAGATGTCTCTCAGTCATGTTTTTCTCTCACCAATTTGCATTTCCCAAAAGTGTCGTATGCCGTGTTTGATAGAAAGTTGTCAGTGCAAACTAGACGTGGAGTTGCTACGACCAATTCACAGCTACTTAGTTAAATGTCTTTTGTTTTCTTGTCCTTATATCCATAATTGTTTTGCCCTTTTAAACTAGCTTAGTCAAAGCCAGTATCAGTAACATCTGACGCCTATCAGCCATAAACATTTAACCCCTGTGAAATGATTTCTAAATCGAATCTGTTTTGATATGGTGTATAGGAAATTAGTTTGTTGACAAAAAGCTTTTGGATCACTAAAGCATAAATACTGACATATGACCGAGGTAATTCACGTGAGAAAAAGATTATTCTGATGTCCTCTGTGGTTTTTCGTCACAGATTTAGGAGATAATATCCCATCCCAAAAAACATCCAGACAAATACCGCATCATTACCTCATGTCCAGTTGTTGTTGTTTATTCGGTCAGCCTGATGGCTGGCTGGAGGTCCCACACAGGGGAGGGCTGCACCGTGTTGCCCCAGTGGCAGCTAACCATATGGGGGGGGAGCGGACGTTCTCTAAGCCCTGTGGAAGTCCACGCACATGCATCTCACAAACAGAGCTAAAGCGCCCTGGCAGATGCCACCTCTGTGGTTACCATAGTAAACACGCGCAAACACACACACACACACACACACACACACACACATACACAGCCAAATCTGCCCCAACATAACAGCTACACGTCCAGATGATCAAGCTAATTGAGTCCGACTGTTTGATGGTGAATGAACATGTTGTGTTTTTGTTTCTAAACTGCTCTCCTGTTTACAAAAGGAATATTTTGGAGGGATGTTGGCTTTCTGTGACTTTTAGAGCTCACAGAAAGGACAGAGAGGACATTGTGATGTCATATTCTTTCATTTGAATGTCTGTCTGGTTACTTTAGTAAACAAAGGCGCACTAACACTGTGGTGTTGGTGGTAGATAGCCTTAGTACAAGTTTGTGACAGTAAGTGTATGTATGTGTCCACAGTTCATTTTAGCACCTTTCACCTCGTTGTTTTGGGCCACACCTTCACTGTTTTGGTTCACTCTCCCCGTTCTCATCAGTGACATGCTCAGCCGCAGCAGGCAGCTGTTTTCAGCAAAAAGAGCCACAAACCCCCCCCCCCCCCCCCCCCCCCCCCCTGTACGCTACCTGCTCAAACAGACAGACAAAGTTAGTAACTAGCCGGTGAGCTATGAGTTGGTGGGGTGAATATTGGACTTGGAAATTATAATGTTGCTCCATGTGTGCTGGATATTTAAATAATCAACTGTGTGCAAGCATGTTTGTCTTATCAGCTTCATAAGGAGATAATCTCTTAATGTTGTGTTCACAGATTGTTGAAGATAAATTAATTAATGCAGATTTAAGCATACTTGTGGGGTGGCGTGTTTTAGCCGTTTGCAGCACTTACAATTTGCATATACATAAAGATGAGTGTGATATAATACAAGTTGGCGATTATATTTGTAGATCTTGAAAAAAACATTTCTATAATCACCAAAGTTAGTGGGTGGAACATGCCTAGCACAATGGTCAAGTTGAACTTTTTAACTTGAATCTTTTTTGAAAGTCTTGGTATAGGGCATGCATGCTTCTTTTAGGTGAAGTTGAACTTAATTACAATTGTCATGTAAACATGAAATTTGACCTTGTAAAACGCCTGGGACCAATTCTGAGTTAACTGTCTCGCTCAAGGGCCCTTCGACATGCAGACAGTAAATAGCTGGGGATCAAACCACCAACCTTCGGGTTAAAGGACAACGTCAAAAAGTTGAACTTGAAGGGTAGTAGTTTTACTGTTTTTCCTTGATTCATAGGTTGAAAACCTGCATGACGATTGTGTTTCCTGCTCAGTCTGACTTCTTTTCAGTGATGTTGCTATGTTCCCAGAACCCAGAAATTGACAAAGGTAATTTATTATTATCGATAGGAATGATGGAAAAGATAATAAAAAGAATAAAACCTAAATTATGCTTTAACATTACCCACACACACAATTTCCAAAGCATGTCATAGGTGATAGATACATTTCCTACCTCACTGGTTACAGTTTATAAATCAACTTGAAGACAACTTGAAACTTACTTGACACAGGTGATTCATCAAAGTGGCATTTAGTCTGATTTATTTATTATAGTTTCTCTATGATCTCTGTGAGGAGGCTTATAGTAGAAATCACATCAAAAGACTCTCTCTACCTCATCCGGTTCTCTTTTCACACCTCTGTCTCTTACTTCCCCTCTTTTTTTCTTTCATAGTGTCTCTCTTTTTCCTCATCTGCTAAACATTTTTTGTTGCAATTTACTATTCCTGAATAATGAGAGAGTGGCTCCCTCCATTTAGCCTGAGGCTTACAGAACTAACATCTGGGCTGTTTGGCAGGCTGGCCACCATTGGCCTTGTTGGAAAGCCTCTTCAATGCTGCTCCAGATGCAGGCAAAGGAGGCCCAGCGCACACAGATGGAGAGACACACAACCACACACACACACACACACACAATGCGTACTGCCATGCATATGCACACTCACACTGCACACATGAGAGATGATGTGCATTCGTGCACGCAGATGCAAGCACAAATACAGATGTGGGAAGAGTAAGATACAGTAAGCTGCAAACAAACAAATACGCACACAAATCCAATCTCATACCCAGATGGAGACAGAGCGGCAGCTGATGTGGTGGGCAGAGCCGGCGCATTGTTGGCACAGGTAACATGTTCTCAACAGCTGGCGCAGGTTAGGCATTCCTGGGAATTGGAGCCACAAGGCAAATGTTCCCGCTGGCTCGGGGGCTGGCGATGTGGCAGGCAGGCTGGCAGGCTGGCACACTCTTTCCGTAAAATGGATGAATCCAGGAGAAAAATGACACATTGATACTGACAGAGGTACAAAATTACTGTATTGCATGGGTATGTTTATAGCGAGCATCCTTATGTGCACATGTACGGCACCATGTTCATGGAGATGCTCGGTTACAAACAAAGACACATACAAATAATTTGATTTGTTCCCAAGAAACTTTAACTTTGTACGTATCATTCACTTGCTTTCTTCTGAGTTTATCTTTGTGTGTGTGTGTGTTGTGCATGTTTTGTTTTGGTCTCTGTGTGGAAGCGTATTAGCCTTTTCACTGCCTGGGGGCTCATTTCCTGCTGCAGCTGTTGGCTAGTTCCTCTGACATCTGGACTGAAGAGAGACAGACAAGCAGGCAGACAGTCAGAACAACACAGAGGCTACAGTGGCGCTTTTCATTTCAACATGATCTCTGAGATCTCTCAGTAAAGATTTGAGGAGATCACTCTGCTGTTTGTGCCCTCTTGGCCTGGACTCGGCTGTTCTGCATCTGCAGTATTTATTTAAAGCTCTGTCCATGTTGGTGTTTCCCACTCCCTCTCTCTCTCTCCCTCTCTCTCTCATTGTTTGAACGTGTATTCTGCTTGGACAGATCGAGCAGCTGCAGCAAACCCGACCATATATCTGGCTTCTGGAGGTCTGGTTATTGTTATGTGTTCTAACAGGACAACAAATCATCAAGGAAGTCCTTGTATGAAAGAGATGTGAAACATTTCAGTCTGTAGGCAGTTTCAGTAGCCATGTTCCACTGTTTGCTATGACAGCGTTTGGGGTATTTCTGTAGAAAAAAAAACTATTATTATGGTATTTCACCTATAGGCAGAGGTGAAATACCATAAGACACTCGCCCCAAAAAAACACTTTAACAAGGAGAAATAAAAGGGTTGAAACCTTTGGGAGAGCAACAGAGGAGGGATCCCAAGTAATGGTATCGGTTATAGTAATAGAAAGGCACACATCCATATATATATATATAAATAAATAAAAGCATGGACCTAAACGATGGTGCCCCCAACACATCGCCCCTAACACACCGCTAGCAGTGTGAATATATATATACTGCTACTGCAGATGTAAAAACGCAAATGCAGTTGACTTACCAAAGCTGCCTTCACTTAACCTTTTCCTACCGAGAGGGTCCCTTAAGGGTCCCTTAAGGGAAGCTCCTATATGGTTTGATAAAAATAATAAAAAAAAAAAAAAAAAAAAAATAAAAAAATGATGTTGCATACCACGTGAAACTTCAGAACCTCGGTTAAAAGACTATTGATGCCATTTGTACATGCTCCAAACACAACTCACTCAAAGCCTATTATAATTACTACAGTACCATATTCATATTTCGCCAGGAGTGTGCACACCCACATATCCGGACCTAGCAATCGAAGCTCGATGCTAACAAAGAAACCGAGATTGCAGTAAGCATGCCAACAGCACACAGATGAGGGACATATCTGTAACATCTCTCTAAGTCATACTATCACTGAGATATGAGCAAACAGACACCAGCAACACAAATCACATTATCGTTTTTTTATGTCTGGTTGAATTTTCAAAATAAAATAAAAAAAAAAAAAAAAAAAAGCCCCAAACTGCTGTATTAGGATGTATTGAACACCATTAGTAATATACAAGTGAAATATGTAGTTTGGTACATGAGAAAATTCAAATGGCACACATGGCACACATGGCACACATGGTGCCCAAATGCACATTTTGGAAACCTCGCCTAAACTCTCTGTACTAAAACCTCTAATTTTGTTCTGCTTCACTTTATCAAAGTCAAACTTTGCAGAGAGTGCACTGCTGACATGTTGTGCTATGATTTGGGAGAGGTGTCAGAAGTGTCAGCTGCCATTATTTCAAAGAAATGATGTCAAAAAGTGCTTTGTCTTCAGGCGAACTTGACACTTTTCAATTTGAGCTGTGTGCCATCTTCCTTTCCTCTTAACCAGTAACATATACACAATATTTACACAATTCATACGAGCAACCCCTTCTTAGTGTTATTACTCCATTGAAATTATTCAAATAGACCATGTAGTTAGAGAGTAAGGCCCCTTTGAGTATGGGTATAGTATTTTCGAGCAGAAGCCTAAAAATGAGGCTAGGTATGAAAAGGTTAAAGACAAAGTCCATCCTCCTTTCTTTGTTAACAAAGAGTTTAAAACCGCGGTTGTTCAGAACATCGGTGCGGGTCAGTTCCAGCCAGAGTCCTCCTGCGAACGTGTTCGTTGAGTTGTAAATCCACTCAGGTCTCTCCAAAAGTTTTCAAAAGCACGTAGCTTGTGCGTGTCCTGTGGTGCTATGGTGTCGTGTAGCTGCCTTGGTTAGCATAGCGTAGCTCCAAACAGCTCCAAACACCAAGAGCTCAGTTGCAAATGAAACGCATTCTTAGCCAGAAAATGTGCAACGCTTCTCCGCCGCTGTCAGCCAGAAATACCGTTCGTACAAATCCTTTTCCATGCTGGGTTAGGGCTGCTAGCTGTGGGGTTGACCGACCCTTTGATACGATGTCCAGTTTTTCTGGAAATGTCCTTCTCCAGAAATCCATTTCTCCTCCTTCAGCCATTGAGTGTTAAAAAAGCAAAGCTAGGTAAAAAAAAAAAGAATCTACACCTAGCAAAACGCTAAAAATGTCATAACTTCTCTTACATATGTTTCAACCTCAACTCTTAGTAAATACTAAGATCTGCTAGCTAGCTTTCTGTTTGACAAAAGTCACGCTGGCCCACTGACCAATCACGGCGCACGTTAATGCAGACGTACTTAGGAGGCTACCTCGGTGGCAGTGGCACGTCGAAGAATACGCCCAACATGTCAAACTAAAGATCTGATTGGTTGAAGACTATGACAATCAACAATATCATCCCCATTTACTTAAACTGCAAAGTCTACCTAGAGGACCTCGGCCTCTCTCCTTACATAGAGACATAGGGGCTGAATCTGATTGGATAAAAGCTCTCCTTAAAACAAGCTGTGCTGGAAGCAGCGCTGCAGGCTGGAAGCAGAGCAACAGAGGAAGACAGGAGCTGTGCAATGACAAAATAAGCTAATGGGAAACAAAATTATAATACATGTAGTGTATTTGTGAAAAATTATTAAATTATAAAATAGCTATAACTTTGTGATTCTGTTTAGGCCAGCAGAGAAGGCTTAGCTGGCCCTGACGGCCCACCACTGCTGTGTGTTTATTACATGTTTTTATGTTAAAAAAAATATTTATTTGATGGTGTTTACACAAAATGAAAGAATGAACTGAAAAAAGCTGTCAGACTGTGGTGGGCTGCTGAGTCACAATGAAACCTGATGTGGGTTCCTCAAAATAAGAAGTACTTTAAATATGGAGCTGCATTAACATTAACTGAGTCACATGCAACAGTGCATTGTGGTGTGGCGATCAAGGCCAAATGTGCTGCTTCTTCATGGTCTCAAACGCAGCAGTTTGTTTTTGTGAACACAACCAATTTGATTTAGTTTGAAATGTATTGAACATAATACAAAAGCTAAATTATTTGGAAGGGAAAAGCCCTGAAATGTCCAGCAGGGGTGTTTGTCTGTGACAGGACGGCTGGCCAGATGTAGAGTCCCCTCACCACTCCAGTCCACCCCCGCCACACACACACACACCTTCTCTCAGCTCAGCGACGAGGACGGCCGGCTGGCTGTTGGCTTGGAGGCGCCATTAACCAATTTAGCTTCCAGATGTCCATCATACAGCCACAGCCAAAGCTGCATAGCTCCTCTCTCTGAGCTTCACACACGCGGGTGCGAACAGCCCCCCCGCCCCCCCACCACACACCACACACACACACACACACACTGCTGGGACACAAACAGATACATATAGAACGGCTGAGACTTTCGATGTACAAAAGTCTCACTCACTGTAACACATCACACACACACAGCAGAGCCGACTGCACTAGTGCTGCTCTCCTTGTGTGTGCGCGTGTATTTGTGAGTGTGATATTTGATTGACAAGTACAGATCCTGATAAAACTGAGACTCGCTTTTTGATCATTTCTAAAATGATCCTCCACCGTCTGGAGATAAGCAAGTTAAATACACAGTTGTTTCTCCTGATGTCTAGTTCCCCATGAGACATAATGAACACACACACACACACATGCATAAGGATGTGTGCTCTCATACACACGTGCATGTCTAGAAAGGCAAGCATGCACACAAAACGCACATGTAAACTGAAGCGTGCACTTACACATATTCACTTTCCTCAAATGGACAGATGCTGCACCTCTAGAGGCACAGAGACCCAGCAGCTGTTCCCCAGCCAGTCAGATGGACTACCATTGGTACTTCATGAATATTTTACACAAAATGGCTGAATTCCAGACTCCTTCAACTGCAGCCACACTGGTCCAGATGATCAGATCATTAAACTATATTGACCGACTTCCTCCCACCGTCAGCTGGAAAAAAAAAACTTTGCTGGAATATTTCTTAGAGGTTCTGACTTAGACAAAAAGTTTGTGTTGAGTGTCTGAAAGGAGTTAACTTAGGGGGCATTGTGTTTGTAGTTTGAGTTGGAGAGTTTGTTCCTTTATGTTTTTAAGCCAGCATGTTCTTCTCTTTGAATCTCTCTCGATGAAACACAGTTTGTGTGAAATATGCAAAATCTAGCTGAGAACTGTGAAGGCGTTGCTCGGCTTTTCTTTGTGAAAGCTGCCGTGTTGGTGGACCAGGTCAGGTCGTTGCTGGGAGTACACGTTGCAGACGACCTGACCTGGTCCACCAACGCCACAGCTGTGTGACAATAAATTCAACTTGATTTTGAATCTTGAAAATCCCGCAGAGAAACTCCAGTTTGATGTCGCAAATTTGACATTTGACTCATGAAATCAAATTGTGACAGTGCAAAAAAAACGACCCTCCATATGAGTATTTATCTGCCGTTCCGTTGATGAAACCAAAATGAGACAGGCCTGCTTGTTGCCATGTGCTATTACCTAAACATCTCCACATTATAACTGTACTCACACTATAAATATGCAATATGTTTATATATATCTTCCAAGCTGATAGACTTTTCTTCTTCATCTTCCTCTTTCTCACAGTGGCTGCTTGGTCCAGGCGTAGTCAGGGTGTTTGGATCTATAATTTGATGTCTGGGATGCAGAGAGGAAAAAGAGCAGCCAACTGTACAATTAGAGATTGCTTCAATCTTTCTATCTCTCTGTGTCTGCCTCGGAGGATGGATTGATCTCATCGGTCCAGAGCTGAGAGTCAAACATCTGTCTGCCTCCCTCCCCTCCCTCTTCCTCTGTCAGCCAGCCAGTGTCTCCCAGATCGTCTCCCCTCTTGCTTGCCTCTATTACGGGCATGATGAGGGCAGCTGTGGGACATGCTGTGGAGGATTGGGAGGCTCTTGGATGGATGGTTAGATGGTCTCAGTGTCCCTCAAACCACCAGGACAAAACATGAGAATTTGGCCAACCACAAACGGAACCACCATCCTAAAAAAGTCCTAATCATAGATTTCACCTCTTCTCATTTCAGAGTTTTGTGTCAAAAGTGTTCCTCTAATTTAACAACAAACTGACTTTATGTTCTGTGCTCAAATAAGTGACAGTCAAGCTAAAAAATAAATTGACCAGACATGATATAACTGCATATTTAGCTCTTATTCATTCAGAGCAACTTACAATTAGTGCAAATGAGCTTAAACTCAATCTTCAAATTGTCCAGTATATTAAAGGCCACATGGAACAATATTACTGTGTCCATAAAAAGGCACAGACATGGCATACATGAAAAGAGACTGTTGTGTATTTAAAATGTTACATTAAATATGTTTTCAATAAAGAAATCCAGCACTCTGAGACACCATTTATGATGCATTTCTTTACTGAGAAAAATAAAGCTCATCATCAGAATCCCTTTTGCTTACAAACAGCTGTCTGTGTTAAACACCTTTGAATATAAAAAGCCGTTGACAAGTGAAATATAATTAATTCTGGCAAGGCCAGGCAGAGTCTGTGAAGCGTATACAGTCGTAATGTCTCAGGGATGGCCAGAGGTTTTTCCTCTGAATCGCTTCTTCTGCCAGATTCGTAAAAATGCTTTTTCTTTTGCTTCAGACAAAGAAACAAACCTGCACTCAGGACTATCCGCTTCAGGGGGACTGAAATAAAAAGATGAATAATGGTGTCATGCATTTTTCTTTGAAAAAGGCATCAAGAATACAGTGAAGCGACACGACAAACAAGTAAATTGTGGCACAAAAGGCAACGACTGTAAATCTGTTTTTTCTTTACTTTCATTTATATGATTACACATAATTTATTTTTTTCTGTTTCGGAATATTGTTTGATTTAATACCCCGTACATAACTACTGTTTAATATTTTCACTGCATGTATTATTAATTTTCCTCTATGTGCTTTGGCAGCATATCTTTTAATCAAAATGTCATGCCAACAAAGCTTCAGTGAACTGAATAGAATGGAGAGAGAGAATTGGAGTGTAAAATATGGGATCTACAGCGACCTCCAGAGGTGGGAAGTAGAAAGAAAGTTAAATAAAATGCTGTATTTACACTGAAACAACACACAAACTACCCGAGCACTGTCTGAAATGTGTGCTGTATAATTCATATTTAAAGGAAACAAAAGATGAATACAACAGTTGGAGGATCTGAGGAAGGTCTGGCTGATTACCTTTAAATAAATGAGACTATTTGTGGACGTGTGCTTTCAAAATTTCTCTCAGTTTTAAGTCGAAAAAGAGAACTAAACCTTCACACAAAACGCGTTGTCTTTTGCTGTGGACGTACATACAAGCTCTGCTTTGCATATTGGACTTTTTATGTATTTTACTTCCTTCTGCTTTGTCTTTAGTTTTCAGTATAGGGAGGATGAAATGGTAGTGCAGATCATTTCAAACATCAGGCTGGCTGTGTTTATTTGGCGCACATACACAGACACAGACAAAGACACACTCACACACACACACACACACACACACACACACGGCTATATTCTGGCATCTGTCAGTGGCAAAACAATATGTGGATCAGAGAGGGGAACACAAGAGCGGTGGAAGAAGACGTTTAGAAAATTGCAGAGGAATCTCTGGAGGCATTCACACACACACACACACACACACAGACACATACGTACAAGATTTCAATGCATTCAAGGCTATCTGAGCAGCATCTTTCTCTTTACAGCACCGCATATACATAGGAGCTACAAAAGAGACCGTCTGACAGCGAGGCGAGCCTTCCACACAACGCATCTTCCTGCAAGCTGATAAAACATTACTCTAAAAGGAAGCTTGATGTTTAATGAAATCTGCAATTACCTCAAGACTGGTTAGACTACTTTACATGTATTGCTTAAATTAGCGAATACTTTTGAAAGTCTGTCTCTAAATCCACTTTTCTGTCGGCCTCATGTTCTAGGGCCCAGTTGTATTAACCCGCAAGAACAAGGGGCTCATTGTGATGCTGGGGTAACGTGGACGCCCAAATTGACAGACACATAACAGGGTCATCATTCATTTGCATTTTGAACAAGTCCTTCAGCTATGACACCGGATCGTGTGAATCATTACCACACAGGGCTGCAGTTCATCCAGCCATCTATTAGTAACGCCAATTAGTTTACTGGGACAGGTTTAGGGGAGGCGGACTCACTCAGGCAACTAGAGCTGCCCAAACTTTTTCATGTCGAGGCTCCCAGGACAGACGTTTGATGAAGGTTTTTGTCTCAGTGACCCACATTTTAAAAGGAGTTTAAAAATAAAAAATGTTAGATATGATTGTACAGCAGCAGAGTGAAACCTCTTATCAGTAATAAATGTTAAAGTGTCATAAACATTTATTTGGTCTAATCATAACATGACTACCGCACCTATAAATGATGAGATTTATTTTCAATCTAAGCTGGTTACAACACAATTAACTGGTTGTTCATTGTGTTTCTGGGGCCCCTTTTAAGTCCCCTGGGTGTACCTTGGTTTGAGCACTTGAAATTCTAATTCTAATTGTGAGACAGGTTCCCTTTTTTTCTGGACAAACACAGGGTCCTACATTTGCTTTTCTCTTCTCTTGGATGTCATGCAGAAAACGTACAACTCGTATGTCTCCGGCTCTGCAGCACTTCATGCTGCCGTTCTTCATAAAACAGGTATTGAAAAAAAAATCCAACCTCAGGCAGATATATGAGAAAAATACAATCTCACATAAGGATGTATATGTACTGCAGGGTCCCATGTTGAAGACCACTGCAGTGAAAAACAAGAATATGTGTTGTTTTTTTCAGTGAAGATCCAGATCCAGTCCAGTGTTGCAACAACCTGTTCATTCAGGTTGGTTTATTGTAAACTGAAACGTACAGGTTAAACAGGCCTTGCCACACGAAGAGATGCCATTTCTTCAGCTGTTGCAATCATCAGAGTATTCATTTAAAGAAGACAATCTGAAGATTCATTTGGGAGATTTTTAAGATGTTTCTGTCAAATCGCTTTTAATATGCAATAAATCAAATGAACACATCTCTGCCTCTATTGTCACAAAACAAACCTGCCTTGTGCGGCTTTATTTTCCACAACATCCACAGTGTTTGTCACTGAGGGTTTTTTCTTACATGGAGCAAAGACTGACAATCTGACAGCACATCACAAACTGAAGGCTGCCATGCATGTAAACCGTAATAAATGCTGTCTGTTTGACGGACACTATCAAGACACAGTGAGACAAAAAGGAGGTAATCCTCAGCACATCTATAATGATTTTTAATGCAACTAAATGTCATAAGTCAAATGCCATAAATGGTGAGCGTAATAGAAAAAAAACAATATTGTACTGGAGGGCTGCATCAAACAATTATTTAACTATAGATTAATCTGTAGATTATTTTTCCAATCAATGAATTAATCGTTTAGTCAATAAAATGTAAATACCCATCACTTGAGCTCAAGTTTAGCTCTTCAAAACATTTAAGATGTTCAGTTAAAAGTGACATAAAAAAGGGAAAAAGAAACAAATCCTATTTAAGAAGTTGGCAACAGAGAATGGTTGACATCTTTACTTCATAAACCAATTAAATGATTAACCGATTATCAAAACTGTTGTGGTATTCAGTGATAGACTAATCAGTTATTTGACTAATTGTGTCAGTACTAGAGTACTGCAAATGTAAGTGAAAGTACTGAGTTCAAATGTTACTTAAGTACAAAAGTATTAACATCAAAATATAGCATACTTTAATCTCTCTCCAACAAAAAAACAACCCATAAGAACCAAAAGTAAAATGATGTGTTGAGTAAAAAGTACAATATTTCCCCCTAACATAAAGTGGCATTACTCAAGGCTAAAGTACAGTACTTCAGTAGTAGTAGTAGTAGTAGTAGTAGTAGTAGTAGTAGTTACTTTCCACCACTGCAAACAGTTGTTAGCTCTGGAAGTGCTTCACCTGTTTTGTGTCTTTGATTAACACCTATTTTTTTTTTTGTTGCCAGCAGTACATAGTCCAACAAAAAGCTGTTATTATTTCAACAATGCAATACAATAAGCATTTCCCCCTCCTTGTCAAGGTGCTGCACCTGCTCACATCAGCTCCGCCTCCACTCACCCCCCCCCCCCCCCCCCCCCCCCCGCTCCGACTTGACTACAGTACCCAGGCCGCACCGCGCCGCTCTCCACTCTCTCGCTCTCCGCTGCGCCAGTCCGCCTCACTCGCAGAACCAGTTGGTTTGGCCCAGCTGCTTCTTCTTCTTCTTCTGTGTGCTGCTGCTGCTGCTGCTGCTGTTGCCTGGTGTCAACCTACGCCGACGAGAGAAGAAGACATATCCCTCCCTCTCCTCTGTTTTTTGAGGGCCGCTTTCCAATTTGCTTTCACTCGCCTCCTCGCCGGCACCATTGGCTTCCGTGCCGTGCCAGTCAACTCGCCTCCTTTTTCCTTCCCAGCCCCCGAGTTGAGCAGCAACAAGCTCGGAAACATCTGTCCGCCGCAGAGTGCTAGACTCCCCGTCTCCTCCGCCTGCACGCCTCGGCAGCCTGTTATGGAAATTAGTCCAAAGTCAATCTAGTTTTGTCTCCGAAAAGGAAAAGAAGAAGAAGAAAGGAGGATTTGACGGAGGAAGCCGTTGGACCGTGTTGTCTGTAAGTGCTGCCTCTTAACACCGGAGTCCGATTAAAGGAGGCTCATGAGAGCGAGGGAGGGTTAAAAGTAGCTAAACCTTCCTTAGCATTACTGTGTCGTCTCCTCGCACACTAATACTCGCTGTGTTAGCTCTCCCTCCTCGCTGTTTTAGCCGTTGTTGTCATAGCACCGGGGCCTTCCGAACAGCTGTAAATGTATCAATATTGTAGCCGCTTGGCTTTACTTTTGTTAGCCACGTTCGGTAGCTACAGCTAGCTGCTGGGTCAGTGTGTGTCTGTGTGTGTGTGTTTGGTGTGTCTTCTGCTCAGAAATGTGTTGTTATTTAGTTTGTTGTTCTTTTTTTTTTGTTGGTGCTAATTTCCTCGACGGATAAAGTCATTGCCGTGGTTGACAATTTTTTTTTGTAGGGGCTGCTTTTAAATGAAGTTAAGAAGCTGTAATATTGTAATTTGGAACAAACTTATTCATCACATTGTAGACTTGTGTGTGTCAAAGTGTTGGATATAACACTGTCACGGTATTTAAGAAAAGAACAATGTGTCGGAAGTAAAAACATAAATGGAAATCGTGCATCAGTTAGTGTGCAGCGACACACTGTAATTATAGATGCTGACTGAAACTCCAGTGGTAAAGTTAATTAAAGTTTAACTCGTGTGATTTAATGTCTGAACACTTTGAAAGCAGAGCCCCATTTTTTTTTCATAAGCTTATTGAAGATTATAGAAGTTGGAGTCGACCAAATGTTTACACCGATAAACCTATGTTATGCTTTTTTTGTAGGTGAATTTTAAAGAAAAGTTAATTATAAACACTTCTGGATAATATAAGTTAACTTACAAATAAACATAATATTATTTAGCACGACATTAATGTGCGTACATGCGTCGATATTGTCATAAAAGCCCCTGGACTAGTCTGTTAAACTTGATTAACGGGTTTATTTTGAGAATCGGGAAACGAAGTGAAAATAAGAAAAGAAACCGAGTTTTGTGGCTGGACATTCACACGCTCCATATATACATATGTATACATGCACACTTTCACTAAAGCGAAAGTGAAATAAAAGGCTCTTGTAATAAGTTTCTCTCCGGGTCATTAAAGGCTTGTAGACCTTTTGTTTCGGGACTTGCACTCATCAGGTTCTTTCTTTATGACTTGTTCTCATTGTTTCATTTCTGTTCCTGTCAGTTGTCCGAAGGGTCCGAGCAGGGGGGGGGGGGGGGCTAGGGGGTAGCTGGATGGATGAATGAATGAGTGAATACAAGACGAGGCAGCGGCGCTGAACCGTAAAGAAGTGGAAAACAATATCAGCTGCGTGCGTCTGTCAGTTGCAAATGTGCTGTGTTGGCCTTTGTTTATGGTTATTGGACATGTGGAGGAAGACAGGGGCATTTAAACACGAGGAAAAGCTTTTCACTCAGAACCTCTGTATAAAAAAAAAAAACCATCAACTTTCCCATTATTCCTGTTAGTTTTTGGTAGCAGTTGTGGTTGCATGATTTGGTGAGCGACAACCCTTTTCTGTTTTCCAAAAAATCTAAAATCAGCACTGCATTTAGTAGACCCGTGTGTGAGAGAGAAAAAGGGGGAGAAAGAGAGACAAAGTTGCGTGGTGTTGGTGTTGGTAGAATGAAAGAGGAGTCTGGTGGCAGGAGTGTAGAGGAGGCAGCATATGGCTGTAGAAAGAGCACAGCTGGAGGTAGCATCTCCATCTGAGGATGATGTCAGAGCAGCTGACAGGCTGCCATCCACCCCACCACCTCCTCCTCCTCCATCCCTCCACCGCCTCCACCCCTCCCCAGTCCTTTATTGTGAGTCTCAGCGGCAGCCTGGGAGAGTTAGTGCTCTGTGTGTGTGTGTGTGCGCTGTGTATGTGTGTGTGTGTGTTTGTGGCTGCCGATCAGCGCCAGTTAGGAGGAGGAGGAGGAGGAGGAGGAGGAGGGAGGTGGTATCTCGTTCCCCCTCCAACATCTCCTCCACTTTGCATCTGTCCCTCGCAGTTTGAACAGCGTGTTTTTTTTTTTTTGCCTGCCTGCCTGCCTCCCTCTTCTTCTTCTTCTTCTTCTTCTTCTTCTCTCCTCTTCTACCCACTCATTGATTCCGAGAGAGCAAGCAACGAAGAGAGAGAGAGAAAGAGATACACAGCCATTCCCAGCCAGAGAGCCCAGCTATTCTGCTACAGTGGAGTTAATCAAGTTGATGCATACTGCTGCAGGTATCGTCTTGTGTGTGTGTTTGTGTGTGTGTGTGTGAGGCAAAGTGAATAGAGTAGGACAGTCCGGGGTAGTTATTCTGTTTTGTTGTGAGGATCTCCGGTGTGTCAACCCAGTGTGAGCGCTGTGTGAAGCTGCTGGTGAGTAGTAAACTCGTGTTGGTGATGCCGGTCTGAGGTGTAACTCTCTGCTGTGTTTTAAGTTTGTAGTCCTGAGAGCTGCATTTAAAACTCTTTTTGCATTTAGTTTGCTATTTGTGGTGCAAGGCGGCTTTTTGTTCAGACGCTCCTGAATTGAAAGCAAAGTTACAATTGAAAAAACATTATTTTAAAAAGAAGTATTGGATCTGTTTTTTAAAAATGTATTATAATAGTAAAACAAAAAGTGAAATAATAATTATAATTGATGCTTTTTTTTTGACATTTTAATTTAAAAAAAAGATATTGTCATTTTTTTTAGATTAGTGTAATTAAAGCAAAGAAAATTAAACCATTTTTTTAGTTGATAAAAGAACAAAAATGTCATTTAAAATGAGCTGCTATTTAATCCTAATCATTTTATCAGATTTTTTTTTTTTCTTCTTTCAGTTAAATCTATAACTCTCTGTAAAATTACTTGAAAGCATGTGCTGCCTTTTCCCCCCTCCTGTCGGCTGGAGTAGAGGAGACTAATTTAGAAGTTGCAGATTTGAGCTGCCTGAATTGGCTAGACAGCTGTAATCGCACTCCCTCCTAGTCTTAATCTCTTTATCTGGCTAGCAGCTGCCATATGGCCCCCGTCAGCTGGATCAGATGTGGGTAAGCCTCCCTCCCCGGCCGTCCCAGCCTCTCTCTCTCCCTCACCCTCTCCCTCCCTGCCCCTCTGTGTGTTTCTCTGTCAGACCCCGGCCTGAGCTCACTGGCCGGGCGGCGGGCTGCTGCCCTCCTGAGCCTCCGCCACCACCGTCTTTATTTTTAGCCATCTTTAAGGATTAGGATTGATGCTGTGACGAGCAGGGCACTTACAGTGATTGTATTGTAAATCTTCTCTTCTGGGTGGTGGGGCAGTTTCTACTATGGGGCGGATGTGCGGGGCTTTTTTTTTTTTCCTTGTAAGATTCAGATGGGAAGGAGTGTGTGAGTGACGGATGGTGTGTGGAAGGAGGAGGCGGCGGTCCGAGGGGTTTGGCCGGACAGAGGGAGGAGGAGGAGGGGGGGGGGGGGTGTGTATGAGGTGGGAGGTGGTACACCCTTGTCCCCGTAAACCCCCTCATTTAAAGCAGTCTGAACAAGCTGGAGGGCGAACACACACACACACACAGTCTCACACACGCGGTGACATTCTTGGTTTAGCGTCATTCAAATGAGGTGATTTAGCTGCTTTGGTTAACACCGTGCAGAGCGGGACCGATGTCTTTTCTCAGACAGGACAAATCGACTTGGTTAACAGGTGGGACTTAATGATTTTACAGATCTCAGTTTCGTTATCGCCTTCTGTCATCCCAGATTTAGTTGCTCATATATTTGATCAACTAGATACATTTTAACAACTCTTTTTTATTTTTGAGGAGCGTTGCTGCAAGTTTTCATTTTTTCCGTCTTACACCTAAAGCCGCTGCTCGCAGGTTAAACGGGGGACAAGCTGTTTTGTTTTCAATTGGCCAGTTTTCCTGCTCGACTTAGCCTGTGGAGGTGGTTGGTAGGTAGGCTGGTACTAAGTGTGCGTGTGTGTGCGTGTGTGTGTGTGTGTGTGTGTGTGTGTGTGTGTGTGTGTGTGCGTGTGCGTGCGAGGACAGTGTGTGCAGCTGAAAGCCGGTTACCTAAAAGGGCTGTGCCAGGCCAGGCCAAAGTGGGTTAATAAAAATAACCAGCGTAGGAGCAGCGACAATCCAGGAGTGCAGGCAGAGGAGTTAGAGAGAAACGGAGAGAGCGGAGAGACGTAGAGTAGAAGAAGCTGTCGCTGCTGGTTTACCTGAGATTAAGTCTGTCTGTGGGTACTGAATCAGTGATTATTCTTTAATTACTGCTATCCTTTTTAATTGTAATTCTCATCAGTCTTTCCCCCTTTTTGTTTTCATTTATTGTAGATAATTATAGAATTATCGTCAACATTTGGCATCGTTTACAACTATCTGCGTGTGGTTCTTTAAATTTAAACAGAAATATTTGTGTTGATGCTGTTAAGTGAGTAAGAAATATCATGGCATATGTGCATAGGTTAATATCTAGTATTCATAAAATATACAAACACATTTTAAATATACGTGGTATATTTGCGTTTTTGGTTGTATTTTAATTGACTTTTTATGTGATAAATGTTTTTGTTTAAGATGTTTGCATTGTTAAAAGTAAAACCTAAATGGTGATAAGAGTGTCATGATCTCTTAACTTTCATTTGATCTTCTCACATAATTCATTTAAAAATGATAATAACTTTGCCGCCTTGCTTTTAGTCTTTCTAAGCGTGTTTGTCTTCAAATCTAAATTGTCTTTTGTAGGTTTTACTTCTCCGTTTACATTTCGTGGTTCCTTTTTTTTCTCCAGTGTTTATCTTCACTGAACAAACAAAACACTGAAAATTAACAAATATTTTATTTAAAATAGAACAACCCAGTTAGGTGAATGTCATGTCTGCCATCACAGATCTTGTTCGGGTGTGTCTAACTTTGCCTCTGCCTCTGTGTCTCTGTAGGTTATGAGGACGGCAAGATGGAGTTCCCAGACCACAGCAGACATTTACTCCAGTGTCTGAGCGAGCAGCGGCATCAGGGCTTCCTGTGTGACTCCACGGTGCTGGTGGGCGATGCCCAGTTTCGGGCCCACCGGGCCGTGTTGGCCTCATGCAGCATGTACTTTCACCTCTTCTACAAGGACCAGCTGGACAAGAGAGACGTGGTGCACCTCAACAACGACATTGTCACGGCCCCGGCCTTTTCCCTGCTCCTGGAGTTCATGTACGAGGGCAAGCTGCAGTTCCAGGACCTTCCCGTGGAGGACGTGCTGGCAGCGGCCAGCTACTTGCACATGTATGACATTGTCAAGGTGTGTAAGAAACGTTTGAAGCAGAAGGGCACGACGGAGGCCGACAGCACGCGCAGAGAAGAGGACGGCGGGTCGAGCTGCTCCGATAAGGCCGACAGTCTATCAGATGGCTCCACGGGCCGGCCCACTACCGCGGACCTGCTGCACAGCGATGAAGAGGAGGAGGGGAAGGCCGAGGGAGGACAACTGTGGCTGAGGCTGCCGTCTGCGGACAAACCAGGGACTCCGGCCGTGGCTAGAACCAGCCCAGGGCACGGCGAGGCGGAGATGCCGGGTGGGGAAGGTCCAGCGGAGGGAGGAAAGCGGCTCTCCCCGGCCGGCAGCCCCACCAGCTCCACCGGGTCCCTCTCGCAGAGGTCCCATCGCTCCGTGAGCTCTCGCGGAGGGCCCAGGGGCAGGAGGGTGTCGAACGACGCTACCGACTGCGTCCTGGACCTGTCGGTCAAGCCAACCGCCGGCAGCAACCACAGTAACCACCACCAGTCCTATTACGGCGGAGCGGCCACACCGGACAGCCTCCAGAGCCCGTTGGTGGTGAGGGTGAAGGTGGAGAGGGGCGTGGCTTCAGATGAGGACGAGGAGCTGGGAGGCGGGGACTACGACATGGAGCACAGCGGCATCACCAAGGCGACGGTTCCCAGCGTCAACGGGGGCCTGACCCACCACAGGGTCGGAGGGCCCCTGTCGGCCCAGCGGAGGCTCGGCCTGGAGGCGCACCTGTCCGCTCTGCGAGAGGCCTCTCTGGCCTCGGAGCTGGAGCGGGAGGACAAGCCTTCGGCCACGGCGGACGACGAGGACATCCTGGGGGGCGACAACGGGCGCGCCCAGGCCGAAGTGGCCGGCATGGATAGCTCCCTGTTGCCCTACGTCTCCAACATGCTGTCGGCTCAACACACCCAGATCTTCATGTGCCCGCTGTGCAACAAGGTGTTCCCGTCGCCGCACATCCTCCAGCTTCACCTCAGCTCCCACTTCAGGGAGCAGGAGGGCATCCGCTCCAAGCCGGCCGGAGACGTCAACGTGCCCACCTGCACCATCTGCAGCAAGACCTTCTCCTGCATGTACACGCTGAAGCGCCACGAGCGGACACACTCCGGCGAGAAACCCTACACCTGCACCACCTGCGGCAAGAGCTTCCAATACTCGCACAACCTCAGCCGCCACGCAGTGGTGCACACGCGCGAGAAGCCGCACGCTTGCAAGTGGTGCGAGCGGCGCTTCACGCAGTCCGGGGACCTCTACCGACACATCCGCAAGTTCCATTGCGAACTGGTCAACTCGCTGTCAGTGAAGAGCGAACCGCTGGCGCTGCCCAATGTCAGGGATTGGGCGATCGAGGACAGCTCCCAGGAACTGTGGAAGTAGAAAACAGACTGCTGTGTTTGACGGAGGGGAAGAGAGCGGAGAGTGAAAGAAGGGCAGTGAGGCATGGGGGGGGGGGCATAAGTTTGATATTTGGGGTTCAAGTGAGTCATGTTCTTGTGTGTCGCAAAATCTCATTCAATTGCACTTTAATAGCACATGAAAATGTTACTACTGAGTTTTTTTTTTTTTGTCGTCGTTGCTGTTTGGGGTAATTTTGTTGTATTCTATTTTATTCTGAATTTTTCTTTGGCATAAGTTCTGTTTGGTGGTTTTGATTGCGTCTTGAGGACGTGGGTCCCAGTGAGAATGTCTCGCCTTCTTGAAGAGTTTTCACTCTTGTTTGTGTTTTCATCTCAGACACGTCACTCTGACGCTGGCCAGCGTCTCGGTCCCAGTTCCACAGACAGCAAAGCAACCGGTGCAGGAGTTCAGGTCGAACACACTGAAGTGAAAAAAAAAAAAAAAGCATTACAATACACTAAACGGGTACTGTGATCACCTCACACACACAAGTTTGAAGAAGTGTGTGTGCGTGTGCGTGTGTGTGTGTGTGTGTGTGTGTGTGTGTGTGTGTGTGTGATACTGCACTACTCTGGCAAAAATTTCACCTGACGTGCGTGAGTGTGTGCGAGTGTGTTTTTGTGTGTGTTCATATTATTTCCTACTGGCATAGAGGTGTCGTTGGCGAAGCGCTCCCCGCTTCACTCGTTAAGCTCTTTGGTGTTGTGTGTTCAGGGTGAAGCTGACTGACTGACAGACTAACTGATGGCACTCATGCAATGCACAGCCTCCTTTTTTCACTTCCAATCGATTTGAAGTATTTTCTAAAAATGAAAAAGACCTTTACAAATTATTATAATAATTATTATTGTTATGAATAGATTTCTTTCTTAAATCTAGCTGGCAGTCTTTAAAGCATCTCTTGTTGAAAAGGTATTTAATTTAAGGTTGTTGTATATTGTTCTGCTATAGTTTTAGAACTTAAATCTCTTTAATTTCTTTTTTTTTTAAATTAATGATTAATATTATTATTTTTTTTATTACTTTTTTGTAATGGGACCTGCTGTTGTTGCATGACGTCCAAACCTGTATATTTTAAAATAAAAAATGTGAATTTGCTGTATTACTGTACACATTGTAATTGATCAAATATTTGACAACAGGCTTTCCTTTTCTTTTCTTTTCTTTGTGAATACTACTCCAGGGTGCGGTCTGTTGAAAAACTGAATATTATTCTCACGACTATGGGAAAAAAATGCATGAACATTTGATTTTGTCTTAAACCTTTTAAGTTGTGGGTTTTGCATCGGGGGGGGGTTTAACACGTTTGACAGTGAAAAGTTTTTTTTCTACTCGTCGTAGATCTGTCGCTGGGCTCCTAGAAGAATGTTACCGAATGTGTTTCCGTCGGATGTTGAAGCGATACGATGAAGCATTTTATGCCTGTGTGTGTGTGTGTGTGTGTGTGTGTGTGTGTGTGTGTGTGTGTGTGTGTGTGTGTGTGTGTGTGTGTGTGTGTGTGTGTGTGTGTGTGTGTGTATGCACTGATCTCTCTGCTGCGTGTGTTTGTGAGCGTGTGGCTCGGTTACCACCAGTCAATTTAACCTAACTGAAGATCTATGTCCACCCAGCACTTCCTCCTCCGGCTCCTCCTCAGGCGTTCAATTTTCTCCACCGCTGTGTGTTTGTTTTCCACCTCTCTCTCTCTCTCTCATGTCTCCGTCCTCTCCGGCTCTAGACGTGGTGAAGACATTTTCTTAATTATTTCTGCTCATTGGGCACTTACTTCAGGTCTGTTGAGTGCAGTTATGTGGCTCTGACTTTGCTAAAGCGTGAAGAATAACGGGGAGAGAAAAAAAAAAAGGAAAAGGCTGAATATGAGCTGTCCTGCTGAAAGTTGAAGGGTCAGATATCGTTGTCGCTGAGCGGTGCCGTGCTGATTCAGTACAATAACCCACATTAGACGCAGTGGTGTGAATGTGATAAGACGTGTGTGTGTTTGTGTGTTTTCCTCCTAAAACATAACCCTTACTTTGAGATCGATGGGAAAGAATTGGCATGCCTGAATGCACCTTTTTAAGCTAAAAGACATGAAATCAGATTTTTTTGCTGAAAAGATGCCTTTCTAAAAAAAAAAAAAAAAAACATTTCTGACGCTATGGAAGTATTTGATACTGTAGAGCTTTAGGAAATAGTTGTTAAACTCATGCATAAATTCATGGAATTTATTGAATTTATCAGAAAATGATGTCTTATTATATTTTGATCATTTGATTGGAAAACTCATTTTTGTATGTGAATGTTGTGTTTGGGTTGGGGGCAACGTCTGTTTAATATTTCTTTTTGTTTAAACCTCTGTATCTCAAATTTCTTTTTTTATTAGAATTTCAAAGTAATGGTCAAGCGTTTATACAATCCAAAAACATTTGACACAGAGATACTGAAAGGTGAACGCTCCACATTTCCCCTCACTCAGTGTGTTTATACATGTGTGTGTGCACGCCCCCATTGATGTGCATGTGGTGGGGGGAAGAGGGGGGGGGGGTGGGGGGGTTGTATGTGTTGCCCTGTCATCTGGTGGCACCTACAGGCGTTTGCCAAGGCAACAGTGTGGGTGCCATTGCGGCAGTTTGCACCGCATCGTCTCATTTTCTTCTTCTTGAAACGTTATTTCTTCACTGGCAGCGTCTCTGCATATGGGCTCACTCCATCCTGCTGTTGTTTTCATCATTACTGCTGTTTCTTTTTTGTTCTGTTCCTCTGGTTGTACTTGACCGCCTTAAACTGCTGTAGTCCGGGCTGTTATATTTAATTTAATTTTTAAAGTGTGAGCGTGGGGTGGAGTCGTGGGAGCGATGTCAACCGCTCAAGACGCTGTGAAGTAACCACCCTGACGAAACATCTCCATCTTTTGCTGTGCTTACTTGAAAACAAAGGGGGGGGGGGGGGTTAACGCAAGGTATAAAAAGAAAATGTTCAAATGTCATAGACAGTTTATGGAAAGACAGATGGGACAGACTGAGTCTGTTTTGAAAAAGGACAATCACTGTCTGGGGAAAAAAAAAACAAGCAGATTTTGATTCAGATATATTTGCTCCCTCTTGAGATTAAAATTTTTATTTGCTTTTATTTTATGTTCCTTTTTTCAGATTTAGTCATTTTTAGCTTTGACAATCATAGTTGGGTTGATTTTTTTTTTTTCTCAAGGGGAGTAAATTCTAATTGTGTTTAGTTTTGTAATTTTTTGGTGTGCTGTTGTTGACATTTTTAAATTGTGTGCAAACTGCAATAAATTATAAGAATCTTGAAATTCAACCTTTGTGTGAAGCTCCGTTTTGTTTTTTCTTGGACAAAATCATGACTCGTCTTTATATCATAATGTGTAATTTTACCAACAATATCTCCGCCTCACCGTTTCTTTACTAAAATATCTTCTTAAGCACATTTTGATATCGGGACAGAAATGTTGGCCTCATTTTCAGCTCCAATGCTGCACACATACACAGAGTTACAGGTTGCAGAAGGGCCAGTGCAGGAGGTTTTCACATTCTGTTCCTCAGTGACTTGCGATGTGGGTGGAAGTTGTGTTTGTGTGTGTGTGAGCATGATGGCCTGAACACATCGTGTGTGTGGGTGTGTGTGTGTGTGTGTGGGTGCTTTTGGGTTCCTGCACAACTCCTGATCTCCTTATCTGCTGCACCAGTGGAGGCTGCACTTGAGAAGAAAATGTGCAGCAGCTTGTTGAGATGCAACACACACACACACACACACACACAAAATCAGCCTCATTCCAAAGCTCCTCAAGTACGGTTTTCCAGTAACGAAATCAGCTTTAGCTAATGTATTGCTGCTCAGTAAACCTGCTCTTACAGATGCTTAAAAAGTCCGTGGCACAGAGGCCAAGGAGCAGCGTTCATTAGGCCCCAGATGGTCTCTCCAGTAAGCCCCCCGACGCACACTCACGCGATAAGCTCAACCTAATCTTCATTACATTGTCTGATGAATGCCTAATATTGGTTTAGGAAACTTAGAAGTTTTAAAAAAAGATTTAGTGTCCATTTCGAGGAGCTCAATCATTAACGAGTGACATACTCAAGTGTTTTTAATTGGACAGGATTTAATGTCGCACTCGAAGGCGAGCAATTATTTGAAATATATTTATCTTGTGTTTTTTCAGTTTTGGGAGATGTTTCCTTTTAAAATTAAAATTAAAATTCCAGGTAAAATGTGCAGACTATTCATAAAGTCAGTGTTTTTTTGTTTTTTAGATACTTGCTCTCAGCAATGCTTTCAGTCGTGGTTTCAGGCAGACAGCAGACGTTATGACGTAGAAAATACAGCAGCCTTATCCTTTGGTTACGTGCTGCTTGGTGATCATTAATTGCAATCTGCAGCGTTGTAAGTGAACATCTGCTTATAGACAACTGCTCGCTCGCTCTCGCTGCGAGGTGGCCGTGCGAGGTTTTGCTGTGAATGTAGGTCATTAATTTGTTTCTGTCCTTTGTTTACTTAAGGAAGGGGGACAAAGGGGCAGCTGCAGAACCATTTGGCTGTGCCCAAGGCAGGCCAGCTCAACATGTTGGGAGGCTGAGACCAGCTTGGGCTCCTGTCTGGGGGCCCGGGCCCCTGCACTCTGCTGCTTCGCGTGAGGGAGTGGCCTCTGCCAAGCTGCCAGGGACGGCTCTCGTACCAGGAAATGGAGGAAGTGTGGTGTGGGGGCGGGGGGGGGGGGGGGCGGGGGGGGGGGGGGGGGGGGGATAAGGAGATGGACTCAAAGCGTCCTGATGTTTGGCTGTTGTGCCACATTTTCAAACCAGTTCCCAGCAGCGTTCATTAGGCCCCAGACGTGTCTCTAAACTGACATCTGAAGGTTTGGCTGGGACAACAATTTCCATAACTTTGATGCAACTTCCAAAATCCAGCTCAAGACAGCCGTTTCCATACACACATATGTTTATGTATCTATTCTTGTGCGTGATGTGTAAGAAAATAGTCAAGGGTCACTGTTTTTATGTTAACAAATCATTTTCTTTTCAATATGAATTTTCTCGTGCATAAAAATATGTAGCTAATCAAAGGTACAGTAAAGAAGAAAGCTCGGTCACAGAGACCACGACAAACTGGATTCCGTACTTTTTAGCCTTGAGGAGACGGCCGCTCCACAAAGCAACGCTAGCGGCGTTCATTCAGAGCTCGCACCGCGCTGACGGGGAGAAAAGCCTTCTGTATCCTTTTCATGTCTGAGACTTGTTGATTCTCCGTGAAAAAAGGAAACACTCCCAGGCCAGGTCTAGCCATGGAAGAATTGACGGAGAGGGAAAGAGGAAAGCAGGGACAAGCGTGCGTGTGTGCGTGTGTGTGTGTGTGTGTGTGTGTGTGTGTGTGCATGTGTATGTATGTGTAAGTGATCGAGGATTGTCTGCATATTTAAAAGAGCCCCTTTGTCAGGCACTCAGCACAGCAGGACAGAAGGCAAGCAACAAGCGGCCCGCCTGCAAGCAGACAATACAGTGGCACTACACTGGCTGGGGAGGGAGGGCTGGAGGGGGGGGGGGGGGGTGCTGGAGGGCAGAGGGGGGATATTTTTTTGGGGAAAATCGGGGGGCACAGTGTCCCAGCAAGCCATCCATCCGTCCAGCCATCCACTGCACCCTCCTCCCCCTCCTGAAAACAAAAGGCGACGCAACTCGAACTTGAATATCTGTGTGTCTCTGTGAGAGGGGGGGGGGGCAAATACTACTTACCCATAACCCCCCCTCCCCCTTCTTTAACCCCCTTACACACACACACACACACACACAAACATATATATCAACGCACACTCATAAGAAAAACTCCAATAAGAGTGTCATTCAGCAACCCACACACTTGCAAGAGCGCACACGGATAGAGAACACTACCGGTTTATGTGACACACACACACACACACATGCACACACACACGCACACAAACACAAAGGCCTCCAGCTGGTCTGTCTTTAGCGCTGGGCAACGATGGGATTAAACAGTACTTGTCCTTTGTTTGATTCTTGTATGGAAGGAGAGCCGCCATGAACTCTCAACATAAGAGAGAGAAACGTAGAGAAAGAAAGAACAGACAACGGGAGGAGGAGACATAAATCTCTCCACCTAAAGGATTCACTTGAAGACGATGCGATAAACAGACAAATTAATTGGATTTAAGGTTAAAGAAACAATGACGCCCCGCGGAAAGAAATGAAACCTCTTTTCATCCGATCCACTCCCAGCTGTGTGTGTGTCTGCCAGATAAGGGGCATTACCAGGGCGTGTTCGGGGTGTTGTTGGAAACTGCTGGCACCGGGACACATGTGCACGACTCAGCACTTTATCATCGCCATGGTGACCTGACAGGGTAACGCAGGGAGGGGTCGTTTAATGTCACCAACTCAGCTGTCTGCTGTGTGGATGTTAACGGCGTTACTGTATGTGTATGTGTGTGTGTGTGTGTGTGTGTGTGTGTGAGAGATGTGAGATGTGTATGCCGGACATCTGCTGCATCTGCCTGCTGAGTTGTACACATGTATAAGCACACACACCACACACACACACACACGTACACACACACACAAGTATAAACAGACACACACACACACACACACGCACACACACGTCAAGCGAGCAGCAGTCAGCCAGCTGTGGTGTTGTGGAAGAGTCAAGTTCATTCTCCCTGTTGTTTCGTTCCTCCTGATGAAACAGTGGAGACCTGATGAAACACACACACACACACACACACACACATCAGCAAAAATAAGGAGCAGTATGTTTCTTGCATCCCTTTGTCATTTTATAATAACCTTTAACTTTATAGAAGTTTAAGATTTGAAACATTGGAGGGAAACATTAGAGTCTTCCTGGCCCATTTAGAGAAGTTTCTGAGCATCGTGTAACTTTACACTTTAAGGAAACAGCTATCATCTCATCTCAACAGCTAAACAGAGACTTGTGAATGAGTCGATATGATTCTGTCACAAACAAAATGTAAATTGCATGTAACACCATGTTACACTGAAGCATGGCTGAGGATAAAAAAACGATCATGTGTACTATTGTTTGCATACTTTTGTATGAATGAACAGTAGTTTGTATCTTTTCGGACACACTGAACTGTAAAGACTGCGTCACTTCCTGAAGAGCCTCCTTGCCGGTTGGAGACGAGTAACCATTGTAACCCATGACCAAACGATTTGTGAACTTTACAAAAAATATATTGCAAATTGCAAATCATTTTATACTTATACTTACATTGAACACATTGCATTGTGGGATGTTTATGCCGGCATGGTGTCCTGTGTTTGCATACCGTAATATTTCACCGGTAACAGTGTGCTATTCGCGTACTATTGGATTCATTCTCTGGTTTCGGACACACTAAAATATCTCACATACTGTACAAAATAGCATGTTTATGGGGGCGATGGGCCATCAGTGTATGAATGGGTGTGAATGTTAGTTAGTCCTGATGGGCAGGTGGCACCTTGCATGGCAGCCCCTACCATCAGTGAATGAATGGGTGAATGACATGTCGTGTTAAAGCACAAGTACAAGTTCTTTTACCGTTTAGTTAGTATGGAATTACGGACGCAACCAAAGACTAGCGAGACAAGTTTAAACAAGTTTACTCTTTTGACTATCAAGATCACTTAACGTGTTATCCAGTCAAACCAAATTTGATTCAAGTTTAAAGCCCAATATTAACATACAAAAGAGCACACAACTGTTGCAGCTTTAGAGGACAACTTTGTTCGACTCTGAGATTCTGAAAGCATGAGTTTCACTCTGCATATTAAACTATTATCTTACCCCGCCAACGCAGAAATTGATTGCAAGAGCAGAACGTAAATTTATGCAAACAATATGTTGAAACATGTCCGTTGCGCCATCTATTTGTCTATTTATCATATGTCGACATTTTCTTGACACAAGGAAAGACATCGAAAAACACTCCTGACAGCAGAGAGAGAGCGCGCATGTGAGGAGTTCTCTGGCGCACATGCATGTATGCGTGCAGTTCTGGTGTGTATCGTGTGCGTTTGTGTGTGTTCTCTCACCCTGTGTTGCCAACCTCTCCGCTCCCTCCCAGCTCTGGCCAGGCACGACCCATCTGTCACATTCCTCCTTCCATCCCTTCTTCCATCCCTCCCCCCCCCCCCATCCGCCGCATCCATCCCTCCCTCTGCGTACCCATCTTTCTTTTCCATCCCTCCTGTTTCTCTCTCCGCCTCCATCGCCCTCACCCTGTTCCTTCCTTTTCCGTCCAGCAAAACGCCAAACTCCTCGTCTCTGTTCTCCACCTCTTTTTTACTCTCAAGAAGTTCCCTTCCTCATCCTCCTTTCACTGCTTTCCTTTCACCTCTCTCTCTCTCTCTCTCTCTCTCTCTCTCTCTCTCTCTCTCTCTCTCTCTCTCTTTGTTTTTATTGTCTGTGTCAGCTTTTGTGGGCCTCTAGACGGCCAGGTTTAAAGTGATGAGAACGACAACATGTGGTCTCTCCAGCTTGTGTAATAATAACAATTGTCATCATCAAAAGATAACACAATCAAGCCCAAGAGCTTTTTTCCATTGTAGGCCCAGCTACTTGAGGCCAACGTGGGACCCTGCAGGCCCATGTAGAGCCCTAAGGCCCAGTGTTACTGCTCCATGCTGAAACAAACTGCTCCAATCTGGGCTAGAGAGACAGGGGTCCTGCCTAGGGAACTGGCACTGTCTCTGCGTATGTGTGTGTGTGTGTGTGTGTGTGTGTGTGTGTGTGTGTGTGTGCGCGTAGTGTAGCATCAGGGGTGTAGCCCGGGGTGTACTGGCATGGCTGTGCATTGGATTATTGAAGGCAGCTTGGGACCATCTGTATGGTGGTGGGGAAGAAGTGGAGAAGGAGGAGAGGAGACTAAAAGAGCGACAAAAAGATGTCAGAGGAGACGCCGTCTTTCTTTTTGCATCTTTAAATTGTTTTTCCTGACTTTGCTTCGGTGCAAACACATTCAACAGAACTGAAATTAGCAGTTTCATCAGCATGGACACACTGTGTGTTGTCAGGTCTGCTCCTTTGATGGAGGACAGTGGTACCCAAATAAGGGGTCAGGGCCCCCCCTCAATGTGGACAGGGACAGGAAAAAGGGAACATGATATGAAAACAGAACCTAATTAAACTATAGATATATTTTCTGACATTTTGTGGCTCACGGGACGGTAATGTCAGTCGCCCCGGTTGGGCGTGCCACTTTGTTTCAAACTGAAATATCTCAACAGCTAGCTAATGGACTGCCATGAAATTTGGTGCAGATATTAATTGTAATCAGAGTATAAATCCTACTGAATCTGGTGATCCCGACTTTTCCTCTAGCGCCACCAGCAGGTCAACATTTGAACCTATCCGATGACGTATCTCAACATTTACCGGATGGATTGCACAGACGTTGCATGCTAAAGAATGATTACAATAAGCAATGCGAGATGGGAAAATCAGTATTTGGGGAAAGCGCCCACAACTCATTGACATATGCATCACATGAGGGAGGGTTGTAAGTAGAGGTTGCATCATTTTAAGGGGTCATTAGGTCAAACGTTTGGGCACCAGTGTAGGATCTACTTGAAATGAGTGGAAGTTTCTGAGCGTCTAAACTGTGTCACACACAGCTATGGGCTGGATCATACTAATCAGTGACACGGTCAGTAAACATGATTAGATGTCATACATGGAAGTCTGGGGTGAAAATTCTCACACAGGAAGGTCAGAGGTCAGGGTCGGCTACAAAACAGACTGTGAGAATTCAGTGTTTGTTTATTGTCTCGAGGGATGAACTGATGTTTTTTTCTCTCCATGGTACCAACAGATCTCAACTATTTTGTTCTAGACGGTTAATAAAATCATATTCTTACAATAAGTACAGGGACTAAGAAACACTGTTCAACAGCCATGACTTCTTAGACCTCACGGATCCCATCAATATTAGTGGCACATACATATTGAATCGTTGTGTTGCGAACTGTCACAATGGTGTATGTATGTGGGAGTCTCTGAGGTAACCCAAGGAATCATCTTGGTGACCTATTTTCTTTCCTCTGACGTCGAAGCAATTATACTGAATCAGGACATGGGCTGGTGAAAGAAACACGCAGCGTTCACTCCACTTACACACAGTCCCGACTTATCCTGTGCGGAGCTCGGAGCATCTCCCAGCAGTCTTTTTCACGGGGTCAACACACACACACAGACAACGCATTCACACTCACACCGGTGATCTCCAGTTCATCTAACCTGCATGTCTTTGGACTGCAGGGAGGAGACCAGAGCACGAGGAGAAAAGGCAAACCCGATAATACAAGAATACAATGTTCAAACTTCTTCTCTCCTCATACCAATTCCGATCACCTCCACTCAGGTTAATTACCAGTATACCAGTGCTCTCTTTTCCCCAAATTTATAATCCGTGTTTGTAACTGCATGGAATTTATTGGGATTGTTTTCATGTGAGGTAACAGGAGGCCAGAGAAAGACTCGACGGCCCACTGTGATGTAATGACTTAAGATTATTTTCTTTTTAATTATGAGTTTGCGTTGTGTCGTGTCACGTTTATTTCTCAGGACTTACAAAGCCACCGCTCTAAACTGCACATGATACATGAGGCAGCATCATGCGCACACAATGTATCTCTGATAATCCAGATTTTCCATATTGCAGTTTCACTATTTTGTTGTGTTCTGTATGCACATCATCACACCAATAAAGCTGATTGTGATCTATTGCATGTCTGTCCTGAGAGAGGGATTCCTCTGTTTCTTCCATTTTTACCCCGTTACAAAGGGGTAAGAAGGAACCCCTAAGGACAATGGTCTAATGGTCTAAGGACAGAGGGCGTCGTATGCTGTACAGATTGTAAAGCCCCTTCAGGCAATTCATTTGGGCTATTTGGGCTATATATATTAAATTGACTTGTCTTAACACTGAAACAGAGATACTGTGTTTATAGTGGATTGGTCACGTCATGGGTAGACACCAGATCCCTTAATAAGGTCAGTATCAGCGCCAATAACGATCCTGTAGGCTATATTATCGGATCAATGCATCTTCAGAGTGCTCTGAGTGGGCAGAACACCAGCATGTTGTTCAAAAGGCTTTTACTGTAAATCAAAAAATGAAAGCACTGATGATGCTTCGGAAAGTTTTTAAGTCATATAAAACTGAAAATTTCCTAAAAGTTTGTGCTTCTGCACCTCATGCACAGGAAGCACATTGGATGAATAAAGGTGCAGATCAACATTAAAACACTCAACAGCTGTGTGTGTGTGTGTGTGTGTGTGTGTGTGTGTGTGTGTGTGTGTGTGTGTGTGTGTGTGTGTGTGTGTGTGTGTGTGTGTGTGTGTGTGTGTGTATGACATGTATGATTGTGAGTTTGTGTGTGTGCATATACTGTAGTAGGTCCTCCAGAAGGTCTTCTCAAAAAGGCAGACAGGCTGGGAAGCAGCTGTGGTTGTAACTCTCTTTCTCACACACACACACACACACACACACACAAACCCAGGAACCCACACGTGCACGCTCACTCTCTCCCTCTCACACACACACACACACAAAACACAAGCTGTTGTTGCTTAACGACTGGGCTGCTCCGGAGCACATCTGCACTGTGCATTATCATTAGCTCTCTCCCACATCCACAGGATCGCTGACAAAGTGAACAATACCGACAATCACCCCCATCAGCTGCGGCCATATGGGCGCCATCCATAGCCGTACCCCCCCCCCACCCCCCCCACCCCCCCTCTGGCTGGGTGGGTGGAGGGGGTGAGGGGTAGAGTTGGTGGTATTGGGGTGGAGGGGGGGGGGGGGGGGAAGCATAGCAGCAATTGTGCCAGCATCTGTTTGGCACTCACTTGCTCACTCGGCCATTTTTGAAGAAGAGTCGGCCGAGCTGGCGATGAAGAAAGTTTCTTTTTTTTGCTGCTATCACAACAATCCTGATTTGTGTGCGTGTTGTCTCTTTTTTTTCTTCTAATTATCTCCCTTTGCCCACCCATCTTATTAGTTACTCCTCCTTTGCCGCCTCCCTCTCTCTACCTCCCTCGCTCTGCTCCTCTCTCCCACCCTCCCGTTTCCCTCCCCTGGACAGTTAAATGTATTGCCAGGTACGCTCCTGTCGGCTGCGTCTTGTAATTGCCACCACCTTAATCCTCCGTCCTAATGGGCTGGGAGGAGGAGGAGCAGCACGGGAGGGAGATATGTGTGTGTGTGTGTGTGTGTTTGTGGTGGGGGAGTCAGCCCAGATGGCACAACAAGGTGCGCTCCACCACTCTTCTGCTAGATCCCCAAATCTCTACGTTCCTGTGGCCCTCTCTCCCTCTTTCTCTCCCTCTCCGTCTTTTCTCCCTCCTGGACTTTGAACCCAGCTGGCGGAGGTGTTTTTTCTGGGATCAGCAGCAGAATCCTTCACTGCTGTTCTAATTATCTTTCAACTCCAAACCCCAACTGCATATCATTCTTTTATATCCACATTCCTCTCTAACTTCTCTCCCTCTCTCTGATGGATCACAAGAGCTTCAGTCGCTCCTTGGAGATTTTATTTGGGAAAAGCAGACACTTCACACACACTCATGTGTCACCTTGAGATTAGCATTTGTTGATGCATAGTTATAGCCAATTGGTGTTTCGGCAGTTGTTCTTGTGTAAAATATGAAAATGTTGACTACAGGTGTAGCCTTAATTGATTCTCCTTTTTGTTTTGCTATTTTCTCCACCCCTGCTGTGCAGCTGCTTTAAACCAAGGAGGAATTATTTAGAGATACTTGCAGAAAACTACCAGGCAGAATCAAAGGGAGAATAGCTGATATACCGTTACATACTGCTTAAATACATACACAGTAATATGCAAATACACCTGCAGAATGTGGCAGTTTAATGCACACAAAGTTTACTTGGTTACAACTGAGCCAACTCGGAAAAAGCAAAGTGGACTTACAGTTAGATTATTTTGTCCAATCATGAAGTAGATTCTATATTTATTTGATTTATTCAACAGGTAAAAATGTGTACATAAACCTACTGTAACTGGTGAAATATGATTAAAAGCAGTATTATTAATCACCGCGGGCAGCAGAACTCTGACTCTTTAGCTGCTCAATGCTCCACTGCGTTCACCAGCTAGTCACTAACGAGTGGACTTCCCTACACAGAGAGACATTGGATGATCATTTGAAACTGTTCACATTAGAGACTTTTCGTTTCTACAGGTGACGATTCTTAGAGGTGCCAAAAAAAAAAAAATCCCAAGTCTCTGAAGATCCATTTGCTGTCAGCTGTCAACTGCTGGTGTGGTTCCCAGTTGACAGCTGATCTTCAGCATCGGGGGGCCACAGATCAGTTGGTGAACTGTTTTCTTTCCTCGTGTTAGCCGTCAGTTTGCCTAATGTTGCTTTTATCCTGGTGAGACAGGTGTGTGCAGACATGACCAGGTGCTCATGGGTGAACATTTTCATACACAGATAAAATTAGTCAGGTTGTTCCTGCTCCTCTTCAACCCCCCGCCCCCCACCCCCCCACCCCCCCACCCACAGAACAAGCGCCTCCTGGGCAAATATTTGAAGTCAAAACAGGCCGGGCCCATAAAAAGCTGAGAGGTGGTGGTAGTGTGGCTACATCTGTCAGGGGGGAGGGAGGGGGAGATGAGAGGACTGGGGGAGAAGAGGGGTGGCAGCAGCTGCTGAAACGAGTCTGGACACTGCTGACGCCAACACCTGTCCATACTGGAGACACGCGGCGAGCAAATGTCCAGCCACAGTCCCACAAACACACACACGAACACAGACAGACACACACACACACACACACACACACACACACACACACACACACACACACACACACACACATGCAGAAAACGTGCCTGAATCTGTCTGTCTAATTGTGGAATAAGATATTTGACAAACACACAGATACGGACCCAGACGCACGGGAACACACACCTAACCCAGCCCTTTGTAGCTCACCACACCCCTTTCCTCTGGCTGACCCCCATCTGTTGCCTCCCTGGGGAGAGTGTGCGTGCATCTGTGTGTGTGGTTGTATGTGTGTGCGTGTGTATGTGTAAGGGTAGGAGGTCAGGGGAGGGGGCAGGCAGGCGTTGGCCCCGGCTGCCCATTGATCAACAGCTGCTAGGCTTCTCATGCTGGGCTGGACTGCTGGGAAGGCAACAGCAGCTGGGATGGGGAGAAGGTAAAAGCTCAGGGCCAGAGGCTGGGACCCGTGGGTTGGATTCGAGGTCGGGGCCGAGGGTCGGCGCTTACAGGCCGGGATTGGGAAGAAGGGGTTGAAGGTGGGGCTGGGGCCGCGGTAAAGGCCAGACATGAGCGAGTTTTCAGCGGAGGGAAGGGAAGCAGTCGGGGCAACAGGCGAGGGACGGGGCTGCCAGAGATGGGCAGCAAGGCCTTGGACTGCAGCCAGATGCTGAGCAGGGGACGGATGCCAGAAAGAAACAATGAGGTTAGATAAAGTGGAGTTTAGGCCCGGGCTGAAACAAACTAGTTAGTGTCCTCCGGACACATTTCAAAGTGTTTACACCTGTTCCTAATGAACACACACTGCCATTATAGAGAGTGACGAGATGCGATGAATCACACAAATAGAGATAACGGTGCACACTTTGGGACAGTCCCTCCACAATCGATTCACAGTGTTGCTGCATGTGGATGAAGTGGTGGAGGTCATAGTGAGAAGAATTAAAAAGAGAGAGAGAAGTTCAAATCCCTCCTTCTCTCTCACCTACACACACCTGACCAGCTGCTGGAAGTGGGCATGGATGTCGGAATGTCACTTTCGGAAAGTTACATAAATCAATAGTTGTGGGAGGAGGCCATGTCAAACTTATTGATTACCCTGCAAGCACTTCATTTGAAGCATCCAGACAAGATGGATAAAATAAAAAATAAATAAAAGCAAATGTACTCTCTTTCAATGACCATGGGGACTTGAGAACTAGAACTCAAATAAATTATAGATCATAAAAAGTAGTGATAAATCAATACAGATCAATTATTACACTCATTTATATTTTGCTATTTTATATTATTATTTTTGGTTGGTAATTGATATGATGGTCAGGCTGCAACATTTGCCTTTCCACAATGACCACTTGTAACTAAGAGCAATACTCCTCACTAGTTTCCAAATCAAGCAATCTTGCTTTGACTTGAATAATATTTCAATAAAGTAGCCGTTGTGCTCTCTCCTGCCTTATTTTCATGACTAAAGACTAAATTAAAGTTTAAGTTTAAAGCACAAACTTTATTGGGTTAATAAAGAGAAAGGAAGGACGGGTGAGAGGGCAAATAAAAGGGTTTGGATATTGATATTGATTGTTAAATTATTTATTGCTTTTATTCAAACTGAACCCCAGGAAGCTTATAATGTATTTGTTTTCTAGAAATCAAGATGCCTCTCCCTACAGGCAGGTTGGATTTCACCCTTTAAGTTTGTACCACAACTGTTGGTGATGGCGGCGGTGTGGAGCATATATGTACTGGAGGTTGGTGTGTGGGGTAAAACAGGAGCTGACATAAGAGACGACAGCTGTTAACAGCGACGGCCGTTACACATCTGCTGTGTTTGGGGTCTTTTACAGAGTGGCCACAGTTCAGGAGACGGAGGGGGGGGGGGGCTGGAAAGAGGAGGAGAGAAGAATTGAAGCAGGTGAAGGAGGGTCAGGAGAGAAAAAGCAACTTTACAGGCTTTTTACAGCCATGCATTCCACAGAGAGGTTAGAGCCACGGGTCAGCAGCAGAGCAGATCAGGTAGAGAGTCTCCGGGTTGCTCAAGAGCACTGTAGAAGTGGTGCATGGCCGTCAAATACCTTGAAATCACTCGTGCAACTCTAAGTTTGAACCACCATTCTCTAGTGATACTAGTAGTGCATGATGTCACATGGGAGATGAGGACAGTGCTGGATTTCATTTATTTTTAAAAATGGAAATCTGCTCATGTCAGAGAGAAAAAGCATGACATTGCCCTAAACTGATCTTGTCTTTGTTTTGCAGGAGTTATGACCTAGAGCAAAAGAGCAACATGTTCCAAATCTCCAAGCCCCAGTAAAAAGATAACCATTCAGATGCTGAACATTTATTTTCAACTCGCTTTGGGGTGGAATGTCCCTTTTCAATGTGAGACTGAAGGCCGACTCTGTACCTCAAATAAAAACCACCGGTGTGACCTAACTGCTACTAGCTGTTGACCTCTGCACACAAGTCAGACCTCGTCAACAGAGAGGAGAGAACAGGAGCTGGAGGTAAACTCGTAAAATCAATATTTCCAACTTTAGGAGCTGTGTACATTCAGAGCATCAATACAGCAGCAAACAACTAGTAGAACGATGTAGAGGAGTAATGTTTACCTGAGCAGAGAATGAAGTCACTCTCCCTCAGAGCTTCTCCTTGCTTTGTTGGTATAGATAGGTGTACTTTTAGTGCGTGCCCCACTGGTTAGCTCACGGCCGATAACAGCGCCGATGCGGAAGCGTAGCACCCATCCTTTGGTTCCCCCTCAGGTGAATCTGCCTACCAGCACCTCTAAAGCTCATTAAATTAACATATTATATCTTGATTGTTTAAACCCTACAAAGACTGAAGACTAAAAGTGAATAAGCTTATTTCCCAACATGTTAAACTATTTATTTTACTACTGTACATCTACTGAGAGATGCTGTGACCAACATTTATTTTTGTCTATTCCCAGAATGATTTTAGATTAGGGCACTTACTTTAATGCAGGCTTTTAGACGACTATGAGGTTGTCCTTAACTTGCCACCTAGTCATCGTAGAAGTAGAAAAGTATTGGACTTACAAACACGACTGAATACATGCTTATGTTGCTCCATGTCTGCTGGGTGTGTGAATGGGGTCATTATTTGCTTACATATTTACCATATCACTTAAGTATTAATAAGACAAGGTTACTGCATAGCACCACCATGTGTAAAAAAAAATCAAATAATGCAGGTTTACAAGAAGAGTTTCCTGGAATGAGGAGGGTCATAGTAAAAAGCATTTTTTTGCAGCAGTAGAGCTCAGAGATTGATGGACGTCGTGATGGACGTGTTGACATGTGAACACTCGGCTAGTCTCGTGGCATTTCCCTTTCTTATTTAGAGGCCATTGTTCCCTGGTCAAAAGGTCACGGACACACAAAGGACAGTTCAGTGCAAGAAAATGTTTGAAGAGAAAGAAGCTTCCTGAATGGGTTCATGTATCTTTTGCGTGTAGGTTTGTGTGTGGGTGCATGTAGGTGAGTGCATCAGAGTGTGTGTGTGTGTGTGTGTGTGTGTGTGTGAGATTGTTGGCTGAAGGAGACAACTCATTTGCTTGTCCATTTACTCTGCTTCCCTTCGCAGCACAATGCAGCGGCAGCCATTGGACAAAGAGGCCTCACTGTGGGATTCAAATGAAGGAGGGAGGAGGGGGAGCCGTGCATAGAAAGCATGGAGGGGTCGGGTGGTGGTGGGGTACGGAGGTTGAGAGGGGTTTGAATGAGTGGTACAAGCGGGGGGGGGGGGTGGAGGTGATAGATGATGAGGGGTAAAGAGGAAGACGGTTGGTCACAAAATGAGCGCAACCTCGACCCAAATCGTGGGGCAGCGGTGCCCTTCGGCCTGCTGCGACGCGTCCAGCCTCTCATCAACATAGTCACACAATACAGAGGAAGGCCAGGCGTCATGCCAGATGCCACTGTGTGTTTTAGTGTGTGTGTGTGTGTGTGTGCGCTTCAAGGTGACACAGTTTGTTCAATAGGATGACCTCACTCTGGACAGCTGTGGAATTTGTGTAAACTGGGCAATGAATGTCCAGTTTATGGAAAAACCAGGCAAGGTGTTTTTGTACTCGTCCGGTTCTGAAAGCTGGACGCATTTGGGCAAATTCTTCATGTTTGTGGGTTTGAAGAGGTTGTTACTACATTCAGATGTAGTCAAATAAAGAGAGGAAGCTTGGTGAAGGCAGGGAAATGAGCTGCAGGTGAGGCTGTGGTGAAGGACAACCTGCGGTCACGGTATTAATAGCAAACACTAACAAGAGAGGAGAGAGAGATTTCAGCTGTGGATGGTTTGTTTGCCTTTCAGTGCATTAATATAAAAAACAACATCTGTACCTTCTCTGTGTCTGTGGCTTCAGGATATCGATAGGAGAGAGAAGGTCCGGTTGTTAGTTGTTTAACGAGTGTTTAGCATTCATTTACAGTCAAATGGCTCCCTCTAGTGCTCATGAAGAAGACTAAACTCTATATGTGTGACATTATTGCAAGATGCTGCAGTCTCCTCCCTCAAAAACAATCAAATACCGACCCCAACAAAAAACTAAACCTTGGATTATTTTCTAGAAACACCACCGGCAGATATAACATCGATGATAATGTCTTTATTCTTGTTTTGAATGTCTCTTTGATTGATTTTACTATTGCAGAGAGAAACCAGTGCTGCAGACACAATGTTGGATAATAATCAGTGGTGGAAGAAGTAGTACTCACATCCTTCACTTATGTAAAAGTACAATACCACTATACATTATACAGCCAGATAAACCACGTGAATGTTAAGCCATCAATATGATATCATCTAATCATTATTACATATGTACATCGTTTAAAGCTGTATTTGATGTTGTAGCTAGCTTGTTGAGTGGGAGCTAACTGCTTTAACGCTATAAGCTGCTGGGTAGTGTAGTTCATAGTGGTGGAAGAAGTGGTCAGATAGTTAGCTATAAGCAGCAGTACCACAGTGTAAAAATAGCCTATTACAAGTCCTGCACTCAGACGTTTTATGAGCAAGATATAGACTACTATAAATTTATATTTTTTTAGAGATGAATTGCCATTTAACTGTAAACCAGCTTTTTACAGTTGCAGCTCTCTGTGGTGGAGGTCATTTTAAGAACCCGTGCTTATACACGTACTGTTGTAGGCTTTCCTAACCCTCAAAATGTAAATAATAAAGTACAGGTACTTAAAAATGCGTGAGTAAACATGGGCTACATATTTATTTTCCACCACCGTTCATAATAAAGCATCATATTCAAATAAGTCATATAAATTGAATAGTAAAAAATAGATCTGCCTCCAAAATGTGGTGCAGCAGAATTAGTAGAACTGATGGGAATACTCAAAAGTAAACAAATGTATTTTCTTGTCAGTTTGGAAAATCCCGTCTTTTATTTTGAAAAATACAACCAGAAGTCGTAACGTTACATGTTGATGTCAACATTCTCCAGTATGGCTGACTGACTGAAAAAATTTAGTTTTGTCTTACAAAGCTAGGGGATAAAAGGCAGAAACTATTTCTTAAAAACATAATCTGTGCAGTTCTTGTGATAAATTCAACATTTCTTGTCATTTAATTCAAGGAAGAGGCTTTAAATTCTCAAGGAATACAAACCGGAAGTAGCGTTGTTGTTGCTGGCGAAACAAAAGTAGCTTGATGCTAACTGCAAACATACTAACTTAGCTCGCTACATATTATGCTCAAAATGTTCTCGTGTTGACGGTGACAAAGCAAATACTACACGCAGGCACACAACGTTCAACAGACAACTTGTAGGTTAAAAACGTCGGCCGGCTTTTGAAAACGCCGGCCGGCTTCTGAAAACGCCGGCCGGCTTCTGCAGTAAAAATGTCCTCAGTGGCTGACATTATTTTTATGATGAGATTTTTAATACCAATGAATATGGAAGCCCATTCCCGGCAGCAAAAAAAAAAAAATCACAAAAAAAAAAAATAAGATCACAAAAAATAAATAAATAGTAACTTAAAAAAAAAAAAAAAAAAAATGTAATTCACAAAAAAAAAAAAAAAATATCCACCCACAAAATGAATACTAATAATTCTAATACTTTTTTTTTTTTTTTTATTGTACTTTTTTTCCACCAGCTAAAAAACACTGACCAGATTTTTCCAGTTGCTATAGAAAGTCGAAATTATGAGATACTTTAACACAACAGTCATAGACGCAGCTATGACATATGAATGGATTGTGAGTACATTGAAGACTTCTTTAAAACGTGGCTTTACAACACATGAAATACAGATGATGTTTCACATGGATTGTACTGAGCAAACGCACCCTTGAGTTTTTTGGGGTTTTTTTGCTGGTGGAAAAAAAGTAAAATAAAAAAAAATTAAAATTATTAGAATTATTATCATTTATTTTGTGGGTGGATTTTTATTTTTTATTTTTTATTTTTTGTGAATTACATTTTTTTTTTTTTTTTTTAAGTTACTATTTTTTTTTTGTGATCTTACTTTTTCTTTTTTTTTTTGCTGCTGGGAATGGGCTTCCATAAATGTATCAGTGTGTATACATGATTGAGGAGCACTGGACTTATCTTAGCAATGTGTTGCATATTTATATACTACATTTCAGAGGGTAATATTGTACTTATACATGAAAATTATATATATATATATTTTTTATTATATATAATTATTATAAATTATATAATTTTTTATATAAAATCTTAACCTGAAAGTGACTTGTAACTATACCTGTCAAATAATTTGTATGCATAAGTACAACCACTCCCTCTGAAATGTAGTGTAATAGAAGTATAAAGCAAATCAAGCAAAGAACAAGTACCTGAAAACTGTAGTGAAGTACATTTCTTGAGTAAATCTACTTACTTTCCACCATTGCTATTACTCGTGAATGCTTCTCCTGTGGTGTTGCTGCTTGCAGCTTTCATGAGAACCGCTCATACAACCTCTCACTCGACACTGCACTTCTTTGGGTCCTCAACAATACACCTGCAATGACTTAACTTTGCGTCACACATCCAAGTCAAGGCTCCTCACGATTCAGAAACACCGGCGAAAAACACTGGTTCAGGAGAAAAACCTGGGCCTGTGGCCCCAAACTAAAAGGGCCCCAAATAGCTTTAGATTTATTATGATGGTTAGATGTGAAAAGTATTGAATTATGTTACTATTTTAACAAATTTTCCCATAAACAACTTATAAAAGGTATAAATAGTTTTATTAAATAAGCTATAAAGTCCTCATCCTCATGCCCAATTTAAAGAGGACAAGGAGTGATAAGAGGCAGAGTGCTGAGTCATGCCCTGTGGTCATTCCTTTACCAGCAGGGAAGAAATTACGTTATTCTGCCAAATAATTAGCCATGTGCTTCATGTGTGTATTTTCGAAGGTGAAAAGTAAACCGTTTAGAGTGAGCTAGTATGGCAAGCTTACAGTTTGACGCTGTTCCTGTAGGTAATCCGCTCATGGTTCACTGACTCCAGGGAAGTTAAGTTTGTTAGTGACATTAGTATATCCAGCATCCATGAAGCCTTAGCAGGTTATATTCAGCCTCCATGAAACATTAAAATGCTACAGCCATGCGTTGTTAGCTGGCTATATCCATTTAGCGTTAGCCCCCCCCCCCCCTCCCTAAAGACGACATGCTCGACATCAGTCTGCAGAGCCCTAAGGACCCGCCCACCTGCTGACCAGCATAAAGCTCTAATAGAGGAAACTGAAAAGCACAGGTGGAAATAATTGATGATGTCTGCACCGTCATGGCTTACTGGAGTGCTTGGATAGAAAGAAGCCATCGTTAATGTTATTAGTAACACCTCTTCAAGACAAAGTCAAACTGTCTGCTGTGAATAATGCTTTTTATCAAACAATTTAATTATCAATTTAATTATCTGCGTGTATTTGGCCCAAATGCAACAGAATTAATGACAAAAAAAATATTCATACATAGAAAGAGTTCTGCAAAATTGGGGTTTTGTAAAAACGTTTAGGAATAATCTGTAAACCTTACAGTTAAGTAAGAAATGTGGAATACATTTGAACTATTTTAGTATGCAAATGTATTGTTTGACATAAGAAGTACACGCAATTCTACTTTGATAGGTTGAATCATTAAAATATCTTCTGCAGTAATAATTAGTACAAACTAGAATTACCACCTCAGGAGAACAGAGGCCTGAAATAGATTATTGAGTTATGGCCAAAAACCTTTTGTTTATATGGTCATTTTTCTGTGATGTTATTTTAAAATGATCACGCACCAGATGTTTTTTGAAATCTGAAATACTTAACATAAAGAAATGAAATACTGAAACATATTGAACTTTGGAGTTTAATCAGCAAATGTGAGCAGCCAAACGTTCAAAAACCACAGAACTTTAATTAAAATTCAAGCGCTGACAAAGTTCCCAAAGACACCAAATATCATGTCAGGATACAGTTTCAGGACATTTCCCCCCCCAACCTGAAAATGACTTTACTGGAAATAAAAATGTGAACACTGCATGTCAAGGCGTTTAAACAAACAAAAGAGTTAACATGATTATTTATGTGTTGATGGGTTTTACGTGTGTATTGTGCGTACAAAGCCTAAAACATTCATTTACTCTGAACCAGATGTCAAGATAGAAGTCTGCCCTTAAAATAAAATGGGCTGAACAGTGAGGGAAATGTTCAAAATAAAAAGTAAAGAAAGACAGAACTTGGACAGACTTTCGGGTTGTAAAAGAGGATTCAGTGAAAAGTTGGCAGTGTGAGCACGTAAAGGGATAAATGTTCATTATAACACAGAAGAAGAGAAACATAGTGCTGCTGTTAGGAAACACACCAAACTGTTCAGTAGAGCAGATATGAACGATGCTGGTTCACTGTTTGCATCCTGACCTCCACCAGTGAGACAGACGGGAGCAACAGTGAGTCAATGAATCAGTAACTGTGTGAATTACTTACTTTCTCTATCAGTAGGAGCAGCTTTGCAAAACAGCAGTTACACACAAGCTCAAGACAAAACTAGCATAAAGAGTTAATACATTTTTAATCAATGTCCTGAGAAAAATGTGTCAGACTGAGCTCACCAGAGACGAACGGATGAATTTGATCTCAAAAGTCACAAATCAAACATTTTGACTCGCTGCTTCTTTTCAAAATATTGAAAGCAAAACTACTACCCATACACGTCATCATGTTTATACTCGTGTTGAAATAAAAGCCCCAAATAAAATGTAATGTTTCAATTGCTTCTGCAAAACCGGTTGACCTTCCGCCAGCTGACGACTGCATCTGGAAATATTTCTTGTGGCAATGTGAAATTAGAATATTTTAAGATCTGCTGTTAAACTACCACAATATGATTTTTAATCGATGTTACACAAAGTTCAGTTTACACATCTGGAGGAGGCTGTGAACAGCTGCATGTCTTCTGTGTGGCTCTGGAGAACTTTCCAAAGTCTGGTCTAATGCCACATTCATGTGCAATATCAAAGTTATGGTAAATAGTGTCAGGCTTAGAAATAACGTTAACGTCAACATCCAAGTGGTACTTACAACTCAAAAGTTCGGATATTATTCAATTTGGCCTAAAACCGAAACACAGACAACTCATGTCAGCCAAAGTCTGCTGTTGATGTAATCTAACGGATATAGTGTCATATCGTCAATGCACAGTATTTTTAACTCTCACTCTAATAATATAACCACCTTGATTTATCGAATCATGTGAGCGCCCCCACGTCATGGAAAGTTATGGAAAATGTAGGCTCCATTATTTGAGGAGCTTGACCCCAAACTAGGGACTAAAACTAGCGACTATTTTACAATAAAAGAAATCTCTCATTAGTCCCCCAACTTTATGGCAGAGCAATACTACATCACTGTAGAAACCCTTTCACATAATCCAGGTATCTAAAGACCATATCTAGTAGTATACTAAACTGAGTTTGAACTGGCCTGGATGAAAACAATGGATGTTGTCAAGGCCTTAATTACCAACAGTTGAATATCACCAACAAACTGTTGGCAGAACAGATGAAAAGCCACCATCGCTGGCAGTTACAGCTAAATAGAATCACTAATTGATTCAGCCAGTTTAAAAGTTTATATATATATATATATATAAATAAACTGCTCTAAACATCACCAAAGTAGCTAATTAAGGCTTTTTAAATGATGTGCACGAACACTCCCAAGTCATAGTAATGGGAGGTTTCCCTTGAAGGCAGCATCAGACACCATTTATAGCAGGTGCTGGATGTGGATGGAACAGTGAAGAGAACCTGCTTTTGAAGCCTTTTTTGAAGCCTTATTTTTTCCTTTTCTGGATGTGTATTATAACAATGACAGAAAACTGGACAAAAAAAAAAAGGGAAATATGACCCACTTCTTATACCGTATTTATCCATCTATACTTACACTGTTCTTTGTGTAAAAGTTAGCGAGCTACAAGAAAGCAAATCTTTTGGTTGAATGACAAGGAACACAAAAAGACACATTACAAATATTAAAGGATCCCTTTATGGTGTCAGGATGTGTTGTACACCTGGCAGAATAAAACATAAAGCAGGTGTTGTCCAAAGCATCTAAAGTGCAAAAGTTAAAAACTGATTTACACCAGACTGGCACAGCGCATAGATTAACATTAACACACTTGAACAGTTTGACCAACCAAACATCTGTGGACAGTTCCTCCAAGGAGTGATCCCGTGCGTGTGTGTGTGTGTGTGTGTGTGTGTGTGTGTGTGTGTGTGTGTGTGTGTGTGTGTGTGTGTGTGTGTGTGTGTGTGTCGAGTACGTTCCCTCGCGTCCGCTTTCAGACCTGATGGCAGCCGGTGTCGCCGAGTGAGTCGCACGTCTGAAATAAACGGCTACGGTATACAAATTAAAAAGGAGGGAACTGTTATTCTAAAAGTTTAAAACTGTTAAAAATCCAGATGGAGATGCTGGGAGGTCAGTCTGTGAGGATCCAGAGAGGTGTGGTCTGCAACATGGGTCAGTCTGAGGATACAGTGTTAAAGCATTAAGAGCAGACATGGTGGTCATGTCTCTGTCCAGGTAGGTAGGCTGTGTGTGTGTGTGTGTGTGTGTGTGTGTGTGTGAGGGTACAGTTGATTCGCTGATATGCATCCTCTTTGCTTGGGTTGCTCCTCCCTTCGTCTAGAACAGCTGGATCATGGACTCCCGAGACTTGCCCACTCCGATCCACTTGACTGAGGAAACAGAGAAGCAGAGGTAGGTGTTGACGGAGTCCCATTAAATGGTAATCCACGCAATCATGCAGCAGATGTCTCCACTTCCTCTGACCTTATATTGGAAGCACGGCTTACTTGTTGGACTTCCATTTAAATATGAGAAAACCTACTTCCGTGTAATTATCTCTCTTTTCAGCGCTTTTCCTGTCTGCAGCCTTTTTGTCGAGACGATTAGAAACCTGGTTAGACGGTTAAATTACTGCCGTCACTTTATTATTTGAAAACAAATATATGATCTGTAATAATAACCTGTTCCAATTCAGAATGCACAGTCTATGAGCGCATGACTATTGACGTAGTTTGCCTTGTGGTCCAGCAGATGGCGTTCTTGAGATTCACCATCAGCCTGAACTGTTGTACGCAGGATTCACTTATCAGTAAAGTAAACGGATTAATACAAAATAAAAGACACATAATCACAACACTGAAGCATCCGAGAAGCAGTGTGCAAGTATTCTGGGTTCAACGCCACAGAGGTCAGAATTACAAAAGAAATCATTCACAGTGAAATAAAACAATCGTTAGTTGCGGTCCTTTTTTAAACTCCTCTGGATACACTGAGAAGAAGCTCTATTGAAAACAGGGTTAAAACAGCATTGGGATTAAAAGTAAAATAAGTGTGTGTGTGTGTGTGTGTGTGTGTTCGTACCAGGCACTCCCACATGCTGCTCAATGTAGCAGACATATTTCTGGGCGTTCTCCGGCAGCTCATCAAAGCTTCTCAGAGCCGAGGTGTCGCTGTTCCAGCCCGGCAGCGTCTCATACTGGACCTCCACATGCTGCAACACCTCCTGATTGGCTGGCACAGAATCAATGAGAAGAGGGTGTGGGGGGGGGGGGGGGGGAGAGAGAGAGTAATATCACACCATTAGCTTTACAGGAGACCACAATCAAAAACAGCTATGACAACAGATCAATATGTTTCTGCCTTGAAATGGAGCGCTCTATAAATAACAGTGTAGACTGGAAGAAGAGGAAGCGAGAGGTTTGACAATAAATCCACTGAAGGCAGAGATGCATCAACTCCACTTTTCTACTCATGACGCCTCCGTGTCAACACATCGTTTAACCTTTGAGACACACTCTTGGTTATGTCAGAGCTTACGGTTGTCTTTAAAGTCCAATGTTTAGCATTCAGCTCCTTTGACACTGATCACACTTGTTAGCCATCTTATCTACCTGAATCCTGAGCAACAACTGGAGGAAATAAGAAAGAACATATTTTGATATTAATAATTTACTTACAAAAGAAGTACTCATTCACACACCGGCTCACCTGGAAAGTGAGGTATAGTTTGGTTGTCGACTTTGTACGATATGCCGACTTTGATCTCTGAGAGCACGTCAAGTATGTCCAGTTTGGTGAGCGCCAAGCTGGGTTCACAAAGAGGACGGGAAGGTTATAAGACTGAATACAAAGGACGCTCTGTCAACCATCCAAAGATTTATTATGAAAACATCAAAAAACCTGTTTCCTGTGGAGACTGGCAGTTTACTTTAATATAAGTGAATAAAACCACAAAAATAACTTTCTTTGTTTTTGCAAACTTAGATATAAAAGCTGCTTACACCTCCTTTCAAAAATATAGTCATATGTACAACAAAAAAATAAAAATAAAAATTCTCATTTTGACCTCTAATGATTTTCTTTGACACACAAACACGTAAAACTAAACGAATCAACACAAACACACACACGTGCACGCTGAACTCACGCGGTGAAGCCATTAATCATGTGTGCATATTTGATGAGCACCAGATCCAGCCAACCACATCGTCTCTTCCTGCCTGTGGTCACGCCCACCTCCTTCCCTCGAGTCTGAAGAAGCTCTCCGATCTCCTAAAGACAACAAGACGAGCGCAGACAGCCCGTCAGTTTCAAGTCTTTGCCCGCTTGCTGGCTTGTGAATGTTTTTTGTAAACGTGTAAAGTACTTCATATCGTTCTACGGGATGATGGTCGTGTGTTAGTCATGAATAAGTGTCATAGACACATTTATGTGCAAACATTAAATGTGTTAGCATATTGATGGGTGGTGTGAGTTAAAGTGCGTCTTACGTTGGTCTGCTCCGAGGGGAAGGCCCCGATGCCCACTCTGGTGGTGTACGCCTTGACGACCCCGTAAACGTTCCCGACGTTTTGGGGTGGCATGCCGAGACCCGTACACACCCCGCCCACCGTGCAGTTGGACGATGTCACAAAGGGGTACGTCCCTGCAACGACAGGAGGGAGTGAAGAGTGATCATACTTTTCATTTACACTGCAGGTTGAACAATAAATATATCACAATCTATGATTTCATCAGGATTTGATTCCATTGAAAGACGATAAATCATCATATTGAATTATCGCCCAGCTCTATAAAAACACTCACAGACTGACACACATATTAAAAAAAAAAAAAAAGAAGTGTGCTTAAGAAATCGTCTCTCTACTGCTGTGATGAAAGAAAAACAAGGGTTTGAGTTTCCTCGTCTTGATATCGGGTGCTTCCCACATGCAGGTCACCCCAGTGTTCATAGAGACTGTTGTGTACACACAGAAGAACAGGTTCAGCAGCTTGTGTGTCCATCAGCAGCTCGTATGTCCTGTCAAAGTGCTCTTTGGCTAAACAATGACCTCCTGCAAGCGGCCAAATTCCAAATCTTAATCAGAGTTTTGCGAACACGTATGCTTGATGTGAAATGATACAGATTAAGTTAAAGCTAGATGCCACTGTGATATTTTGGCCACTTTTTATAATAAAGTATAGATATAGCCAGTCAGAGAGAGGTTGTTTGTCTATTAGTGTGCAGGACACTGTGCCCTGATACCACCCGTTATTACCAGCACGGTGTTTTGATTATAACCATCGTTGAACTTCGACTCAGTAATTCGTCTGAGCGGCGTCAGCGCTCTCAATAATCACAGGTCTGCTGTGTTACGGTGACATGAATATAGTTTACGTCTGCCGTGTCATTATCTGAAAGCAACAACACGACCGCCGTGCTTTCGTCAACCTCTTGAGAGTATCTCCGCATTCAACGATTACTCTGTGGTTCTGATCGATCGACTGACAGACTGCTGACACAGATGCCTTCGTGCTCATGCACAGTCAGGTGGCATTGAGTGGTTGAACTGTGAGCGTGAGCGTGCACGTCAAAAGCCTGGATGCCTAGAGCGGTTAGTAAACTTACCATCATCCCTAGTGTGAGCTCCGAGCAGGCTTTTGTAAAGAGCATCACAAAGCTTAAGTGTTTCAGGGCAACATCACCGGGTCACTGTAGATGCACCGGACAGCGCTTGGCAATTAGAAATTACATAGATTTTTTTCCCCAGAGGAAAGGGTTAGCACAAAGACGTTGGCGTACTTTCAAAAATGATAATTGGTAAATATACAGAAGTTAAGAGTAAGGCGGGCTTAATTGTGGCGCACATGCACGCTCACACGTGCACACACACAGCGATGTACTGACCGAAGTCGATGTCCAGTAGAGCTGCGTTGGCTCCTTCCACCAGGATGTTCTTAGGAGGACCGTGAAGAGCCTCGTACATGAAGTGCACTCCGTCTCTCACCATGGGCTTGACCCGCTCCACATAGTCCTAATAATCACACAGCATGTTACTGCAAAGAGGAAAAGATGAATGTTTGGAGACATTTTTTCATTTTAATCTGAACTACCTTTAATCTGACAAGCTCTCCCTCTATGTCAATCACCAGAGTCGGGTACATGGCCTTGTACTGCTGGGCCAAAACTTTATACCTGCAACAAGCAAAATTGATCAGTTTTGATTCATTTCCAACCATTAGTATGTCCCAATAATGAAAAAAAAATATTTTTCTTTATTATATACAGAAGTAGTGTTTGGTTTGACCCCCATAGTTCCTGAGCCATCAAAAAAGATATTTTTTGTTATTTTGGGGAGCAGAAACTAAACCCCAGGAGCCCCGTTCAGACCGACATCAGCTCCCCTAAATCATTTGAATGAGGCCAGTGCAGCGAGGCATTAGGGCTCCGGCACAAAAAAGTAGAACCTGACTCAACTTTTTTTGGACCACAACGTGACGTCTTCTGGCCAATCAAATACAATTACTTTGTAACGTGAAGGCAGTGTTTCTACCTTGCAATGGTCGTAACAAAAGATAAAAGTAGTTGCTGGAATGAAAACCTTCCAGAGTTGTAAACTCCCGTCTGACAGTATTAAACACTGCAGAGCAGTGTTTTGGCGTTTGATAAGCGTTTAAACTCTTGGATCCGTTTCTCAAATTGGACTTCCTGGATTGCATTCCATGCCTCACTGGAACCAAACAAACAACTACATTCCTCAATAGTCTTTGGAGAGCGTTGACCGTGACGCCCTGAGCAAATGTACTTATACAGATTTTCATGAAAAAGCACAGATGGAAACATAATCCCGAACTGTTGGCACAGACCTTTCAGAGAACTGAGTGAAGTCAGCCAACAGGTCACATATCCTGAGACCGCTACGTGCTGCCTTGGCTGAGTACACGGGACCAATCCCCTTCTTTGTTGTCCCGAGGCTGGGCAGGACCAAGAGAAGGGGGGGGGGGGGGGGGGGGGGGGGGGGAGAGAAACAGAAGTATCATCAGCAGGTGATCTCATTCCACAACTTACGTTGTTTTCATTAAGTCTTAACACCTCCGGACACAGTAAGTTGTAGGAAAATAACTGAATCTGACATCGAGAACAAGTTGATGTGACTGTTAAAGAGTTAAAGAGTTAAATCTTTTTTCAGAAGATTAAAGTTTACCCAAGAAAACTTTTGAATTTATTAGGTTTACTTTGCAAAATGTACATTAAGTATATATAGTTAAAGTACTTCTAGCTGCTGATGAATTAAATTAAAAAAAATTAAATTAACCTCAAAGTTGTCGTAATTGGGTAAACGTACTTAGCTAGTTAACTTCCACCACTGTTGCTGCTTATATTTAAAATTGTAATGAAGAAACAAAATAAGCCATTAGTAATACACTTTAAATGAATATCATTAGACTTTGTCACAGAAAAGATGGATCCACACACGCATCATGTGCAGACTAAAAGGTATTCGGTGTATCTTTAAAAATGCATACAAATTAACATATACTACATCAGGATAAAACTGCAGCTACAGTTCGTCAATGCATTAACTAAGGAAATTCTACAACTGCTTTTGTTTGTGCAGATGTTTTATAAAGAAAATATTGTTTTTCTTATTTTGAGTTTGCCGTTCGTTTTGAGCATCTTATTGAAACTACAGACGGCACGTTTCCCCTTTGTGTTTCTGGTTTTAAGAAACCAGATCAGACTCTGTGACTGGAAATCCACCAGCCTGTCGTAGCAATCTGCTGAAAGTTTATAATGACCGTGCCATTAAGGTACCCTTGTGAACATGCATTCACTCTGTCGCACACACACACACACACACACACACACAGTAGCTGGCTGGGTGTTTGGGGCTTTGGTGGCTGAGCTGGTAAAGACAACCCAGCTTTGAACAGGAATACACTGGATCTCTCTTGAGCTTAATATTGTGAATGCACCGCAGACTCAGCTTAACATTCCTCACATACGTCGGTGTGGTTCACTGCCCGGGCTAATTTATTATTAGAATACGGTCGTTTCAAAAGGGTGTGGAATATAACATAAATACCTAGATTCACTACTGTACATGGAATACTTGTGTCTTTGTTAAGAGACTTAAAGTATACCCCTTAACGGGAAGCTGCTGGTTTATTGACGAAGCAGCGCTACCGTCTGTCTGTCACACTGTTCATAAACTCCACCTGCTGCAGGCCTGCTACACCCTGCGCCTGTCTGCCCTCTCTGAGGCCTCCAGGCAGAGCAGCGGTGAGATTACACGCACTGTGGAAAGACATTTCTTCACATATGGAAAGTGAAGATAAAAGTATGAGCAAATTAATGAAGAAGGAAAATTAGACGTCTGTCCCATCTTCATTAAAAATATATAATATTATGAATATGTTAAAATGTACCTACAGGGATCAATATCTCCGGTTTCTACTTTGGCTGATAAATGGCAGTAGATCAGCACTCTTTACAAAAGACATCTGGGATGAGATAAACATCTTTCCACATATCTTCATCTTTTAAGTTGATGTGGGGAATTTGTTGAAACATCCACTTGTTACGGAGCAACATAAGCATTTATTTCTGGCCATCAGGCGAATATGTCCAATATTTACTCTCTTTTAGCTCCATTTTTGGTCTCCACCAACTCCTGAAGGAAATATCGGTCTCTTTAGCTGCTAAATGTTCACCAGCTTGTCTCTAACTGTATCTGTCTGCTGTCTGCTGGTGAGCAGAATATCGTACGGAGGGTTTTTAGAGCTGAAAACATTTGCCTGGTGTGAGAGCGGTGAGAGTGAACCAAAACAATAAAGTTGCGGGTCGGACAGCTAAAATAAAGCTGCGTAAATGTGACATTAACGGAGCAGCAGATTCATATACTTCTGTAGCTTCATCATACTTTTACATTGTCCTTTGATACATTGTTATTATAATAATATTGATTATAACTCTTTGTTTGTTAGCTTGTAAGGCTTGTAAGTGAGGACCACAGTCTTGTTTAAGTTAAGAGTGCAAACGAGACTACAGAGGACGGCTGACGCTCCTTACGGTACGTTTAAAAAGTGAAAGTTTACAGAATATGTATTATATTATATTTACAATAACATTTTCTGCACATCACATTTAGCAACAACTCAGTGTATAATATGTGGAACAGTTTTGTTGTCGTAAGGCTCTGCGTCAACAATAAAGATTTAAATAATCCAGATGGAAGGACAAGGACCTCACGAAAAGAGAGAAAAGATTATGACTCCCTGTTGAAATGAACACTTTAAAAATCCAAACACTTAAAGCTGAGGAACGCATGAAGTGATCTTTTTATTTACTAACAGACTGAATATTTGACATTGGATGTTAATCTGCGTGTTTGGCCGTGACTCATAAGCCTCAAGATAAATGAGTCAAAGATGACAAAGATGCGACAACTGATCTTTCCCTCCATGTTTGTGAATATAGTGTGTGTGTGTGTGTGTGTGTGTGTGTGTGTGTGTGTGTGTCTCTTTTTAAAGCAACAGGTTTCTTACTTCATGCCTGCTTGCTCTGTTCTCTGCTGTTCCTGAACACCATCAACCGCTTGGTGGAAGTCAAACACTGCAGAGGAGGAAGAAAGGGGATACACACTCTCACACACCTCAGAGAAAGCAGGGCTCACACATCCACACATCCACACACACACGTACTGTACATTCAAACATGGAGGACTTACCAATATGAGCTCTGTCTGAGATGACCAGCCTTTTCTCCCAGTCATTAAGACCTACACACACACAAATACACACAAATACACTTTGAGTCTTCACATGTGAAAGCAGAGTCTTGTTCTGTTACTGTCTGTGTTGTTGTTTAAGAACGACTCACCTTTTCCTTTGCGTTTGTTCTTCTCTGCCTCTTCAAACAGGCCTGGCAGGTGGATCACGACACCGTTGCCTGAGGTGAAAAGATAAATGGTAAATGGACTCACAAACTTTTACCTCATTCACCCATTCACACAAAAGAGCTGCGACTTGGAGATCAGAGTCCCCGCCCAAGCACACTTCGACATGATACCAGGAACGGGGGGGGGGGGGGGGTGAACCGCCAACCTTGTGACTAAAGGACGACCTGCTGTAGCTCCCGAGCCACAGCTGCCATTTAAGAACCAGACAGAGTTTGATGGATGTGTGCAAAGATACACCTGTTCATATAAATTCATGATGACTGTTCTTGGGCCTGAAGCATGTATCAACTCAAATAGATCTACATGTCTACTGAAGAAATACTCCTCACGGATTATACACAGGAATCAATGAATTATGAACAATTTTACCAAAGAGGGTTTTCCCCTGAGACACTTTTTAGAGGAAGTAAAATCATCAGTGGAAGACGTACATTCCTCATAAGTTTTATATTTTATAACAAAAGTACCAATATTACAGTACAAAATGACTCTGCTACAAGTAAAAGTCCTGCATTCAAAACTGTATTTTATATTTATCCTATAATAGAGAAGTATAAGCATCAAAATATACTTAAAAGACAAAAGTAGAAGTCGTCATTATGCAGAATGGCCCATTTCAGATTAATATATGGAATATCACTGCACTGTAATTGTTGGTACATTAATGTGTAAACTTCACTTATGTCGCAGCTGGTAGCGGTCGTTCTACTACTTTATATACTGCTGGGTAGCTTAATTCATAATAATACACCATCGTGTATCAGTTGATTTATATTTAGCATGAATAATCTCAATATGCAAGTAACTTGTAACTAATGCCGTCAAATAAATGTAGTGGAGTATAGAGTAGCATTAGATGGAAATACTCAAGCTGCCATCATTCTCCATCACATGACATGTTGCTGCATGAACAATGTGTAGTTTTAAAAACCAGGGCTGGGCAATTAAGACGATGTCATTGTGTATCAAGATGCGATTCCATTGAAAGAGGATTCATTCTCACGTTGAATTATCGCTCAGTCCTATCTAACAAACTACTCATGACACATAACAAGTGCAATGACAAAACCAATGCCAAACACAAACCAAAGCGTTTGACCGTAAATGGGCCTCGTTCCTGTATTCTCATCCTCAACCTCTCTTACTTTGTGAGGTTTGCTCATACGAGTGTTTCAAGTCGGATTCACCAAACTGGAAATAACTAGATGTAAGAATCGCTCGTTTCAGCCTGATGAACGCCACCTCTTCATGAGGAGGTGCGTGGGATTTCACAATTTGCATAATCTACATCAGCATGTATAGTAAATCTACTCGTTCCGCTTCACAAAAAAAGACTTAAGAGTAAAAAAAAAAAAAAAGAGAAGAATTTCACACGGCGGAGCTTCAAGTCCTGATCAGCGGACACAATCAAGTTCGGCATCAGTTCGGTGGTATTAGAGGAAGCTCAGCTGTGACGGATAATAAAGAGAGAATAGTCGAATATGAGAGACAGTCAAGAGGACGCCACGTGAATATTATAGCCTACAGTAGGTGATGTTACACCATCAATGCAACAGAGGAAAATACTGGACAGCTCATCAATAAATGTAGTGGAGTTGAAGTATAGAGTAGCATAAAATGGAAAGACTCAAGTGAAGTACCTCAACATTGTACTTCAGTACAGTACTCGGGTAAATGTACTTCGTGAGATTCCACCACTGCATCTTGCACAGTGTTTATGTGCAATAAACATTGACTGTTGTTGCTGCACAGTCTAGAAGGCACCTTTAATCATCCATCTGAAGTTAATGTGTGCCATTGTGAAAGCAGCCCCGGGCGTGAACCGACAGCCTAACTGTGATGTTAAGTGATGTATTTCTGACAGAGAGCTGATCCACGCGATGCCTGTTCACAGGAGAACTCAAACAGATGGCCCAAAGTATCTCTTTAATTGGGTTGCACTAACTGAAGGAGGTAAGGTAACTAAAAAGAAATGTAGAAAAAGGGCTAAAAAAAAAAAACACCTTTCTTTTAGTGTCACTGCAGGAATAAATGTGTGAGATAAAAAGCATTTGCAGCTCAGGGACACACAGATTTGCTCCCAGTGCTGGAGGCCATGAATGTGCTTTTAATTACAATGAATTAATTGAATTACACAGGAGGAGGAGGAGGAGAATGATGGTGTAACAAACGGCAACATGCTTCCCACTCTGGGACAATGAAACAATTATAAATGATCAATGTGTGTCTCTCTTCCTGTGTAACTGTGTGACACAGCAACACCAATAACACCAAATGATTAGCTGTTGCTAAAAGACAAATCTAGATTTTCTGTGCAAAACGACAAGATGTCAAAATAACTGACGAGAGCTCAAGCTAAGAGAGCAGTAAGAGCTTTATTTGAAGTTAACGTTTTCATTATTTTGTAGTGTATTAACAAGACACTGGTCAGATTTGGGAAAAAAAAACAGCATCATCAAGAAAGAGATGGTGAATGTCAATGTTTCCAATCTGGTCTCCATTCAGTGTCAAATAATCCTGACGCAGCTTTTACTGTAGTGAGAGGAAAATGACAAACGGGCCTGCTGTCCATTTAAAAATAATCACAACACATCTACAGAGGAACACAAATATGATCAGCTCAGCTCAGTCGGTGCACTTTACAGTGTTTCCCTCCTGGAAAGGTCAATCTGCAGAGCTTAAATTATCTGAGAGAGTCGGTGCCCTCACGGAGCGCTGAAGTACACAACTATAGTACAGTGGGGCACTTTTGGGTAAATGCTTCCACCAAATTGAAAGTATTGTTATGAAAATGCTGTACTTAGTGTCTACTACTGATGTTAATGGCTGCATTTTGACAAGAACAGCTCACGTAAAGAAAGACAATATACATGGCTGCAATGTAATGTTTTGGGAATATTTGTTCCTATTTCTCTTGGTGGGGCAAGTGCAACACCATTGATTCAGGGAGATGTCTTCCTGAGTCTTCGAGCCAATATAGAAGGAATAATGTGTCATATATATATCAAAGAAGTAAAAGCATAAATGTGATTAAGCATTGACAGACCGCATGGCTGCATGTTAAAGTGCAGATGTGTGTGTGTGTGTGTGTGTGTGTGTGTGTGTGTGTGTGTGTGTATGTAGGGGGGAGAGAGAGAGAGAGTTGGAAGCCAGAAAGGAAAGATACCATTAGCTAATGAAGTTACTGCAGATGAGTGAATGTGATGCAGTCTGGCTCGGAGTCAAGCTGATCACACTCACTGTAGCCGCCGTTAAAATGGAGGCCGTTCCTGCTGGCGATGACGAGCGCCGGGCTAAAAAGGAGCCTCGATCAATTCATCAGGAAAACAGCGAGGAAAGGTGGCCTTGGAATGAGCGTCTGTGTGTAGTTGCGTATGAGCAAATGGTGCGTGTGTGCGTGTGTGTGTGTGTGTGCCGCTCCAGTGTGTGCGTGTGTAAGTGTGTAGATGGCATAAATGTCGAGTGTGAATTTAAAGTGTTTCTGCATTACACACCAATGAAGGCGGTGACATTGGGGTTGATGATGCCGCTGGGGAGGAGGTGGAAGTCGTACTCCACAGAGTCCACCACCACCGTGTGTCCTGCGTTGTTGCCGCCCTGCAGAGAGAGGAGAGACAGCCAGCGGTGAGGAGAGAGACCAACAGAAACACACACACACACAGGCCTAATGGAGGCTCTGCTTGGTTGAGCTGCAAGGCAGGCGGAATAGTTTGGCGAGCAGCAACAAGCACCACACATAAACCACTGGCCGCTGTCTGTTTGTGCGCGTGTGTGTGTGTGTGTGTGTGTGTGTGTGTGTGTGTGTGTGTGTGTGTGTGTGTGTGTGTGTGCGCGTGTGTGCTACTGTGTTTCTGAGACTCCTGCTCACTCACATCTCCAAAGGTCTCACTGAAGTGTAAACTAACTGACAAACGTGTCTGTTGAGGACAAATCAAAAGCATTGCTACAGATTACACGTTATGTAAATAATGTTGTGTCGAGACTTGCTGCTCCTGACTCCTACATGATGAAGCAAACACGTTCACAGTGTCCAACTTCAACCGCAGAGCCACGAGCTGCCATCATTCTCCAACAGAGGACATGTTGCTGCATGAACAATGTGTTGTTTTAGAACCAGGGTTGGGCAACATGGCCAAAATCTTCATTACGAAATAGATGATTTCACATTTTGATAACGATGTAGATCATGATGCAGCATGTTTTCTGGTAGTTTAATAAATATATAGTCTATATGACATAACCACATGGTTTCGTTAACTCTTAAATATTTGACATGTACTGAGGGTTTTCGCTTTTTAATTATGAACTTTAGTGCAAAATGAACAGTTTGAAGTAAAATGCCTAAATAAATATCATCATATACTTTTGTTACTCACATTGAACTGACAAAACAGCAATTTAACTATGTGCTTGATATTATCAATTAAGACGATGTCATTGTGTATCAAGATGCGATTCCATTGAAAGAGGATCAATTCTCATGTTGAATTATCGCTCCTATCTAACAAACTACTCTGCCTTTTTTTGACACATAACAAGTGCAATGACAAAACCAAAGCCAAACACAAACCAAAGCTTTGACCGTAAATGGGCCTCGTTCCTGTATTCTCATCCTAAACCTCTCTTACTTTGTGAGGTCTGATGTTAACTTTGTGGCTCACACTCCTAAACCTGGGAGAGCCCCAAATAACATGACCTGACAAGATTACTTTTTATTTTATCTTTTGTTATGTAGAACCCTGCACATATACTTCGCATAACGTCTCAGGAAACAATCATGATTCAATTGTTGTATTGGTGGAATCACGTTACTGACACTGCTGCGTAGAAAGCAGCCAGTCTGCTTCCTAAATGCTGAACCACTCCGATTGGTTGATCGATAGCAACAACGTTTTCAAACAGTCAAAGACTGTATGCAAGGGTGACAGTACGTGCTTGCTGGCCTCATACAGGCCTGCACATGATGAAGCACAGCTGACAGTGGAGACAAAAATGCAAAAGTGGCACCCAGAAGGAAAACAGCGAGTCCTCGGATGAGAGAGAGTCACAACCTGACCTGCTTGGCGCCTCTCTGCTTTACGTTTCACACTCTGAGGGGTTTATACTCTGCAGCTTAAGGACTTACAGATGGAAAAGAAATAAAAGGATTACAAAAAAACTACACGGGACAGAAGAATAAAGGAAAGTATTGTAAGAATGTTTATTCTTTGCTGTGCTGAAAATAAAGGCAGCTGCAGATCCATTCATACGTTCACTACCTGAGGTGCCAATACAACTCTGTGCGCCCTGTGACCAGGACGTGCTCCCAGCGCTGTAGCCTGTGGATGTAAATCAAGCCCAGCATGTGCTTTGACCACATGGGGTTATTCCTGGCCACAGCAGCACCCTTAAGGTGGACACGAGGAACAGATGGAGGAGGGGGGGGTAGGGAGATGCCTCTCATTTTTAGATACATTTATGATGCATCCCATCCCCCACAAAACATAACTGGTCCTCATACAGTCCTGGGATCCAACTCTTGCTCCCATCAAGACATCAAGACACCAGACACTTGTATTACTCACCTGCTGCTGTGCTGTGGTTTGTGCGCTGATTCAACAGAGGGGGGGGGGGGTTCAGGAAAGATGAGTGCTGCTGGGATACAAACAATGTCACCTGACCTCAGCGATCTTCCAGGTACGATAGATGGAGACGTATTCTCCATGTTGGTCCCATTTTATCCCCATTAAAGGGTTTTTCTTTCCCTTAATTATTGCGTTGTGCACAGACTTTAAAGCCCCTTGAGGTGAAATATTGGGCGATACAAATAGACTTGACATTCACTGAAACAAAGTGTTAAAAAACACAGAAGCGCTGGGTTTGGTATGACATCTGAACGACGGGCTGATGAAAGATTCTCTTCTACACCTTTTGGAATAAAGCCTGAGTTTGCTGTTGGTGTTAATGGATCGAGACGTGTTACCTAATCTGGATGTGTGACCCTGCTCTTAACCGGTGATTAAAGTGGGCCTCTCACCCTTCTGCTTTGGTATGAAAGGGCAGACATGAGTTACTACTGCGGCTAAAGTGTCTTAAGTCATTAGGAAGATGACGAGTGTCCGCTCCTATTTTAATCATGCCACTATCCAGCCTATGTTAAAGAGAACTAACTTAGATCCTGCTTTGCTCATTAACTATAGGCCCATATCAAAAATCAAATGCTGCAATGGAGAGGCACAATATGTACAGCAAGTTCCAGTCAGGGTTTCAGAAACAGCACTCTAGTGAAAGCGCTCTCCTGAGGGTTTCTAATGATATATTAATGTCTTCTGATGCAGGTGAATGCTCTGTGTTAGTACTTCTCGACCTCAGTTCTGCGCTCGACACATCTAACAGAATAACATCCTGATTAAGAAGCTACGTGATTGAGTCGGCATATCTGGCATAGCGTTGGACTGGTTTTCACCTTACCTCACTGAAGTTTTACCGTCTCTGTGGGAGACTTTGTGTCCGTTACCTCTCCACTGTCTCGTGGTGTACCGCAGGGCTCCTTTCTGGAGCCTCTGTTATTTTCTTTGTATTCGTTACCCTTGTGACAGATTATAAAAACTTATAATGTTGCGTATCATTTATATGCGGATGATATCCAACTCTGTCTTTCCTTCAAAGCTAGTGGAGCTTCTAGGTTATCTAGGCTCCTACACTGTGTCAATGCTAGTAGGGACTGGACAGCAGAACATTGTTTACAACTCGATGCTGATGAGACGGAGGTTCTGGTTGTTGCACCAGAAGAAGTTGTCCCCACCATCAAGCAGAGTATTGGTGCGCTTTCCTCTGCGGCCCACTTCAACCAGCGTAATCTAGGTGTTTGACCCCACTTAAGAAATAGCAGTAAACTTACATCTGAAGTATCAACAGCTGAACTAGGAATGCTCATACACGCCTTCATCTCTTCTCGCATTGATTGCATATTTCTCCTCACTCAGTATATCGTTTGCAGGTAATCCAGAATGCAGCCGTCAGATTACTCACTGGGACAAATAGACGGTCTCACCCCCCCCCCCCACCCCCCCTTACTTAACTACCTTTACTATATGTATCCGATACTTTTAATTAACCCTCTTAAGTGTTGAAAAATCTTGTGCATACAACCTCCAGTTACCAAAACGTCCAGTGAAAGAGCTAAAAAGACAATGGTCTCTGTTTGCCAAGTTAGCAAAGTCATGGTTTCAGTAAACATCTTCATAGCAATAGCGTTGAGTGCATTGAATCTGCGTGTGAAATCATATCCCAATGACACATATAGTGTGTCTCCTCTCATGCGTATATACATAACACAGTGTAACCATGAGAGCCGCTCCCACAAATAGTTGAATTTGATGAACCTGTTTGAGCCCTTTTGCAGGTATTTTTCTTTTCTACGAGCAGAGTCAGGGAATAATTAGACTCGAGTACAGTAATAGTAAATAGTGCACCAACTCTGCTTCCTTCTCCGCAGTCCTAACGCAGCGGCAGCTTGTGCTAACTTTGTTTCGGATTATTAAACCAGTACAGCCAAACACAACTTTGAATCGAGTATGTTGGAGCCTCAAATTAAGTTAATGAGCAAATATCTGCAGCATTCACTTGGTGAAGCATAATATGGGTACATGCTAGTCCACAATAATGACTGCTGGCTCTCCTGCCCTCGGTCTCCAGGGATGTGTTTTGCTGGTATCACGCCCCTCAGCAACACACCCTCCATTTCCCCCAACTGTGACTTCTAGGATCTTAGAGGTTTGGACTGTAAGGAACACCGAGCAGGACTGCTGTCGAAGCTTATTTTATAAAAAGATCATCACTATTGGCTACAGCGGCCCCCGATAAACACACACACACCATGAAGTATGGAGGGGACGCACTGCAGGGCGAAGGTTTATTTTTACACATCTTCTGCCTCGACAGGACTGCAAAGACAAGGAAGCTGCGAGGCTCCGAAGAATCCTTGTTATGTCAACTTGTTATCAACAGAGACAACCAAAACGTCCAGAGTTAGTACAAGCTGCCAAAAGATTGGCAAGATTGTCTGTATTGAAGGCTGGAGATAAATGGTGTTAAGTATGTAGTTAGGATATTAGCTTGGCACTCCTTGGCAAAGGCAAATTTCAAAAACATGAATATTGCCGGTGCAATATTAATATTCAGAGCAGCAACAATAGTCGTTGATATATTGCTGCTTGTTGAAGTCTATTGAACAACAAAAAGGAAGTACTTCACATTGCTTTGCTGGCACACAGCCAGGCTGAACTCATCGAGATTGTTGACACGCTTTGTTGCCGGTGCAGCAGCCGTGGTTAGCAGAAGGTTAGGCTTAACTATTAGCAACATTTTCTCCGATATTATAACTCGCTAGAGCCTCAAATCACAGTTTATCATCTCAAATGCATGCAATATCGATTCGGGCAACAACACGACATATTCAGTCTGTAAAATTGCATTTTCAGGCCATGCTGAAATAAATGGAAACCTAAATGTGAATACAACAGCATTATAGACAACCTTGCAATGACAGCGTACAGTGAGATTGTCATTCTGACTTTATCTCCTCCGTTTGCAGAATCTTCCTCTTCAGTACACACACAGACTCTGTTGCTGGCCAAGTGTAAACAGAAACTACTGAGAGCTGCCAGGGTTTGAAGTTTACTCAACAAAAATGGCAAGTACCTCACATTGTTGTGCTGACACACTGCAAAACTGAACTCATACAAGTTGTTCCCAAGTTTAGTTGCACTGACGATCACTATTTCCAAAACATAATTGTCATTTTGAGTGGAGCCAGGTTGACTGAATGACAGCATTCTTGGGAGTAGATGTGGTTTGAGTATGTGGCTCTAGGCCATCACCTCGACTGCTTTCACAAAAACTATTAATGTTTTCAGGGAGATCGGGCACAGGAATCTCCCCAGTACACAGTGGGCAGAGAGCTGAGAAAGCCCTTGCCATGCCAACAAGTGCGAGACAACAGCAACACATAACACTTCAGAGTCTCCAGTCCACCGGTTTTGCATGGGAAAAGTTGAGCGCGTGCAAATTCAACACGAAGCGCCGGGAGTTGAACCACAGGGCCGACGTGCTGACCGAGTCCAGATAAAGAGCACGTGGATGTCACTATAAATACAGCTTGATAAGATAAATAACCATTTGATGTGCTTAAACACTGAAGTGGAATACCAACTCGCCATTACCTGCACAATCATATCTCTGTATACATGCCTACGTTTAGGAGGAAGCCCCACTGTCACAGCTACGCACACTTTAACACGCCACTCAAATCCTGTTGTACATCCTGTTATACTGGTAGTTATGTTATCAACGTATGGTTATCTTTTTTTGCATCATGTCCCCTCCCAGCATGTCTGAAATGATAAGGTAGTTGTTTATGTGTATATAGGGATGCGTTCAAGTGCAGCCTGCAGGTTCAGGATAACACTAGTTTGTTAACAAATGAAAAAGGATTTGAATTAACTCAAATTTGCCAATATATTACACAAAATTAGGTGACATTTTTTGTTCGTGTGAAACTAATGATATTTAGCATATAGAAGACAACAGGTACAGTAATTAATTGTTCATTTAACCCAGCTACAATAGTCTCACTAATTCATACATTTTCTAACTTTAATGTAGAGAATGCAGCCTTCAACATCAGGAAAAAAACACCTGGATACGACCATAGCCACAATGCAATACGACACAGCATCATAAACATAATTTCCCAGTCTGAATGAATAACAGCCTCCTGCCAACATTATATATTATATATTATAGTGTTTCTGCTAGCTAACTGACTAGCTCAAACGCACCACGAGAGCCCAGTACCAGCTGATGCACCTGGTCTCGCTCGTGAGCCACCGGAGCCTTCAGCTACCTCGTCGTATGCACGCGACGGGAGTCAATTCATCACAGACATCAAAAATGTGTCTGAGGAGCTAAAAAGCAGCTAGCAGGAAATTCAAGGTGACATTAGCAAAACTGTGAGAACAAAACACACTGAATGAGACGGACGCATAACAAGTGAATGCAGCATGTGTGTGTGTATGTATGTGTGTGTGTGTGTATGTATGTGTGTGTGTGTGTGTGTGTGTGTGTGTGTGTGTGTGTGTGTGTGTGTGTGTGTGTGTGTATGTGTGTGTGGATAACCAACCTGACATCTGCACACCATATCCGCGTCTTGTGCCAGAAGGTCCACAACTTTTCCTTTCCCCTCGTCGCCCCACTGAGCCCCGAGCACCACGGTCACTTTGTTGCCGACTGGCGGTCTGTGCGCACGTTTCGTCGGGCTGTCGTCGCTGCCGTTCGCGGCCCCGGAGGGTTCCTGGCTCCAACTTTCCGACATGTCTGCTGAGTCTCTTTGGCTGACTACACTTGCGAGTCGCTATCGTGCTGCTGCACCAAAGATAGCTGGAGGAGGACCGGAGGAGCTTCACTCCACGGCAACGTTTAGACGCAAGGAATGAACACACCTCGCACATGCGTACAACGTGTCTGATATTACAATTACCTTACCATGTACACAGAAACCCTAACACTAACTTCATTCAAATAAATGTCTTCCTTTGTATTAGTGTGGAATCAAATAGTTGTCAGCCACATGTTTAATATTGTAGGTCTATAGATTTATCCGACATAGGTTCCTGGAATCCTACAGGACGCGATTCATCTTTATTGTTTCGACAATCTCAGCGGACACTCCCACTACTCTGGATGTGTGTTCAAGGCCCAAAGATGTTATAATGTTTAGATTCATTTTCAAATGACCTTACTCTTACAAATAGAGAAGTCTATCTTGTAACACCGGTGCATGAATTGTTCTCATGAATTCATGTTTGAATCTGGCTGTAATGACCCAAAAACTTAACAAAACTTAAATCAATATCCTACGGTAGTTTTGAAGCACCTGCATCAATGAATACAAAACATTTTTTTATATTTGTTTATTCATCCTTCATTTAGCCTGGAAGGTCCCATTGAGATACAAGATCTCTTCTTACAGGGAGTCCTGGTCAGGACGGCAGCATAAAAACAATTGTATATATTAGAATAGATACAACAATAGCAACAATAACAACAACCTAAAGTCACATTGATCAATAAAAAAAAAAAGGTAAAACAAGCCATAGATGTGAAAATAAGTGATTGTCACAGTTGTTGCACTGGTTTACATTAGAATAAGGAACATTGTTCTTTTTTTTTTCTTAATGGACAACATGCAGGTGATCAACAAACACTTACAGAAGATTCAACTTGAACTGTTTTAGATAGTGTTGTATCTTGAATTGTTTGGTTCCCTCTGGTGGTGATCAGAAATGCACACAAGTGTGAAACTGCTTTACATTAAGGAGCTTTATGTCCATACGGTGCTGCACCTAAACCCCATTGAGAGGTGACAAAAAGCATCATAAACAATAGATTTTCTGAAAGATTGTGGAAACAATGAGTGCAGAATATGTTGTTAATCAAATCGACAGGAAGTAAAAGCTGTTAGTCCATTAATTGTCAGTTTTCTTCTTTTTTGCAGACTTGCCGTTTCTCGTTTGTGCCTGTTTTGTACCTGCTGCAGATGGAGATGCACAGTACAGCTCACATCACGACTGTCCTTTCATCTCCTTTGAGCTCAGCGTGGGACAGATGGTCAAGTGTGTGAACAAGAGAGAGCAGTGGGAGCAGGTCACGACTCAGAATCCTTTTAGAAAAGGCTTTTTATTAACAAACTGATGTCATTCCTACAGGTTTTCCACAAAGATCTTGTTTTATGAAAATAGTGTATCACTAACAAATGACCTGATCCATATCAGTCCACCTAGATCTGCAAGAGGCATCAGAACTGGGTGTGTTTGTTCCCTGAACTGTCAAAGGAAATGTAAGTATGGAGATGACATGTTTGCTTCTGCGTCACTGTTTTATCTCTTAGAAATCCCTTTTATTGTTTCCTCACTTTGTGTATAAGGAAGCTGGCAGCAGAGTGTGTCTCTTTTCTTATTGTTTTATTCTTAACTGGTGTTATTTGTTGTACTTTGATTATTTCTTTGCCCATGAATTCCCAGTTTAAGTTTGGCTGCCCTCTTAAAATCAAGCTAACTATATAGCTGTTAAATAAATGTAGTGTAGTAAAAAGTGTAATAGTTACCTCTAAAAATGCACAGCGGTGGAGGAAGTACTCAGATCCTTTTTAAGTAAAAGTATCAATACCACACTGGGGAAAAAACTCCACTACAAGAGTCCTGCATTCAAAACCTTAATTAAACAAAGTAAAATGATCTCAGCAGGCCTATTCCCAGCAGAAAGTACTTCAGTTTATGTTAATCTTATTATTAAATTAGTAGTATCTTTATTTATTTTGTATTTATTTATGTCCTTGTGCTGCTGCAACAACAGAATGTATCCGCTGGGGATCAATAAAGGTTAATTAACTCATCTTATTGCCACCGTTAGAAGTAATTACGCTGTTGGCCTGCAGGGGGCAGCATCTACCTGACACGCGCCAACTCTCTTCCTCTGTGGTTTGTTGTTATTGTTACTTCCGTAGCTTGTAGGCTAACAACGAGCTAACAACACAGGAAAACCGACTCTGTAAAACCTCCTCCCCGGGGTCATCCGCGTTCATATAAAACCGTTATTCTTTAAGATGTCTGCTCCGCTGCTTCTCCGGGCTTTTGTGAACGAGCGACTGACCGCTGCTGTCGAGGAGATATTTCAGGTTTTTGAACGAACGATAACAAAATATGAAGAAGACGCTTCCAGCTCTAAACAGGAGATTGAGCGACTCAGAGGTCTGCTGCAGGACCACAAAACAGGTCTGTTCATTAACTTATATATATACTTATATATATAACTTATATCAACAAGGGCGTTAAACTTGGAAATGTATGCTGAAACTATTAATTAAAAAAAATCATGTATTCTTTTTTTTTTTCTTATAAATGTATAATCTGATAAAAGAAAAACATCACAAGGAACCATACAAACAGTTTAACCGAGTTCATTTATTTAATACAGCAAATGGTGTAACCCTTTGTCTCAATAACATGAACATGTTACAGTAAGATTTTAAATACTTTTGTAAATATTTCAATTAGAGCTGCAATGCAACTATTAATCAAATTATCGTCATTTCACATTTGCTGTTTCCAGCTCATCAAAAGTGAGTGTTTGATGCTTTTCTTTGTCATACATGATGGTAAACTTCACATCCAGCGGTGGGAAGTTAATGGGCAGTTTTCACTATTTTCTGACACTTCCTGGACAATCAAAAAATCAGGAAAATATCCGGCAGTTTAAACTTTAATGATAATATTCATCAGCTGCAGCCATAATCTAGATTTAGTTCATATTGCCGACCTCTCTTGCAGCATAAACAACCGTTCTTGGTGATAAAACTATTAAAGAAATAAGAATGGGAGAAATTCTTTACTTTTTTCCTTTTCCTAGACTTTTGTCAGTCGTTCACCTGTAAAGAGGAAACTGCCCCTGAGCTGCACCACTGTGAGCAGGAGCCGAGCCTCAGCGTCCCTCAGAGGGACCCAGAGCCTCGACACATCAAGGAGGAAGCTCATGAACTCTGGGCCAGTCAGCTAGAAGAAGAACAAGAGTTTAAGGTCACTGATGCCTCATGCCTACCTCAGTCATCTGTCTGGGAGGACACAAAACCTCAGACTCAAACCAGTGAAAGTGAGGAGCAACTTCAGGAGGAAACAAAAACTGTACATTTTGTGCTACCTCTCGTCTCAACTCTGTCTTTACAAACTCTGATCCAAGATGGCAGAGAAAACGAAAGACTCGCTGCAAGTTTGATGTCGAACCAAACGCAGACTGACCAAAGTCGGAGCTCCTTTATCACATCCAGAGAATCCCCTGATTTATCTCGCTCGAATCTATCTGCACCTGACTATCGCTGCTTTTTGTGCGATAAGTATTTTTCCTCCAGCCAACACTTGACAAACCACGCTTTTCGCATGCATTCGAAGGACGCAGGCGTCCTCTGTGCCGTGTGCGGCGCGACCCTGGAGTCCACCGAAAGCCTCAACGTGCACCTGAATTCACACAAAAGCTCCAAATGTTGCCACGTGTGTGGCAAACAGTGCAAAAGCAACACCGCTCTGACCGAACACATGGCCGGCCACGCCGGGGTGAAACTGCATCGCTGTGATGTGTGCGGGAAAGAGTGCAGCCGGAAGGGAGACTTAAAGATCCACTTGAGGATTCACACGGGCGAGAAGCCTTTCTGTTGCTCCTACTGTGACAAAAGTTTCACCCACAGCGGACATCTGAAGAAGCACATGAGGAGCCACACCGGAGAGAGGCCGCACCGGTGTGACGTCTGCGGCAGAGGGTTCCTCCAGAGCGCACACCTGAAATACCACTTAGGGACTCACGCTCAGAAATACTGACGTTTTTTAAAATCCACCTGGACCTGAGTTTATCAAAAAGGCCTTTGCTGACTGAGCACTAAGAGGGACTTTCTTCTCCTTACAGCAGTGTGTAAAAGAGACGCTCTCAGGGGATCACATGATTGATCTAACAAAAAGGGAAACCAAACTGGAGTAAGGAGAAGTAAAAAGGGAAATGTTTCTTATTTGTATCTTTCACTGAAGCACAAAAGAATGTTTTATAAACGCCCGTCTTCACTGTTAACATAACGTGTTCTCAGTAACAACTAACAGGAAGAGTCACTATTTCCACAACACTGTTATTAACATCAAGAAAACAAACAGTGTCTTTGTCATTAATATCTATTTTATGTAACAGCATTTGAATGATGTTGAATCTGTGTGTGATTTGTTGGTACTTGCTGAACACAGTTAAACCACTTTTAGTTAGTTAAGAGCCGAGTGTAGCAGGATGCACGTATTTATTTAATTCTATATTCATCAAGCAACGTTTTATGGAGCCGCTGTGCTGTTCGCTTCAGCAGCAGCTTCTCTCGTACATATTAAACAAACTCTTTCACAGCTTGGTGCTGACAGATTCTATTCTATTCTACTCTTTTTCTATTCGAGGTAAAGCTTAATTTCACAGTATATTGCTAATAATAATTTCCTTTCCTAGGGAGTGTCTTGTCAACAACGACACATGAAAGGGGAAACGCTCACATTGATTGTTACTGTAATATGAAAAATAAAAAGATTTATTAGCTTCAATATCCACCAGAGTTTACTGTGACTAACGTGTTTGTTTGACATCAGCAAGTCATCCTGTTAAAGCCGTTATTCACGCTGCAGATGAGGCTGACTGTGACTCTGAAAGTTATGAAATCTGGCTTCATTCACATCTGTGTTTAGAGCTGCTCGGATCACCCACAATGCATTGTAGCGCTGATATAAGCCAACAAGAATCTTTGCGGCGGTTACACAACATGAACTTCTGGGCATAAACAACGTCACAAATGTGTTTACAGTCATTGAGGATGATGGAGGGTATTCCTCCAGTAGAGGATAATCTGGAAACAATGCAAACGTGTTTATTACATATTTTGACCAAATTCTAATACTAACCGGTTGAAAAAAACAACAAGATTTTGGCATCATTTCTGGTGGTCACGACAAATATATGCCTTCCACATTTACAACATGTTAAAGAGATTAAAATGCGTAAACCAACTTTACTGAACATATAAAGTGAAGAGTGGGAACAGTGGCTGGTTGATTTACATCTTGGCAGAAGTTGTGAGTTTAAATAAGAACAAATAATAGAGTTAATGAGTCTTTTTGGCTGCTCGACACATCTGTGACATTATCGAAAAGTCCAGGTTAAACTTTACTTAAACACCGCACTTACAAGCACTATATGAATATTGAATAAACAGTTTGTAAGACATTATGATGTAGTTAAGGGCAGCTAAAAGAACATTTTGTATTAGTAATATTTTATAACTTCTCCAATGAAGACACATTTTATATTATTACTCTGCTTATTAGCACTATATTAGCATTCCTAACCTGTCTGTACACCAGCCTCTACTGATGAATGCTCACAGGAGGACGTTTCTGTTCTGAGAGGAATATAGTTCACCAGTAGGTGGCGCTACAGGAGCCTTTATTTATCCATCCATACAGCAAGTCAGTGAAGGATCACCAGAGTGACACCGTTTTGAACCGTTTTTCTTACTTACAAAATGTGCCCTTTGTAAAAACAGTTATTTGTAAATTATTAACATTATGACTTTTGATACAGTTTACACAATCTGAGCACCAAATCAGTTGCTCACACACTTTTTGGCCAAAGCTCTTAATTCCTCAGGGAGCAGGTTCAAAGATTGTATTTATAAACCGCTAATCACTTTTCACTTTCCTCGAAAAGCAGAAATCACACTCACACAGTCCCCAGGTTTTAAACCATTCATCCATGACTTTTTGGTCTAAATGACCATGAAGGTCTGAAAAGCCCAGGTGACCTCAAAATCTCACACCATGCAGGAGCTCATTCAGGAATCTGTGAGTTTGGGAAGCTGCTTCAGGCGATTCAGATTTTAGATTGTAAAGCTAAAGAGCTAATCAGGCCTCAGTGACCCTGAAACCTAAAACCAACTACCTTTAATCTGATTATGCAACTCCCCCTAAAGATCACCAGCAAACACCCCGGGTCCTTGGGAACAGTTTCCCCACATGTTGGCTCATGTTTGGGCTTAATGGGGATTCAATCACTCAAATGTAATCAGATGATTTGTGTTCAACACCCTCAGCTGGATAAATCACTGTCACATTAGAGACCAATAGCTGTATATTGTATATTCTTAAGTATGTACTCTCTGACCTAATTGAGGGCAAGAGGTTAATCTTTTGTGAAGTTAAATTATGTGAAATTTACTCAAGGGAACTGGAGGGATTTTCCTTTATGTGGGTCAGGCTGTGTCTCGTAGATTAACACCGGAGAAGAAGGGTTACGTTGGCAGTTTTTCTGTGTGTGTGTGTGTGTGTGTGTGTGTGTGTGTGTGTGTGTGTGTGCAGACTGCAGAGTGTGTGAAAAGTGACATTTTGCCCCACAAGCTGTTACAAAGAATTTCACGAGCACTCCGCAGTCATCAGGAATTCCTCTGGCCTTGAGTTGCATAACTGGGTCATTGAGTTTTACTCACCCGGGGAAGTCTCTGCAAGTGAGCCCAAAGTATTCGAGGGGGGAAGCCAAATGTCCACCCATGCGAGGATGGAGGGGATTCCAGGGGAGTTTCATGAGCAAAGGAAATTGATGGAGGAGGAGATCTGACAGGATCATCCTCACGGGATTTATTTGATGTGGAGGAGGACAGCCCAACATCTGGTGGACATCCTCTGGACACTGAAACATACACACGCAAACCAACAATCATTAGGCAATGGAAAAAAAAGGGATGTTGGTCAAGCTGAGCATTTGCATTTTTGCACATTTGTTTGATGTGGGAGTTGTTGGGAGGAGAAGCCGTCAGAGAGAGTGAAGGAACACAAACAGTGATTACATTCTTCAAGCTTATTGGAAAGATACTCGTGCTATTTAGGGTCTGTACAGGCCAGAAAGTGTGTGTCACAAAGATTGTTTTTATAGGAGATGAGATCATCTCTGTACCAAGTGCGCCCTAGCACAGGTAAGAAGATGAGAGTATACAGACAAGAAGAAGTTTTCACACAGCAACATTTTTAGCGACACACACAATACCAATCGGAGAGCTCGTGTTTGATATTCGACCAATCAGACACCCCGTCCCATCAGGAGGAGCGTAGCACGAAAAGCTGTAAAGATGATGACGGGACAGATTTTCATTCTGACTCCACACCTTTCGAACTAAAACGTTATCTGTTATTATAAGTTAGTGGTAACTTATTAATGCTGAAGAAGACCGAAAACAGTGAGAAGAAAACCCCAACGACAGAATATCTGTTTTTATTTTGCAGCCCATCTGATCACATGCAGTAGATGTTTTAGATCCGTGGTGCAAATACAAAGACTGTTTGTTTTGTGGAAAACCTTGAGGAGGACCAGATGATACATTTGTCTTATTGGTTACCTTCTATTGCTAATCCTCGTTTATATGAATCACATGCTGGGCCTTTCATGCATCGAGGAGCTCTGCTATTAAAAGCATTGAGAATGACTGACGATGCTGTCGTTGCTGCGGGAAGATTTTCAACACAGTTGTTTCCTCACACACTTGTTCTTTCTAGATCTGCTGACTGATCGCTCTCTTTTCATCCGTTACGTTATTCATACTGTGTGGTTCACCAAACGATTTTAGCCAGGCACATGAATGAAAATGCAGGCTTAGGAGACATAGCATTACTCTAGACCTACGTTCACGGTTACATAATTCATCAACATAATGTGGAAAAGTTTCTAATTAAGTATCTGCCAAGTGGCAAATTGCTTACACAGAAAGTATCTGCAAAATGTTCACTGACACCATTTGTTTTCTTTACAGTATCTGCTCATAGCAATGAACTAAAGCATGATAACATGGTTAAGATTGGGGAAAGATCATGGCAAAACATCAAGTTAGTGACTTGAATCATCAATTAAGGGAGAAGTAGAGTCATTTTCTCATAGACTTCTATACAATCAGACTTCTTTTTGCAAACAGAGGAGTCGCCCCCTGCTGGCCATTAGAAGGAATGCAGGTTTAAAGCACTTCCCTTTTCAAAACAGGAGGTTGCGCCTGGTTGGTGATGGATGGATGGTGGCCCGGGGTCCCCTTTGCTGCTTCAGGACCCTTATTGCTACGCCCCTGTTTTGTTAAATCTCCTGCTATTGGGGCTGTATGTCCAGTGGTGCAACAGAGCCAGAGAGAAGTTGGTTGCATTAAAAAAAGGACCCATGTATCTGCCTCAGGGCTCTAATGCATATTGTAAATGGATTATATCCTGGTGATGTATAAATACAAAGTATCCAGCCCGTCCTGCTATTTGTCGGAATCTGGACCAGTCAGAGAGACCCCCCTCCCCTGCCTCCCCCTGCAGCCTGTCTCCCTGTGCCAGCTGCATAACTGCAGAGCGTTGAGTTGAGTTTTGCTGCTGAATGAGAGGCGACAATAACAAGACGAACGAATGCATGAGCGTTAGTGCGCACGAAGCGACGTGCTGCTCAAATGTGAGGGCATCGCAGGCCGCTTGTATGAGGGTAAGTGGGCTTCTCATGCGTCCGCCATAGAAAGTAAAGGACGGTGTTCAGACTGCTGACACAGAATGCCAACAATACTGAGCCTGGGGGTGCGAGGGGGGAGAGAGCATAAGGGATGTCCACAAAGTGCACGTTGCTATTCTCTGCTATAGGCTAATGCAGATGTTTGGTTTACAGTCGATTCTGTACAGCTGCTGGAGCTCCAGCTGAAACGGTGACAAGGTCAAATGGTCACCAAGACGCAGAGCTTCTGCATCACCAACACCTGATATGAGACCAAGGGCATTTAGCTGATAGCTGTATTTGATATGTGATATCAGAGAGACTATATGCATGTATGCTGCTGCTTTACAGGTCTATATTAAGACCTGGAATATATATATCTCTTTCTGTCAATAATCAAACGTGCATGTTGTGATAGCTGCAGAGGAAGTTCAAAGCTGACCTCGCTTTGGACTCAAAGTTGTTGTGGACCAGAGGTGGAGACTTGTACACAGTCTGAGTTGAGGCATCACAGCAGGTGACAGTGTGAGAATGTAAATCCTACACACACACACACACACACTTCACAGTGGGGGCCAGCATGAAAGATCTCCAAGAATAGACCCTGTTGAGTTTAAAACACTATAGTACCATGTAAACACTTGGTACCATGTTGTACTATGTTTTCAGTGCACACACACACGCCACACATTTCAAACCCCTCTCCTCAGTGTGCTTGATACAATGTTGGCGGAGAATGTGTTTGATAACTTTTGAAGCAGCTTGCTTATCAGCGGTCCTGGGGCTTTGAGAATGCATGCTATTCTCACAGTGATAAGCGTTTCTGTTGATGTCAGTTTTCACGTGCAGTGAGCAGATGCTCAAGATGCTCAGGCTCAAGAAGCGGGTGCTGGTGCTGAAACATCATTAGAAGGCTCGTAAGAGACAAATGTTGAGATATCCAGACTTGTAGTCTCCTATATACGGCCTACATTTCCCAAAAATACAACAGCATTTATTTTATTTGCCTGGTAAACATCCACATCTTTTAATCTCCAAACCTCCTTTTTGTTGAGGCTTTCTGTTATACATTTAAAGTTGCATGCCCAAACCCTGCATAACCCTGATGACATCACTATGACATCATGGAGGGTTATTTTCTGAGACTTGATAAAGCTCAAACATGCAGAGTCCTACTCCTTTTACTAGAAAACTGTCCATCAATAAATTATTCAGAGAAATTAAACAGATTAATTGATGAGGACAAATAATCCCTTGTGACATCCCTGATATTCATTTCTGTTGTAGTCTTCTCAAGTAGCAGAAGAAGAAGTCTTGTAGTTTAGGTCACAGGCTACAATTGGGACACCAGCCTTCAGCCAATCAGCCTTCAGCTCCACCTCAACATGAGTTACTGTCTCTTTGCAGCAGCTCTCTCAATCACCTATTCACCTACAACCTTGTGTCCCCAGACAACTAGACGACTATAATTAGAAATCTCCGTCTGAAGACTGGGGAAACGGCACATAAAATAAGCATGTAGCGCGGTAATATGATGCAGTGGAGAGAAACCAGGCTACTCATCAAAAGCCCCATTGTGTTTACAACCAGACGCCCTCTGATACACAAGGTCATGAACACTGAACAATCAGAGAGATTTACTGAGTGCAAAGCAGGAGCTGGGAAGTACACAAGAGCCGACTATCAATTAATCTGTTGATTTATTTCAATTATTTGGTTAATTGTTTAGTGCATGAAATGTCAAAATACTGAAAAAACGTCCTCCACCGAGTCTTCAAATTATTTATTTAGTCTTACTAAGACTAAATAATCATAATTTGACCAATCATAGCGTAGCATCAGCCAGAGTCTGGTTTTGCTCCATAGTCTCTCATGCAATCGTTTCAGGTTGTCATCATTTTCAGGCTGGTTTGAGGATCTGGAGCTAGTCAGGGTTAAACGTTGTGTAATAGTGACACTCGTTACCTGGAGAAGTTGGAAGGAGATGTATGTTTCTAAAACGTTTCGTTTCTACGTAAAACACCTGTGGAGCTAACATTAGCAGAGTATGTTAGCACATCATTAACTAGCATTAGCCCCTCTATGCTACGCTAGCTACTGTAGGTATATAGTGTCTACACATGCTGAAAAAAGACCTACCCGACTATACAGGAACAGTGTTGTTCATTAAATTCATTGTTTTCTGTCTCGATCTCCAGCTGATGTGGTGGTTTCACTTTGACACTGTGATCTGGAGCTTTAGCTTCTATGTTTAGCTTAACTTCACTGCTGAAAAAAATTAAAAAATGAGATAATATTTATTCAGGGAGTGCAGTTAGTGACAGTGTGGGCTCCGTGGTAGCTCTGACAGTTTGACAGAGTAGCAGCGAGGGGTGCTGCTTAACGAAGGGTCAATTAACAATGATATAAAAGATGAAGAAGCAGAAAATCCTTACATTTGAGAGGCTGGAACAAGGCATTGAAGCATTGATGCTCCTTATGGATGAGAATGGCAGCCAGTCGACCACTTTGATCCAGAACGAAATATTTCAACAAATACTTCAAACATTCATGGTTCCCAGATGATCAATCATTTTGATGATCCCCTAACTTTTCCTCAAGCACCACCGTAACGTTGTCATTGGTGGTTTTGATCGTAATATCTCAGCAACTGTTGAACGAATGGACTGATCGAAGAACGTTTCATTTTAGGGACATTTCAATTTGATGAATACTTTTGTTTTTGACCAAATACCTGCAGATCTAGTGACATTCTCATCAGCCTCAGCTGAAATTTGAGTTTAGTACTAATTAGCAAATGTTAGCTTGCTAACACGCTAAACTGAGATGGTGAATATTTTGTTGCTTGCATGTGTGTGTGTGTGGTCTGTCCTGATGTTTGGTTTGTGTGCAGTATCACATTCTCTCGCATGTAAACCGACCCGACGCCTAAAAGATGGAGGGAAGGAAGGAAAAGGGGACGGTTGAATTGAGAGAGCTAGTTATCTGAAAGAAAATACTGATTTTAAAAATCCCCGAGATAAAATACTTTGAACATATTTGTTCTGAAAATACTTCTTGCCACGGGTCAGTTTAGTTTAAAGTCATTGGAATGTTGCTTCATTAACTTTCCATAAGTAAATAAGCTTAGGTTTGTTTTTACATCTTGAATAAAACATCTTATATACACACACACATAGCAGGCGAATTGGGGTCAGTTTGGTTTGTATCAACACATCTTCACACAGATTTGTTTTCATCACACTGGTGAGATTAAAGCAGTATATTTTACAGTAAAAGAAAGAGCTACTCATAATGTTTCTGCATGAAGTTTAAAAGGTTAAGAAAGCTATTTTTCATCAGCGGATGAGATTATATAACTTCCCCATGTTGGTTCAGGGAAACTCCAAGGAATAATCGCTAACATATGTTTGACATTTAAAACTTTTAAATAGCTTTGGAACATCTTCATTTTTGCCAGCGGTTTTATGTTTGTCACTCTTCACGTCCACAAAGTGAACTGCCTGCACAAAATGAAGCAAAGAGCTTTTTAATCACTTCATCAATTAATTGCTCTGCTTATCCGAAGTGACCTTGTACTTTTAAAAAAAACCTGACAATCCCTGTCTGAGAGTTGAACCTCAGATTCAGGAGGAACAATTTCACACTTTTACAGATGAAAATAGAGAGGCATCTTAACTCTGTCTGCATGTATTTAGTAGGAAATAGACCACATACAATCTGTTGAGCTTCTGTGGGAATATGGTGGTTTAGGGTCACCGCCATTTGGTCCTGATGACTTTTCCGAATTTCATGAGAATGCCTTCTAAACGTGATTTTGAACTGAAGAAATATTTCAGAAGTCTGTCACAGAAAATTATGCTTTACTTCTGTTTGGGTACAATACAATGGACTTTCAGATGCTCTATATCTGAGATAAATCCCAAATAAGACTATTGGAGTTTTGTTTGTGGTTGTTCATAAGAGGTCTAACAAGAAACCGAAACATAATTAACGTCCGCTTCATCAAAGCTGCAAGCTCAGTTCATTCAAAAGTGAACAAACTGGGTTTTAATGATGTCAGACCAAGTGAGGCCGACTTCAACAGAGCACACGGGTTAAAATTATGTCTTTCTTTAATATCTGTGCATGGCTTATGCGGTACGGTTAAGGTTCGGGAAAGTTTGTGGTTACTGCCTGTGACGACCAACCTCCACCCTTACTCTCCACTTTGCCACATAACGGTCACACTATTTCCTGCATTGCCACTGAACATTGACTTTGGACATAAATCTTGAATGTTATTCCCAGTGCTGAAGCTGTGGCCACATTTACATTGGCATAAACCAAAGCTAATACAAGATGTGATACGCATTGTTCCTTCTCCTGGCTATGATTGTTGTCATGGTGCTGCAGTCTCTTGTTTGATGACATCTGTGTTGTGGATATGATGCTGATTGTGTAGCTGTGACCTTGTTGTGCATTGGAGAGATTTTCTGCTGAATATAACAGAGTCAAGATCAGAGTTTAAGACAAAGGTCAGTGGTGTTGCCTTTGCGGCATCTCAGACTATGTGCTGCTGACTTTGAAGTGATTTTCCAAAAAGAAAGCAATAGTCGGGGATGATTTTGATATTGAGATGAAGTTGGGAAATTTGCGTTTGCGTGAGGAACCGAGATCCACACACGAGAGTTGATTAAACAAGTTTTCTCTAAGAGGCATTATGCACAAATCAATGAAATGCAACATTTAAGATTTGGATGACAAAAGGAACAGATTAACTGCCAAAATGGATCTAAAGAAAGTTCCACTTAACCTCAACTGGAAATATAGTAAAACTGTATTTCCAGTTAAAGGTACACATCCAAGAGGTTTAGGGAGACTATTGCTGCACTCCTTGTTATATACGGAGCCTGCCGGATGAACTACTGTACATCCCAGAGAGAAAACTAGTCTTGACACTAAATATAGGTACATTTTTAAAAACACACAAGACATTCACTAATTTTGAGGTTTGTGGTTTTTTTTACTCTGACAACATTACTCAACCTGTCTAGACGGCCCTTTCCCCCTCAGACAACCACAACTTAACTTCAGCAGAGATTAGTCACCTAACTTAGTTGTTTGAGGGCAGGACAGGTTTCAGTCTCTGCTATGTTTAGTTCAAGCTATTGAAATACTTTCTATTAATAACAGTTTTGTTTAGTCTAAATGATGCTACGAGGTAAACATTTCCTTATGCTGTGCCATATTCAGATACTTATTTTAACTGAAGACACGTTTGATTATATAGTCAATTTAACTACAAAAAAACCTGTTATTACATGCAGAGCTGAAACGATAACTAACTGATTAGTCAACGGACACAAAATGTATCTGGCATTTTGTTGTAATTATTAACTGTTTAAATCATAAATTGTATACTTTTTGGCTTTTGGATTATCAGACAAAAAAGTTGTTTAAAGACTCACTTTTGGCTCTGGTGACTTATATTTAGTATAATCAAAAACATATTGACTTGTTTACTTGCATTTTGTGTAACCTCAAGGCCTTCCAAACATGTTGAATTAATTTCCTACTTCATAAAAAAAATAAAGTGTTTTGCTCTACAGCGTCATTAGAGCTCAGGATCTCCACAGCGTGGCTTTAATCTACATAGACCTCAGTCGGCTACATTGCTGTTCTGTTAGTGATCTGCAAACACCAACGACTGTCAGGTCTCCATGTGTAAACCGAGGTTTCACCTTTCACAGTGCACAACTAAAAACAGGAAAATGTGAGAACAAGAAAGCGTTTCAGTGTCTGACACGCAGTCAAGAAGCCAGGAGTATTTAATAGAAACATGTCTTTAATAGTAATATGATAATGTAGCAGTTGGACCTTGCTCAGCAGAAATGTGGAACTGAACCCTTCCCTGATCGGTGAGTTGGAATTCTGTGACGGTCACTGGGGTTTGTGACACATTTCACATGCGGGTGGTGGAACACGCATGTGGCGGATTCCTCTCACTTAATCATATTGGTGTCAGACTGCCATGCATGTCTGTTGGCAGCTGAGGGATCTGGTAGCAGCTTCTGAAAATACTTTATCTCAGCATACAAACAAAACAGGGACCCTCACAAGGACAGATAGTAAAATCTTTCTTGGAATTCAGAGCTGTGATACACCAACTTTGTACAAGAGAAAGAGTTTAAAAGCCCACTCGGGTGTTTTCACTTATGGTGGCTGATTGGACCTCTCCTCAGGAGTGTGTGGGTGTTAACAAGCTGGGATTGATTGACATCTGCCTTTCTCTCCTTTTTAGTTTTGTTGCACACATGAGTGTGGGACAGCTCACACCTTTAATCGCACATGGACTTTGATATAGCTCCGCCCACATTAACGCTAATCGGCCAAAATAAATGAAAAAAACACAACCTGTGCCTTTTTAAAATGATAAAATGATGCAGAAGTGTACTCCAGGCTGTATCAGCAGAGACGTCAGAGTTTGGATCCATAATACACTGGAGCACACGACTTTAAGTCCAAAACTTTTAACTGGTTGGTTCACCCAAACATATCCTCGGTTTTACCTGTATTTAATTTGTGGGGCTCACAATCACTGAAAAAAATACATTAAAAAATTCAAAATATTAAACAGTTTAATCCACACAACACACTGTCAACAGTTTTCATTGGAGCATCGAATTATAGTCTATATATAATAATCGTGATAGTCATCAGTTATTCAACAAGGCTACATCCTATGGGCTAATTGCCCCCCAACATCTGGAAGAATTGTAAAAAAAATATCATTGTATTAATCAAGCTTTCTTTAACAATGATCACCTTAAGTATGCCTTTGTGGCTCTGATGGCTTCAACAGATGGCCTCCGGGGTCCAGAGAGTCAAGCAAACAAGAGAAGAGGGCTGCAAACAGTCTCTGTTTAATGGGCTGGTATCAATAAGACTGGAAAATACAGCTGGTGACGTCTCACGCAACAATAGAGAGAACAATTGAGTAATGGATTTCAAATGGGCTAACAGGATGCTGAATGGACATAACCACACCATAGAAAACATGGTAATGGCAGCAAAATAAATAAGACCTTGCCCTCAGTTACCTCCGTTTGATTATTTTCCAAATCAGGACAGGATGGCTGACAGCCACTGATAAGATTAAAGGATGGGCCGGGGTGAGGACTGATAAGGATGATGTTTGGATAGAGTCCCAAAGAGAGAAATCAGTGAAGACGAGAGTAGATGTATAGACGGTAACACAGGACCAAAAGTATTTAAACAGCTGAGACTGTCAGCAGGGAATTCAGATTTACTGAACTGATTTAACAGGTGATCTTATGTATGTGGGGACATACATGCACACACAAAAAAATCTGCATGTGCACTCAGTCGCATATTTCACACACACGCACACACACTTTAGCTGGTAAATCTGACATGTAGTGCACGCTCATGCAAAGGAATGAGCAGACACGCATGAAACCCCTGAACAACAATGCTGGTACAGACTGTTCCATTTTAAACAACAGTCTAAACGAGCAGTAAAATGTATCAATGTTCTTATTTAATATTAAACCATTTTAACCAATAAATATATTTATAGAAATCCAATTTATACCAATTTATTTGCAAGTTTAGGCACAGTTCAGCCACTTCTTGGTAGCAAAGGACAAAGAAAATGTTATTAAAAGACTGAGATTCTCAGCAAATATATGAACAATACGAGCTTTAGAAAGGAGAAGAAACATGTCATGTGCATGACTACCATACCGGATTGCATTACACAATCCCACAATGATCTTGATTTTTTTTTTTTTGTCAAACGTATTTTGTGCAGCAGCTTATCCGAAACACTATGATGCAATTTATAAATGTATGACTGCAGCTAAAGTACGTACTGTTGCACGCAGAATGTAGAGGATTGTGTGTCAGAAGCCGGCTGGCTTGCATGCTGCATAATGCGACCAGATGCAGAAGGATATCCTGATATTTTTGGCATGTTGTGTATTTGACAAAATGGGAAATAATAAATTAACTTTCTGGCACACTAAATAGTAAACTAGTATGGGTGTTAGAAAGTTTCAAGCCCTTTAGACTGCAGCAGTTCACATGTTAAGAAAAACAGAAAATGATTGAGCTTCAAGGCCGTTTCAATTTCTCTCATTTTCGCCATGATGACCCTTGTTCATCCTTGTTGAAATGAATAATGAGGTTATTGATATCTGGCGAAACACAACCAATGTTATTGATCTTTATTTAATAAAGCTAGAACTAAAACAAATCGCGTTGACGGGCGTGTCTGAAACTCAGCGATAAACATTTCAGCTACAAATTATAGACCACTAAATCTAAGTTGTATTTGGCAACGTGGCTTCATTTTTTAGATAAGTTTGCGCCCAAAATCTAAGCCTTTGTCAACATTTAGCACATACCAAATTATTGATAAATGAGGATTGTTAGGATGTTTTTGAGGATTTGGTCTGATTCCTATGGTTGAAACCTACCACAAGTGCAGAATGTTCATGACTTTTGCCAATTTTGAAGTTGCTGGACATAAACTGAAGAGGTGAATCCTATAATGGACAGTCTCAAGCTCAGCTCTTGTCCCTAAATGCACCACTGGATTAAGAGGAATTCAGTGTCTGGGCAGTAGCAGACTTGTGGACGTTCCATCGTGACAGGGATTTCATGCTAGAGCGTGACCCTTGCGGAACCACTTACCCTCTTTTGGGGATTTGAAGGTAAAGATGAGGAGGGATTTCACTCTCACAGACCTCCCCGAGGACTTTTTTTCCTTTGTTTGCCTGTTTTTGTTGCTTCAGTCCGGAACCTTAATCCTCCAAAAAGGAGCCATGCCTCGAAATTCTTAATCCCAAATGGGATTTACTTCACCCCCTCTGTGTCTCCGGAGCCATTTAGGGGTTGAAGAGGCCATCCATTGGAATTCCTTTTTCCTATCCGCCGTCTCAGTATGTGGTCAGAAAGCCACTTCCAGCCCATTCATGTCATGCCCTCCTCCTCTCCCCAAGCTCGCCTCTTATGCCACAGACTTCACAGGATCTTCTCAAATTAGACGTGTATGATGTTTGTTTGCTCGTAAACCTGTGTTCTAAAAATGCCAGGAGAGGGAACTGTCTGCAGGAAGTGTTGGAGTTCATGACATAAGATTTTTCGACTGACAATAGAAATGCATACAATTGTGTAACAAAATGGAGGCCGTTGAATGTTCCTCCAGATTCTTCTTGACAATGTTTTACAAGCAATGGGCTTCTGATCAGGTTGATTTGGCTCATTGTTCAGCTTTTTGCAGGCTGCAAACGTCTCCGCTGGTTACTGGCAGATATTGTGTCACACAGGTGCCTCATAGTGATCAGTTAGTGGCAAAGACCTCAACCACATGCACCTGTTGAGCTACAGTTGAGACTGTTTTTAACTGTTCATCTGTCCTGTATAACCATCCTCTCTCTTTCTTTCTTGTCATCGTTTCTATTTTCTTTGTGTCTTTTCCATGGAAAAACACGGTCAAGGCTGCGGCATGCTGCACCGAGAGGCTGCCGACTGACTTTCCCCTTCTGACAACACAAGCCAAAAAAAAAAAAAAAAAGTGAGAGGAACGCAGAGAGTATAGAGAGAGGGAGCAGTTGTAAAGAGACGCATTCAACAACAGGAAATAAAGATATTTCTATGGCCTTTGGTGAAAATTAAGTGTATGTTTGTGTTTGTTACAGCAGCTGAGAGAGAGAGAGAGAGAGAGAGACAGTAGTCCCTCAGTCCTCAGCTCCACTGCTCCCCCTCAATGGGTTCGGGCAAGCCTGGAAGCAGCCAAACTCCTTCCCACATGGTTTCTGTCCTTAACCACAGCAGGCTTTTTTTAGACGGGGGGGTGGAAGAGACAGGGTGTGGATGACTGTGTACCTACCACGACTATATGAGCAACCAGTGGGAGACCAAAGCTCCAGACTCACAAAAAAACTAAACGTTCGTAAACAACGCCTCGGCACGGCGGTTCAGACAGACCCACGTGTTATGATGAAATTATACATTGGTGTCAGTTCTCGCAGGCACTTAAGAGAACAAGCTGTACTCTAAAAGCAATAGAAGAGAGGATTGTAACGTGTTTACTTTGTCCTTTTCTTTTCACACAGATCAGCAGGACGTGTTGATCGTGTTCATCAGCATTGCGTGATGGCATCAATTGATTGCATATTTTTCCTGAAGCAAATCATTTGTTCCGTCTTTTAAGTAAAAGAATTTCTAATTGCTGTTTGCGAGAGGAATCTTTAGAGCTTTCATGCCAGTTTTACAGTTTCACGCGAATACAAGCTCCATCAGGCGCACTCTGTCTTTCTTATCCTTGTGTTGTTTTGTCCCTGCCTGTTTAACACTGTCAGCATTGACCTTCAGCCTGGATACATTTGCTGTCTTTGCATTTGGGAAAAACTTTGTAGTTGAGCGTGAATAATGTGAGATGCTATGATTCATGGCACAGGTTGAAAACAGCTCTGTTTACACACCATTTCTTCCTATACATTCACACAAACAAGAGTGCTTAGCTGTGTCATTTTCAGTGAATCAATCATCCAGTCATCAGTAAATGGATCACGCAACTTTAGAGCATACTTCCATTGTGCTTTTTGGGAAACATAAAAATAAAAGTAGCCCATCATTTTCAAGTTTGGCCAATTTGATGCCAGCTGCTATACACTGAAAGAGTCTTTGTGGTTGTGGAATTTATTTATTGTGCCAGAAATATGGACTGCTGCTTCAGGAAGTGACTTCTCTGCTGTGATATTCCAACTCAGAGCAGCAAATTAATTCTTCTTTTCTCTTTTTCGTGCCGAGCAGCCAGCAGATGTGTCTTCTAAATAAGACTGTATTTGGTGCTTTCAGTGGCTACACAGGATTAAGCATTATGATGTGTTGATTTCCCGTCAAATATTTTGCTGTATCATTACACCGTGTGCTATCTTTCTCTTTAATATCTCTGGCTATATTTGGCGATTGTGGGTAAAGTTGCAAATCAATGAGCAGGAAGGCTTTGTGGCAATATTTAGACTTTCTATATCATTTAGATAATTACATATATCATGATATATGGTTTAATAGCTACACATTGCTCACCCCTATCACTGCATTTAGCAGAATTTAGTTTCAAATGATATATTGTCATATGCACAACAATTACAGAGAAGCAGTTGACAATGAAAATCTTAGATCTCGGGCTCCCTAAAAAAAATGCTTTTAAAATGTAAAAAATGAGAATCTAAGACACAGATAGAGCCAGTTGAAATATAAGGATAGAATACAACACATATAAAAGGAAATAATGTGTAATGTATTAAATGTATATGCATAATGAGAAGTAGAAAAAATATATATATAAAGAGGTGTAAACAGTTTGTAAAACAGTAGCCTAAGTTCAAGTATATGAAGATAAAGTGACATAGTGGGCCTATAACAGCTCAAATTTGAAATATACAATAAAAATAATAATACAAGTTATTTGTTTTCACTCTGACAGACTCAAAGCTTGCTGCAGCTTTGGTGTCCCCCATCATCAGTGGGGATTTCTGTTGATGTGTCAGTAAAGAGATTATTCATCACTAAATATGGCTCAGAAATAGTCAAAGAGTTGGCAGACTGCTACACATCTCATGGGTAGCAGTCAGATGACATTTTAGCGTCACCACCCCCCCCCCCCCCCCCCACAGCTCACCACACTAAAATACTATCGAAGCTTTCTCTCCGCCTCCTCTAGTGACGAGGAGCTGGTGGCTTCAAGGGTAATCGGGAATTCTGCTATCCTGATACCGACGTTTGAATCACCTAAAAAAAAGGGTTACTGCATAGGTAGTCTATGTAGGGATTTAATGTCATACCAGAGTAGCCTACTCAAATTATGTTGCTTGTGCTTTGGATAATATTGTATTTTAGTTGGTTACTTGTTTTACTTTAGATAACACTAAGGAAATGTAATGGTTGTCTGCAAAATTAAACTGATTATTCAGTACAATTTGTTTTTAAAGATATCTTAATTTTGTTAAACCATCCGTCTTTTAATTTAATGCTAATTTGTTCAAAAAAATGTTCCGTGTTAGATTCTGCGGCTGGAATGTAACTTTTACGAGGAACACTTGAACGCAACGCTATTTTAGAGGCGCTCGAGCGGAGTGAGGACACAGACGACCTCAGACACAACAAGCCTCCACAGACTGTGATGGTATAAGGTAGGACACCTCAGCGTGCTTAATTAAAGACTGTTAAATAACTAAATGGTACCGATTTGCTAAATTAATTCGGTCCCGTGGCTCGTTTAGACGGGTTGTTCCTGAGAGACTAAAACGAAGACAATGGTCCCCGGTGCTTTGGTTCACGACTCAAGTCAGCATGCGTCCTTTGTTGACTGCGGCTGGGAATTGAATTTAGCGCCAACTTCGAGCGTGGTGCATCCGAAAAAAAAAACCTTAAAGAAATAATACTAGAAGTGCTGTTTTTTCAAACTGTATGTTCACTGGCAAACGTGTTTAAAATGACCTAATTTTATTCCTCATATTTGTCCTCATTTTGATTAATAGTCTGCCCTCAAAAAACATCAAATACAATCTTCCGATTGTCAGCTATAACGTGTCACACAGAGCACGTGCTGTCAGTGGAAAACATTCAAATTGTGATAAATTGATACTTAATCCTTTAAAGTAACATTGGAGTCTAAGCGTTAAACAAACGTAGCGCTTTCTGCCTCCAGAAAGCGTAAATCTCAATACATCCTGGTGATAACTCATGTGTGACGCAAAGCACCATGTGTGACTGGCATCTTTTATTGAAATCTGAAGTGGTAGCACGTGGGGAAGGTACTGAGGGGAAAGTTTAGAAGAGTCCGTTGTGGGCTTTATGAGCATGTCGGTGGTTTTGACAGCAGCAACATTCCTGCTGCAGTGTGGGTAAAAAATAACCACAGAGGTGAATCAATGTAAAATGTCACTGTGATAGTATTGTAGTTGCTCTGTGGTACTCAATAGTGAGTTTTTTTTGTATTTAAGGTTTGATATTTTAATAGTTTTGGGGAATAGTTTTGTGGTAGTCCTCTTAAATGCATTACCTGATTATTATAACTCCTCTGAAAGACCAGGGAGCTCTCGGGACTGCGAGTGTTTCCTGACTCGGCTCCATGTCACAATTTGTCTTTGCGACTCCGTTGACCCTGAAGCGAGAGGAAGAGCACACCATAATGGTGGCTTTGTTTTACACCCAACAGCTGATGGGACAGCAGCACCGACCCACTGCTGGGTGCGGCATCTGTTGTCATAGGAGTGGGAGTTAAGTCAAGTTCCCATTTGTTTCTTGAAAATGCCCAACAAAGCAAGAAACAAATGTCATTTATTGTTGCCCATGCTGGCAGTATGGCGTCTATCACTTTTGGGCTGGTGGCAACTCTGCGTGTGACGACGAGATGAGGCTCAACTGACTCATCACAGGAAACCCTGCACCACCTAGTCTTTACTCATTTTAAACCCAGCAGAGCTCACTGTGGTGCAGTCATGGTGATCAGTGGAGTTTACTAATGCCAGTTCATCAGTCAGCTATTTATGCAGACCACTTGAGCCAACTGAAAAGACCTGCAGCTGGAGATGGTCTCGCTCTCGCTCGCTCTCTCTCTCTTTCTCTCTCTCTCTCTCTCTCTCTCTCTCTCTCTCTCTCTCTCTCTCTCTCTCTCTCTCTCTCTCTCTCTCTCTCTCTCTCTCCTCTCTCTCCTCCTCTCTCTCTCTCTTCCTCTCTCTCTCCTCTCATCTCTCTCTCTCTCTCTCTCTCTCTCTCTCTCTCTCTCTCTCTCTCTCTCTCGAGTGGCGGGAAATGATTTGGGTCGTAAATGGGCGGGTCTGTGTGAAGACAATGAATTTGGAGACCTTTTATGATCCCTCCCTCCTTTGGCATTTTTGTTTTCTTTGCAGAGTCCCCCCCCCCCCCCAGGGTTGTTATGCAGCTATCATTCGTGTCTCACGAAAGTCTCTTTTCCCAGTTATACAAAGCATGACAATTGCTCAGGTTCACTCCCCTGAGCGGATCTGTCGTTGGCTTGAAGATGTGGATCATAAAATACTCTCTGCACTGAGCAGCAAGCAGAACTCAAACAACCCTGTTTGTGCTTCCTTAGAAAGACGAGACGCCTAGAGTGGTGTGTTCTGTTCAAAATGGACAATAAAGAAGAAAATAATTAGTTTTTTCATTCTCGATGAGATGTAATTGTTTAAACTACTCCAGCTGGTCACCTTGATGTGCTTATAGGTTGTTTCACTTTCACATTTGTTTTGATTATTTGAAGCAATAACACGTACATGAGGGTTTAAAACGGGTGAAATATCAAAACAGTGTCGTCATAATCTGGTAGAGACCCGGTTGAGAACAGCGACGTGTGCCAAGCTGAGTATTATGTGGTGATTGGATTTGTGACCCCAGGTCCAGTTGGTGTTGTTAGATGTTTGTTTGAGTTAATTTGATTTGTCAATCATTAGGGTCCCCACAGTGTAACCGAGGCCGGCTGCGTGACTCAAATGCCTCTCTTCTGTGAGGAAGGGATGAGGTGACTGTGTATTTCACCACCTGTCACAGTCCGTCTTTTCCCTGCAGATTGAGACGTTTTTATTTTTTGTCGTTAGGATTTAAGTTGGCCTCGAGTATAAAGCCAGCGGCTGACATGAAAGGCCAGTGTGGACAAATAGTTTGAAGGGACAGCTACCGACCGTGAGACCGGCTTCCCACCAGACCACAGTGCATGTGATGGGAAGTTGTTAAGTGTTTAGGCAGCGTTTTCTGCCAGATGACCGGCTGCAAACATTGCCTCACAGTGAGTGACGATGCATGGCTTACATTTAAGACCCGTGTTTGTAGGTGTAGATGTGTGATTGCTGCTGTTGATTGAAGTTGCTGTTGTTAGACTCGCGTTGTTCTGAATATTTAACTTGTTCTCTTCAGACTGCCAGAGGACAGAGTCGGTAGCACTGTCCTTGAAAGAAGAGCAGGAGGAAGCGCAGTGTGAAATGGGAATCAAGGCTGTAAAAGGCAATGTACTGCAACGCAACTGTGATGGGTTCTTGGATGTTCTCAGGCTGTTGAGCAAGCTGCATTTTATGTACGTGTGTGTGTGTGTTGGTCATTCTAGGAACGGTGTGAATTTGGAAACTCTTGTCAGTGTGGTTGAACTAATTCATATTAATTTCCCCGTGAGAAATAAACGTGATGAGAAACTCTCAAATGTCTTTTATTGAACAGACACTTACAATAAATCAGCTGAATGGTCGGAGCTCTTTCCCCCACGGGTGGTTCGGAGGTCTAACAATGAGTCAAGATTTTAGCAGAGTATATATGCTTCTCACAAACGGAACTGCTTCTTCTAGCCCTCCCCCCCCCCCCCCCCCCCCCCAGCAGGCGTATTCCCTTTTCGATGATGCTAAGATGTCACACTGACGGATACTGCTGTTTCTGCTTTAGGGAGAAAAGCGTAGGTTGAGATAACAGCAAGTCGGACAGAGGCTACCTTTGTTCGGTGTCGAGTCCTGCTTTTCAACATCTGCATGCACACAATATTTAGAGTTAAGCGATACAAGTTGCATCTAAAAGAACATACTGATAAACCACGACAATTCCCCCTTTGGCCGTTCTTATGGCCATTTAAGTATTTAGAATTTATCGAAACATCAACACATATTACCCAAAATGGTTTACACATGCACATCATCAATCGATGAGGTTAGGGTTAGCCGTTTTTGAGAGTTGTAAGCAATTCCATGTTAATATGGTCTGTCAACATGGCAAGATCTCCGGAGCCTATTGTCTGGCCCCATCCATACATCATTTTTGTAAACTGCACCAGATGAGGCCCAACGCTTACACTCTGCAGTGGTAGCCAATGTCTCCAATACTCTAACATCATAAGTGAGAGATATTTCTTAAGGAACATCTAGCATAAGTGTTGTGAGCTGACAATAGGAACCTGAAAGAGCCGCTTGCTTAGCTGCAGCATTCCCTGTTGAAATGTGTTTTAGGGAGCTGCACAGCTTCTAGCAAGTCGGCCCTAAGTCGGTGGGGAGAAATTGCCGGATGATGTCAGAAAGCCTCTGTGTTTCGACAGGCCGCCAAAGGCGTAGCGGGAGTCTGTGTAGATGTTAACCGTTTTGTCGGCAGCGAGCTTCCAGGCTTCCGTGAGAGTCGCACGTTTTTGCCACTTGAGCAGAGTGTCGTATGATGAGACTAAAGCAAACCCAACTAACCGCTCTCCCGTGTCCGGAGAGCGGGAGGCCGAACCGTCCACAAACGGCCCTAAATCAGCTTTTGGCAGAGGGGGGGGGGGGGTGTCCGTGAGGTCGGATCTGGGTGGGCAGACCGCAGTATGCTGTGCAGTAGGGAGGCAGCCTTTATGCATTATGCATGTGGTGAATGTTGTGAGGCAAAATCAGTTCGAGGTAATGCTGTTGTACTGCTACCATGTGGTACTGAAGACCACTGCTGTTTCTGCTTCAGGGAGAAAGGCGTAGGTGGAGATAACAGCGAGTCGGACAGAGGCTACCTTTGTTTACTGTCGAGTTCTGCTTTTTAACGTCTGCATGTTAAGCGATACAAGTTACATCTAAAAGAAACTGATGTTAGTGGCATTTCAATCATCAGTGAACCGTTTTACGAGTGAGTTGTGCATAAGAAGCTATAGTTGAGTCAGGCTAATTCTGATCCAGGGCCTGATGGCTTGTTATCACTGAGACCCAAAGACTGAATGCTTCCCATGCACGGCAGTAATCGTTCTCTTGTTTGTTGTTGTTTGCATTGTAGTGGTGCGTCCTGCCTCTGTTTATTTTAGGCCTTCTAATTAGATTGCTAGAGTGGAAACCAGCAGATCTTTACATCCTGAACACCACGGTTGAGTAACTCTGGTGGTATTTAAGCTATGCTGCATTCTATTTAGCCAAATTACATCCTATATAATTTGGATTTAAGGGAATTCTCCATACTAACAACACGCATCCGCTGGCATGAGGTTGTCATGCCTTTTGCTAATTTTCACCATTTGTGTAAAAAGAAATGCAGTTCACCCTGGCTGAATCCTACAATGGCATTCCAGTGTAATGCTGGGCAGAGGAGACGTTGTGACTTTGATAAGAGTGTTCCCCGTCTATAATTCTTGCTTCGCCTCATCATATGACCACCGTCAAACTATTCTGTGTGTCAGCCTGGGAATAAAGGCGACCCAGTTAGAGAGGTATGCTGGTGAGACGAGAAAAATGCACTCTTGTCCTTTTCTGTTAAGATATATGTCACACCTGAAACTGCTAAATTCTGTTTTACTTAAATTTTTTATTTTCCTGTTTTGTCCCCCATTGGTTATGTCCACTTCCAATGTGCACTCCAATCCCTGAAGTCTGCTGGATTTATAACACAAAAGGAAAAGAGAGCATCATTGCGAAACAGAATATGGCGGTTATCCATATTCGTATGAAGCCAAAGTCCCTAGAAACGCGTTGCCACACATGGGTTACCAGACGCTTCTCTTCACCTGACAGTAATGGGCTCCACTGGGAGGGCGTGATGTGCAGGAGGTCCACCGTGTGCAGATTCCCATGCTTATGGAGAGATCAAACATCTGATGTCCAAGTCGTTAGAAGCGGCCCAAATAATCGCCCGGTATAAGAGAAACTGGAGATGTTCTTGGTCCTAAACGAGAGCCCCTTCCATATTCTGGAGGTTTTTGGTGTCAAGAAAAAGATCGTGATGTCTTGTAAGAAGAAGACTGATGCCGGAAATATAAATGTAGCAAATTTCAACACTGAGTGACCAGGTTTTCAAGTTGCATCATTAAAATGTTGCACACCATTGTGTGACCATGGTGATCGGACTAGTCTGGACTGACCCTCTTTGGCAAGATTTGTAACCATATGTTTTTCCTTGACATCAGAGGAGGAAACAATAAATGACTGTCTGCCCGTTAAATCTTTTTCCATTGGAGAGCTGATTGTTGGAGTTGGACGTTGTTGAGAGGCCAGCTCGGTAAAGTGTCAGCCTGATGCCAAACTGGAGTTTTGTACCACTCTACAGACTGCAAAGTGCCTGTGTGACTGTGTGTGTGGTGGGCAACCTTTCAACACCAGGCAACTCATGCCAGCTGGCTCGTTTTGATACGTTAGGTTGAGCAAGGCATACTTTACTTTACAGAAATCTGGGACATGGCTGAGCCAGTGTGTTAAAACTGAGACTCGTAGTGTGTCTCACCATTGGCTTTCATCAAGTTTGGACGATGCTGTAGGATTTGACTCTGTCATGACAATCGGAGGGAGAGGTAAAAGAGACAAAGAAGTGTGAAATGCAAATTTAGCTATTTGTTTCTCAAATGGCATTTTAAAACGAACTAAGGCATTGTCAAGGCTTAAGTGCTAAACTGACGACTACATTGGCTAAGTCTCAAGTCAAGTTTTTCCTTCTTCTGGTAATAAAACCACCAAATTAATGCCTAATACTTGATTATTGAGACCAGCACCGATATTGACTTTTGAGATTTAAAGAAAAAAATCTGATATCCCACTATTCATTTTTTAAGGACAGGACACTGTTTATTAATGAACTTAAACGTATCTTTATTATTTTTGTGTTGTAACCTCATGTTGCCAATTTGCAAAAATATATAAACCATGTTATCAGTGGCAAGCTGATGGTATGGTTTATATCCTACTATCAGCTTGCTATAGTATGATATAATACTATAGTTAAATAGTAACTATCGGCTAACTAGAACCTAACCGAGGTTAACTGGAACCTAAACGAGGCTAAGTAGAACCTAACCGAGGCTAACTGGAACCTAACTGAGGTTAACTGGAACCTAAACAAGGCTAACTAGAACCTAACCGAGGTTAACTAGAGCCTAACCGAGGCTAACTAGAACCTAACCGAGGCTAACTAGAACCTAACCACGGTTAACTAGAACCTAAACGAGGCTAACTAGAACCTAACCGAGGTTAACTAGAACCTAACCACGGTTAACTAGAACCTAACCGAGGCTAACTAGAACCTATCCGAGGCTAACTAGAACCTAACCGAGGCTAACTAGAACCTAACCGAGGCTAACTAGAACCTAACCTCGCACAGTGTATGCCTGATCTCGTGATACATTTCCATGTACCGATAATCAAGCTTACAAGTTTAACATACAGTGTATCTGATGGGCGTTTGTTCCCTCTAACAGGCTACAGACCTTTCTCACAGACTGTTTCTCAGAGTTGGACTCTTTAATCAGTCTAATGTAGATGCATGATAAATTGATAATGGACTACAGTGTGTGTGTGTGTGTGGCTCCCATCACGTACAGTAAAGCCGTCTCTGTCCTAACTCATGACCAGCCAGATCAAACATGGGACTCATCATGTGACGTCTGTCAGCAACAAGAAGCTAGTCGGTGCACTGTGGGAGAAAACCGTCTGTTAAACAGTTTGAATCAAAACATGTCTTATCCGTATCTAATGTATGAAGGAGGAAGGGTTTCTGTTGCCAACATCCATTGCTCAACAGTGATTGGCTATTGAAATTATGCAATTCTTTTGTGCAAATCAGACCGCTTTGCTGATGTTTTTTAACATGCTGTGTCGCAATGTATTTTAAGTGCTCTGAACCGATGCCCATCGGCATCAATGGTATTATATTTTTCCTTTTTAGAAGTATTAAAAAGGTTTTTAACGTTACATTTGTTTGTAGTGTACAGATGCCCTGAGCCGATCAAATGGTGCATTTCATTGAGAGCTGTTGCGTTTAAAGTGCTCATGATTCATGTATTTACTAAAACCAACTTAACTTTGTCTTGTGTTGTTTAGCTTGAATTGACGCCAAATAGGTCTGTGTTTGTTTGAAGAGGAAGTGTCTTGAAGAAAAGTTGTTCTGTTTGGAGAAGGTGTCACAAAGCTATCTGAGCATATGGCTTCCATCAGGTCCAGGGGAGAAGATGCCAGGACAGAGGGGGGGGGGGGGGGGGGGGGGGGGGGGGGGGGTGTCGGATACATTGGGGGTGGAGATGAGAGCAGGAATAAAGAAAAGAGGAGTGATGGGAGGTAATAAAAGTGAATTGGAGAAAATAGGATATGAAAATACGAGTTGCACAATACAAAATGATGATAGAAACACAGAAGAGCAACAGCAGATAAAATGAGGTAAACGTGGGTGTTTTAGATTGAAAAATAGGCAGTAGAACAGTTTGGATTGTAAAAGGCAACACACTCGAGAACATTGTGCAACAACAAAATAAAAAAACAAAACATCCTTCATGTTTTTGCATGATTGTTCTCAGGAATATTACACTATTTACTTGAATGCTATAAATCTAGATGTTGACGTCTAAATGCCGAAGAGCGTGTTGGAAGGGTTGAGGAGAAAGGGAGTTTGAGGTGAGGAGAACGAGGGAGGGATGGACACTGAGATGCAAAGAGGGGCGGGTCCAATGGGCTGCTGACAGTGGGGTGTCAACCTACTAAACCTCTGCATGGTATAAAATGAAGCCCTCGCTTTAGTTGTGCATCTGGTCAGAGGAGAGGAGTCTTTTTGTTCCTGGTTTAACTGCTGTAAGTAAGTTTATAAAAGGTTTTCTTTAAAGGGTTAATGGGGGCAGAAAATGGTGACGTTTCTGCATTCATTTAGTACTTTGTAGCACATATATGAGGAATGCTGTGTGAGGGGAAGCATGTCTCTGACCGATGGGTTGTCTTGTGAGTGTCACATATGTTATGTAACTTTACCACCAAGTGGCAAAGATCTTTTTGAATTTTGTTTGCTTGAGCATTGAACCACTCGTTGTTCTTGTGGTTTTTCTTCCACTGGTGCTGCTTAAACCTGACAACTGAATTGTTTTATTGTATTTTTTTTTTACTGTTCAAATGTTTTGCAACCCATTATTTAATTGCTGTGTTGGCCACAGATTGTCTGGCTCATTAATAAGTTAAATATAGAAAGGAGGGACTTATGGCTGCTGCTGATAAAAAAATGTAGGTGCTGCCAGACTCTGAATGTTTACCGCGTTGGAAACATGAGTTTGTTATCTGTGTTTTTCAGACCTGGTGCCACCCTGATCAAACCCTGACCGAGCACGAGCCTCGAACTGTCTAACAAGAAACATGACGGCCATCAACGCACCACGGGACAAGTAAGACAACTGCTACTTGTTCAAGTCTATCAGAGACTTATTAATGTCAATATGCTGCTCTCAGTTTCGGTATGTGCAACATTTCTTTTGGATGAGACCCAGTAAATAAATAAATAAAACAAATAAATAAAACAACTTGTTGATGTTAAGTTGCATGACTTCACTGATGTACTTTCGTGTGAACTTCCTTTTGCCTCTTTCCCAGATACAATGCAGTATGGATAATTTTCTTCATCCTGGGCTTGGGAACCCTCTTACCCTGGAATTTCTTCATGACGGCGACGATGGTAAGTTAGGAAACATTTGAGGGCGTTTTTATTCTTCTGGATATGATGATAATTGCACCCAAATGCAGTCAATCCTCAGAACAACAGACGGATGGTTGTGTAAGGAGGAGGCCGGTTGGTGGCCGTGTGGTTGGTCATTAGTCAATTAAAAGGTTGGGCTCCACTTAGAAGAAGGTCACCTCACTTTAGGAAAACAAAGGTTTTTTTTGTTTACCTTTCCCTCCAAAAACCACCTGGTTTCACTCAGCATGGCTGAGCTGACTCCAGCCAGGTGGATGTCCATCAGCAGTGGTGTGGCCTCTCTGACCCCCCCCCAGCCGCTCTTTCTGAGCTTTTAAGGAGTTAACTTCTTAAAATGTGGAATTTCAGGTCATTGTCCTGGAGGCGTTAATGTGGACCCGCCCTTAAGGGGATTGTTTAGTTGAAGCTCAAATAGCTTATACTTGTTTGTTTTGATGAATGAAGTTTGAATGCCACTTTGATAAATAAGAAGCCCTTTACCGTTCAGTTGTTTTAGAGAGGCGTTGATTCAAGGGGTGAATTTTCTTACGTTTTCTTAGTGTTCCTAAACGCCTCTCGGTATTGCCCTTTTGGGAATCTTAAATTAATAGATGGCTTTATCTTCCTGCAATGTTTCAGAAAATAAAGGTTCTAGATTATGATGCCACTTACATTCCTGCAAATTACAGTCCTATGACTCAAACTTGTGACTCCATACCGAATGAATTATCACTCACTGTTGTTGAGTCGCAGGAGCCGATAACCATCGTAATAACTGTGCGTTCCTCCATCCTCTTCTTCAGTACTTCACAAGCAGGCTGAGGGACCCGTCCACGGACCTCCCCTCCCATCAGGCGACCAACGAGACCTCGGAGGGCGGAGATAATCGCAACGTGCTGGAGTCAAAGTTCAACAACGTGATGACACTCTGCGCCATGGTGCCGCTGCTCATCTTCACCTGCCTCAACTCCTTCCTTCACCAGAGGTATCCACCGTGCTCTGTGTAGATTTTTGGTGATTTCCTGTATCTAGTATGTACACTTCACCGCTCGCAGGAAGCAGCGAGTTTAAACCCTCTGGGGCAACACATGAAATCTGGTAACACGAGACATTCAGAGGATGAACCTTTTTGGTTTCCCGCTCTTTCTGCCTCCTGCTTATCGGTACCCCTTGGTCACCACATGCCACCATACATGTAGGTTACATGATCCTGTTACGTGAATGCATGTCCGGATGCCTGCACTGTGTTTTCTTTCATTAAAGTGGGATTGAGCGAGATCTTGGGTGGACCCTGACCATGCCCCTACACAAACACACCCAGGAATGCTATTTATGTTCTCTACTACCCCCCCCCCCCCCCCCCCCCCCCGACCCCCTTTTCTTCTTCACCTCTTTTAATTATTTTCCTCCTGCTGTCCCTCACTTTCTCTGCTCATTCTAACATTACAACCCAACTCACTCAATTGTTCACTTTCTTAAACTCTTTTTAAACATTTTTTTATTGGTTTATTTGATATGGGACAGAGGCTATTTTTCATCTGTAGTCATAAGGCAGATGTCAGAAAGAACCTCAACTTCACCGGAAGAGCAATGACCCCTTTCCAATGTTATCAGAAAATGTTTGTTTTTACTTATGTTCATAAACAACTCGTCCATATTATATTCTCTCTCTTTCTTTTTTTTACACTTTTCTATAATTGTGTTGACAAATAAGTAGCTGCATATTTGTTGGATTTACCCAACTTTTTTTTTTTTTATATATTTTTTTAATTAATTCTTAAAGTGTCCAAAATGGATCTGGCTAATGTTCTTGATGTGTCGTCGTGTTAAAATGTATTTTCTCTCTGTGTGTTGCTTTCACTCTCAGGATTCCTCAGAAGCTTCGGATCATCGGTAGCCTCGCGGTCATCCTGGTGGTTTTCCTGTTGACGGCGGTGTTCGTCAAGGTGGACGTGGCCCCGCTGACCTTCTTCACCATCACCATGATCAAAATTATCTGCATCAACTGTGAGTTTCTGAATGCACAACTGATGATCATTGCGTTCATCCTTCTGTAGTCGCTGCAGGGAAAGTCCAAAAGAAAGCTCAAACCTTGATCACAATAATCAACCAATCACAGAACCAAATGAAGTAATGTAGTTAACTGGACATTATATCACAGAGGAAGCATTTGTTGCAGGGCTGTTGTGTTTGACTTTGTTACTCAAGGATTGCCTTTTATCTCATTTCCTCAATGAACTCGTGCAAATGATTATTTCCACGTGTCGTCTTCTTTGATCGACATCATCTGCATTCAGTGTGTTGGGAAAATCCCTTTTCTTCGGGTACACACACACACACACATTATCTCATACCACACTGAGCTTCAGAACACAGTCTATAATCTCTCTGCGTTTGTTTATTTACAATGACCCACTGAGCAGCAGGGATAAGCTCACCCCCCCCCCTCCTTATCCCCGTTGGGCCGGTCCTGACCCGCAGGTCTTCATGAGGAACAGCCCATCTTGTTTGATTTAGAGTGGAGGACATTCTGACCTGTAAGCTTTGATATAGACGTCTGTACATTCCTCTTAGTGGAAACACGTTACACGATCTCTGCAGCTAATTAAGCTCCAAAGTCGCCGTATAAATGGTTGTTAACGATCGGTGTGATGCGAGTCTGTAGGAGCCTTATTGGCTTCAACTCTGTGTGAAGTGAGAGGAAGAAAATAGTTATATAACAGTTCTGTAAAACAATTAATTTGCTCGATGTTGTTTTCGGGAAAGTTCTGTTGCTGTGGGTCAGTGTGTTTCCTCCTGTGTCACAAGTGGCTCTTTAACGTTTACTGATTGAACATCCTGGTCTTGTTCCCAGCGTTCGGGGCGATTCTTCAGAGCAGTCTATTCGGCCTGGCAGGAATACTGCCCGCCTCCTACACCACCCCCATCATGAGTGGACAGGGGCTGGCCGGCACCTTCGCCGCTTTCTCCATGATCTGCGCACTGGCCTGTATGTCTCACACACACAAAGTACACTTCTTCTTCTGTCATTAGAAATGAGGATACACAAGAGGTGGACAAAACGACGAAAAAACACTTTGCTGTACATTACGTTTGTAGGAGATAACGCTGATGCTAGACAAGATTAATGTTTTGTTGCATAATCCCCGTCTACTGCGATGTCATTTCTAGAAATATGTCTGTCCATGTCTTGCACAACTTCTAACTTCTAATAAATAGTGACAGAAAGTAAAACTTGGTAGTTACTAAGTTTACTTCTGCTTTTTAGGTGAAAGTTTGAGACACACATCCACACCCAAATATTGTTACATATTAAATGTGTTAAATGATTTGGTAAAAGCCAGATGTTAAGAGATGAACAAACTTTGCTGGCTGCTCTTTGCATTTTGATCTCCTAGACAGAATTAAGAAAACAGAATTAGATGCTTGGAAGTTCTTCTGGCACTCAGGATTGTTTCTGTCGGATGTGCTTGTTCAGTTTCTCACCAAAATAAATAGTTTGTTAGCTCGTCTTTCCAACCACAGCAGACTGCTCAGTTCATGTGGCTGTGCTGACGTTAGCTGCTGAGGGTGAATTATAGGAAGTGTTCATTCTTTTAAAGTAGCGAGAATGGTTTACCTATTTCATTATTAGCTTCAGTATTATGTTGACATTAGCAATTGACAACATACAGATATTTCTTGAGGTTTTAAAGCCCATTTTTGGTGCCTGGGTTACTTGTGGTTTAGTCTAGTACATTTTAATTGAAAAGAGGAATACTAACACTATGAGAAACATTTGCTCTAGATCAATACTGATCTGAAGCAAACCGCTGATGATTGTTGTGTTTGTGTGTAGCTGGATCGGCCCTCCAGGACAGCGCTTTTGGTTACTTCATCACAGCCTGTGTGGTCATTCTTCTGGCCATAATGTCCTACATTGTGCTGCCCAGGATGGTAAGACCTCATCTCCTCTACATGGAACATGGTTTTACAGTGTTAAATACCTCATGATTAAAAGAACTAGAACAAATTCGTTTTAACCAACTTTCAAATGTTTTTGTGCCTATTTTTGCTCTTATTAACTTTGTACCTTTTTGGAAAAATACCTACTTAGCTTAAGATAAGTGCTGCATGCGTTTAGATTCAGTGCTGTCTATAGTTGCATCTTTTTTTTTAAATGTTGTACCAGTCCAAACTCCGCTCCTTGTGGAGGTGATGGCTAACACTGGCTGCTGCCAGTGAGGATTTGCAGCAGCTCAGAGACCACAATGTGCTCCCTGTCTCCTTTTTATCTCTGCTCTACTGGCTCGGTGGACTCGCCTCATTATGGTTGTTTGTTTTTCTTAACAGGAGTTTTTCCAGTTCTACACGGAGAGTAATGGATCCACACCCTCTGCTGATGAGGAGAACAATATGGACTTACTCAAAAAAGGTACATAATCCAAAAGTTAACAATTATGGACGTTTTCTTTGAATGACACCCTCAACATGACCACAGGTTAACGTAATAACTCCATGTGTATGTTATGGCCATCTGTTTTGTATTTTCTGTACAAAATATTGTTTTTTTTCTCTCAGTGAGATGTGATGGATAACGCTCTGATTTTAATCATGAGTCACTTTGTGTCAGGCATCACATTTGGATTTCTTTCTGATCGATTTGTGTCCTTAGTGTCTCCTTTACACCCAAAGGTTTGCTTTCTTTACTCCACACTGACCAGGAAGCCAAACCCACTGAAAGTGTTTGTTTCAGTTTTGTGTTTTGGCGACAGCTCGACTCAGTGTCAGAGTCTGTGCTGTTAATTACTAGTGTGTGAGAACGTAATGGGAACAGAACAATTAAAGTCTTGTGCGTACACCCACTCAAATGTGGGAACGATGGCGTTTACTCCCATGTGTCGCTTGGACCAATGTAACGATGGAGAGGTGTTTGTGTTGTTTCTCAGAAAGCCCAGCAGAGAAGCGACCGGTGGTGAGTCTGGTGGAGGACGAGGCCAAGCCCACCGTGTCTGTGTTAAACATCTTCAAACAGGTGAAATGACTGCTGTGACACATTCTTATCATTCAAAACATCACATCTGCCTGTTTTGATTGGACAGTAATATCTGTAGCTGCCATTCAGCATCACCAGTTAGATCTAACCAGCTTCATTCTGGTGACCTCTTTACGCATTTCATCCACCCTCTTCCTGTACGACAGAGATCAACATGGCTACTTTTATATTGATTATGATCGTCTTGTGCTTTTCAGATCTGGGTGATGGCTCTGTCGGTGTGCTTCATCTTCACCGTCACCATTGGAACGTTCCCGGCCGTAACAGTGGAGGTCAAGTCGACGATAGCAGATGGGGGCACCTGGGGTGAGTCTCCATTTCTAACATCTATACAACGCTACACTGCTGCAGTAGCTAGAGACATTTGAGAGGGATGACTGAATCAGCCTTAACTGTTGCTGTCTATGCAGATACATGTAGTTTATAATGGACAAGCCTTTATTTATGAACATGAGAGCAGCCTGTGAAAATATAGAAATCAGTTTTAGTATCTTTTAAAATGGTATTTCCTTTTAAAGGATTACTTCACAGAGGATCTGTCTTTTGTGAAATCTCTCTTCCCTGTTGGCTCGCAGTGCAGCTCTGAAACTTTGCAGCGTTGTCCTTCATTGTGCACAGAAAGCTGTTATCAGCTTGGAAGAAGTTTAAAACGTTTGTGAGAATGATTTGATACTTTCTGTGCTGTCTAAGCCCACAGAGGTTGAGGGTTTTCTTTCAAGCAAAGACCTCTGCAGTATCTTTGTTGTTAGTAACGGCTTGTTTGTCTTTCTCCCTTTTCAGAAATGTACTTCATCCCCGTGTCATGTTTCCTCCTCTTCAACTTGATGGACTGGGCTGGCAGGAGTCTGACGGCCGTCTGCATGTGGGTCAGTAACGACACTAAAACGCACGCAACACACGTTTTACCGACGAGGCTCCACCTTTCTCTCCTTCTCTGGAGGTTTGGGCTTCCTCTTCCCTTTCTCTGGCTTCAGAGCTCCATCAGTGGATCTATTCAGGCGACTGTCTGGTAGTCTAAGGCGGACCTACAGCTACCTTTTATGTATGCTGCCACTAAAAACTGCTAGTACTGTAAAATACTACTGAAGCATATTTCAAAATGTACCCAGTTTGTAGTAATGACAGTGACTAATACGTGAACTTTGCTACCTCAAGCAGCCCCATCAACAAATCAATTGAGACATGTCTCTCTAGTTTATACATGTTTGCATTATAAAGTCCATTTAAAATGACCACATCACAATATTTAGTGTGATCTGCTGTTGTCTGTCGGGCTGAATGGCGCTACGGAGAACAGATGAACTTAAATGGAAGCTTTTGGCTGCATAAAATGTTTACACATGAATAAATCACAGAGTCATGAGAGGAAGAACATCGGTCACTAAGGGTTTGGGGTGAAAATAAAGGAAACAAGTTTTGTTCCTGAGATCACTGGTTTGTTTCATGTTTTATGTTTTATGTTGCTACAAGCCTTAATAGATTGTTTAGGCTCATAATAACGCCTGCTGTCATGTGTTTTATTCACCAGTTGGTTACCAATGTCCCATTTGGCCTCAGTTTGAATGTTTTTTTTTTTCCTCTTTTGTCCGTCAAATGTTCGCTTCTTTCCAAGCAAAGATCTCTTAAAACTGTGTTCAAGAAAAACATACATCTACAAACGAGTCTTATTTCCTGAGATCCAGAGGAAGTGATCAAATTGAATCAATTCATTCTGTACAAAGTGAGTACAGTTGGTTAACACGGTCTGACCTGCACTGGAATGCAGCTTATTAGAGCAGACGACAGCAGTCAGCTGCTCGTGGACCATGTGAGTTTATTTACCATCATAAGACGACACGGATCAGGACCTGGAACCGCTTCTTCTGAGATGCTTTGTGACTCGCAGTCCTTTAAACTGTTGTCTTTACACAGCTTCGTCCGTGTTTCTCCAACTTAAGCACCAGAGCACCCATAGTAATCTGCACATGCACACATATATGTAAATCAGGATAAGGAAGCACCCTGAAGTATGTTAAAGTGTTGTTAAGTCTCTCTCTCTCTCTCTCCAGCCGGGTAAAGACAGCATATGGCTTCCTGTCATGGTGGGCCTGCGGGTCATCTTCATCCCTCTCTTCATGCTGTGTAACGTCCAGCCTCGTTACTACCTCCCCGTGGTGTTTGGCCACGACGCCCTGTACATCATCTTCATGATCGTCTTCTCCTTCTCCAACGGATACCTGGCCAGTCTCTGCATGTGCTTTGGACCCAAGTAAGAAACGCACACCTCCAGACGGTACACTTAGAATGACTAGAGTCAGGTTTGATAGATTCTTTCTATCTCGTATTGGTTGAGAAGATTGAGACCACTCTCTCGTCTGATTCAAATAATTGGTGGTTTAAGAGGAAGATATTTCATTTTTATTATATAATTACAGCTTATAAGGATATAAAACCACAAACTGTTGTTTTTATATTCGTTTAAGTATAATTAAATGAGATAAAACATGAAAATTACAGCGCTTCAGCCAGTTTAGCGGTTTTCCATGCATTCAGCTATGCTAAGCTAAGCTAACCCACCCACGGCTGTAGCACCATACTTGCCGTACAGATATGAGTGATCACGGTTTAAATCCCCAAAGGAGACGTTTGTCTTGCACCAAGATAAAACACAGGACACGATGAATTGACGCCGTGTCAAACACCTTTTGTGTTTTCCTTCCTAATGAGTTTTGTCCCTCTCTTGTCTCCGTACAGGAAGGTGCCACCGCATGAGGCGGAGACGGCGGGGGCCATCATGGCCTTCTTCTTGTCCCTCGGCTTGGCGCTGGGCGCTGGAGTCTCCTTTGCTTTCCGGGCCATGATCTAAAACCTCCAGCAGACCCTTCAGTAGACGTAGATTAGACCACGACGCCATCAAACACTCGACCTGTCAACTCTCTCCGACCGAGTGGAGACGGCACAGCAGACCAGAAGACTAGAGGACCTCAGTCCTCTCAAGTGTACAGTAGAGACTCGTCTCATCCAGCAACAATATAAGCTAAAACATGTTACTGAATATTTAGTTTTCTTCCAAACTCAGCAGCCATTGATCAAAACGGCTTGTTTCTCTGAGATGATTTGAAGAGTTCAGAGTGCAACTAGACAAGCAAATCAAAACCAAAACTCGTCATGGAGACGACGGCAGAGATTCTCCGAGGTGTTTTAAATTTCCCCAGACAGTTAATGAAGACGGACTGTACATGAGTATCCTAGAGCCTCCTTCATAAAATATTCTAATGAAAAATATGATTTAAAAAAATTATAAAACAATGTTTTTATGTTATGTAAAGTTATACATCTCTTACACTTTCTTTGAAACAGTCACATTCAGTTATGATGGTGTGTAAATAAAGTTGACACTTTATTTTTTATAAATGAGGCTCTTAGATTCTGGTGTTCGACTCGTCAACACAAACCTGTCACTTTATGTATTAATTATGTTTGTTGCTGATCCTCAACGTGACTTATTTTTTTGAATGACTTCACTCTGGACTGTTGCAGCTTTTTAACTCTGATCAAGCCAAATACAAGAAGACAACATGGGAAAATGATGAACTTTGAAGGGAGGCCACGACCCATCAAACTGCTAATGTGCCGTGTGTGTGTGTGTGTGTGTAAACCACTTTGTGTTTTGTAAACGCACTCATAACAGATCAGTTATTTCTCAAAGAATGTAAGGACGGACTGAATCCTAAAGACGAGGTTTTAATCAATAATCTGGTCCACTATCTGCTGACTGTGCATTCTCTTAGAGGGGTGTCTGTAGTTTAGAGGACGTTGTAGCAGCATGGGTCTATTTGGTTTATCTGAAAACAAGTCACATTTTCTGCCCACATGTTGAAGTTGTTACTGTCAATGTGTTGATCGCAGCAAAAATAAGATTATGCAGTCATCAGTGACGTGAAATGTGCCATTTGTAAATGAGATTAGGAGACTTTTTAATCTCATTCTTGGGTTTTTCTCGAGCCTGACATTTCTCATTTAAACCCATTTTCATTTTTTGTATCAGAAGTAGAGTTTAGTATGTTTTTCAAACTTTACCACTTGGCTCTAGCAGAGATAGTTTTGTTCTGAATGCAGCGGAGATAAAAGGCTTTTGTGCCGGTCTGCTATATTTTTGTGGCCTTTTTTTGATGCTTTTTGTTTCAAGTCTGCTTTAGATGTACACTATTAGTCATAAAACCAGCTGTGTACGTCCTACATGTTTGTTTATAAGCACAACGTTGGTCTGTTCTTCCGTACTTTGTGTTTTGGTTGGTATGGGAGTTATGGACCATTAAAATGTTACGTATTTTGCAGCTTAAAACAGTTCTGTGATGAAATAAAACTGTATTTTTAAGAATGTGGCTCCTCCTGTTGGTCATTTATGGAAATAAACTGCTCGACATCGCAGCAGCTGATGAAGTTGTTATTTCTGAACATCTGGACACCAGCGGTTTAAACTGTCTGCATTCCCCAGCTGATAAACGCTGATCTTTCCATTCTGCATGAGTGAATAATGACGTTAACTCTCCATGAAAACGCCTCAGTGTTCGGCGCAAACATGCAGCTCGTCTTGGCATCTTCTCCGTGACCTTTATGAAACGAGGCCACTGACTGAGCAACTCTGTAAATAAAGACAAAAAGGAGCCATAAGAATTGAATTGATGATTTATTCAAAAATAAATTACCGGAGATATCTTTAAAAGGCAGACAATACATTGTCTCCGACCCACTCGTCACAATCAAAAGATTTTCCTATCAGAATCCAAATATTCACACCACATGTTTCTATTAACATGCATCCTCATGAAACGGACGTAAACCCTACAGCAGCAACTTATTCTTAAACAAACCAGACTGTTAAGTTGATCAAGAAAACAGCAATTGTCAACTGATTCACTATAAAATGTATACAAAGTTTATTTAAATATTGAATCCAACAACATGCCCGATTTGCGTATTGTGATCACAGAAGAAGAGACTGTACAGTGCGAGACTGGTGCTTGAGGTGAGAAATAACGTGGATGGAATCAACAAAGAAAAAAAGAGCTCGGAGAGAAATAGCTCAACATTTTTGGGAGATACGCCGTTTCACTTTGTTGCACAGAGTTAAACGGGAAGATGTATACTGCTCTCGTATCTGTCCGCTGAATATGAAGCTGGAGCCTGCAGCCAGTTAGCTTAGCTTAGCATAAAGATTGGAAAAAGCTTTGGTTTGTGTATGAATATAACAAACAAGATATTCCGTGTTAATTATTGAGCTCTTAAGGTGCTGCTTTAGGCTGTTCTAAGTTTCACCCTGCTGGCTGTACATTCATCCTACAGATATGATATCAATTTAACTCACTCAAGAAAGCAAATTAGCGTATTTTCCAAAATGTTTAACTAATCCATTAAAAGATGTAATAGGAGTTTGAGCTCCAACTAAATAAGGCTCCCAAAAATCAAGGTCTTAAAACTGAGGGAAACCTTGTAGTGCAGCTTTAAAAAAGAAAAGAAAAAAGGCAGTGGAAGAGAAAATGGTTCAACATGAAAGTCCTCCCTGGCTACTTAACTACAGACACCTTGGCTGTAAAAGCTGTGAGCTAGTTTAATGCTACGACACAGTAGCTCTTAACACCATGCAGAGGGCCAAACACTGAAGGCCAGATAAAACATTAGTCCTAATTTAAAAAAAAAAAAACACTTCAAAGCTCGAGGCTTCCTACAGTTCTCTCCATGATTACAATCACAAAATATTAAAGGGAAAGACGTGCGGACGTCTAGAAGCAACCTGAGCCCAGCGTGGGATTATGGTACCGGGTTAACCGTCCAGACTTATTGAGAGGAACTGAATGGATGGAGTCAGGCAGCTGAGCTAGTAGCATGTCAGAAGAAGAAGAAACGTTCTACACAGATCAGATTTGTAGAAGACAGACTGGAAAATGAAAAGTTAAACGCCTCTCCAGCTTGTCCAGGACAGGATTTTCAATTTACTTTCAATTCATAATGAATAAAATCCATTTCCTGATTATACTGAAATAAAACAGACTGGACAATCACCTCACTATTAGTCGATAGTCACTTGTGCTTGTAGGAAACGTTCATTAACAGGCTGAAGAGAAAGTAAACTGAGCTCTGACTTGTAAGACAAGACGATTAAATGCACAGAAAAGTGTTTCAGTTTGCATCCATTGTTGATAACAGCTGCCCACAGCGGTGTCAGTTTTCCCTGAATTGCAGCTCAATCCTGAAGCGAGTGCAGTCCGCTACCAGCATATATGTGTGTGTGTCAGCCTACAACAAAAGACATCCATCACAGCATGGCACACTGGAGAAGAGGACAGTCCTTCAGGTCCGGTTTTGGCGGCGTTACCGGCTTCTCTCCGTCCTCTCGTGAACGTGCAGTTCCTGCTCTGAGGCACTGGGGGGCGATGAAGAGCAGGGCAGGTCCACAACAGATAAAGATGGGGGCAGCCATGAGGTGACGATGGACGTTTGGGAGGGGCGGGGGGGGGGCGGGGGGGATTAAAAGAGGGGTCAGCTTTGGTGTTGAACTAGTTCCACAGTTCTAGGATTGAACACATTGGGCGAGTGGGCAGGAGGGTGATGAAGATGAGGAGGAAGAGCGTCAGTGAGTCTTTAACTTGGTGTGCTGCGAGCCCGGTTCTGTCAAGCTGGCTCTGATGGAGTTAACCACCGTCTGTCTGACGGTGTCTTCCATATAATGTTCACTTAGTGGCTTCAAAACCTGCAGGAGAAGAGACAGAAAGGGGAATTTGTGTGAGAACAAATCACGTTAATTAAAAAAAAATAATAATAATAATCCATAAAGGGGACAAAGAAACTGAAAGAAAGCAGGTTAGGGAAGAAAAACTTTAAGGTAAAATAAAGAAACCCAAGATTCACAACACAACTGAACAAAACCTCTTCAACTGAAATAAACAGAAATCAATCATCCAAGATAATTAACCGTTTGGGTCTTTGAGATCCTGAGATGGGTCTGGCCCGTCAGTGTCCACGCGTTAAAGTATAAGAATCCAGCACCATTGGACTGAAAATTAACTATCAAGAAGCCAGCAAACTGCACAAGTTTTGATATGAAAAAGGAAGATCGACAGTCTGTAACGCCGGCCGGCAGCTAGTTCATCTTCTTGTAGTTGTTGTTGAGAGGAGACGGAGCTCCTGATGGGAATGAAGGGAGGAGAGAGACGGGCCAAGCCAGGCGCCTCCTGACAGGCTCCAAAAGTTTGTAAAACACCTGAGAGGACAGCAGGGAGGAACGGGAGAGTTAGAACGAGGAACTGACAGGAAGACTGGAGCAGGAAGAGGAGGGGGGGAAAGAAAAAGATTGATCCAGATTCAGGAGAAATAAAATGGTTAGAAAAGAAAAGATGAGAAAACTGGGTAGATGTCGAACCTTACAAACGAAACAAAAGGAAAAACAGGGAGACCGGCCGCAGGAGGTGGAGAAAGTAAAAGGAAAGGAAATGATGAGAACAGAAGATCAGAGAAGCAACAGCTCTCACCTTTCTCACTGTCTTCTGTGAAGCAGAGAGGGAGGAGGAGACACAGAAGCAGAGGAAGGAAGGAGAGGTCAGAGGAGACACGAGGGTTGCGTTTGTGTTGAATCGCAAACATTCATGAAACTAGATTAATTAGACAACACAGGAACACCACGACTCTATATTTGAGTCTGCAGGACAACAACCAATGGAGCCAATAACAGAGGGTGGTGATGGAGTTTCAGTGTGGACGGAGCGCTGGAAGGTGATTTAAGAGTTGGTGAGACGGATGTGAAGACGATCGTAAACAGAAGTGGACAGAAGGAACTGACGGAAGGATTCTTGTTTCTCTTTTTTAAAACACAGAAATATACAGAAACTAAACTACAGCAGAAACCACCGGCAGGAACACTAAATAAACACTTTATATTGTTATTCATTTGGAGAAAAGAAAATGCGATTAAAATACCAATCACTTAAAAACGTAATGCGACTCTCGTCTTAAGCTTTGATAACAACTTTCAAGACACGTTTCCTATTTACAGACCTTTTCTGTTGAAAAACATTTGACCTGAAGTGTATTACCATTCAAGCCAAATCTTAACAAATAACCTATTTCCTGCCACACAATATCTTGGTGGACACACACACACACACACACACACACACACACACACACACACACACACACACACACACACACACACACACACACACACGAACACACGAACACAGGACCCACCTGTTCCCAGAGTGTCTCGGCCACCAGATCTATCAACGTCCCCACCTCCCGGAACTCTCCAGAGTACTTCACATAGGCCCAGGCGCACAGCGACAGCAGCGCCACGCCCATGACCAGGTTCGCCAGCGACGCCAAGGTGCTCAGGCCGATGAAGCCCGTCAGGCCGGACACCACGTAGGTGACAAACATGACGGCGAAAAGCGTGGCGGGCGTGCGCGCCGTGTAGAAGATGTTCTTGCCGTCGTTGTGCTTCGAGAAGTTGGCGTAGGCCTCGTCCAGCTCGGACTCCAGCTGGTTCTGGTAGCGCTGGCAGAACTCGTCTCCGCCCATCTTCTTCACGGAGCGGAAGTGACGCACCGAGTGCCCGAGGAACTCCTCGTGGCAGCGCTCCAGGTCGGCCGGGGCGATGTACGGCTTGTCTCCACCGCAGACCTGAGAACGACGGAGGAAGAGATGAAGGCAACTCCAGCTGCACGTGCATTAGGGCCCATTTTGGAAGATATTTATTAGAGCTTAAATAATTAAAATGACTGCCGTTAGTGTGCTGCAAGCTTCTTGTAAACATAACACCTCCCCCCTCCGATCATAACTCATGATGACTGAAAGATAAACACGTGCTCACCAGCTCCATGTTCTTGCCGTACATGTCTTTGGCTCCTGCCACAGCTGTCAAGTTGTTGGCTTCTGCTGTCGCCTGACAAACAGGAGAAGACGATGAGATTCAAGATAAAAAACAAAAAGGTGTGAGCCATACTTGATAGGATCCCTCAGACGGTGACTAACTAACCTGCAGCATGGACTTCGGGTGAGGCAGCTCCTCCCCTTGGTAGATCTTTATGTAAGCCTGCAGGAATGTCAAATAATACAGTTTATCACACCAGTGTTTCCTGAACAATGAAGATAACACAGGAAATCAACAGCCTGGGGGACATATTGTACACGTGTTGTGTGTCCGTGCAGAGACTAAACATGGGATTGTTTTTTTCTTTTTATCTACGAGACATTGTTGACATGCACTGTGGCAAAAACCCAAAACAATGTTGTGCCGTTTATGCACCCTCAAGCTTTTGTTGGTTTTAATTAGTGTGGAAACCACTGGACTTGAATAAAATCTTGCAGGACCTTGAAGTACTCCAGGAGGTCTCTGCAGGTGACTTTGTTGCCTCCGATCTCCTTTTCCACCAGGCGGTCTGGGGCCAGGAGGAGAGGCACCAGTCTGGCCAGCGCCCTCTTAAAATCACTATCGATGTCTGAAACACACACACACACACACACACACACACACACCTCGATTGTCCTCTGAAACGTGACATTTCAGTCCAGCATGCTTCAGCCATCACTAGTCTTTTGTTATTGTTCTTCTCACCTCTCAGCCTGCCGTCAAAGTACGGGTTGGTGGCCACCTTGAGGCCCGGATGTGGCAGCAGGAAGCAGCCGATGTTGGAGAAGCAGGAGTGGATGTGCTTCCTCACATTCTGCAGCTCCTCGTGTTGGTTCAGTTTCACCTGAGTCAGCAGACAACAATTGACTCACAGTGAAAGTGTGTGCTTTTTCTTCTTGTCATTGACTGATGTGTGGAGCGTGTATAAACACACACACACACACACACACGTGCTAAGCAAATTTGCGCACACCTGAACAGACGATGAGATAAGTGGTTATGAAAAAGAGGTGTGGCGTGTCTGACAGGAGCAGTGAGTGTGAGTGAGTGTGTGACCTGCTGCATAACTATCTTCAACAATGTGTAGAAAGGTCAGGGTAAATAAATAAAGATTCTCACTTGTAGTCTTTTGTCCAGGAAGTTGTTGCCTCCTTCCAGTCCGTAGTTGTGCTCATAAGGATAACACCAGTCCCGAATCAGAAACATCAGCGACTGAAACACAGTTTTGACTCTGATTGTTATTTTCTCAATTCTACAGATATGTTAATAATCTCCTAATATCATAATTACTTTTTATAAAACTGCATGATTTGCTGTGCAGCTACCTATTTAATATAACTCTATGGACATGATGCATGTTCCATATAGCATCCAGACGACATGCATGTTCACAGTCAGTACCTGGAAAGGTTTTAGGTAGATCTCTTCCATTGCCAGGCGGCCATATTCTGTGAAGAGCTGAATGTGAGAGGAAAAACAAAGTATGATCCGGTAACAGGAGTCACTGTAACTTTGGTGCTATTTTCCCCAGAGGAGGAGAAGACGTGACACCAACCTGCAGATGCTGCAGGTCGTCCTCCTGGATGTTCTGGGAGAGGTTGTACACCTGAAAAACAAAGAGAAGAAACACAACATGGGACATTATTGTAAGAGAAAGAAAAACAGCATATTTTCCACCAGACAACACAAGCTTGTTAAGTCCCACCTGTACAGAGCTGGTCATGGTGCTGAGGGCGAACACAGTGGCACAGTCCTTTATGGTGGACTGGCTGTCAAATGCTCCCTGAGTGTCCACGAGGAGCACAGCGACCTGTTGACAAGAGATGCAAGAGATGTAAAATACTGCAGCCTGTCGGCCAAGTAGGGCTTTTATATTTTTGCTATTAATGTCTACAGTGGTAAAACACAAAAATCGGATCTGCAGCAGGTTCCTTATGAGCTTCATGAAGCTCATAAGGAACCTATTGTTCGGTTTGTTTGATCACCGTCTACCTTGCTGCCATCAGGCTTGTCGACCACGAAGACTTCGCTCCAGATCTGAATTCCTGTGGTTTCCCTCTCGCAGCCTCCTCTCCAGGTGAACCCTGTGAGGGGCTCATCATCACCGCCAATCCACGACTCACTCGGTTGTTGCTGAAGGTAAGAAGGAGGAGACGAGGATAGGACAAGATGAGAGGAAAGAGGAATAGAAGAAGAGATGAGAAAATGGGTTGGGACAGAAAAAGAGGGTTGAGAGAGAGAGAGAGAAAGTTTTGTTAAATTTGTCTGAACTCTTCCGTTCTTTCTTGATAGCCGACTTAAACCACCACAGGACACTGTAGCATCACACTCATCACAAGTACCATCGTCCTCATGTTTTACAGTGTACGGAGTAACAGGCGTGAACAAATGACTCTGGGAGACACTGATTGAATATGCTGCAGCACAAGGCTTTAACTTGAGACTGAACACCCATTGAATGTAATGTTTATCTTCTCAGTCTTTTGTTTTACGGATCATTAAAAGGCCCTCATTCAAAAGAAGTTGTGTTACGACTTTAAAAAAACAAAAAGGTGAAATTAAAGCAGCACGTTGTGACCTTGTTTTTATTTCCAGCCGACATGTGAGGAGATCCACGGACCACAAATAGGAAATGCGTCAACAAGCCTCACCGGACAAGCAAATACCTGATTTGCTAGGCAAAGTATGCGAGAACACTGATTCTTGGTGTGTACGACGCGACGTCTGTGCTGAAGGCCTCGTCACTACCTCACGACAGAGCAGTAATGCAGTACGTGTAGCTGCAGTCCAATAACAACAGATGAACACACACGACTGTGACAGCTGATGTTTGCAACATTAACCTCTGGATGGAACTGAATACCAGCAGCCACAGTCTGAAGAAACAATATCAGTATTCAGGGGAAAATGTGAGCATGTGTGCAGATCTGGTCAGACTTGAATGAATGAAAACATTCATAACAGCTGTGAGAGAAACATTCCTCCCTCTTTACGGGTGTGTGTGTGTGTGTGTCAGAGAGAGTATGTGCAAGTGAGTGTAAGGTGATCCTGGCTGCTTCTTAAGGACTAGTTGTTGTTGAGACACACAGGTGTTAGAGCTCAAGAGTGTGTGTGTGTGTGTGTGTGTGTGTGTGTGTAATGTACCACTTGGTGTTATTCATATTTACAGATATTATATAAAAGGCCAGTAACCACACAGAGAAATTAGGTGTATTCCCCTTCCCAGAAGGTGGAGACCAGTTAAACCACGTTGATGCTGCACGCGTTAGTCACCTGGTTGAGTCACTTTCTCAGGATGAGCCCAAACACGACGCACTTGTCTGTGCTGGTTGTAATCTCATCTGCTCTACTTATTCATCCAGCCCACCCGCTTTCACAATCTCTACTGCCAGTGAATGTTACACAATATTAAAGTGGAGGACTTATGTTTACTGAGCTCATGTAAACACACCATCAGCAGGAGATGATTGATCTCACCTGACTGTGCATGTAGCGCAGCATGAAGTCCAGCAGGAAGGACTTGCCCTTGCGGAAGGCCCCGGCCACCGACACCACCACCACGTTCAGGTCCTTCACGTGGTCCTGCAGCAGGATCCGCTCCAGCGCCGCGGCGTCCAGCTCGAAGCTGTGCTCGTCCTCGTTGGCCACTACGATCTGGATGGGCCTGGCCTTCTCCTCTTCCTCCTTCTTCTTCTCCTCCTCCTCCTCCTCCTCCTCCTCCTCCTCCTCCTCCTCCATCACAGCAGCCTGAAGACACGAGTTTGCAATCAATCAGTGACTTTCTCTGGCATCGTGAAAGCATTTAGGTCGTTATAATGATGATGAGGCGGGTTTCACGGAGCAAACAGGGAACTGAAAATAACAACGCTGAGATCAGCAATTAAAGCGTCTGTGGGGGGGAAATAAGGTGAAGACATTCAGGAGCCTGATGTACAGCAAAGACACACAGAGAATTCAGAGATTTCTCGTAGATAAATCTTAGCTTAATGTTGTAAACATGCTGGTCAGTAGACAGGAAATACAGCAACACTTTACCTCTCCTTCCACAAACTCGTCTGGTGAGGGGGTGAGCTTGGCTTTTTTGCCCGAGTTTGAGGCCGTGGTCCTGGGGAGCAGTTCATCCTCCAGGTCCTCGGGCCGGGCTAAAGGAGGCCTCTGCTTGTGCCGATAAATGGGGAGATCTTCCATACCACTCAAGCCTTTAGATAACCGGACAAAGTAGAGAGAAAAAGATTAAATTACACTGTTTAGGTAACATCATGCTGCGTGTTAATGTACAAGACAATGGGCGTAAAGTGAGGAGGAGGAGCAAGATGTGGAGGCGGGGTTTATGTGTTTAAGATCAAACAGCACCAGGTTTCATCGTCATAAGTTTGTTTGGAGAAGTTTAAGAGAAGGAGAAATGCCCTCCATGCGGTCATATTGTAGATCTTTCCAGCTAAATACTGTCATCCACTCTGCTCGGCCCATCTAGGTCAAGCTCAAAAATAGCCTGAAAATCACAAAGGGCCAGCAAAAAAAAAAAAAAAAAAAGACAGACAGACAGAAAAATAAGTTAAGGGGACAGCGTTTTCACATTCTTCCTCTCAGCCGGTTTCTATGAAAGTCTTTTCTTTTTAAGTATCCAGTATGTTTCCTCTAAAACTGTAAGATACCGTCCTTCCTGTCACAGTAACACAACTGCAGTAAAGGTGTGCTGAACCACAAACTGTGACGCACACAGACGGGTAGCTCGTCTTCGTAGCGCTACGTTGTAGTTTTCAGACCTCTATGAAACATTATCCAAAAATGAAGCTGCTTGAACAAACATTTACAATAAGACTGTTAATCCAGTTTCCTGCTTTTCTGTGCAGAAGTAAATACCACCACCCCCCCCTCCCTCCCTCCCTCCCTTCCAGGTGTAGAATTAATCCCTGGTGCAGGATTGAGATGACTCCCTGCAGCAGAAACTCAAAGTGGCAATCCATCGGCCACAAGCCTGCCACTGAACAAGTAGGACAACTAGCATTAATCATTGCTCATTCAAATATTTCAAATGACTAGCCATTCAACTGCACCGAGTTAATCGTAGCACCACAGTGACTCTCACCACATTCAAATCAGCAGGACCCATCCCTTGATGGACACGCTGGACCTGCATGCAAGTCACTGACGTCCTCATTCAATTACTCATCTGAAGAAAGAGTGCCGGGACAAAAGACACACCCTGGATACTCCACCTGTTTCCAACAGTGAGCACTATTACAGCATAGAATACACGTTGCTACGTCAAGCAAGTAGAACCAAATGATTTCACTCTACCGGTGTAGACATCCAAACCAAATGTCTCCATCGTTCACTACAGAGAGCAACGACAGCGGTGCCTTGTGTGGTTGACACAGGAAGAGGGCATGAAGCTCTACCTACCAGTTTATCACAAACGTGTCCCCGGGTAGTGAGCTACATCAGCAGCAAACACACAAGCTAGAGAATACTTTTTAAATGAGTATCTCCAACAAAAATAGATGGTCCTCAACACTGTGCTGGGTGCAGTCTATCTGCTGGTCTAAGCTAAGGAACCAGTGACAGGGGAGACAAAAACAACAACAAACCGGATCAATAACACACACTCTTACTTTTACTGACCATCAGCTGCCTCAACTATCAAACCAACGTCAGGATTTAGGTGATGTTCAAGTTCCAGGCGATGACCGTGATCCTTTTTCAACACTCATTTTGTGTTTTCTTCCACTCCTCAAGGTAGATTACACATCTTGGTTGTTATACCCTTTGTTTTATGTACTTTCTTTAAGTGGTGGTAATGCTGGCTTGTCTGAATTCAGGCACCAGCACTGGGCCACTTTAAGGAAGTGGGAGGGCCGTTGTGAGTCCCCCAAATAGGACAACTGGAAATGGGGCATCCACGAGATCAACTCAGTAGTTGCTGCAAATCCACCAAAAGGAAAAGCAGCCGTGCTCTGCTGGTCCGTATGCACGGCGCAGTAATCTAGCCATACAGTAATCTGCTCTCCGCACACAAATTAGCCCAGCAGACTTCATCAGTCTGAGGCCGTGCAGGATCACATCCGAGTCCAGAGCAGCTCTCAGCAGGATGAAGTGGCTCAGAGGGGGACCCACACAAAGACACCATTCTGCTGGGACCGCGAGGAGAACACAATAAGCATGCAAGGAAGCACAACAGCCGGTGAAAACGTATTATCTTTGCTGATATGCGCCTTCACCGCTACACTCTGATAAAGTGGCACCGTCCTTCAGCCTCAGCTCGCAGCAAACGAGGGCAGAACTAAAATTAGCTACTTCACCTCTTATCATGGAGCCACTGAGCAGATGTTAACTGGCCTATATAATGTTTTCTCTGCACAGCGTTACACTCACACACACAAAGTTGTGAAGGGATAAGATGAGTTTGTATAGCACACAAAGCATCGCACACAGACACACAAGTGTGGGGTCTATCTTTAACTATGCATGGCAGGAATAGAGTGCAGGCCGGTGCTACATCGCAGCACTGCGTCTCCCTTCCCCTGGACTATATCGGAGGCAGACTTTGATAAGTCCACGGACCACTTGACTTAAACGGGAGCCTTCATAGGAATGAAGACCCTGAAAAACCGTTGGGAGTCAAGTTGAAGCATGCGAGGAAAATGTCACCACTGCTGCGAGTTAGACGGTGACAAATACGCCGCAAGCAAGATGTTAAATATTTGCTGATGTCGTCTTTTTTTTAAAACCACATTTCACATCGTAGGAGAGAACACTGACAGTTCAAGTGTTGAGAAATTCATGCTTGAGTCGTTTCTCTACTGTTGCAAGACACTGATTATTAACACCAGTGCTTCTCAAGCAGGGTTTCAACACCCGCATGTCACATCCAGGCTATGCATTCTTAATTAATTTGGAGAAAATGAATCTTTTCAGTGACCACTGGCTATATAGGTTTATTATATGTCAAGACAAAGACACTGCAGAGTCTGAGCTAACGAAAGCAGACGAATCATCCACTGTAGATGCAGTTACACTGACTTTCATGCACAGCCGCACCAACAGACAACCTGCCACGGCCTCTCTGGACAAGAGTCAAGGAGGGCAAATGTTCAACAGCAGCAAGCAGACCGATCAGTAGTCCGTGAGGACAAAGTGCAGACTCAGAGCGGCCGCAGTCACTGAATGTTGCCACAGAGTAAGCTGATCCGTATGAAAGTAGACATAAAGGTTATCATGATCAAAAGTATCTCAGTGAGGAACTTTGGGGAGTGAAAGGTTACAATAACAGTGAGTGTGCTGAGAATTAGCTATGTAATTATGTGAAGTTTTCTGACATTTTAGCTCGTTTGAACAACTCACTGATGATTGATCGATAATCAAAATTGCAGATATTTATGTAGCCAACTTTAGTCAATCAACTACTCAATATAAACGAGGTGCTGGCAGTAGCCAGTACCAATATGAAGTGTATATTTAGTGGAAAAACAACCTTGATCCAGATATTTAAAAAATAAATAGTTAACACATCTAATTTAAAAAGCAAATTCAATGCAAGAAATATCAGCATCAGATGTGACGCGTGTTAATTTTAGCATCAGTCAACAGTGTGTTAATGACTATGGTTTACATAAATAATAATACATGTTCAGAGAACAACATTAGCCTTGCGTTTAACGTTGATAAATCTGCTGGAGAACTGAACAGACTAATAATAGAGCATTTAAATATATCCCAGAGTCATTAGTGCCATGAAGAAGATTAACGTGTTGTGTTTAAATTGGACTGAACAGAAAACTGGTGCAGCACAGAGCGAGCTGCTCCAAAACTTCACAAACACGTGCACTTGAAGACAATACAGGTGCGACTTGTGCAGCTCCAGGTTCACGAGCCGCCAGGTGAAAGTGACGTCCGGGACAAATGAGCAGACAGGTGTCGCGGGTGAATTTGGTACCCGAGCCGGAGTCGGTTTCACTCGAGTTAACGAGGGAAAAACATGTTATGACAAAGCGAAAACACACGCTGGCAACATGTTGCTGCTTCAACGTTAATTTTAAACACAGTTTGGACTGTGTTAACACTATGTTTGCAGACTAACGTTGGAGGAGACACATTCTGACACGGGATACCACATTTTTCAGGACACCAAATGAAAACAGAGGCTATAACGGAAAAGCGAGTTCAACCGCTCAGCAAAGACAAAGACGATCGAAGCAAAAGTCCATTGTTTTAATCGCCCCTCGCTCCTCAGCTCCTCACTCCTTATTCGCTTCACTGTCACACATCCACTCGACAAGATCAACAACGGTTTACCTTCGTCAATGCCTCGGCTTTTGCAGTTGGGCTCGAAGTGATTTCTGCTCCTCAACCCGCTCACCTCCGCCATCTTGGACTAACTGAAACCTAACGTGGCTGACGTCAAAGGAGCTTTTTCTTCTTCTCACGCTGTCTGCCGCCCCGAGGCTGCTGCAGGCTCAGTGTAGTCCGTCCTCCGCACTAGTATGCAAACTATTCAGTTAATTTCACACAAGCGAAACTCAAAAGTTCTTTTAAAGTATCAGAAGAACATATTATTTTAAATACACAGCCATTACACACCCTTCATTTCTTTGGCACTAGTCTGCTGCAAATTATAGGCTTTGCAAAGTTAGTCTATTTTATATAGACACACTGTTTTTGTTTCAGGTATATCAAAACACGTGTTGCATTAATCAGTCAATATTCCACCCCTCTTTGCACTTTTTATTCTTATAGAATTATAGACATTGTATGTTGTTATTCATTGTTACCTATATACCTTTTTACATAGGCCTATTATGTCATTATCTTTATTCACGTACTTGTATGTCTGCAGTTAAATGTTTATTTGACCGTCATCATTGTTCTTACCTGTATGTTTATTTGTCGTTGAAAAAATATTGAATGCCTTCAATAGGTGTGGAATAAAGAGAATATGTAGGTAGGTATGTTTGTTTTTTAATAGTGCTGGGGAGTATGACCAATTTGTTTGTTTCTTTAGTCATCTACTAATAACATAATCTTTAACATTATTGTTTCCATCCTAAGAATGTGAGATAGGAATCTTGGAGGAAATTGGATCCATTTCCTCAACGTGTCTCTGGCCTGCCAACAGCCGACTACACTCACATTTTATACAGACATTCATGGTCTCCTGAGGATGACGTTGACTTTTCCAGTACCTTCAGGTTGAGGTTGACATTTGTGATTTTGAGATATCTCAACAACTATTGGATGTATTACTATATAAAACACCGCTGTGCCTATAAGCAAAGCCTCAAGACTTGTGGTCTAATGTCTACACACACTGTACAACACTTCCTCCCTTGGTACCTTGATGAAGGTTCATTTTGCTTTCGCATGCAGACTGGCCAAGATAACACTTATCTCCTGTGTTGAGCCAGATATCTGGGATGAAGTGCAGATATGTTGTTCTCCGCTGGCTAACTTTATGGTGTTTTAACTACTCTCAGCGATGACGTCTGCCAAACAAAAATGTCATAAAAGCTCTTCACCTCAGTGGGTAAACTGACTTCATGTGATTACGCAGCTGTTCATAACCAGCATTATGTTCTGACATTGTGAAAAAGACTATCTGCTGTCAGAGACGCGTAAATAGTGGGCAGCTTTTTACTTCAAGCCTTGTAATTCAATGCCAGATTACAGTTAGCTGCTGAGGCTTGGTGCTCAGTTTGCTGCTGGGGAAGATATGACTTTAAAACCAATAAATATGCTTTAATAAACTATTTAGAATGAAGTATGTGGATGTAGATTTTAATATGAACAAAAGTCTCCAGCCATGTTAATGGCTCTGTGAGCTAAATGTTAACAACGGCATGCTAACATGCCACGATGACAATGCAATGCTGATGTTTAGCAGACTCAATGTTACCATATTAAACATCTTAGTTTAGCGTGTTAGCATGCTACAGTTGGCTAAATAGCACTAAACTCAAAGTACAACTCGTAATAGGTTTTGCAGATGTTTCGTCATTATTGAACAAATTTCTGTGCCAAATTTCATTGCAATCCATTCAATTGCTGAGAAATAAAAAACACGAATGTCAACCTCATGGTGGCGCTAGAGGAAAAGTCAGGGATCATCAAAGTACGATTAGACTTCAACCTCTGGGGACCATGAATTGTCTGAACAAAATTTCATGACAATCGGTATCTATTGGTATCACTTGGTATCTTTGAAGAGGTTTTATACTTCATTATACTCAGACGGTAGCCTGTATATAATGTGGGCTATTATTTTTGAGTTGCTGCTCTCGTCAGTTCAGTGCAGTTTTTAGATCCAACATGCGGCTTAAAAGAGGACTTAAACGACTATTTTTTTGGTAAATGATAATGTATTCTCTTACCTACCAGCATCCCTGCACAAGAAGTAATTTAGTGCCCATAAAAATGTAAAGTTGATTGTCTACAAATCCAAATCTGTGTATAGTCCATTGTTCTGCTGAGGACGATCACGTGATACGACGGAAAATGTCTTAACAACAACTAAATGCACCATGTAGTGACATGGACTTAAATAGTCCCTTAGATTATTTGTTGTCAACAGGTGTGTTTTAGTCAGCAGCCTCGGTTTAATCTGTTTGCATTAGCAGCAGCAGTGAGGTGTGTTTGTGTTGGCATTTAGCTAATGTTAGCGCTACCTAACCTAACAAAGCTACTGTTTGGAGAAAGTAATCAAAGGAACTGTTGTAACTTTCCAACTCTAACTCCTCTGACCTGGACACACACAGACTCACATCAACATGGTCAATTTATATTTACATTTGAAGCTGGCCTTAAGTAACCCTGCACATCATCAGCCAATCGGGCTTTAGTTGGCTGGCTGTGATTGGGTGTCTGTCGAGTGCTGGATCAACTCTCTCTCTCTCTCTCTCTCTGAGGGACAACCCCACATATCCTGGAGATCCTGCTCCATCCCGGGATTAGATGTGACATTTAGGAGTCACTGAAGGACTCTCTTGTCTCTCCTGTCATTGATAAAAGTCATCGATAAAAGTTATTGTCAAGGAATATCCCTGATTGTAAACGTGCGTCTTTTGCAGGCAGTTGTGAACAGTATTTGAAGGTTTTACTGGGAAACTAAGGGTCAAACAGTCCAAATTGAGAGGACAACAACACCCTCAAGGCTCACCGAACATCTTACTAATACAGATCAAACCTTGGCCTGCTCTCTTGCCTGTGGTCTTTAACTCTTTATTTGAACTTCAGGTTGTCCCCGTCTTCCACACGCTACAATGGACGAGGTCAGTAGTCAAACATACAAAAAGGTCAAGACACACGCAGAGAAGGATGAGGTTCAGCGACAGATGGAAGATAATTAGTTTTTTAGAAAGAGTGAGAGGGAGAGACCAGCCCTGTTAATCTGTGTCAGTGCTCTTCTATTCTTAGCCGGTCGGTCCCGTCGGCCAGCAGAAATATGAGAGACACACGTGATGACACAAGTCCTGATAAATTTAGAGAGAGGGTCAGTGAACAGTGACAGAAACCCCCCCGGAGCAGCACTGAACTCCAGATGTGTGGACCGCACAGTGTGTGTTTGCATGGTGTGAAGGAGCTGTACTCTACCTGGGACACTTTCTGAGGGATTATACCTTAATTTGAATTAAAAAATTTAAAAAATGTCCCCCCTCCTATCACAACTCATGTCTTATTTGAATACCAGTCCCTTGGCCTCATGTTGCAGTTAGTTGTGATGGACTTTACATCTATATTTATTTGAGCTCAGGAGATGGTGGAGACTGAGTAGAGGGCTCCCTCTAGTGCTGCCACGTAAAACTGCTTGGACCCCACTTATCCCAAGCAGCTTTTACAGCACAAGTTGCAGCCTGCTGATTATGATTTAATATCCCCACCACAAATTATGACACAAAACAGAATCATTTAAAAACAAACACAAAACAGAATCATTTAAAAACAAACACAAAACAGAATCATTTAAAAACAAACACAAAACAGAATCATTTAAAAACAAACACAAAACAGAATAATTTAAAAACAAACAGAAAACATTGTTGAATAATAACAGCAGGTTCCCTATACTGTTCGTTTTTATGGCATATTCCAAAATATGATACCAGTAGAAAAGAAAAATCTCAATCACAAAGTACAGTACAAGTGGGTAATTCAGTTTTGTGACAATATGTTTGGAGATGTGTGGCCTTTAGCATCAGGGTGTTGATTTTTGTTCAAAACAATACAACATGACATAATTAGAGTTCCAGAATGAGGCCGTTCTATGAATGTCACAATGCTCCTTAGATGCAGAAAACAAATTCACTTTTGTCAGTTGACATTCAAGAGCCGAGTAAGCAGCAACTGCAGTGCTGACAGAAAAAAGATTCAAAAGTCAACAATGGAGAAATACTTCCAACCAAGTAAGTAATTTTACACATCTATTGTGAATCAGTAAGGATACTTGTCTAGAATATTTAAGGATGCCAGCTCGCAAATCTGTTAAATATAGCTACATTTTAAAGGTTTTCTTTATATGTTTTACTGCCAGACTATGAGTCTTTTTTGTAGGTTATTTGTTTGATGCAACTTTATTTGTTTTACTTATATATATTTTATGTATCTTACAAATAGCATCTCTGATTTTGTCACGGTCTAATACTGCCCCCATGTCCTAAATTTCATGGTACTGTAACCTTACTGTGGTTAAGAACAATTCTGAGGTACTTTACTTGAGTATTTCAATTCAATGACACTTTATTGTTCTTCTCCAATATTTCAGTGGCAAATATTGAACTTTGCAGATTCAGATTGTAACGTTGTATTTCTTACATTATCCCACTTTTACATTAAAACATTAAAAGGGAGCTGGGAGAAAGATTTGGGAGAATGTAGGCGCTATAAGGAACGTTAACGAAATCAGGAAATGTTCAATTTGAACAACTAATTGCTGATTTGTCAACTTTCCTGTATGTCCTGTCTTTCAGCATGGATGCGAACAGTCACTCGCCTGAATGCTTTAAAAAGTGATGACGATGAGGATGATTACACTGCATGTAATCTATCAAAAGTCCTTGGGGAAAAGCGACACCTTTACTATCCAGCCTGCAACATCTCTGAGCTGGACTGGATCTCTGGCCTCTCCAAATCTACACCAGGACCTGGAGGTCTCCACATGTGGGAGCCAGTCAGCACGAGTACTGACTTTCCTCCCACAAATGAAGACTCTTCTCCCCTGGTGAAGGCTTCATGTGGTCTGAGTAGTGACGTTGAGGCGTCTTCTTGCACTGAGGTCACAGAAAGCAGCCGGATATTGAGGATTCTCCATCGGGTCACTTTCAGCTCCAACTACGGTGACCCCTATGTGTATCAAGGCTATGAGGCTGTTGGTCGCAGAGACCTCTACGCTCCCCTATCGGACATATCTGGATTCGTGCATGAGGGCTTCCCACTTTGCACCCAGATTCATTGTGATAAATGGGAGCAGGACGTCTCCCTGGATGTCTCGTATCCTCCATCAACTAGAACCATGGAGCCATTTCAGTAAAATATAATGAAGTTGGTCTAATGGACATTGTTACAAATTCCTTTTTCCTAAATGTTTTATAATCTGTCTTTTATAACAGAATAAAATTGACCTATTTCCATTCAGCATTGTTTGACAGGGTTTTCTTTAAGACCTTCAGAGTTGCACTACTGGACTAATTTATTTTGCACATGTTTGCACATGGTTATTATGTATATGTATAAGATATTGTATGGCATTAGGATGTACATTTTATACATTGTTTTAGAATGTAAGCTAATCTTATCTGATATTATGTTATGTTATCTTTCTTATCTTGTCTTATCTTCTCTACAAGCTGAAAAAACACCAAAATGTTCACTATGTAAGAAAATGGAAACTGACACTGAAAAAAACAACAACTCCACAAGCCATCAATTTCCAGAAGCCAACACAGTTTTTGATATGATTGAACTACAACACAGATGCAACATCTCATGTTACATTATTCAATATAAGTCAACATCCATCTTTCTCTATAAGATGCTTTTATGACTCTAAACTACTAAAACTAAAAATGGGAGTTACTTGGTAATATGTATCATGAGGAAGAATATATCCAGGACATTGTAGATAATGGCTAGACATCTTAAAGATGTCTGGTTTCTACTGCTACCACACGGTGGCAGTGTAGGCCTAATAGAGGGTAAATATCGTTATGTTTTTGATCTGGAATACTTATATTGATATTTATCCATTTAGACTTTTAGACTCAGGCAAAAAACTAAATCAGCATTTCATCATCACAAACAAAGAAGGAATCGGAGCTCTCATGTCCAGATTGAATGAGTTCCTCTACATCTTGTCAGTGTGGACTATTCAAACGGCCTCCTGTCAAAAGATACCAACTTCAGCTCAGTCGGAACATTTTAACAAGACATTTCTCCTGTTCTTAAAGCTTTGCACAGGCTTCCAGATCGTTAAAGAAAACATTTTAGTGGTGATGCTGGGTTATAAATAACTTAACAACCTGGGCCATGAACACATCTCTGATCTGTTTGATGAACAGAGACCCAGCAGGTCTTGTGATTCTTTAGGAAGCAGAACCAAACAGGTTGAAGCTGCTTTTAGCTACGATGCTGCAAACCTTTAAAATCTAAATCAAAAACTGCACTACCCCCGTGTCATCAGTTGATTTATTTTTCTACTGTATTTTTTTACTTTATTAAATTTGGAGCAACTTACAACGTTTTGCTGCACTGTATGTAACTGCCCTATAACTATATCATTTTAGTTTATTTCTATTTTATTTTCAGTTTTAGATTTCTTTGTTGTACTGCATGTGAAGCACATTGAATTGCCTCTGTGTTTGAGAGGGTGCATTAAATTAGACTGCCTTGCTTTAAAAAAACAGGAATCAATCAACTTCAATGAGTCAATTTACAATATGGACGATCCTTTTGATAAATAGTTAATAGCAATTTGTGTTTTCATCCTCATACACTTGAATGATTACAGCAGAGCTTGTGGAAATATTCTCGCTATTCGTTTCTCAAAATAATGACTTTCAATTTGATGCGATGCATTTGATGTAAAGATATGAAGAATTACTATGAACATTAGCATTATTACTGTATTTTGTTATTTATATTCTCTGATTTGTACAGACAATAAGTGACATGACATTACGTTCAACACACACTCGGACCATCACATAGATCTCCTCGTGTTATCGGAGGAAAGTCTTCCAGGGTTGAAGTTCACCTGATCTATGTACATGTGAGTCGGGGTTCCCTTTTCCAAGCGCATTGTGAGAACTTCGGCAAATAATTGATTTGACATCTTTTGTTTCTCTATTAGATGGTTGTAAAGATCATTTAAAGTCACGACTGTTTGCTGTCCTGGCTCCACAATGGTGGAACCGACTCCTCATTAACATCAGGGCAGCAGAAACTCCACACATCTTCTGTCGTAGACTGAAAACTCATCTGTTCAGACTTTATCATGGCCCTTAAAATAAAACAACAAAAAACACTTTCTTTATCTCCTGTTGTCTATAACTGGAGCACTTGAAGTAGATCAGCATATCTGAGGAAGTTGATGAAGGCCTACCCGTATCCTGAAAAACAAGATGATATTTCCCATTTATGCACCTCCAGGACGGGTGTTTATTATCGCTGTTAAAAAGCTTCACATAATGATTTTACTTTCTAAATGTAAAAGCCTGTTTGTGCATGAGAGTGAAACAGACAAAAGGACAGAAAGCACATTTTCCCCTCATTAAGCTCCTGTTATTCCTCTGCAGCCTTTTCAACACCTAGCTGTGTTTCCTCCACTCTGCAACATGTGTATTGTCCTTTCCCTCTCCGACTCCTCATACAGTTTGGTTGCTGAATCAACAGCATTGTTGCCAGGTTGTCATGGTGTCTGATTGTCGAGTATCATGTCACGCGCCCCGTCACAGCCAGACGTCCCTCCGAGCCTGCAGCCGATCCCACGTTTACCTTGGCAACCACAAGAGGTTGGCAGAGACGGGGGGGGTGCAGGAGAAGTTGGTGGTGTTGTGTCACCATAAGTCTCCCATGTGAAGCCTCCAAACACTAACATTTTTCTCATTGAGTTCAGTATTTGGAGGTAGTTGACGAGTGTTTCTTAGTTTCTTTACAAGTTTGATAAAACACGTCATGTCATGTTTTATCATCAAAGTGTCTTCATATCTTCTCATGCTCATCGAACAAAGCATGAACATCAATTTAAAAATAAACTGTTAAATCTGTTCTCATGGCATGCTTTGAAGCTAGTTTTGACTGTGAGTCGATGATGGCAACACTATTGATGAGACAAAGCAACCACCATCGTATACAGTAGCTAAAGCTTAATGTCATTTCTCTTTAATCTTAATTTCCCTTCCCAAATCAGGTGCCTTCTTATTTTATACTACTCAGTGGTGGAAGAAGTACTGAGATCTAAGTAACAGTAGCAGTATCCCACTGAAAATACTTTGTTACAAGTGAAGTCCTGCATTCAAGTAAATGTTCAAAATGTACAAAAACAAGTATCAAATACCATGCGGGATGTCCCTTTTTCAAGTGTTATAATTATATATTTCTTATGTATTGCATTAAAATGTTCATGTTAAGGTGGGGGTCATTACTATTTTTATATACTTTTGAGTAGTTAAAGCTATACTGCAACATTTTACAAGATGATCATTATCGTTTTGTATGTAAATTCTTAATCTGTAGTAAACAACTAGTCAATAAATATGTCAAATTATTGTAGCGGAGAAAAACGTCCAATAATTCCCTTTTAAATGTAGTGGAGTAGAAGTAGTAGAAAATTGAAACACATCAAAGTACCTCAAAACTGTACTTAATATATGTAAGTAAACATACATGTACTTTTTGATACTAACCTCCTTTTATCAAAGTAAAACAGCCTCTTAGTGTTTGAGCTTTCAAACTCCTCACACTGCTTACATACTATTAAAGTTGTTATTTTGGATTTGAGCTCAAGAAGGCTACAGCATTTGGATAAGAGGTGACCAATGGTAAACCAGGATCCCGGTGTCTCCAGGGCTTTGAGCCCTCAGGGGCAAGAGTCTGAAAGGGGAAAGCCAGGGAGGAGACTCCGAGGCCAGCCAAGCTAACACGCCAGCAGGGGGTCTCATCACTCTCTCCACACTTCTGCTGTCAGCGCCTTTGTTTCAGCAGCATTACTCACTCTCAAGGCCCGGCCTCCCAGGTAACTACACTGCTGAGCTGGTGCTGCTGGTGGGAGGAACAGTACACATGCAGCCTCGGCACAGTCTGCACAAAATGTGGATCAACCAAACGACAGACAGAGAAGAAGAAAAAAAAAGCATTAACCGCTCGAGGAAGCTGAGGAAGACTGCAAGTTCTTTACCAAAATTAGACTTGAATACCACATGCTATCACTTAATGAAGAGTTAAATCAGTCAGAAAAAAACTGTTATTTAACACTAATATATGCGATTACATATTGTACATAAACCACCTACTGTATAAAGTAACTTATTACCCACAGCTCGTCGTCTTTTAACTACAGGGTTGGCGGTCCGATCCCCGGCTCCTCCTGCCTGCATGTTGAAGTGTCCTTGAGCGAGGCACTGAACCTCACGTCTCGGTGTCCTCATGAACATCCCTCATGGAGCTGTGAGTAGAGTGCATTTAGAGCCACCTGTATGCGTAAACACACTTGGCCAATAAAGCTCATTCCGATAATGTTATTTTCCGTCATCTTGTATTTGCATAGTGACGGCTTGATGGAACAGGAACCAAAAAAAAAAATCTAAAAACAACACTTCAGTTTGTAATGCTGTGTTGATTAGCAGCACACATTACTGTACGTCAATAGCTGTATTAATTGGTCAGTGTCAACTTGTGACTCCTGTTAATAAGAAAGAGTTTTCTTTATTTTACCTTTATAATACTCCTGCAGTTTGGACAGTTTGGCCTCTGAAATGTCTGTTTATTCCTTACAGCCGCTGCTGATTGACAATAATCTTTATACAATCTATCGTGCATTAAAAAAACTTAAAAACTAACTTTTGTCAGAAGAATTAACACATTCTTGAAAGTCGAAAGCAATTGCTGCTCAATGCTCTCAGGGTTTTTGCTGCTACAGCCTGACTTGGTCTGGTATGACCAGTAGCTTAATGCTAACTAATGTTAACAAACTTTATTGTTGTAGAAATAGCACATTACTGAGTCAGGTCACTGACCTGTAGACCTTTCTCCAAATAATCTAAATACATTCAGTTTGAAGCCCTATGCTGTCGTATTACTAATATAAATAAGGAATTGGCCTGTGCAATGTTGCAATAACTTTGATTTCACTGTAATAAAAGCCCTCAAATCAAGAGACACGTGACATTCAAAACTACGAGTATCAACAAAAAGAAGACTTAACCAAAACAATGAGATGTTTCATTATATACTGGCGGTGCATGAACAGAAAAAGCACAATAATGACTCAGAATAGTGTGAAATAAAATAAAATAAATATATTTAAAGGAGCTTTAGGCATCAACAGAAAATACAACAGGTAATCCAACATTTGAATAATTCAGAGAAAAATCGTTTTTTTCTTTGAGTAGAAGAGTTTGTGCTCACGTCCCCTCAGATCCGTCTCTGGTATAATAACAGGGTGCAGATTGTTCACCATCACAACGTAACTCTTGTGTATCTGAATCCTTCTCAGACCGGAGATGGATTTTAACGATGTCGTGTCTTCTGCTTTTCCTTCACAGCTTTCCATTTACTTCCACTGACGATTCAAATTTTCTGCCTCAAATTTTCTGCCTCCCCCCCCCCCCCCCCGTGTCGTGGCATGTAGCAAAAAAACAACAACTCAATAAACAAAGAGGTAACATGTTGAACATTCTTGCAGGAATCACGCTGTGTTTTTTAAATGTTCTCATTTTTGTTCTAAATGTTTTGCCATTTACTCAGTAATTATCTATGCTTTAATTCTCAAGCCCTGATGATTGTTTACCACATTTTGCTGTTTCAAGACTCTTAACATTTCCAAACAATTTTCTCTTTTCCTCAGGCACAGAAACTTTTGTTCTGCCCTCAGAAGAAGAGTTTGTTGATTTTTCTAATTAGGATGTTTAGGTGTTATTCTTGCGACTAAGGTTGGGCTTCAACAGAATCTAGTTTTGAATCCCTTACTGAATCTTTTTGTTTTCCGCTTTCAGCATTTGAAAGAAAGATGAAAAATAACAAAAACTCAAAGACTAAATTGAGATTTGTACGTTTTGCTGATTGAGGAGGCAGACATGTTGAGTGGCAGCGCAATTGTTTAGACTTTATGTCTATTCTATGTATTATTCATATATTGAGTCTCTATTGTATGTCTTGCTCTTATGTATAAACACATTTTGTTTACATAGACAAACTACAAGTTGTTTTAGTTTATATAGCTTCTTGCTCCTGTGGTGCTTTTCTCATTACAGGTATTCCTTCCACGGTGGTCGGCCACTGCTTGAGACCAGAAACCCCCCAAAAAAACGTATCATGGTTTAGTCCTGGTCTAATCTGTTCCCTGAGAATGCTGGCAGAAAGAGGCCCACTTAAGATTGGCAAATTATTCTAAATCAAAGGGCTAAAAAGTTCAAGTGAAGTCCAAAGTCACTGGTGTTAAAGTCAAGAAGTGTTTTGTAATTTTGTCCTGCAAGTCAGCAGTATTCACGAGTCCCCTGAGATGCATTGCTGTGCACAGATTGTTCTGGTTTCATACCTGCATTATGTGGCATACATTAGTTTGGAGAGAGAGAGAGAGAGAGAGAGAGCTGCAGCTCCACCACCTCTCCCTCTCTCTGGGTGCAGCTTTGTGTGCCATCAAAGGGCCCTGAGCAAAGAGACATGAGCCTTAATTGTTGTGCTTTATCAGGGGGATAAAGGCGGGATGGGCATCAATTTAGGACGCCTTTATTAGACTACAAAGTGTGACAGACTGACGGAGAGATAATTGGCAGAGAGGGGAAAGGAGGACGAGATGAAAGAGGGGAAGGATGGAGAGACGAGGAAGAGGGGGGATGTGGATGGAGGCGTATTTGATCAGGCAGTTATGGAGCAGAGAGGAGCACAAGACTCAGAGGACGGTGAAATGAAACCGAACCAGATGAACCAGCTCCTCCGATTGAAGCTGCCCAGATTGTTTTGCAGAAAAGATGTATTATCACTGTTGTGGGAAAAAAAAGTTCAGTGCTCACTTTAACAAATCGCTGCATCCTTTATAGTGCATCACATAATTCTAAAAGTATAATTCACTCCATTGATTTATTCGGTCGTCTTGTGAGTGATGTGGAGTTTTTTTCTGAGCAGCATAAAGTTTTGATATTCAATTTGTTAAATGCTCCATTAACAAGTAAAATGTTTGCCATGAAGCTCGGATGTTTACCGAAGAAGCATGGCAATTAAATGTCTCTCCTCGACGTTTTGAAGGATCTCCTGAATTTAAATGTTTGCAGAGCTAAGAGTCGGATGCTTGTTGGGGTGTTATATGTGTGTTTTAAGGCTTTGTGTAGTGTCAGGATGCACTGGCTGCTCCGTTTTCCTGCGCGCCACAGCTTGTTAATGTGGCAGGATAATGTTGGCCTCCTTCGATTACATCTGAACTAATGTGTTTGTCTGATTATACTGTGGCAGTACGAGGACTGTAAAACAAAAGCTGAGCATCATTTCCAATCTGTCCTCTGCACAACACGCTAACGACATCATTTGGTTTTGATGCATGTTAAAAAAGTGCTGAAAGAAAACGCTCAAAAGCAACTTCATTCTCTTCTATTCCGTTCCACCTCTAAGAGGCATTAGATCAGTTGTCGGGTTCACACTCTCTTATGTTACATTGTCACTCCCACAAATCACACACAGACACACACTCTAATCATTCCGGGGTTCACACACTGACGGTGCGGCCCTGAGCCCCCGCCCCTCTCCTTTGCTCGCCACCCCTGACATGAATATATGAGTGTTTTTATGTGCGCAGTGAAAAGGCGCCGCTGAGTTAAGTGGCCTTGTTGTATTCTGCTCGGGCCCTAACGGCTTCCAGTGGGGGGGTGTGGATGAGAGTGGTGGTGGTGGTGGGGGTGGATGAAGGAGAGGCCTGCAGCACCATGCCTAATCAGCCTTTCTCGCCAGGGTCAAGACTTTCTGTCTGGGTCCGCGGTGCTCCCTGCCACCGAGGACTCGCCCATTCAAGCGCACAATGTCCCTGTCAGTCCCGACAACACTTCCTGCCTCTGCTGGCTCCAGCCCTCGCAGGGATACACAATATTTCACAGCTCCAAACAATGGCCTGTCTGCCTGCACCCACCATATGGTTACTATGGGCCACAATATTGACACACATCACTAATTATTCAAAGAGCCGAGAGGGAGCGGGAGCTGAGGAAGGAGTCTGCCGGTTGGTTTTTTCTCTGTGATGTGATGCGAGATGTGAGACCAAGAGCACGGGGGACTAGTCCAGGTAGATTTAGCTTCATTCATTCGTCACTTTGCTCAGCACTTTTTAAACCCCACGTCAATTTAAATTCAGTTGTGGCTCGTGAAAAAATATTGTTTCACTATTTATACACACAAATACAGCACAAATCAAGCTATAATACAGTATATTTACAAGTTAAGTGATTATTGTGTCTTTTTATTGAAAGAGTCTAAAAATCCCTGTAAATCCCTGAAGATATAAAACATATAACATAATTGTCTCTACATGATGTATCAATAAAGTTACTGTAAATAAAACATTCCCATTGTTTTCACCAATGACTAGAAGGAGCACAGAGGGTGATAAACTGATATATCTCATGAAAAAGTATATTGTTTATGAAAGGTTTCTTGTTTCAGAACTGCCACACTGTTTATTTGGCTGCTTTTGAGTAGCACATAGTCCGTGAAGTTTGGGATGTTTTTGTTTTGAAGCGAGACAGAGGATGTGATCCATATTGACGGTGCTTTGTGTGGACGGGAGGACATCTGGACTTCAGTCTAGAGGCCTCCAGCACACCTCTGTCCAACATATGCCTGCTCTTATTCCCACCGGAGCCTCCTAATGGAGCAGGAAATAATATAAATGATGTGATCTCTGACCGCAGATGAAAAGAAAAGAAAAGCAGACAGAAAAAGTTAACAGAACGTTTAAACAATCTGTGGTTGTTTCGACTCCTGCCGGGTTAAATAAACACTTTTAGGGCTTAGCAACTCAAAACAGCCACACTTTAAACAAACAAGCCTGGAGACATTTAGACAACAGACCACAGTTTGTGCCTCTCATATTTTAACATTGCAGTTGAGACACACATTTGGTTTTCTTAAAAAGAAAAATGCTAGGGACATATATCCACTCAGATTAGTTTGACAACATGCAATACAAACAACACAAATAATGCAACCGTTTTTTAAGTGATGTAATGATACATAAGGACTTGTTCTGACCTTCTCACACTGCTGTCTGCTGAGTCCTGTTATGTTACAGAATACAATAGACAAGACACAATTCTTTGCTTTTTCCTGGAAAGTCAGTTTATTATAATTACCTGTTGTGTGCTCTAGTGTGAAATTGTTCTCCGATTGTTTAATTGAGCTTCAGTGTGTTATTATGATCTACCTAATGTTGACTTTAATCTGTGAAACACACTGCACTAAATACTTTCTTTTTTTCCATCACAGCCTTGGCAGGAGGGGAACTTGTTTTTTAAAATGGCTTAACCACTTATTCTTGTATTCAAATCTTAGAAATAGTTTCAGATCAGCTTTTACAAACTTTGCATTTACACATTTTAGGAAACTGCAGTGTAAAAAGTCAATACATTATTATAATGTGTTATGATTAGAGGCATAAAGCCCACTATCAACAAACTGCACCTGATGTCTTTCAAACAACAGGACCCAAAAATGTGCATTTAAGATTGTTTTCCTTCTGTACCTGCGAGGCAGTGTTGCCATCCTTAAATCCAAAGGTCTCGGGATGGCTGTCTATATATTTATTCATTATCAGAATTATTAAATTCACTTGCAAGCGCAGTATGTTTACAGTTGCTGTACAGCATTTGATCACGTCATGATACTGTGTACTGTATGTGCTGAATAGAGCTTGAACGCAACGGCTGTATAGCTTCGTTATAAGCCGGGCTTTGCCAGGGAGAGATGTGGAGCTGGTCCCTGCGATGCCTTTTCCCCGCACCGAAAAATGTTTGTAACATTACCGTCTGTAATGCTGTGTGTGCCAACGTCAAACTGTCATGCTGCCGCAGCACATGTGTGTCGATTTGTCCCACTCTGACTCAGGCTCTCTTTTTTTAAAGATAAATGTGCTCAGTCCATATATATCTTACAGGCATTAATATCTTCCCTGGATTAAAATCGAGGCTCGTGATGAATCGCGGAATTGGAACTCCATTGATTTTGACTTATTGTTTGTTGATAGTGAACAAACTGAGATCTGATTGAAGAAAAGCTGATCACCTATTCTGTAGTTCTGGAGAACTACATTTCCCAACATGCCCTGGATTAGGGCAACAATTGCATTGGTGGTTCAGTGGTAGAATTCTCGCCTGCCACGCGGGAGGCCCGGGTTCGATTCCCGGCCAATGCAAGAACCTTTTGTTCCGCAGTACTATAAACTGTCACTAGTTGCTACGGAATCAAATAAAGGAGGTCTCCCCTGCTCCCTCTGCAGCGGTGTGAGACTCGTGCTCTGGAATCTGTTTCAGAAAGCAGGTTTGGCGGTAACTGGAGTAAGTTCACCCTGATATGAGGGAAACTCTGCTTTTTCAGTTTCAGAAAGAGAGGTAGCTTAAACTCTGGGTCCGTTATGCAAAACCTTCTTGAAAAGTGATTACGTTTCATCCTGAGGGAGGAGTAAATGTTTGTACTAAATGTCAAGACAATCCGTCCAATAGTTGTTGAGACATTTGATTCAAAAGCACAAATTTCAACCTCTTGGTGCTGCGAAAGGAAAAGTCAGGGGATCACTAAAGACTTGAGGACACATCATCTGGGGAACCATGAATGTTTTTACAAAATGTGTACTATTCTATATCTGATAATTGTTATGGTTTATTTATTTATACTCATTTATATTTCGTCTTTTTTTCCACTGTGTTTCACTGTGTTTCACTGTTTTCACTGTGTTTCACTGTATTTGATTCTCCTGTGAGTGTTTGTTGCATATTTATAATTCTGTGCTAGCCAACATAGCTGACATCGCTAACATAGTTAAAATAGCTAACATCTCTTACAGGTAACATAGCTAAGCCATTCACATAGAGTAAGAAGTTCTCTTGGTGAGACTTCATGCCATTCGATAAGATATTTACTAAAAAACAATCGGAGTATGACTTTAGTTGAATAAGCTAAAGCATAATAAAAAAGGAATTAAAGCAGATGCTAGTCATTTTGTTGTGTGCTATGCTAGCACCATGTCTTTACATGTGCAGCATATAAAATAATTGAATGTATAGTAATAGTACACCGCAATCTATCATCCGTTTGGGTATTTGAGTGATATTAGTTCCAGATCAGGTAATATTTTGATTTGAAAGAGAATGATCAAATATTGATTCTTATGAAGGTATTTTTTTGTTTGTACCAGATGATTTGTGAGAGAAACTATGGAAGCCCATTCCTGCCAGCAAAAAAAAAAAAAAAGATCACTAAAAAAAAAAATAGTACCGGTAACTTAAAAAAAAAAAAAAAAAATGTAATTCACAAAAAAATAAATAAAATAGGATCACTAAAAAAAAAAAAAAAAAAAAAAATAGTAACTTAAAAATAAATAAAAAAATGTAATTCACAAAAAAAAATGAAAAATCCACCCACAAAATAAATAATAATAATTCTAATAATTTTTTTATTTTACTTTTTTTCCACCAGCAAAAAAAAAAGAAAAAACAAAAAAAACTTTTGGTGCGTCCATCTGTAACCATAACTGACCAGATTTTTCCAGTTGCTATAGAAAGTCGAAATTATGAGATACTTTAACACAACAGTCATAGAAGCAGCTCTTCATAGGTTACTCTACATTTGACATATACATGGATTGTGAGTACATTGAAGACTTCTTTAAACGCGGCTTTACAACAGATGAAATACAGATGATGTTTCACATGGATTGTACTGAGCAAATGCACCCTTGAATAGAATGTTAAGCAAGAAGCAGCTCTGGAGTATAAAGAATGAAACCAATGTGGCTGAGGTGGCGACCAATAAACAGCAACTGGAAACATCTTTTTTTCTTTTATTTTTTTGCTGACAGAGAAAAAGTGAAAAAAAAAAATATATATAATTTTTTTTTGTGAATTACATTTTTATTTTTTATTTTTTGTGAATTCATTTTTTTTTATTTTTTGGTGATCTAATTCAATTTTTTATTTGCTGGCGGGAATGGGCTTCCATAGAGAAACAGACTGTTCCCTGGACCTGTCGTCGATAGACATACAACAGACTATCAGGTCGTAAGACAGAGGAGCAGATCTTCATCACCTCATGCACCACACTCCGTGTAAAGGAGGTGTAGATGAACATTGGCTTTATTTGATTTCAGGATGCTCTTAACCACCAAATTCTAAACAGAGGTTAAAACTTCGACTAGTCAACCATTCTAAAAGTAAGAAAACACTCAGAAAATAGTCAAAGTTGAGTGCAATTTAATCTATAAGTAGAGAAACACCAGTTGCAATTTTCTTGGCCAATTCTGATTTTTAAAATATGACCTGATTCAGATTTTTGCCAATTACAATGATCTTTCTAAGAACAATAATTGACAACAACTATTTCCCACACTGTCCCAAAACAATGATTCCAACCGTTCCAAAGAAATTCCAGAAATTATAAAAGTTATCTTTGTACATTGTACAATCATAATCAACTCCCTAATATCTATTTAATATCACTGTGAAAATATATCCTTCAAACAACTGTATTCATTCAAGTTTCTTGCCAACAGCTACATTTTATAAGATTACATTTGATCTTCGTTATAAGCAGGGCTGTGCTAGGCAGAGATGGAGCTGGTCACTGTGATAACTCTGAGCAGCATGCATGGGAATGATACATGAGAAAATTATTGATTTAGTTATACAAATGTTTTTAAGGTCGTTCCTTCAAGATTTATTTTGGACTTTCAGTTGTGACAAATTCAGAACTTTTTTCTCTTTTTCCCGCACCGACACATGTTGTGTTTGTGTTTGTGTAACATTACCGTCTGTAACGCTGTGTGTGCCAACGTCAAACTGTCATGCTGCCGCAGCACATGTGTGTCGATTTGTCCCACTCTGACTCAGGCTCTCTTTTTTTTAAAGATAAATGTGCTCAGTCCATATATATCTTACAGGCATTAATATCTTCCCTGGATTAAAATCGAGGCTCTGCCTATTGTTTATCTGTTGCCGTGATGAATCGCGGAATTGGAACTCCATTGATTTTGACTTATTTTTTGTTGATAGTGAACAAACTCAGATCTGATTGAACAAAAGCTGATCACCTGTTCCGCAGTTCTGGAGAACTACATTTCCCAACATGCCCTGATATAAGGCAACAATTGCATTGGTGGTTCAGTGGTAGAATTCTCGCCTGCCACGCGGGAGGCCCGGGTTCGATTCCCGGCCAATGCAAGAACCTTTTGTTCCACAGTACTGTAACGGCCACTGACAGACTAGGAATCAAATAGATGAGGTCTCCCATGAGGTCTCCCGTGCTCCCTCTGCAGCGGTGTGAGACTCGTGGACTGGAATCTTTTCAGAAAGCAGGTTTGGCGATAACAGTACATTGAAGACTTCTTTAAAACGTGGCTTTACAACACATGAAATACAGATGATGTTTCACAAGGATTGTACTGAGCAAACGCACCCTTGAATAGAATGTTAAGCAAGAAGCAGCTCTGGAGTAAGAATGAAACCAATGTGGCTGAGGTGGCGACCAATAATCTAAGGAAGCCCATTCACGCAAGCAAAAAAATAAAAAATAAGATCACCAAAAAAAATAATAATAATGAATTCACAAAAAAATAAATTATAATAATTAATTCAAGAAGGTTTTGCATAACGGACCCAGAGTTTAAGTTACCTCTCTTTCTGAAACTGAAAAAGCAGAGTTTCCCTCATATCAGGGTGAACTTACTCCAGTTACCGCCAAACCTGCCACGAGTCTCACACCGCTGCAGAGGGAGCAGGGGAGACCTCCTTTATTCTGTCGCTACTAGCGACCATGTATATAGTACTGCGGAACAAAAGGTTCTTGCATTGGCCGGGAATCGAACCCGGGCCTCCCGCGTGGCAGGCGAGAATTCTACCACTGAACCACCAATGCAATTGTTGCCCTAATCCAGGGCATGTTGGGAAATGTAGTTCTCCAGAACTGCGGAACAGGTGATCAGTTTTTGTTCAATCAGATCTGTATGGATCCCATTCCCGCCAGCAAAAAAAAAAAATAAGATCACAAAAAAAAAAAAAAATCACTTTTTTTTTTCCTTTTTTTCCACCAAAAAAAAACTTTTGGTGCATCCATCTGTAACCATAACAATGACCAGATTTTTCCAGTTGCTATAGAAAGTCAAAATTATGAGATACTTTAACACAACAGTCATAGAAGCAGCTATGACATATGAATGGATTGTGAGTACATTGAAGACTTCTTTAAAACGTGGCTTTACAACACATGAAATACAGATGATGTTTCACATGGATTGTACTGAGCAAACGCACCCTTGAATAGAATGTTAAGCAAGAAACAGCTCTGGAGTATAAAGAATGAAACCAATGTGGCTGAGGTGGCGACCAATAAACAGCAACTGGAAACATCTTTTTTTTTTTTGTGTTTTGCTGACAGACAAAAAGTAAAAAAAAAAAAATATATATATTTATTATTGGTCGCCACCTCAGCCACATTGGTTTCATTCTTTATACTCCAGAGCTGCTTCTTGCTTAACATTCTATTCAAGGGTGCGTTTGCTCAGTACAATCCATGTGAAACATCATCTGTATCTCATAATTTCGACTTTCTATAGCAACTGGAAAAATCTGGTCATTGTTATGGTTACAGATGGATGCACCAAAAGTTTTTTTTTTTTGCTGGTGGAAAAAAAGTAAAATAAAAAAAAAAAAAAATTATTAGAATTATTATTTTTATTTTTGTGAATTACATATATATATTTTTTTAAGTTACTATTTTTTTTTTTGTGATTTTTTTTTTTGCTGAACAGATCTGATTGAACAAAAACTGATCACATGTTCCGCAGTTCTGGAGAACTACATTTACCAACATGCCCTGGATTAGGGCAACAATTGCATTGGTGGTTCAGTGGTAGAATTCTCGCCTGCCACGCGGGAGGCCCGGGTTCGATTCCCGGCCAATGCAAGAACCTTTTGTTCCGCAGTACTATACATGGTCGCTAGTAGCTACAGAATAAAGGAGGTCTCCCCTGCTCCCTCTGCAGCGGTGTGAGACTCGTGGCAGGTTTGGCGGTAACTGGAGTAAATTCACCCTGATATGAGGGAAACTCTGCTTTTTCAGTTTCAGAAAGAGAGGTAACTTAAACTCTGGGTCCGTTATGCAAAACCTTCTTGAAAAGTGATTACGTTTCATCCTGAGGGAGGAGTAAATATTTGTACTAAATGTCACGACAATCCGTCCAATAGTTGTTGAGACATTTGATTCAAAAGCACAAATTTCAACCTCTTGGTGCTGCGAAAGGAAAAGTCAGGGGATCACTAAAGACTTGAGGACACATCATCTGGGGAACCATGAATGAAAAAAACAGAAATGTAAAAATGTTTGCAAATTTATTAAAAAAGAAAAACTGAAATATCACATGGTCATAAGTATTCAGACCCTTTGCTCAGTATTGAGTAGAAGCACCCTTTTGAGCTAGTACAGCCATGAGTCTTCTTGGGAATGATGCAACAAGTTTTTCACACCTGGATTTGGGGATCCTCTGCCAATCTTCCTTGCAGATCCTCTCCAGGTCCGTCAGGTTGGATGGTGAACAGCCATTTTCAGGTCTCTCCAGAGATGCTCAATTGGGTTTAGGTCAGGGCTCTGGCTGGGCCAGTCAAGAATGGTCACAGAGTTGTTCCGAAGCCACTCCTTTGTTATTTTAGCTGTGTGCTTAGGGTCATTGTCTTGTTGGAAGGTGAACCTTCGGCCCAGTCTGAGGTCCAGAGCACTCTGGAAGAGGTTTTCTTCCAGGATATCTCTGTACTTGGCCGCATTCATCTTTCCTTCAATTGCAACCAGTCGTCCTGTCCCTGCAGCTGAAAAACACCCCCATAGCATGATGCTGCCACCACCACCATGTTTCACTGTTGGGATTGTATTGGGCAGGTGATGAGCAGTGCCTGGTTTTCTCCACACATACCGCTTAGAATTAACGCCAAAAAGTTCAATCTTGGTCTCATCAGACCAGAGAATCTTATTTCTCATAGTCTGGGAGTCCTTCATGTGTTTTTTGGCAAACTCTATGTGGGCTTTCATATGTCTTGCAGTTAGGAGAGGCTTCCGTCGGGCCACTCTGCCATAAAGCCCCGACTGGTGGAGGGCTGCAGTGATAGTTGACTTTGTGGAACTTTCTCCCATCTCCCTACTGCATCTCTGGAGCTCAGCCACAGTGATCTTTGGGTTCTTCTTTACCTCTCTCACCAAGGCTCTTCTCCCACGATTGCTCAGTTTGGCTGGACGGCCAGGTCTAGGAAGAGTTCTGGTCATCCCAAACTTCTTCCATTTAAGGATTATGGAGGCCACTGTGCTCTTAGGAACCTTGAGTGCTGCAGAAATTCTTTTGTAAGCTTGGCCAGATCTGTGCCTTGCCACAATTCTGTCTCTGAGCTCCTTGGGCAGTTCCTTCGACCTCATGATTCTCATTTGCTCTGACATGCACTGTGAGCTGTAAGGTCTTATATAGACAGGTGTGTGCCTTTCCTAATCAAGTCCAATCAGTTTAATTAAACACAACTGGACTCCAATGAAGGAGTAGAACCATCTCAAGGAGGATCAGAAGAAATGGACAGCATGTGAGTTAAATATGAGTCACTGCAAAGGGTCTGAATACTTATGACCATGTGATATTTCAGTTTTTCTTTTTTAATAAAGTTGCAAAAATTTCTACATTTCTGTTTTTTTCTGTCAAGATGGGGTGCAGCGTGTACATTAATGAGAAATAAAATGAACTTTTTTGATTTTAGCAAATGGCTGCAATGAAACAAAGAGTGAAAAATTGAAAGGGGTCTGAATACTTTCCGTACCCACTGTATATCTTACAGGCATTACTATCTTCCCTGGATTAAAATCGAGGCGCTGCCTTTTACCTGTTGCCGTGATGAATCGCGGAATTGGAACTCCATTGATTTTGACTTATTTTTTGTTGATAGTAAACAAACTCAGATCTGATTGAACCAACGCTGTTCACCTGTTCTGTAGTTCTGGAGAACTACATTTCCCAGCATGCCCTGTTATAAGGCAACAATTGCATTGGTGGTTCAGTGGTAGAATTCTCGCCTGCCACGCGGGAGGCCCGGGTTCGATTCCCGGCCAATGCAAGAACCTTTTGTTCCGCAGTACTATACACGGCCACTAACACACTACGAATCCAATAAAGGAGGTCTCCCGTGCTCCCTCTGCAGCGGCGTGAGACTCGTGAACTGGAATCTGTTTCAGAAAGCATGTTTGGCGGTAACTGGAGTAAGTTCACCCTGATATGAGGGAAACTCTGCTTTTTCAGTTTCAGAAAGAGAGGTAACTTAAACTCTGGGTCTGATACCATGGTTGGTCAGTGTAGACCAACAGAAGTTCGACATAAATGCAACATTTGTTGCATAAATAGACACAATTCAAATGATTAGGAAATGAAAGATTATATTTTTATTGATAAACATTTTTTTTTTATTATAAGCTGCTTTGAGCTAGTGTTAGGAAGTTAAACAGGCCATAATTCCATCTCTAATATCTATTTTATATTACTGTGAAAACATCTTCAGTTAAACTGTAATTAATCCACAGCGAACCGCGCGCGGGGGGTCCGAACGTATCATGGATCGACAACGGTACGTTACACCACTATAGACACAAGCATCAGCAGGAATACACTCGTCTTCTAGTATCTTCCTTACTCCCCATTTCTCACTACCCCTAACCCTCGTAGAAGCCCCAGTATGTCCCAGCCATGCTGCCCCCTGAGTGGTGGGAATGTACTCCTGTGCAGCAGGCCATGACAGGCCCATGTTGGGACAGGCCTCAGCGCTCCACTCCACAGAGCAATTGATTGACAGCCCTCACTGAGGGAGGTGGGATTCCTCATCTGTCTGTCGAAATGTGGCTGGAGATGAAGATGCGATGTAAGGGGTATAGCGGGGACTGATGATATCTTACGTGTCAGTGTTTCCTCCTCTCCTCTCCTGTCCTCCCAGGTCCTTAGCAGCTAGGTAAAGTTAGCTTGTTGGCTGAGGGTGAAGGTTGCCCCTGGTCCAGATGTTCCTGAGGTTTCCGATTCCTCTCCCAGCTCACTGTGATGTGCTGTGCCACATCTGTCCGGGCAGAGGTGTGCCATATTGCTTCCCATCTGCCACATGGCACACCCATGCGCACACACACACACACACACACACACACACACACACACACACACACACAGAAACAGAGGCACACACATGCAGCGTGCCCAGAAACTGCCCATTTTAACCGGGGCCATAAATAGCGTAATTCATGGGTGTGAAACAGCGGGTTTTTAAGAGCGCTCAGAGGAACGGAGCGGAGCTGGAACCTTTGGCAGCTGACGGACAGATTTTCTGTTCCTGGTAGCCACATGAAACTCTGTGAACTGCACACTGAACACACTGAGACAGGGAGGCGATGAAGACCTGCTGGTACAAGAAAATGAGAGTCAAACCATCTTTGTCTCTTTCTTTCCCATTGAATTTCTCTGTCCTTGTGCGTCTCACCATCTGCTCTGTAGCTCAGTCTCTCTCTCTCTTTCTGTCTCTCCTCTGTCCTCTTTTTGAGCCAGGGGGGCAGTATCGAAATGAATGTCACCCCTGTCCCAATGTTACTTAGGGGAAATTGACTCCTTAGCCTCGGTGCTGTTGGCGGCCATATGCTGATGTTTTCATATTCCAGAGAAATGAGGAGAGGGAGTCGTAAAGACTGCTAAAGTCAGAATTACAACCCTGGCTACCACTGTTGAGGAGAGGGAGAGGCCCCTTCTGTCACACCTCGAGCGCTGTTAAAGCCCCAATCCCTCAGTCCTAGAAAGTGCCATGGGCTTCTGAAGTACCACATTAACACTGGCTTTTCACCGAAAGTTAGACATGTTTTTACGTTGCTCCATTGGCAGGTGATTCAGTCTAATTCATGGCTTGTGAGGCAGCATGTTTAGCTTCTCGTTCTTATTAAACATTCACAGCCGGGTGGAGGACGAGGCTTCGGTTCAGCTGCTCTGCTGATTGTGGCTTTAGGAGACATCACTGTCTTCCTCAGCGCGGACCGTTGAGCTGTAGGCAGCATTTCCAGCTTATCTATATTTCATGCTTTTATCTACTCTCAGCGTTTAATTAGGCAGTTAGCGGCTCGTTAAATTCTATTGAGAGCAAACTTTTACCTCGTTGCAAAGTTGTGCTGATGTTGAGCTTTTCCAGGCGATGGAGGATTTTGATTACCTTGCATCCACAGTGTCATAAGTTATTATTCAGTTATGCCATCTTTGTTGTTTTATCACCTTGTTTCTTTTCAGGGAGAATATTCTCTTCTGACATTTTTTGCTTCTTATTGAGACAGATGGAGGAATAAATATTTATTAAACTGGAGTCTCTCGTACAGCAAGCATGAATTTAGCAATCATCAAATCAACTATAACAGATTGTTTGGCCACTTGGGGGCAGCAGAAATAAGCTGTGAACACAACACTGACATATTATCATCTTTTAAGTTCGTGGCAAAATTGTGAGCAAACAGTTGTCTGTACGTACAATATTCATTCTCCTTCTAGTTCTGCCTTTTGTCTCCACCAACTCCATAAAAATCTGGCTCATTAGCAGCTAAGTGCTCCACAATGTTCACCAACCAGGGCTCAGCAATCAGGCTTCCGCGTAAAATGTCACGTCGGGCGAGTAAATCGAGTAATTCACTTGCCCGATTGAGCAAGTGGTAAAAATGAATTAGAAGTATATTTTTTTCCGGAGCTGATGATGTAGTAGCTAAAGAGTGAGCAGCCTTCTTATATATTGTATTGCTGTTTTACCGGTTTACAATACTTTGGTCAACTTTTTGTTGTTTTTAAATGTGCTCTACAAATGAACTAAACTTGAAACTTGAGCCATGTCGCTACCTTCTCATCTCTGTAGGGAGTTGCACAGTACGGATGGGGCAACGATGTATTGTGCAGTTTGCTGCAAATTTGAAAACAAGGCATATAAAAATATGGATATGAATTTCTTGTAGTTCTTCAAGGTCAGATACAAACAAATGGCCAAGTAGCTCTCAGTTGAATGTGCCATACGTTTGAAGTCAAGATTACCTGGACTTCAACTCTTGTCCTGGGAGCAGGTAGTTATTCTGGGTTTGGTGTCCTTTCTTTGCTTTGTTGTTATGGGCCACTGTTAGCAGATGGACTTCCAAACCAAACTGCCAACCTGCTGCTCATAACGAAATGACAAAAATGACATGTGTTGACCTCTGGTATAGCAGAGAGAGAGAGAGAGAGAGAGAGAGACATGCTTTGCCTCGCTCCACGGTTCGGCCTGCAACAACTTTCCAGCATGAGGCCTGTCAGTGGACCTATACGGGTCCCATGTGAGCCAATCAGGGCTGTTATGTAAGTGTAGGGTGTTTGAAAATGGCCGTGGCCGGCCAGTCGTATATGGCTTGTTGCTGATAATCGGCGGCGTGGCGTGGTGCGGCGTGCGGCTGACAGATGCCTGCTCCAGCTGGTACAGGGGGGGTTTATCGCCCGGTTGGAACGCGGGTCCTCACACCCCTCCACTGTGCTGGCCACCGTCGCCGTGTTTAATGAGTCACGAATTGCCTGTTTGTCTTCTGCTCCCTGCTGTTTCTGCACTCCCGCTTCCAGAACAATCCCTGAAACACATGCTGCTGCGCTCCGCAGAGCAGCCAGACAGGCAGGCTCAGCCAAACTGTTGTAAAGAACAAAGTTGTCATTTTTTATTTCTTCCTTTTTTTGGTCATTTTTTTTTCTTCTTCTTGGGTGTTCATCTAAGAGAGGGATGGCTTGTTCTGTAATAAAGCTGCCTTTTCAGATGCTGTGCCTGACCTCGCCAATATGGCTACCCCGAGAAACCAGTGCCCATTTGAAGCCCCTGACAAATACATAAATGGCTCTATAATTGGGCCGCTTTGTTGTGCGAGGTGCTGGCTCGTCTGAAAGTGCCGTTCAACACTTTGTGGTAAATGGAGTTACATTATGACAACACATGGCAGTTGCTAAAGGACTAGAAACTGGCACACTGATAAGACATAAGCAGGTGGTGTTGACACAGAAATGGTTTGTTTTAAGTCACTAGAAAACCACAATTTGAGTTTTCTGCGACAGCTAAGCAGATCACAAATTCATCTCCAGGCCAGCGACAGAGCTGTGTGACTCTGCAAGAGAGGAAGGATCTGCAGTCCAAGTAAACACACGGAGACGCTTGGATGACCATCAAATGGACCAGAGCGTGCACACACACACACACACACACACACATAGACACAGACACACAAACAGTCACAGAAGGGGTGTTTGTAGCCTGTGTTAGGGGATGTTTTCCAAGCTGCCCAGAGCTTTGCCTTAATCTCACCTGTTTAATCTGCAAGGTTGGGTGGCAGCTTCTGTAACAGGAACAGGTGGCTCAAACAACTGCTGCTGGACAAACTTAGAGAGGCCGTTCTGGAAACATTGATTAAAGCCCCGATCTGATTTTTTCAGCTTATTAATTGGAAATTTATACTTTTATAATTTTGAGGAGAAATACTTTGATGCAAAAGAAGAAACTTTTCCCGCTTCTGAGTTCTTTAATAGGAAGTTTGTCTCCGTTTCATTATTATGGAATATGTTTAAGAACTGGGCTTTGAGTTAGCTTTTTGCACCAGCCACACTATCTATACTATTTGTTGAACTGTGACATTGAATATATGCAAAACCTACACATTCAAAGCATTTTGTCCACCTCCGTAAGATAAACACACACACACGCAGTTACTCAGATCGTCTGACGATCAGAAGAAGCCAGAACTATCCGTGGAATTTTGGCAGCGTCCGGATTCGGCCCAGTGCCGTGAAATCCTCATTTGGCGGGGTTGCTCTTTGTGGCCGGCTCTGGGTCCTCGGAGTGGCATTCTTCTCATTGTACAGGTCACCGAGACAGAGGCGGCCGGCCTGAAAAGATCCTCGGTGGGGGGAAACAATGGCTTAAGGCAGCCCATAAATGTCTCCTGTTCGGCTTCGGCCCATTGACTCTTTGCTTCCCTGCCAAGCAGGGCCCTGTCAGACCAGCCCCTCTCTCTAACAGCTTAATTAGCAGAAAGAACAACAATGTCAGAGCCTGTTTCGACTGAAATAAAAACAAGAAAAGATCCAAAAGCTGCTCTCTCCGCCTCTCATTGTCCCTGTGATAACAGAGCTCGGACTTTTCTGTTCAACTTAGTACAAATAAAACAACATTCCTACACTGTTCCATGAGGAGCATGACAACCGACTGATGGACCAGCAAAGGAGGGGGGGGGGGGAGCTCTCGGCTCTGATCATGTGATTTAAAAAGGATGTTTCTGTTTTACTTTGACACAGTATGTTAGCATTGAGTGCCGACATGAAAACAGGGTGTTTTTTCCGTGAGTTTGCAACTCTTTGAAAGGTGGAGAGATCACCTCCACGTTACAGACGGGTGAATCCGTCATCTGAGGGCTTTGCGCCGAACTCAATATGATTTTCATCTTTCATGACAATGGTGATGGCGATGATGATAATGCAGTTTACATTGTGATGCTAATGCGAGTTCCTGGCGTCACAGGGAGAATGTGGGAGGAGACGCTGCACTTGTGTCCACCACGCTGGCTTTGAACCTCCGACGTCTGACTGACTGATGCATCGCGTCTGACTGAAACACTGCGTCCTTCACTTTGTCCTCCTACTTGCATGTTTCTGTCAATCAGTTGGTTTGATTTTGTTTGTCTGCCTTTCAGTCTCTCTCCTCCCTAGTGTGTTTCCATATAATTATCTATGTCTTGTATGTCTGTACTTTGGCTTGTCTGGTCTTGTTCAGATGCCGTATCCTAAACATAGCCCTCTAGCAACTCTCCATACCTCTACATTTTTTCAATCGGTCTTACCCATTAATCTCCCTGTCCGTTCGTGCCCCATCTTTCCATATCTCCCCGCTGTCCTTTGTTTCTTTTCTTTTATCGGCGGTTCACATCAAACACTGGCACCAGATTGATTCTCATGTGAACAAGGCTGCAGTGGGGGGCCAGGGACCTCTTCCCCGGGCTTTGAAGCCCCTTCACATCCTGTGGACCCCCCCCACAACCGGACACACACACCCTCTTCCCACTCCCACCCCAGTCCACTGTGGAACATTTCAAAACACATTGTCTTTTACTTTGCCATTTTAGAGGCAGACAAACCTAATTTACACAATTTTAAAATACTTGCCTATCATCCGCTGGCACATGTAGCTACACATCTACATTATCGGCATGTGCAATTATCTGACATCTGAGTCTACAGCCATGCCAGCAGCATTGTGAGGCAGGTAGCAGCTAAAATGTAAATCTGAGTCACACAATAAAACAGGGCTCAACCAGGGATTGAAACTGCTTCTATATAATCAGTCAACTCTTTTCCCGCATCTTGTTTACCCTTGTTGAAAACAAGACTGAACAACTTCTGAACCAGAACATGTCAATATATGCTCTCACGCACATGTCTTATATAATGTATAGTTTAAATTAATGTCAGGCTCACGCCTTCATTCCTCAGTGGAGGAAAGGCAGCAGTGGATCCCTTCAAGTGCTTCTCTTGACGTGTTCACCTGCTGTAGAGGTGTAAGTAGGAACATATATCAAACTTAATACACAATTCTATATAAGAATACTAAGAATACTTGCATGAATTAACTCTCATTTACGTTTAATTTTAGCATCCATGGATTCTCTGGACCTAGTGAGCCCTTACCTGTTCAAGCACAAAAGGAGGAACTTTCTGGTCAAGGACGAATTGCGACCAACAGACCTTGATGCTCTGCAGCATTTTGAGACCCGGCCCACTGACATCTTCCTCGTCACGTACCCCAAGTCAGGTCAGTTGTTTTCTATAACTTTCTGCTAAATTCGACACTTTTCCACCTTTTTTATCACACAACTGATTACAAACATACATATCAGGCATTAGTGAATGAAGTGAATGAAAGCGCTGTATAGCGGTAAAATAAAATATATACATTCATCCCTAACAAATTATTTAAATATAGCAAATAAACTTTGATGAATGTGTTAAAATTCTATGAAAATGTATGTATTCCATTGTCCTTAATTAAAATCACATTTTGTTTCAATGACAGATCTTTTTTTATTTTTTTACTCAATGTTATTGTCTTTTTAGGAGCTAGTAACTGTAATTCACAACATATAGTCAATGATATGCAGTGGTACAGTAGTTCCTTTTTCAGCCCTAAGTCAAGTCTGCTGGTCTCTGTCAGGCTAGGACAGCTTGTACCAAACTTGAGAGGCAATGCCCAGGGCAAAAAACTTCCAAAGAGCATTCACTGCTGCTTGTAAAAAAAGCTGTGAGAGTGAATGAATGAAAGAAACTTATGAATGTAAATTATGGCGGCTCAGCTGACACTACCGATCTTTTTAAAAACTCCTCTATTCTGTCATCTAAAACTTGACTGCTGAACAGTCAGAAGACAAATATGTTTTTCAACTCTTTTTCCGGTTTTGGATAAAACATGCAGCAATACTTTGGTTTTTAAGATGAAGAAAGTTAATGTCAGATTAACCATGCACACCCAAACTGTGTCCCAATTACATACTACGAGTGATTTATGAACATGTTTATCTGCAGGAGGACCTTCCAAACCTTTTGTAATGAATTGTTGTAAATTAAAAGTGATTAGATGAGTTCGTTTCCGCTGGTTTATCGTTGGTATAGAGCAGGGGTGTCAAACTCATTTTCACTTTGGGCCACATCAGCATCATGGTTGCCCTCAAAGGGACGGTTGTAAATGTAAGACTGTGTAAATGTAACTACTCCCTAACATATTGGTATGTTTGACACCCCTGGATAGAGCCTTCAAGCATTTTCAAAGGAATGGCAAGCATGTTTTCTCAACTCAACCTTCGCTAAGCCCCGCCCCTCAAGCGCAGACTGGCCAATCATAGCATGGAAACTGTTCTGCTCGATAGACACTCATGCAGTCGTGTAAGATTTTTTAAAACTTCATCTCCAGGTGATGTGGTGGTTCACTTTAACACTGTGATCTGTAGGCTTTAGCTTCTATCTTTATCTGAGTCAGTTTCACATCCTGGATATATCCCTCAAACACATATTGCAGAACTTCTGTCGGCTTCTCTGAAATAGATTTTTTTGTTCTGCAACAACCTGTCATGAGAGTTACAATGTTCAGTTTGAAACTGTTTTGTAGGGCTGCTGATTTAACTTGTAGTTCATGGTGCTGTTGCGTTATTCTGACAGGTGTTTCTATTATTTATTATTTCTACCACATTTATGTCAATGATGGTATAGGCTGAATAACAGAAACAGGCTGGTCTGGTCTGGTATGTTCTTTTTCCTCGGTTGTATTTAAAACATCCTATATTTTATTTGACTCTGCAGGCACAGCATGGATGCAGCAGATCCTGGTCCAGATCATGGATGCTGCCCACCCTGAATCGGGAGAGGATGCTACCAACAGGACAAGAGTTCCTTGGCTGGAGGAGAGAACTGCGGACAACCCTTCCAGAGAAAGGCCTGATCCTCGAATCTTTGGCTCGCATCTCCCCCCCGACATGTTACCTCAGGGAGTGAAAACCAAACAAATCAAAGTCATTTACAATATTCAATTCAATTCAAGCATTTATTTAAGCATCCATCTGTAGCCAAATTCACAAAATACATATATGTTTTTTTGCTCTAGGTTGTGTATGTTTGGAGGAACCCCAAGGATATCCTGGTGTCGCTCTATCACTTTGCCCACAGTTGGGTGTTGCTGGAAACACCTCAGAGCTTTGAGGACTTCTTTCAGCAGTTCCTGGATGGTAATGGTAGGTTCAGTATTACGGGGTTACTTAAGTATATCAGAGTAAGAATACAGAACAGAAAACAGAATAAGTGTTTCACAACTCTGTTTTTGCATCTAATCGTTTGATTTTATTCTAAGATACAACAAGGAGTTGAAATTTGAAATGAGGTATTTGACTTTTCAAATAAAACATCTGTTTGTGTATCTCACTTCATTTGTGTATGGTTGGTAGTATTTAGTTAAGTTTTAGAAAACAAACATTAACCTCACAAATCTTTTCTCCAACAGTTTACATGGGATCTTGGTTTGATCACATCCAAGATTATCACAAAGCACGAGACCAACTGAACATCTATTTTGTGCAATATGAGAACATGTTGAAGGTCAGGAATCTTCTTTTTTCTATTGTATTTTTTTTATAGAACATTTAAATTTCTGTTTTGGACACACATCTTTGATTGGCAGGACCTCAGAGGGGAAGTTGTGAAGCTTTGTGCTTTCCTGGGAAGAGATCTGACAGATGAAGCCATTGATCATGTTATGGAGATGTCCACCTTCAAAAGCATGAAGACCAACCCCAAAGCAAACTACAAGGACTTGGTTGAAACCAACCGCTACAAGACGGAAACCATGCGCAAAGGTTTGTTTCCACTACTTTTGTCATCATTTACAGAGAAGAAACTTACTTTTAATGGTGACAAATGACTAAGCAGCAGACCAGTACAGACGGGTACATCTCGTTTTTTTTTTTTCTGTCTCCGAACAGGTATAGCAGGTGACTGGAAGAATGTCTTCACAGTGGCCCAGAATGACAATTTTGACAACGTGTTCAAGGAGAAGATGAACAACTTGCCGCTGACCTACTGCTGGGAGATTAAAGAATAGCTCCTCTTAAAATCAGCCCCGCCCTCAAGTAAATTCTTAATTTTACAAACTGTCTCAGTGCTGATCACTGTGATTAGTTAAAAGGGTTCAACTTATTTTTTACCATGTATCTTGTGTGCACTGTCCACTTGCTGCTGTGATCCTGTAAATTTCCCCACTGCGGGACTAATAAAGGATTATCTTATCTTATCTTATCTTATCTTATCTTATCTTATCTTATCTTATCTTATCTTATCTTATCTTAAAGAAACTGTCCCTATGAAATGTTGTCATGCAAAGATATGCTTTCCTGAAATTTTAGTAAACTTACCCTTTAACACAAAGCCGAAATAAACGATCAATTAACCATACAAGCAGGGCAATAGATCACTTTAGTAGTGTGTGAGCAGGGCCATAATTCTGTGTTTCTCCTACTATCTAAGGCATGTAAGGCTTGTACTAGGTCAATGTTTTAACCATTTATTTTCTCTAACTGCATCTTTGTTTACCTCTATTTTCTTGTCACTAAAGAGTTTTGAGTTCAAAGAACTTGTAGATGAATATAAGAATTATACACGCATGGTCATTGTGTTGACTTTACACCTCTCGTCTAGCCAGGGCTTTGATGAGCCGTCAATAAATCCACCAGAAACAAGTGATGTTGTGACTCTTTTTTCCAATTGGACGGTCAAGCATGAAGTTCAGGCCTGGGACAGCCTTGTGCCTCACTGCGCCAGTATTGTCAATTTCCTGACTGCATGAAGACATACAACCCACATAACTTCTTTTTTTAACAGCAAGGCTCTTTGAGAGTGTCCGTGGCTGAACCATATTTAACCTTTCTGTGTCAGACCACCCGCTAGTGGCTGGGCCTCTGGCGGCCCATTCACCACCCCACTGGCACCGACAAGCCAGCCGAATATGATATAGAGCTGGACCGCAGACGAACGGCACAATTTATTCCCCACAAAACGCAAACATCTTTAGAAGATGTGTTGTGCACTGCCTCACAATGGCTCTGTAGGCAACAATGCCACAGCAGCAGCATAAATTACCTTCAGTTTGAGGTGGTGGGTTTTATGTAGAGGACATCCATACCCTGCTCTAGTTCCCATGATTTAAAAAAAAAAAAAGCACTTTTTCCCAGGTTATATCACACACAGGGGGTATAGCCGAGTGATTAGGGACCAGCAGAAACTATTGAAAAAGTTCACACGAACCTTCAAATGACATTTTAAAATATTTGGTAAAGTAAACTTGAATATATAAATGATAAAAATGAACAAAGTTATTAGATGGTTAATTCATTACATTAGGATCATTTAAATGTGTTTGGAACAACTAAAGATTATATTCATAATCAATTAATCTGCAGATTTTGTTCTCAATTGTTTTGTCTCTAAAACATTAGGTAATAGCAAAAACAATGCCTGTCATCATTATCTAAAGCCCAGGTTGACATCTTTAACTTTCTTGTTATCCCAAATCATCACAATTGATGAGCTTTGATAGGTATGACAAATTACTTAACTGATTAATCAGTTATCAAAATAATTGCCGATTAATTTTCTGCCAATCGACTAATCGATTCATTTATATTCATTTTAGATGGATGACACATTTTGATTACATATACAAATTTAATTGAGCTATAGTCTAAGGAAATATAGCTATACCTCTGCTAGTTTTAATGCTTAAAGGATATTCTATATTTCAGATTTTGTCAACAAATCTCCCAATAATAGTCCGTCTCTCAGTACCCGGTCTAATCATTAGTACAAATTGAAGATGTAAATCTAAAAAATCTGGTGCTTTTTTCCTATCTTTATTGAAGAGTGTGGTCTTTGAATTTGAGAGCATGACTCATTGATTTCATGCTCAGATTTTTGAATGCTTTCCCTTAAAATCCTGTCCTCACTTAAAGAACGGATTTGGATTTGCTCTGTTTCTGCTCAAACTGTATGTTTATTAATAATAATAATAATAATAACTTTATTTGTATAGCACCTTTAAAAACAGAGTTTACAAAATGCTTTGACAGACAAAGGAAGGCAATAAAACAACAAAAACAGTGAGACCCAACAAAGCAAGACAAACTAAGGATGAATTTAAACCCTAATAAAGCAGTACAATAGATACAACAATAAAACCAATCGATTCGATAAGAACAAACTAATAAATAAAATACATACAAATAAATAATAATTGTATTCCAAAAGTCATAAAGAAAGCAAGGGCAGTAGGCTACATAATTAAGCTGTTGACAGAAGTTGATGAACCCGGTTCTGCTGGTCAGGGACGCTCTCGGAAGTCAAGTGAACGCACCTGCAAGGATGCAGAGATCTTTTCATTGGTCAACACTACACCAGGTATTCTGTTGGTTGGGGGAAGTTGACAGGGTTATTGCATAAGAAAATCTGAGAGCAGACATTTCACAAGCATAGAAGCATCCTGAGTCTAAGAAGTGCTGAAGCTCAAGCACAGGCGGGTGCTTCAGCTTCATGCAACAATATATCTTAACAAAGCATCATATATATATATATATGCAAGAAACAATAAAAAGTGAAAACATACAGTTTGAGCAGAAGCAGATCAAACCCAAGAAAAGCATTACAACATCTAAAAGGGAAATCAATGAGTCATGCTCTCAAATTGAAAAACCATGCTCTCGAATAAAGATAGGAAAAAAGCACCATTCAAAAAAGGTAGTTAATAATTCATTTGTGAAAAAGGCTAAATAATGTCCAAAAACATTCCAAAAACATTACTCAAACAGAAGTAATTTGGGGACAATTGATACACATTTGGAATTTTAGTGGGTATTTACAACAGCAGTGTGGTGTGTGTGGGACTGACTCAAAAGTGTGTAAGCGTGTGTGTTCACTCACTTACACACAAAGAAACAGAGAGAATCACACAGAAGCGGATTAAATAGTGGAGTAATCGACTAAGAATGGGCAGCACTATATATTAGCCAGTGAAAAAGTAAGAACGTTACTTTACTAATAACTCATCAGCAAAAGAAATAAGTTACACAACTCATTCTTTACTTCTGTTAGTCAGCACACATTCTAAAATACAGTTGAACAACTCCAAAACGTGACATCCACACCTCTGCTTATATCCTTCACAATAAGTAAAATATAACCTGACTATCCTTTAAATGTTTGCACAGAGAAAAGACGTGTGTAATCCATGATTCACGCCTCTTGTTATGAAAGTGGTCTAATTTTCCAGTTGCATTTTAATTCATTGGTCAGTCTCTCCAGCTCCTTCTTCATCACCGTGTTGCCTTGTCATGACCTTTGCAGATTGACACTCAGCAGTCCCAGATGACCAGAGGACTGCGGGACAATCCCCGTAGGTTAATAATTACTCCCAGTGCACAGTGAAGGAAGCCTGACCCCAGGCACGGCACAGCAAGGCATGAGCAGCCCACGGCCCCGGTGATAAATGAACGACAGCTACCGTGGCTTCTCTCGCTTGTGTGTTTTGAAAGGAGAGTGGGCAACATACCTTCAAAGTGTTCCCATTTTTGCACAATTGTAGGAGTACAAAGACATGGTGGGAATGAGTGGGCATGTCTGAATGAAGGTTTGAAAGCAAAGGCGCATTGGGAAGGAATTTAAAGCAAACTGTACTTCTCTGCGCATCAACAGTTCTACAAATGATTGTTGATATCAGTGTCCCTCTGATATGTCTATAGAGATGACATATTTGCATTATAACAACTGATCAATGAGGCTTTGTAAAAAAGAGATATTTTTTTCAGGAACTGACCCGGATAAAGACTTTAACTTCCTTTGGTGATTTGTGTGTGTGCATGTGTGTTTGACAGAGAGAATGCCGCATGGAGATGGCAGAGCTGCGTGGAGATGAAAGTACGACAGAGAGAAGAGAGAAAGTCCAGCAGAGAGAAAATGACAGAGCGATGCAGAAGCAGCGAGGCAGAGGCCGTGGCTTTTCTCAGAGATGAACATTAATAATATGACGGGCCACAATAGAAGCGCTGAGATCAGAGAGATCACCTCCATTGTCCTGCCATCTCCTACTGACAGCGACCGCTCTGGTGAGGGAAGAATAAGAAGAATAGAGGAGCATAACCTGGCCGCTCACCATGCCCCTCTTTTTAAGATACATAATGGCCCGTGGTCCTCTGCTACGCCTTTTAAGAGTGTGTTGTATTAAAGCGTGATGTGCAGAGATGTAGAGGTAAAGGTTTCAGCTCAAAGTCAGCACAGACTTATGGTGTGAGTTACTGTGATCTCCGTCTGCTAAATCTGCTACAGAGAGTAGTGCTTTGATTTATTTAACACAAAAGGTACCTGCAGAAAAAATGCAACATTAACGGTGACAAAAAAAACAAATGAGCTTCTAAAACAGCTGCAAAATTAAATAGAATATATTAAGCATTTGGGAGTTCAGGGAATAACTTCCCGATTCTGAGTTTGATTTCATTTAACATCTACGATAAAACATCGAAGTTTCAAATGCATGACCAGCTTGAAATACAAGGTCATTTTTTAAATCAGAAACCCAAACTGCAATAAGTTGTAGAAATGTGTAAAGTGTCTGCAGTACATATGCTAGAACACATCCTTAATGAGGTGCTCTTACTGTGTGTCAGTGTTTTTTAATCTCTGACAGTAGATAGAGTTTAATAAAGATACTGAGTAATAAATTAAACTGCTAATGGTTTTGGTTTTGGGATAGCTGGTATCTTTGTATCACTTTGGACTTTACTTCTGTTTCAAACCTGTTCATTGCCGTTCTCTACCTGTCCATCAATTCCCCACCTGCTCCAGTCACCTGACACCAACCACGACGACTGTATGTGAGAATATTTTTATCATTTTTATCACAATTTTAAATCAAGTTGTTTATAAGATTTTTTTAAAAAGTGTCTGTATCTTGAAACAAGAGATTACATCGTTGGTTATTGCACTACAATTATGAAAAGTAGATTTAAAAAACAATAAGTTTATATATTAAAACTATCACATTACATTTTTTAAGAAGATAAAACTTTGATTTAAGTGTTAAAGATCTTCTTCTTATCTTGCATCATGTTTCAGAAGCTGATATGAACGAAACAGAATCTGTAAAATCTGCAAAATAAAATATAGACAATAATAGATAACTGTCAGATAAATGTAGTGCTATAAAGAGTACAATGTTTCCTTCAGAAATGTGGTAGAGTATACGAGTATAATATAGTACTCAAGTAAAGTACAAGTACCTAAAAACTGTACCTAAGTATGGCACTAAAGAACTTCCCACTACAGCCACAGAGATGATTGTAATCAGCAGAGAATAGAATTAACTGTTATAAAGTGTCATCACAACAAAAACATACATGTAAGCACATCATAAAACACCTGGAACCATTAGTTCAATGAAAAAAGGGAACACTTTAGCTCTGATGCCTTTCATAACATGTTTAATTTGTAGGATGTCCGAGGAGATCTGTACACTACTGAAGTCTCAGCGAGGCCCTGAGGTGCTGCAGAGTATCACTAGGGAAAAGTGGACCAGTGTCAATAGAGCAGAGGTTCAGTGGTCATTAATCATAGGACTGGACAGCATCAGACACAGGTTGGACAGGTCTGGGCCACTGGACTACATCACGTCCTTGACCTTATCTATGCCTTCATCTCCTTTGTTTCGGTGATTTCTTTAGACTTTATTTGTTGCTTTACACCCGTGATTGTAGCATTTTCTTGGTCATTTACTTGCATCTTCATGGATAAAACATGTTGTGTGGAGACATTTTGATTGTTTGATTAACTGCTAATAGAAGACAGGTATTTCTTTTGTTGACAGGACCCTGTATTACAGAGGACAGTTTCCCAATTTAGCTTTTCTGATGTTATTGGCCCCTAAATCAGTGTGAGCCCTAAAGCAACGTTGTTCTAAGATTGGGTCGTGACCTCCAGGTGGGTCACAGGAAGATTAATATGGATTATTTTAGAGGGGTTGCTATCTGAAGCTGAAACATAACACGCTAAGATAATGATGGGAATGTCCCGTCCCATTACTATTCTGTCATCTTTCTTCCATCTGCGTTTCCTCTCCTGATGCTTTCATCTTCATCTTCCTATCTTTCACAAGTGTTTATTCAAAGCGCGATGGACCTAAAGGCTCGCGCACTCAAAGCTCAGCCTTCCATCTAAGCGTAGCCACTTTGGAAAACAAAGAAGATGAATTTGTACAAATCTGAAAGCAAACAGCTGAGATTGTCAGCACCGCGGGAACACGGAAGGGGCCAAGTGAATGATGATGTCGCTTAGCTCGCTGACAGATCACTTAGCGAGCTTCAGAAGGCTGCTCTCAGATTCTCCTCTCCTCTCCAGGGACGGAGCTTTCGTCCAGAACCATTTTTCAGCCAATTTATTTCTTGATGTGGTCTAACCTGGGGCATCTCCCGCTGGGGAGGCTTTATGTGGTGATTAATGACGGGTATTTAGCCCAGGTACCTGGGGGAGCTGGAGCCCATCTGCACAACACTGACAGGTACAACACTGCACTCCAGGACCAGACAGGACAGGTAAGGCCTGCAGCAGACTGGAGAGTGGCAGACAGGTGTGATGAGTGTCACTGTGCCACCCCCAACCGCTGTGACATTGTATTACGTGCTTTGCTGCCTTGTTTAACCAGCTAGAATATAAACGTTGCAGAATTACACAAATTCAAGAACTGTTTTCATTTCTTTCTCCCTCCGTCTCCCTTTATTGTGTGTGTTTCAGATAGTACTTCCAGAGCATCACATGAAAGAGCGAGAGGACCCGCTGGCTGAGGCCAGATGATTTAGACATCTATTATACGCTTGAACGCCTTGTCTTCTTCACTCCATCATAGACCATCCCTCAGCAGAACCGGCCCAGATGCCAGAAGGACCCTAATGAGATTAGTCTGCGGACAGGTTGGTGGCCAGTAGCTGTCACAACTGCTCTGTCTGTGTGTGGAGAGATTAATGTGTGTGTGTGTGTGTGTGTGTGTTTGCATGAAGGCATACTCGTGTGAGCTCACATTCGTGCACGTATGTGATACACAAGTCTGTGTGAGGGAGTGCACGCGGGCTGCCACGTTGATGGTGATTAATGAGCGAGGTAATCCATAGTCTCGTTCTGTCAGTGATAGACACATCAGCGGACCCCCAGAGCCTGATGAACAGACTGTGTAGCTCCATCAGTCAGAGCACGCACACGCACACACACGTGCAGGTAACACAAATATGAAGTGCACACTCCACGTCAGTGCTTGTGACAGACTCCTGGTTGTTCTCCAGTTTATTATTGGATCAGAAAAATCATATTATGCGCAGATAATTGATGATTTATCTAGTTCTACTTTTCTTCTGAAGCATTACTTGTCTTTAACCCATTGGCACAGCTTTGTGGACATACACCTCGACACTAACAGCTAAGACCGTGGTAATACAATGCTAACGATAGGCTGTCCACAAAGCCAGCAGTCTGTGCACAATGCTTGAAACCCTGTGGCCTCAGACTCCTTTGAAGCCCACTGAGATCAAAAAGCAATGGTCCATGGAGCACAGACTAGGTGAGGAGTATGGCCAGAACAAGAGACGAATGGTTGGAAGCAAGGAGGGAGGGATGGAGGACAATGCCTGCAGGACAGGGCCACTGACTTCCGAAGATAAAATCATATTTCGAGGGCAGGCGTCCAAAACTCCCCGTCTGCCTCCGTCTGCCCTCCTGCCTTCCCTCCTTTCTTCTCTGAATATGGACAATGACTGTTTGCGTTTACAGAACCATAAATCAGAGGTGCCCATTGCCACAGAGCAGCTGGCACGTTTGCCAATAATTATAATTATTAATCATGCCGATTTCACGGTCTTCAGCGGGACCGCAGGAGACTGCACGGGACAGGGTGCGGCTGGCGCCTCCGGGACTGCAAAGCAGGCTGGGAAGGGAAGGGAAGGGTGGCCTGCAGGAGAGTGGGGGAGGAGGAGGAGGAGGAGGAGGAAGAGGAGGAGAGCAGTTAGAGATAGAGCTGGAATAGAAGCAGCCAGGATGAAGAATCAGTAGAGCAGGAACACAAATAAAGATAAACTGAGACCATGTTTCATGTAAAGTGTTATTTACTCGATATACACAAACTATTTCACAAGAGCATCAGTTGAAGTTCAAGTCAAGGGAGCAAAAGAAGGAAGTCAGGTGACATTGTTATCGAGCGACAAAGTCTTTGTAAAGGGAATAGATGGCTCAGCGAAACACTGAACATGGGTTTCGTTAGTAACGTCACTTAGTTACAAATAATGTATTTTAATTCGGAGGAATTTTTAGAAACGACTTTGTGCCATCTTCTCCTCCCACGGCTCTCATTTCCATGTTAGTCTCTTCATCGTGCCGGAATATGAAGCTTCAGGTGATCGTTCCGAACATCGAGCCTCTGGAGGACTTGTGTTTAACTACTCGCATTCATTCCAGCAGCTGTTGCCAGTTCCCTCCTCCTACTCAGGCCCTCTGCTAACCAGCTGCCTTCCAGCGCCTGGTAAAGCATTGTGAGGAACTGCCAGCTTCTGTCATCTGCCTTTCACTTCTACAATACTGTAAATACACGGGCGACTGTATAATTAGTCGGTTAATTAGTGGAATATGTTGTTTTCCTTGTTATAGTGTGTGCGTCTTGGGAAGCTTGCCACGTTTGTGTTCCTAAACTTGTGCAAGAATATGTTAATTTGCTTTTGTCTGTGTGTCTATAGTCATACTTTATGTATTCATCAGTGTTCTTACATGTACAGTTCATGTCGCATGCTGGACAGATGGGCGCTGCATGGTTGTGATCAACGGAGACCTGAACCCTGTTGTCCTGATCTCCAGCACAAACCCAACAAATACCATGAGACCTGCAGGGTCCGGCTGTGGTCTGAGGTCAACACATGTCTGTGCTGGCACAAACACACACCGAACAGATGTGTTAAGCAAATCTTGGAACAAATAGCAGCTCAAAGAAATGTCTCGTTTTCTGTTTAAAAGTGGCGTCACTGCTATTGGGGTGGGTATTAAATCCTTTAAGGCAAACTGAGGTTTTAATTCTCCTCCCTTTAGAGTAAGGAAATATAAATAGCGACATAAAGCAGCTCTTGTGCATAATTATAATTTATCAAAAGAGGATGAAATCAGTTACATTAGCGCTGATCACCAGCTACAGTTACTTCTGGTTCAAGTTATTTTCGACACCTGCTTCGTCATCGGCAGCCCTCACACACTCAGGCTTTGTCCAAAATCATTTCCCATTCACAACAATTAAGGTGGTGATTTGACAACAAATGCAGGGAGTGCTATGAAATAAAACTTCAATTTCTTCTTTTGGTAATTTGGGAAACTATTTTTGAATTTCAGTGACTCTAAATTGTTACTGTCTGTTTTAAATTCGGGCAGTGTTAAATCTCTCTCTGTCCTCCTCTCTGTGTCTCCGCAGGAGGGGCGGAAATTGACAGCAGGTTTGATGGATGACCTCCAGCTAACTCTCCTTCTCCATCTCCTCTGCTCTCCGTCCTTCCTTCTCCTCCTCTCTCCGTCCCTCTCCTCTGGCTCTCCTTATCCTCTCCATGCATAACACAGCGTCCCCTGGGCAGGCCCGGACAGGGGGTCGGTCTAGGAGGCCAGACCCAGAAACAAAGCACTCTCTGCCATTCGAATGCCCTCCCCCTGGGCCCCTGTCCTCCAGGGAGAGTGCTCTCTGCTGGGTTGGGGCTGTTAATAAGCTGCTAATGAGGAAACAGACCTCCATTCTCTGCTAACATCAAGACAGATGGACGCACACGACATGTTGGTTTTAAACTTCCTACTAATATGACGGATTAGACGGCAGAAAGGCTCTGATTGGTCCGGGTGGCTGGATCTGGAGGCATCGGAGTTACCTTTTATCAATAATTAAAGTAACTTTCATTTTAAGAAATTAAAAAAGCAATATCATTGTTTGGTTTTTCTGAATGTTTTCTCATTTTTCTAGCTGCCTTATCGCAGAACCAGGCCCACCGTTGCTCCAGGAGAAACTGGGAGAAAGTTTTCATCAGCACCTTTTACACATCATGGTTTCCTTTTTTTTTTACTATCAGCCAGTATTGATGAAGACCAGAAAAGCCGTAGAAGGCACCCACAAGGATAAAAGTTTAAAACAGAGGTGAATAGCTCAATTAAATTAAGTATGTTAATAATGGTTTCCAGAAAGCATATTTTACAAACTCCCTTCAACATCACAGTTTGTTTCCATGTGTCTTTGCCCTCACACACTCTCTCTTCACCTCTGCATAGCCTCCTTTCTCTCAGCGTGGTGGAGGAAGTGGCATGCTGTAAACTCTGCAGGCCAGATGTGATCCAAAGAGACAACTGATGGTATTAAAGACACCAACAGAACTAGGAAGTGTGCCTTTTCAAACTCTGCATTGTCTACTGAGGTCCATCAGTGCAACAGGAGGACTGACAGGAGGTCCGTACTGAAGTGCCACGCTCGCATTGAAGCCCCATCCCCTCTCTGTCTCGACAGGAGGCCCATGCAGTGCTGCCTGTGCCAGGCAGGCAGCCTGGCTGTGTCTAGCGGTGGGAGGCATTACAGATAGGTATTGATATGGATTTCTCTCCAGTAGGCCCCAGCAGAGAGCCCGGGGACTGTTAATCTGTTAATAGGCCTCTAACGGGATGACCAGCCCGTGGACGGCCCACACCGACCCCCCAGCACTTGTGGAGAAGGGGAGATGATAACAGATGGAGGGGGAGGGAGGGGGGGTTTTCTGTGTCCTGTTTGACGGACAGACGGAGAAAGGTGGTGATGAGCTGGGGGTGCGTTGGGGGTGAGTGACAGGTCTTGGTGGGGCACCAGAAAGCGACAGTGCTCATGTGTTGGTGTATTTGCTGAGGGCAACTTTTCCTTCCTGTGACACCTGTTAAGATAGTTTGAATACATGTTCGGGGAATATTTTACAAGTTGAAATTACAATTCAGACTTTTGAGAGGTTTGCATGCTGGTTCTGCTGCAAATGGGGAAAATACACTCAATGTGTTTACATTCATCTGCTTGTGTTTTCCTTTGATCTCTTTAGGCCCCTTTTTTACTTTGTTTTAAATGTGCTTTTTACAACTAGATCAAGACAGAGTTAAAGCAGAACTCCACTGACATCAAAGTCTGTTTGCAGTTCTTACTTATGTCACCCAACTTAACAAAACAGGTCAAAATAGAAAAGAATAATGTTTTTTTTGTTTTGCAGCGCAGTTAACGTGCACCTACTCAAATTAACCGGAGGTTTTGCAGTGCAGTTAATAACATTAACCGGTAGTTTTAAAGTGCCATTTGCAAGGTAAAAGTCTGCAATGTCGGTCCCTCTGAGTCGCCATGTTGAGCAACAAGTAGTTGCTCGGTGTAACAAGGTTGGCTTCACAAAAGTTGAGAAACAGAAGCCTATAAGTGAAAACAGTCGCTGAAGTCAAGCCGTGACAGATGACAGTGAAACGGTTTCTCTGCAGAAGCCACTAGAATGACAGAAAGGCCCGTTTCATCTGAATAAGTCACACGTCACATGCTTTGTGGTAGGATCCTGCCGTCACCAGCTCATACATACAACATACTTAGAGAGTCTGACTCATCAGACCCTGACAGATCAGACCTCCATCTGATCTGAACTCAAAACAAAGTTCACTGACAAATGTTCCCTATTGTCATCAAACACTGACATAGCAGTTATTTAAAACTGTGAGGAATTCCCACATAAGGGCAAATACTCATGATGACAGTTTTCTTTGGTTTAAATGGATTTGTTTTTAATTTTTCATATCCATCTAAATGTTGCATTTGTTTTGCTATTCAAAGGCGAACTAAAGTTGCAGTGAATTCTCTTGTGTTTGTTGTGTTTATGGTTATTGCACTTACAGCGAGGTGTACTTACCCATGAGTGGGTTACAGTTGGTAGCTACTACTGCATATGTGAGAAAGTTGTAAAAAGCCATTTGCGGCTCCATAGAGAGCTAGTTAAAGCCTGATAAATGCCTACGAGTGACGTCAAATATGGGGGTTTGGAGTTAGAGAGAAGTGAACTCACCAGACCTCCGTAGCCCGCTCTTCATCTCTGCTTGAAGCTAGCGGCTCAAGGCTACATTAGCATCACACTGTTGAATCACGTCTCATCTTTTCGTGGTCAAATTGCAGTGTATGGTGCCGAGTTTCAACAAGGGCGGAAAAGTGTGTGGAACCAAAAATACAATATTGTGTGTAACTTCACAATATTAAATGTGTATTTTCTGTTTAAAGAGTAACCCATCTTTTCAGTGGTTCCTCTCCAGTCTGATGTGGAGCTCACAGCTGATGTCTGGTTCATTTACATGACGTAAGGAAGCGCTTGTTGTTAGGTGTCACTCTCTCGTTCAACTTAACCCAACGTTAAATCTCATTTTCAGTTAATGAAAGTGATGTGTGACTCTTGTCATGCGGTAGACGACTGCTGTAGTGCTGCTTTTTTCACAGTCAAATACAGTTTTTCCTATTTGAATATATATATATATATTTAAATTAAGAATATTCGTTGGCAGCCCTATAGCAAACCCTGTTTTTCTGCTTTCCATTAAGCCATTTTGCTCAGCAAGTATAAGCTGAGGCTTTGCCTGTGTATTGCATTACCCCGAAAAACTGTGATGAAGTGTTGTGTACTGCTCCTCGACTGCAACAGGGTTGTGGATAGCTTGGCCATTGTCCCCGGTGGTAGTTAGTGTCATGGTTACCAGCTGCTAGATTCCAGTGCAGCATCCAGTGGCTATTAGCTCAGCATCTGCTGCTGCTGACATTTTCAATATAGCAAATCAGAGCAGTGCTGCTTCATGACACTGTGTACGAGAGAGAAAGATATCTGCAAAAAGCTATTTTCACTTTTTTTTCTTTGTGTGTCTGTGTTTACCATATCTTCATACTGACTGTACTGTTAAAAACAATGTATATAATCTTCCTAATTTAGATCCACATTTCGAATTATTTCTTTAACTTCATAACACTGAACCACAAATCTCACACCCACCTTATAGTTGCACCCGGTTTCACCAAGAATAGGTTTTATTGATACTTATTTATTATGGAATTTTAAATGTATATGTAGTACGGCTGTCACTTTTCAATCTAAATTAAAACTTTAGTTAAAATGTATTTTAATTCCCTATCCGCTGGACCTATTGCATTTTTATTGAGCTATCATTAAACTAAGCTAATAAATAAAAGCTGAAGTAGTGTGAGGAAGTGCAGTATTTTAGTTTCCACAACTTTGTTAAAAGCAGCTGCCTTACTCACAAAAACAGTGAATCTGCTGTCACCTGTTAGCTCAGTGAAGTAGAAACAAGTCGAGCAACGTCAAGTCTGCAACCTCGTCTGACTGCTTACTTTATGTCATGAAATCCTCAACCGTCTTCGCCAGAAGCTCGTAAAAAACAATAAGACAGCAAGATTGATATGTAAAGGCACGTTGCCCGTACGCATACAGTTTCGGGAGGAGTTTTTCAGGGGAACTGGAGCCACAGTATATAATTTCAGATCGCACCACAATCTCAAGGCACATATTTCAGACATTTGACAGCAGGTAGACACTCTCTCGTGGGGGTGGGGAGGATTTTAAGGTAAAAGGGTTGAGTTTGACTTCATTTGAACAAATAAGGTGTTAAATAGAATTATAATCATTCATTTCCATTGCCATATTATTCTATTATTAAAAACAGAAAAAGGCATTCCTGACAGAAATACGAAAAGGGAAAATGGAGAAATGAAATCACCGTCAGGAGTTGCTTCATTCAGGCTTGTTTCAACAACAACATAACAGCAACATAATAGAAACAATCAATATTTTTGACAACTGTATTCCATAACCATGAAAGGAGAAAGGACCATATACACTCTGACAATCTGTTCAAACATCATAAAGAAGCAGACAAGAAAATGAAAAATTTAGAATGGAACTTCAGATTAGTTCAGGGAGAGCTAACTCAAAAATGATCTGCAAGAAATAACAGAAAACCTCTTTTCTTCGTCCCCCCTATAAAATATTCAAGCTTGTCGTTGCTTTAATCATCTGTGATTAGATTTGTAAATGTGTTTGTGTCCCGCCTTGTTTGGTTTGATTTTATTTTACAGAACTTTGCTGTGATGTGCTGTAAAAATCTAGTTATTCTTTGAAATATGCCGTAGTCAAGCATGAAATTACTCTCTGGTAACAGAAGGGTTCCTCTCTCTCTCATGCACACACACACACACACACACACACACACACACACACACACACACCATCACACATTTTAAATGGTTTATCTGAAACCTCCGATTAAAGTGAGACACAAAAGATTCAAATACTGCAGATGTTCAACCAGGTTTAATGACATGTATGAATTTAAAGATCATCGTTTCCAGCAAACAACTACCTACTGCAGCACGCACGCACACACACACACACACACACGCACGCACACATCCCCAGGCCTATCACTGTGTCCTGTCTGATTGGGTGAGGTCTCGAGGGAGTCATTAAGTACAAAGCGTTAACATCTGCCAGACATTACTGAGCCAGAGCAGTTTTGATTTGTCCATATGATGACTCTGGCCCATACAGACATTTGTGTGTGTGTGTGCCCACTGCTGCTGTCACTTCTGGTTTCACACCCATGATAATGCCTGTTTATAATTAGAGCTGTGCTTTCCTCGTGTGTTTCCATCTCCGCGACGCTGCCGCGTTCACACCACTTAGACTCGCCAAGCGGCCGGGGCTGGCCGTCTTCACGGCAGCATGGCGAGATCTTTTTTTTTTTCTTTCTCAGTGATCTTCGTGCCGAGGTGCTTTTTGGTGAACCTAAATTTCTGCTTTTGCTTTGCTTTGCGTAGAACAGATGCCTTTCCAGCTGCAGGGCTTCTGTTCCTTGATTGATCCTCAGGCCTCACCGACTGTCTGGCAGCAGCAATAAACTTGCTTAATATTATTAAAACGTGAAAACATTGTACGGTATTATTAGATGCTGTGTAGTAGAGAGAGAAAGTCCGCTCTGAACCCAAACGTCAGTTTCCAGATTGAAAGAAGCCAGAAGGATGTTTCATAAACGTGACTCGAGAGTCTAAATGGCACAGTGCCGATAAATAAAACAGGAAGAAGTTCAGAGAGCTATAATCACTGTAATCACAGTTTTAGCATGTTCCTGGATGGCCATCATGTTAGTGGTTAACTCACCAGCTATAGTGACCCTTTAAGAAGGAGAAAATAAATCAAATCATACATGTTATCAGGTTTCTGTGTCTCTATAGTTCTGGCTTGTTTGTTTTTCATCGCCTTTGTATTTTTTACATTCATATACCATATTAAATGTCTCTTAGTGTTTTTTTATGGGCTACTAAAAGGTGAATTTCCCGTAGAGAGGCCATTACATGAAGTGAAGAGACACTATTCATATCAGAAGAGTATGGCGGTGTACATTATACACACAGACACACACACACACACCTCACAGATCTCTGAGGTGAAATAATGTGTGTCTCTCTTTGCCCTCTCCACCAAGAACCACCCGCGTCCAGAACATCAGAACGTGTTGACGCGTTATTTACATGTTTGTTTGTTCTCCGACAAGCTGTCTGGGTGTTGTTAACGTTGATATTGATCAAAATCACCAACTGCGTTGGATTCCGCCTGGCAGCGCCATCAATGAGGTCCGAACGTGCCAGCTGAATCCGGGCCAGAGGGAGGAGGCTAATGTCTGCTTTAACATCACCGCCAGCTCACAGAGAGGGTTAGGTAGCGGGCTAACGCCTGGGTTAACAGCATTGCCAGATCACATGCTCAGAGACAGACCTGATGAAGTGTAATGAAAAGGTTTGATATCCTCAGAGAAACCTTAAAGGGGATTGAGTTTCTTTGTTGAAGACCTTTGCAGTTATACCTTTTATCAGGTCAGCTGGCAGGTGGAAGCGTGACATCTGGACAGGGAGAGTGATCTATACGTTACTTCTGCTGCCAACTGATGCACGACAGACAGGAAGGTTAGACTGGCTGTAGGGTGTAGACGTGGGCCGATGCCAAGCCACGTACCTCCAGTCGGAGGGGTGTAATGTCTGTTTTTACACCGCTGCCAACAGAGATGTAAGTGCGATTCCCAAAGGCCTGTTTGAATCCCTCTTCTTTTCAGTTCACTTACAAAAGAAAGTAAAAGCTAAAAAGAAGGGTCACGTCAAGCCAGTCATTCATTTTAAAGACAGTGTTCTTCTTTTGCTACAAGTGAGATACCATTTGAATTCAAAAAAGCAACGTGTGGATGCTTTTATGCTAAAATGTATGGTCACAGAAAATTTTGTATTTCCTGATTGTCTTGCTGTTGTTTATTTAATTGCCTCCACTGCTTCACCAGCTAACTGCCGGCCACACTGCCTGCTTGAGCACGTGTGTGTGTGTGTGTGTGTGTGTGCGTCGAGGAACCTCTTGCTTTTTATTTCAGCGGCCATGTTAACAGTTTAGAGCAGCCACACCGTCTGCATGAGCGACGTGCGCACTGTTCACTGCAACAATAGACGATGAAAATGTTGACAGTATATTGACATCATACCAGCAACATTACTACAGTTTTGATGTCCATATCTGCAGAACATGTCACAGAACATATTATTCATTTTGAACACTCGCTGTTTCCGTTTAAAAATAAAAAGCACTCCGGCTTCTTTCCCTTAATTTGTTGACAAAAGGCTTTTAATGTGAAATATTTGCAGGACAGTGTCAAGGAAAAATCTGTGACTTGATCGGCTCTTTAAATTGGTGGTTGTTTCTCAGCCATTACGCGGAAGATATTGAGTTTGACTGAGTGAGAGCGTGTGCAGGGGAGGAGGAGCTGCACAGCGTTTGCATGAGCAGTGCTTGATACTGCGTCAAGGGCCTTTCACACAGAACCCGGCAACTGCGCTCTGAAAGCCATTATTTCTTATTGCTTGCCCGGCACCACGAAGGCTTTTTTGCTGCACCGAGCACAGCGTTTAATACACAAGTTTAAAAGTGACTATCGGGGAGGAACTTCATAGCCTGAGGTGACCCGGGCTAAGCTAGTCTGGAACCTTGTTTATGAAACAGAGTTTCCATTAAGTCATGCATAAGACGTTGTGATTTATGAAATGTATATCTATAGAAATAGCCTCTTTACCTATTCAAGACTTTATAAGATGATGGTCAGTAAAAATGGTCAGGAACGTTCATTTACGCACAAATTCGCTCTTCTCGTGATTTTGTAGTGGGAATTGGGTCCCAATGGTTTGTCATTTTTGGAACTTGTGTCCCCTGAAAAAAACTTTAGGAAACACTGCAATGAGGGATTAGGGACATTACAGGAGTGCTCACTTTTAGTTTTACCTCCAGATAAAATGGTTTAGTGTACAGTATATAATCTAACTGCTAGTTTGTACAATATTATTAAAACAGAAAGAAATTATGATAAAAACTACAACAAAAAGAAGCACCTGAGCTGTAAATAAGCAGATTTATCCTTAAACTCTCACTGGTAGAACTGACTACAAACAAACTTTAATTAAAATGAGGATGATTTGATCACAGCGTTCCTTTTTGCTTTTGGTAATTGGCTGTGATATCATCCCGATAACACACTCTGAAATGTCCTGATATAGAAAATAATGGACTCTCCTCCTTATCTCTCACAGCTCATCACATATTTTCCCTTATGTAAAAACCAGATGGTTAGATTCAGTCTCAAGTTGCTTGAAAGTGTCGACAATGAAAGCAATTTCACGGCAGGCAAAGGCAAAGTGGGATTTGTCCGCTTTAATGACCATCAACCTCTAAAAGCATTTAGTGTATCGACCACAGAAGGACGCCACGTCGCCTTCAAAGCCAAAACAACTTGGTCCACATTCAAACTCCCTTCATTTCAGAACTTTTCCCGTCTCCTGTTTTTCATTTTGTCGTCAGTGAAGGAACATAATCAAACACGTTTTTTAATTTCATTTTGGACCGGGCCGTACAAAGAGGTGGTCTGATCTCTCTATTTGTGTTGTCTGTTCTTGGCTTCAGTCGTGGCTCTCTCTCCTCACGACCATGTTTCACTTTGTCGCCCGACTCTCCCCGCTGAGAGGGGACTGTCACCCAGCGCTGTGCCAGGCCCCGAGCTGGCTCACACACACACACACACACACACACACACAATATTCTCTCCGTCTCCCATATTTAAGAGGGGAAAAAAAGTTCTCTTGCTCAGTTTTTCCCCGTGTCATCTTGCTGAGAGACTCGTTCCTCTGGCCAGATTTGAAGCATGTGGTGGCCAGAGATTCAGATAGATATATCTCTCCCGTTAACATCTGCTCCCCTGGCCTGCTCTGCTTTTTCCAGAAGGCCACCACACACACACACACACACACACACACACACACACACACGTTGCGGTTCATCCATGGTCGACAATCAAGGACAGTTGGTTTTGAGCAGTGTCAGGACAGTTAGACTCTCACGGGGAGTCTCCAAACTACAGGCAACTGGCACACAGACAAACACTCAGAGAGCACATTTACGGCCAAACACTGAACACCATCTGTCAGTCACTGTAGGAGGATATTACCGCTCACACACACACACACACACACACACACACACACACACACACACACACATAAAGGCACTTTTTGTCTGGCTGAATCTGTGTTTATTACACCAAATTTCACACCAAAACTGGCTTGTGTGTGTGTGTGTGTGTGGACAAATGAAAGTGCGAGTGTGTGTATTTGTGTGCGCACTAGTTCGTCTTCTTGTGCATATTTTGCCTGCTGTGTAAACACAGCATGTCCGTTTTGTCAGGAAGGTTGTCTGTGTGTTGTATTTTCTTCATTTTACAGGCCAATAATTGATAATATTGACAGTGATCGTGCTCACGTGGTAATGTACTGGAGGAAGAACTCAGATGTTTTACCAGTTAAAGTCCTGTATTCAAAAAAAGTATTTTCAGCAAATTAGACTTACAGTATCAAAAGTAAAAGTTTTAATGATAATATATTATTAGAAATATGATATTTAGGGATGCAACACATTCATTTTTTTTCTGATGAATCTTCTGTATTTTTCAATTAGTTGGTTAATTGTTTTTAGTATGTAAAAATGTACATTAAATTTAATTGTATACAATTCAAAAAGCACCAAATACTCACAAATTAGAAGCTATTCATTCACTCATTTGTTGGTGATAAATATTCTGTCAACTGACCAATTCATATAAGTGTATGGTGATTATTATTATTATTATTATTATTGATGCATGCAATGTGTCAGCTGCATTTTAATGCTGCAGTTGATCAAGGAGGTAGTTCCATCTGTTTTTCTAAACTGTGAGGCAGTGATGGAATATAAGTTTGTATCAGAATGAAAAGTATAAAATGTACCTCTGAAATGTAGTATAATAGTAGTACAACATAAACTACTAAAGTAAAGTACCTCAGAATTGTACTTAACTACAGTACTTGAGTAAATGTACTTGATTTTTTAGGTCTGAAATGACTTATTGTTTCATAAAAGACTTTTACAGATGGGAGCTTTATTTGAATTTTAGGGTAAGAATAACACCTTATTAAATCAAGTTAATTTTTTCCCATTGTGTTTGAAAGCCCCATCATGACAGATGATACAACCAGCCCCAAACAATAACGCACATGGATGTCATTCTGTAGCCCCATCCTCTCACTTCCCCGCGACCCTGCATGGACAAAGGGAAGTGTCAACACCACCTCTCTAAATGCACAATTAACATGCAAATGAGCTCAGTCGCTAATGGCGATGGCAAAGCGCTCTTATGATGGAAATATGCTTTCTGTTTTGGCAGTATGGGTTAAACATTAGCCCGTGGAATCAGCTGAGGACAGGAGGGCAGAGGGCCCCGGGGCTTCCCTCAGGGTAAGAGGAGAGGGAGTGATAGAGAGAGCTACACACTGAGAGGGAATGGCCTCTGCACCTGCTTCACTGACTATGAAGCCACACCACACACACACACACACACAGAGCACGACCAGGCCGTTATAATCAGCCTCGTTCAGGCTGTCAGCCCGGTCAATAACTTATCCCCTCAACTGCTTTTGTTCTAGCAGCAGCTCGGCTGATGCGGCCGCTGCCCCTTATTCAACTGAAATTTATTTTCAATTGCTGGCCTCGGGCTCCGGCCCTGCCGAAGCACGTTGACCGAGCAAATACACAAACCAGCAGTCCACCGCTACACACTTCAGGCAGGACTCTTCAGATTGAACGCAGCAACAGTCGGCGATTGCCAAATGAGATGTTTGTACAAACTCATCGTTATAAAAGCGTGACATGCCCCTACTGTTTGTGCATGTCTGACTAAAAGTCTTATGTTTGCAGCTTTGTAATGTGCAATAGAGCTGGCAAACAGATCAGTGTGTTTTAATTAAAACAACTTCACAGATTTCAGGTTTTGAAGTCAGATTTGGGAAAAGGCAGCTCGGTCACAAGGACACCGAGCGAGGCAGACGCCTTGTTAGCGTCTGTGTCCAAAGGCCTGTTAGTGTGTGCATGTTTGTGCGTGTGTGTGTGTGTGTGTGTGTGTGTGTGTGTGTGTGTGTGTGTAGAGGCTGCACAAAGCAGTGTTGCTCTAAGTGATGAACCCCGAGTGGCTAACAGGTGTGTGCTCTGTAAAAGGGCCGGTCGTTTGTCAAGCCTCTTGAAAAGAGGAGCTGATGTCCACGAGTCCATTCAGTCATCGCTGACCGGCCTGAAAACCAAAAACACAGGCAGTATTATTTATAAATGGAGTATAGACAGTTCTGTTTTAAATCTGAACAGTTTAATAGACTGTTTTCAATGTACTACAATATGTTCTTATGCCTGTGATGGTTTTGTTATCAGTATGCTGTGTTGTGTTTTTGCACAATGAGCTCACCAAGGCAGGTGTTGTAATAAAGTTAACTCAACTCATTTATTTTGGCTTATTTATTCATGTATTCACTCGTGATCCATCTTTGAGGTTTTGATGCAAAATAAGTGGAAAGAAAAAGACAGAGAAAAATGTAGAAGTGCCAAATACGTGCTAAAAATGCTTCTTCTGTTAAACTGCCACTGGTAATAAAATACCTCAAATACCTGTGAAACAACAACATATCCCATTTAATAGCTATTTTTCACAGGATATATTATAAAGGAAATAGAGGCTGTTTTGTACTTGGTTTCATTTGTTATGTTGCGTCATTATGATCAACTTTCTGTCTTTGCTTGGCGTCCCTTTTGAAAAGGAATAATCTGAATCTCAGTGGGATTATAGGTAGAAGTAAATAAGAGACTAATGAGTATACTTTTTGTGAACCCTGCCTGGAAGATAATCCCCGTCATTATGATGAACACAGTGGCAGAAAAAAAGCCATAATTCAACCATTGTTAGCAAGAGTTTGATTACTTGTTCATTTAGTCGTAGGCTTTTAGCTTAATTACAGTAGAAAAATCTTAAATTTCAGAGTGCAAACCAGTAGCAATAAATACTCCTGTTACCATATGGTCATCAACCAAACTGCAAGATTTACAACCCCAGAATGAAAACCGAGAAGACAGTGATTTACATTTGTCTTGTGCGTGTTATTTGCATGTGCATGAGTGTTTTGTGCGTTATGTTGTGGTTTACTTACAAATGATCCCCCTCCATGAATGTAACAGTGCTTTATGGCAGCAGCAGCAGCAGCAGCAGTTGTCTCTGCTTTGCTCAGCTCCTAATTAGCCAGAATTAAGAAGTATTCCTCGGCCCATTGAGGAGTCCATTTCCTTTGAAATCAGAGCATAATAAACCTTAAGTAATTACCCCAACTCATGACTATTAACTCGCAAACCGCCAGCTTCCCTTGACAACATCCTCCTCAGTGTTGTGTGGTTAAAAGGCCATTGCAGCTACCCAGTTATTTACATCCCATCTGGCAGCCCGCGAGGGACACACAGGCTATACTCATTCCTAAAGACAAAAAACGAAGAAGTGTAAAATGAACTCTTTCACTCTTTCTCAACTTAGCCACAGAACTTGTGTTTTCTTCCCTCCAAAATAAGTTACAAAAGGGCTTCATCGCCTCCTTTTCTTTTTCTCTCTTTCTTTATTTCTTTTTTTTTAATCCACACACACTCATTTGCATGTGCCGAGGCCGAGGAGGGGGTCTGAATGTATAATCTTCTTGCATTTAGTAGCCTGTAATCCCGACGCCTTTCTGTGATGTGATTTTCTCCTCTTGGTCCCCCATGAACAATTAACTTGTAATCTCCACAAACATACATTCTGTCGCTGCAGAGATGAGACGGTGAAACACCCAAGGGACCCGGCGGACAAACTGCTCTGCGCTCCCCGAGGCGGATCACTTTCTAGCTGTTACATGGAACAATTCAACTGGGCTCTATTAGGATGCAGCCAAGTCCCCTCATTTCATCCTCATTTCCCCTCTCTTTAACATTTGTTCTAGCTGCTCGGAAATGTTAAATAAATGCAGCCCGACCATGACCGTGTTTTAACTCATCAGCTGGTGTTTTTGTGCACAGAGGAGAAATAAAATTACAGGTTGACATCATATCAGATTTTTGTTTTAAAGTGTCTTGTGGTTGCAGGGAATCAACCTGTATAGCTTCCGGGCTTTCCGAGCTGTGTCCAAAATGTTCATTTTAATAGACAGAAAAACATCCTTAAAGTTCTGCTATTTTCATTTATACCCAGGAAAATTATATTTAGGTTAGAGTAATTTAAAGGGAAAAATACAAGGGTACATTTTGTCCACTCACTTGTAGTTTTCCTTTTTCATATTTTGTCGATAATCAACATATTTGACCGATTTCTTGTAAAATGCTACTGTATTCTGCTAAATGTAATTATCTTCGTTTATTTCAAATAACGTTCAGTAGAACTATAGAGTTTGTGAAAGTTAACACGTCGTTACTTTTTTCAACAGAGGCCTCGCTGTAATTTGAAATGCCACAAAAATATTTTCAATTGTTTTTACAACTGAAAAATGTGAGAGAATTTAATACTTTTTGACTGAAATAAAGGAATCAAATTTTTGGGATAAATGTTTGCTTTCATTTGAAAATAAAAATATGTTTTGAGGCTTTAGCTGTCAATGTGCTTAAAAATAAGTAAATGAATACGTTAAAATGTACCTGTACTAGACTTCAGGAAATGTAAATTATCGATAGGACAAATATTGTTAGTGAGTGTTTAAGAGTGACATTTAAAAAAAAAGAGGAGAAGACAGTGAGATATGATCCATAATTTCAGTTTTATTGAAATTTCATCCAGGGACGCTGGGTGATAATAAATATTTCATCAATCATCAACAATGTACAAAAATAAAGACACAGGGTCTCTGGGCATAACAAATTCAGTTCAGCAAAAACAATCATGCTGTGATAATTACACCATCATGCAAAAAAAGAGAAGAAAAAACAACAACAAATGGACATACAGTAAGCCACGAAATAAAAATAAATCTAAAGAATTTTAAAACAAATTTCCACGGTGGCAGAGTCATTTTAGCCAAACACATGAATGTCACTATTGTCATTTACAACTCAAGTTTAAAATCCTTGGTACAAGGCACAGAGAGCATTCTTCGTTTTCACAAAATAACGCCTGATACAGAAAAAGGTCAAATGAAATCAACATGTCCATGCACCTTTCACATTGTGGCGTGGAACTAAAACTCAGTCAGACACGAGAGGATCGTGGCATCTTGTTGCATGACGCACAACTTTTTCTTTTTACCTTCAATTGGAAAAGTCATCAGTCTTTATAAGTCCTTGTTACAAGGAGGAAAATAACGTTTTTTTTCTCATAAGCCCAACAAGAAAACAGACTAAACAACAACATGCACAAGTGATGCCAACTCCACCCTCATGCCCTGAATTCTCTATTTACAAACATCGTTACATCTCTCAGTCTCCGCGTGTCTGTCAGACCATCATTTCATCAGGTCCTTGCCATCCACTGTGAGTCTCGTGAGGCCGGCAGTGCTGATGGGGATGTGTGGAGGAGGGGGCATCTGGCAGATGGGGCAGGGACACGGCAGTCCGGCCCAATGCGGGAAGCCGGGGCCCAGCTGCATGGGCTGGGGCCCAACCGGGGAGCCCTTCATCAGGGCGTGGGGTGCTCGGATGGACGTGAGCCCCGGCAGCGCGCTCGACAGAGTGGTGGAGGTTGTCAGCCCGCTCGCGAGGAGAGGGTGCACCTGGTGCGCGGCGGCTGCGGCGGCGGCAGCGGCTGCAGCGGCGGGGTGTCCGGGGTGTCCACCTGCACCGGCGCCGTGCGCCACGGTGCCGCAGTGGAAAGCTGAGTTGTGCCCTCCGTAAATGTCCCCCACCAGCCGCTTCATCTCGTCCAAGGAGCTGTTGAGCATCAGGATGTAGTTCCTGGCGAGAAGGAGCGTGGCGATCTTAGACAACTTCCGCACCGAGGGCCCGTGCGCGTAGGGCATCACCTCGCGCAAGCCGTCCATGGCCAGGTTGAGGTCGTGCATGCGCTTCCGCTCCCGACCGTTAATCTTGAGACGGAGGTGGTACATTTCCTCCTCGGTGACTTGTTTCTTAAGTTTGAACTTGTCTCTGCTGCTGCTGCTGCTGCTGCTGCTACTGCTGCTGCTTCCTACTGACTTGGGGTCTCCAGACCTCAGGAGATCGCTGGCGCTCAGCTTCTGGCGCAGCTCTGCGCTCTGCGTAGATGAGGAAACGGAGGAGCCAACGTGGTGATGATGGTGGTGCGGATGGTGGTCTCTGAGAGACATAACGTCCATGTCCGGTGAAGAGGCTCTGCTGCTCGGGCTGGAGTCTGAATTCATTTTATGGGTTCGCTTCCGAGGTTGTTGGGTAGGAGGTCGCTGCTGGCTTCCTCCCTCTCTCTCTCCCTCCCCCCCCCCCCCCCTCTCTCTCTCTCTCTCTCTCTCTCTCACACTTCTTCCCTCTCTCTTGTTGGAGCCTTCAGTCGCTCTGGTCACCTGATGTTGTCTGTATCCCTCCTGTCCCACGCTGCTGTCCCTCTTATCACATCGGTGTCCACTTTGCCTCTGCCGACTTGCTCTCTTCTCTCTCTCTCTCTCTCTCTCTCTCTCTCTCTCTCTCTCTCTCTCTCTCTCTCTCTCTCTCTCTCTCTCTCTCTCTCTATCTCTCTCTCTCTATATATCTGTCTCTGTGTGTCTCTGCGGTGAGGAGGACACTGATATAGGCTATTTATACACGCGGGGAAACAAAAGCAGCTTTCCTATTCATAACGCCTAGTTAGGAGGATGACGTGCCCGTTAGAAAGGGGGCGGTGTGCTTTGACCGCGGTGCGCAACCATTCACTGCCATTGTCAGGACACCGTTGGGGGGCACAGTGCGCCTCTTCTTCTTCTCTTCTTTTTTTTCTCCTCTTCTTCTCTTTCTTATCTCCTCTCCTCTCGTGGAACAGCAAGTTGCTCTTCCTGGGACAAACTGGTCAGTTTTGAAAATTGCTTCTTTTATACCATTTTTTGTAAAACTTATACATGTTGTTTGGAGAACCTCCTGTACACTTTATATTTAAAAAGTGAAACACTACATTGGTTTCGGACTGCCTTGTCTGCTGAGATTTTTTTCGAGCTGCGTAATGTGAATTTTACGCACAAAATAATTGTTATAACCTCGCGCAATATGTTTTTTTTTTTATTATTATTTCACAGATTTTGACATAAAATTGTTGATGAACTGCACTATTAGGAGGAGGAGAGACTGTGATCTGTTAAAAAAAAACTTCCATTCTCTCACACTAATCTTAAACTAAAGTGTCAGTTCGGCCGCTGGTTGCCTGAGGGAATGGGGAGGAATGGGAAGGGAAATTGCTTTCCCATTCAGCGGCTCCTGCGGCCGCAGGGGTGCGCGGCCTCCGCTGGGACAGAGGTAACATGCCCGCTCCGACACTCGGCACTCTGCTGGCCATATGGCAGCATGTGGGCCTCATGTCTTGGTCCTTCATACGACTTCTCATCGCTTCATGTCTTACAGAAAGTTCATCCTTCATTTAATTTATTCATTATTATTCATATTTTATATGTCAGCCTAAAACTTAAATTGTATCCCTAAAGATTAAATATAGGCTAGCCTAAACAATTCAGCACTAATTATTTTAAAATGTAGATGACAATCAAAATATGGAAAAAAAACGATTCACAATAGTCATATCATTTCAAGGATTTAAAGATAAATACTTTACTTGACCCTTAAGGGGAAATTTGGGCTAAATACAAACCCTTCACTCACACTCATAAAAACAATCTAAAAATACAAAATAAGGACAAATTTTATGTATTTAAACATGAGAAACTGTCATAGCATAAATTGAAATCAGTCATCCTGCATTTTCACAATGCACTAAACCAATGTAGAACATTTATCGATTATAAAACATAGTTTATTGATTCATCAAGGAAACAGACAGATCTCAGAAGGCGTTTTTGTGTTAAATTATTGGAAGAATACATTAAATTGAGTCAGTATTGTCTATATTGAGCTGCTGAGAGCGCACTCTCCACTCTGAAGAGTCTCCTCCAGATCTGTTTTGTGGAGGTGGAGTGGACGAACGGGCCGCCAAACAATAACATGTGGAAGTAACTGAAGCACTCTTCCTCTGACCAGCACCTCAGCATCCCTCCATCCATCCATCTGTCTATCCTTCCATCCATCCGTCTGCACACACACACACACACACACACACACACACACACACACACACACACACACACACACACACACACACACACAGCACTTCAAACTCGGATAATAAAGTCTGTCTCAAACTCTGCTCTCTGCTCCATCCTTCGCCAATGAGATCCCCCTGGTAGAACAGTAAAAATGTGTATTCACGGCCTCATTGTTGGCCCAGCAAAAGAGCCCTTCTCATAAAGGTGCTGCCAATGCAAAGAAAAGCGCTGGTCGGCTTTGCTCTCTCTTGGTGGCATTTGAAAGTGTAAAGCTTTGAATACCAATTGCTTGAACTGGACATATGTGAATCCGCTGTAAGCCTACTAATCCCGTCCCCAAGTGTTTCTTTGTGTGCGGGGCAGCCTCGCACACCCAAGAGAAAGTGTTCCTAATCCGGCCAATGTGGAGAAATGTGTGAATGAGAGGGGCAGAGGAGAGCTCACAGAGGAGGTATGTGAGCATGTATGTGTGCGACAGGTATCAGTTTGTGCAGGAATACATGCCTTTGAATGAGTTTCTTTTGCTTTATTTATGTTTTTCTGGTGTGTTTTTTTTTTTTTTTTGAGTGTAAGTCCATCTGAGGCCCCTGGCTCCACACCACCAGGACACTGGTCTAAGTGGAGGCAGTTATTCACCGTTCCCCCACACTACTGCCGCAGCAGGTCGCCCCTAATGTGCTCTTTTCACCGCGTAAGCTCCTCGCTTTCCTTTTATTCCTCTGTTCGTATTTTTTTTTTTGTATCTCTTCCCCTCTCTCCTCCTCTCACACTCTTTCTCGCGTACTGTCTCTTCTCTCCAGTTTCTGCTTGCATCTTCTCTTCTCTCTTTTAATCTTTATCTCTTTCATAAGTGGCTCGCTGCCCTCTCACATCAGTTTCCTGGGCAGCAAAAGGACAGCTAGTAAATGGGTGAAACTTTTAGTCAAAACTGGGTTCACCTACACACAGTACCCATGGGAAGAAAACCACCCAATACAATAGGTAGTTTTGACTCAATTTTACTGTTATTATGGTTGAAAACTGTTATAATCAAGCTTTTTTTTAAACTTACATGCTACTGTTTGTTACTGAATGCCGATTATATGTTTGAGTGTCGTGCACATTGTTTTGTACAACTAACTAAATTTGTGACAGTTTTATGGTCCAACTTGAGTCTAACATTGGATCAAAATAACAACATTATTAGTTTGGGTAAATAACCCAACAGTAATATAAAAGTGATAACGACTTCAACGGCGACTCAGCGACTATGTAGCTTTCAGTAAAACAAACATAATGTATGCTAGCCTTTCATATTAGAATTATTACAACAATATGAACATTTAGACTCCCTCATGTGGCTCAAAGGTGAACTGCAGATATACATTTTAAATAAAACACTGGAAGAAATTCAGCAGATTTAATTGTCGAGCCTAGTAAAATCTCCTGTGACCCTATACTTGTGGTCCTGACTCAGTCTTTGACGGGTATAAGTGACTATAGCTGGTGAACATAGCTGAGCATTTAGCAGCTAAAGAGACAGATATTTCCCTTAGGAGTTGGTGGAGACCAAAAACAGAGCTAAAAGAGAGTGAATATTGGAGTTGGACAAACACAATTCCAAATGAATAACAATGTATCTCCATTTTCTAAATGTAATTTCTATCGCAGTCCATAAAACTTAAGTAACAGGATTTTAAAAAATGATACACCCGTTTAATTACATCAGAGAAGTGAACCGACGCTCTCCAGAAACAACCAATCTCCTCTCCGTCTCTCTCTCCTGGGTGGGCCACTAGACCCCCTCTAACAAGCTCAGGGCAGTAAACAGTCAATGGAGGCGTCCCTCCAGCAGTATGTGAGGGAGACACAAGGTCAAGGTGGCAGCTCAAAGGTGTCAAGGTTGCTTTTAAAGTAAATTATTATGTGTTGCATTTACGAATATTTTGGAAATGGTTGTAAAATCTAGAGGAAATAGTTAGTTTCAGTTACTGTTTTTGATTGTGTTTGGCAATTAGGAGCCATTCAAAAGTACTGTTCTTAGTGTTCTGAAAATGATTTAATATGAGCACCTTGTTTCTGGTTTAGTAATCCCATTGGATTTGATTACGTTGGCAATTTGTCTTTATCATATTTGTGTAATCTCACTGAAACATCCAGACACCTTCTAAATAACCAACTGCTGTTCAGTATTTTGTGTACTTAATTTGTCATCTTTTCTGCTTGAAATTGTGCTCAGCTGGCCTTGTGAGTTGTTGTTACATCAAGACGTCAACGCTACATCTTGTTTTGCTTTTGGGAATATGTCATGTTGTCGAATTGAAATACAAATAGTCACACCTCACAAATCTGTTCCCTTCTCAGTTATGAGAAACGTTCTGTTCCAGCTTCAAAAAAGCTCGAGGCAAAGCTTTACCTGAATTAACGCAGTGGTCTTAAAGCCAAGAATGTGTCATGTTGTCTTGCCCTGAAGCGGAGAAGAATTACATTTTAACTAATGTTCCAGCAGTGCAAATGCAAACAGACAGAATGTTCAACACCTCTAAATTACCTGCCTATAAATCATATGAAAGACAGTGAGACATGTTTCTGTTTTTGCATTCAACATATTGCAGGGTGTTTTAGAGACAATATAGAATATATATATATACATATATATATATATATATATATATGTATATATATAGTATGTATATAGTGGATGGAGGAAACACGTCTGACTATCAGAAGTTATGAGTTCAATTAAGTACAATTAAGAATATTAATAAAATGTCTTCAAAAAGAATAATGACTTTAAATGACATTGTCAGCATTTTAAAGATGGTCTCACTAACTTATTAATTAAAAAAATTGGCGCCATCATTATTATAACTGAGGAACAAATAGCAGCAGAGAAGCAGAAAAAACTAAAAATTGTATTACATATGACGAGTTGACGAGTTGCTTATTATTTGTTCTAATATTTGTTTACTTATCACTTTATTCTTTTTTGTATTGTATACAACCATTATATTATAAGTACTTTATTGCTGTTTATTTTTTCTGTATGTAACTATATTATGGAATAAAGTCAATAAGTCCCAGGTCAGGAATATGCAGATATTAAGCATTTTTCTATTGTTCTCTGTATTTTTGTTGGTGCAGGGAGGATTCAGTAAACCACCTAAAGTTTCAAAAATCTGTCAATTCATTGAATGAAAAAAAGTTCTTGAGGACGACAAACTCCTGAGAGACTTCAAAGGGAATTATCTGTTTTGATTTTTAGAGATTGATTTAATGTATATTGTCAAACGGAACAACACAAACGTTGCTTGTTTGCTTGCACCGTGTTTCTTTGTTTGTTTTGTTGGACATAAATTACTTTGTCTGAAAGGTCCAGTCGGAATATTTGAGCTCTCTTTGGATGGAAGTTCATGTTGTTTATTTTAAGATTATATAAAATATTAATATGAAGCTTTTTTTCTAATCAGGTCTGCAGTATATTATGCCAAATGCATGTGTAAGCGTTGATCTGCACTCCTTTCATTTTGCCCGTCAAAGATGCCATCAAACACAGTTTGAAGTTTCACAAAAAGAGATTTCACAAAAGGTTGAAGCATTCTATCCGCAGATGGAAGACAGCAACACGAGTATTGAGATCTAAGAGTGAAACCCTCCAGCCTTTGTCAAAAGTACCTCTGAGATTCATTTATTTTCAATTAAAGCAGTAAAAAGTAAGAAGATGTACTGCACCTCTCAGAAATGTTTGGGTAACTTTTAAAAGTCTTATTTTTCCTTCTGTTTAAAAGAGAATATCAATAAGATTTCTGTCTTTCTTATTCTTTTTGTTTTGTGAAAAGTAAACAAACCTTCAAATTAGAGCAAGCCTTTAATTAAGGAGGCGATCAAACAATTAAACGCTCATTAATTACAGACCTCACAACCATCTCCACCAACATGAATATTGAGTTCCTAATTAATATTTGTGGGGCTGTTTTGTTCTTGGAAGACATTAATTAGGCAAAAACAAGTCAAATTAACATTTCCGTAATGAAGAAACATACCTTCATGTTCTTATTGCTTTCTGTTTGAACATGCTCTGATACAAATGTGGTGTCTCAAAGCTTTCTGAAGCATGTTGATGATGAGTTTTATCAAACAGAAACAAGTTTTCTGTCTTGTTTTTTTTCTTCATCTGGATGCACTGCTCGAGGTGTGTATTTCTCTTTTGAAAAGAGAAATATTTAGTTTTTAGTTTAGTTTAGAATATTTTCTTCATCACCTTTTAGATGCCAGAGCTTAAATCCAGATTCAACATCACATTTTATCTCCCTGATCTCACAGAAATACGTGAAACACTTGTTAAGAGGTTGGGGTCATTTTATGTAAACCGGTTAGATCACGTTGGACTTTACACATTAACGCCAAAGAAAAGTCTCTCAAAATTATTTTCCCTTTTCATGGAGTGCAATGTTTCAAAAACGGAGGTACGCTTCTTCATAGTCTGGGGGAGAGTATGACATGAGAAGATGGACACCACTCTTACCCGTAAATATGACGCCATGGGCAGAAGTTGGTTAGCTTAGCTTAGCTTAGCACAAAGACTGAAACCAAAGGAAATAGCGGGCTGGTATCTTGTTTGTTTAATCTGTACAAAAACTGAAAGTGTTTTTTTTTTACCGTTTTACAGGAGGCTATATGTCGGCCATGACTAGTAACTTCCTGGATTCTCCACTGGTTGCCTGGCAACTGCTCAGTGCCTCGAAATAGTTTCTAAACCTAAACCCTGTAAAACGGCTTATTGTCGTTTTTACAATTTTTTTTGTCGTTTATATGCGAATTGAACACACAAGATATAACGTGTAGATTAGTGAGCCTTAGAGGAAGATTTTGTTATCTTTGGACAGAGCCAGGCGAGCTGTTTCCCTCTGTTTCCAGTCTTTATGCTAAGCTAAGCTAACCAGCTGATCGCTGTAGCTTTATCACATTAAACGGACAGATTTGAGAGTGGTATCATTATTTTCCCAGAATGTCAAACTATTCCTTTAACATTTATCTCCAGTATCATCCTCACCTCGGTCATCAGTCACCCTCCTCCTCCTCATTGGACTCACTCAGACATAAGCAGACAAAGACACACACACACACACACACACACACACACAGCTAGACACACCACCAGCACTTAACTAGCCTCCAGCCCGGCCCACCAGCTTTTGCAACAAGGTTCTCCTTTTAACTGTCCCTTTCAGCGCGGGACAATCGGACACCTCCCATCGCCTCCTTTCAGGCTGCAGCTCCAGCCTCGCCCCCCTCTCCTCCCCATGCTGCTCCCTGTGTCACTTTGTGTCCGCTTCGCCCCCTCGCAATGGGTGCACATGACCAGAAAATGAAGCAGGGGTCTCTGCAAGCGGAGAATGAAAGCGAGTATGTTTGTGTGCGTTTTAGAGAAAGAGAGAGAGAGAAGGAGAGAGATTAACATGTAGGATTTAGGATGGTGTGATGGGGTGAGGGTGTGTGAGCGAGGTTACATGTAGAGAGGAAAGTTCGGATCAGGTCTGGCTGTGTTGTGCACGTGTGTGTGTGTGTGTGTGTGTGTGTGTGTGTGTGTGTGTGTGTGTGTGTGTGTGTGTGTGTGTGTGTGTGTGTGTGTGTGTGTGTGTGTGTCCGTGTGTCCATCCATCTCAATCAATAACAAGATCATCACACACACAGGGTTGTAACCATGCGCACATTCACAAATACATACAGTGCTCTCATGCAAACAAACAATGTATGTAGGACTGCAGCCACACTATTAGGAAAAAAACGCACACACACACACACACACACACACACACACACACACACACACACACTCCATTAGAGGAGTGTTGCAGCCTGCAGGGTGTGCGGCCTGCTTACTGTTAGAGAGATTATCACATCATTAACTGCTAATGAAAAACCAATTCAGGCAGCTCTCCTCCTGCGCTCTGTGCTCGCTCTCCCTCGCTCCGATTTTCTCACCGTTCATTTGCTTCCGTCTCTCAGGTTGTCCACAACCAACTGTCCAAAGAAACGCTGTATATGTTGGGTAGCCATAATGAGAATGCATGATTGCATATTGAATACAAACATAATTAAACATCTATAATTTTCAAAAAGCATCCATGCCTTAATTTGACTACGTTGATCTTTTCTGTACACGCGACATCTATTGCATGTCTTAAATTTTTCCCTTTTAAAGTTTTTTTCTGGGGAAGTGTTACCTTATTTGAATCAGGGGTCTGAGGTCAGAGGGTGTCGGATTCTTTACAGATTGCAAAGCCTCTTGAGGCAAATTTGTGGTTTTGTGATATTGGGTTTTATAAATGAAATTGAATTGATTTGACTATTAAATCAAATGTGTAAAAAGTATCCTTGCTCTGCTTTTCCATGTTACCATTTCAGCATGTGTCATACTTTCTTAAATCATGTTTTTCAGGGGTTGACCTTGTGTTTCAATACGTTCATAGGTCAACATTTCTCTCACTCAAGGTTCATTAACAAATCACCAGCAGGCCTGAACGCAGAGACAACAGTAGTTACTGTTAAGTCAGATTGTTCATTGCGCAGGTCATCAAAGCTGAAACCAGACCTCGTTTTCTGGGGCCTGGAGGATGAATCGTCGACGAAATGAATCGTCTGCATATTTTAATGCTCTGAGAGAAACTTTATGGCTTGAGAGAGGAAGAGACAGAGAAACAACTTCATCAAACGCATCATCTGTCCTGTGACGCTTTGCCTTGTGACACCAGTTTGCGCCTGTGTACAGCAGTTTTATATTTATGTGTCTGCTCATGCACACTTTTCTGTACGTGTTTGAAGGCATGTGTGGCATGTGTATGTGTGTTTTGACTGCACGCAGCAATAATAAAAACCACACCAGCACAGGCCACATTTTTCAAGTTTGTTTGACGCATTTAAAATGCTAATAACCAGTTTATTATGTGCTACATCAAATGCAAATGCTCTGTTTTACTGCCGTGAAGTTGGGCCGACGTTAGCATTTGCATATCTTATGTCTGTCTCCTTAGCATGCATGGAGGAACCGGATAGCGGGCAGACTCTCAATAAATAACATTAACAGGCGCATTAGATAAACAAGCTCCAATGATGCTGCTATTAGGGAATGCAGAGCCATAGCCCGTTTAAATGAAGGTGTTTGACACAGCAGCATATGGTGTGCAAATTCCCCCAAATCAACCTAACGCCAACGTTATCTGGAAGTGTCAGGGAGAGCAGACGGATTGAAAAAACATCGCTTTAACGGCAGACGCTTTACGATGTTGAGAAAATGCTGCGGAGGAATTTGCCTCTTTAAGACCAACTGGCGACTGGTGTTCCTCCAGTGTGTGTGTGTGTGTGTGCGTGTGTGTGAATGAGGAAGACAGCAGTTAAGAAACTCTAATTGTAAATGAGAAACTTTGTCTGGTTTAATGTTTGGTTCACTTTAAATTTTAATCACCTTCAGGCTCTATTCAGAAACCCACTAAGATGTGAAGTAAACATTCCATAAAGAAAGTTAATATTTTCTCATTAAAGCATCTCTGACTGTCAAAACAGCAATTCATTATGGATATGAGATGGGACATGATGACACTTTAGGATGGTCGGTTTTGTTTATTACGGTGACCGTGTGATGTGGCATGTTGACAGGTGTTTTCTGATGTGTTTTACACACTTTGTTAACATACAGCTGAAGGTTATAACTCTACAACTCACTCAGATTTGAGACGCATTAGACGCTGGAGGGTTATTTTGAAGATTGAGTTCATGACAGCAGCAACAAAATAGGCCTTATTTCATAATCTGGAAAAAATATTTCTAGATTCAGAGGACGGTCCTAAAAGCTACGAGGGGTAACTTGTGTAACTTACGTCTTAAAGCTAAAATATGTAATTTATCTTTTGTTGTTTTATGATGTTAGGTCCCAAAGTCAGCTCCGTAAATAGCTTTGGTGCACCTGCAAATGGTTTAGCATACATACACTAATAATACAGGTTGGTAACAATGCATGACTGGTCCAATAGTAGCATCAATGGACCAGTCTAACGTAGACCACATTCTTGGCCCATGAAAAATACAGAGAAGACATACAATAAACATTATTTTTACCTGTATAAATGTTTTTGTGTTTAACATGCATGTGATTAAGAAAAGGTATGGTGTGTATAAAGTATAACATGGATATGTACATATACTTTCTTTCCCTTTTCCGTGCTTTCTCTCGTAAGATAACACCAATATAGTTTGTTTTTATCATCCAAGCATATGCTATTTTTTTCTTCCTTACGTATTATGTTTTGTGTGTCACATTGTGTTATGTTGTTTTTAAGAATCTAAATACATTTTTCAAAAATGTGGAGAAAACAAACAGTATATAAGAAGGTAAAATGAAATGCTGTTTGGCTAATGGTGATGAAAATGTATCCAGAAGTAGCATATTAATGATGCAGTCTTAGTAATCATGAAATCATGATACATCGCTCTACCCCACATGGCAGTACATTAACAGCCTTTATTAATTAATAAATCTGTATTATTATTGGTGATTCTGGGCTACTTTGTATCGGAACCAAATTGTATGGTATCTCAAACCTAATTCACAAGACGTAGCTCAACAACATGGAGATGTAGTCACACGTTCATTTACAGTCAAGTTTAGTACCTTGTTGACTTGTAAATGTTTTTGACTTTATACAACATGCAGCGTGCCCAAGTCCTGTAGCACGAGCACTAATGCTTCTATCGGCAATCCTCTAGTTGGTTTAGGATTAAACTTCACAAAACTCCAGGTGTCTCTTCAAAGGAGCATTTAGTTCAGTGAATCAAAGTGCGTTTTGAAATAAAAACGTCTTAAAAAAGTACCACAATTCAGCAATCTAAGTAAGTTTGAATTTTGTTGAATTGAAGAATGTGTTTCATAAATTGCAGATAATTGTCTTAAGATGAGCTGATGGCCTGAAGAAAAGTTTATTTCACAACAAAAAAAGAACTTTTGATCATATATATCCTGTAAAATATATGATTCAGAATCAAAAATCAGACACAGGTTTATTACGAACTGTATTCTTTACATACAGTACAAGGAATCTTTCTTGTAGATGGTTGAGTTGTTGTCCCGAGGCAAGAGAAGAGAGAATTCCTGCACATCGTCCTTTACACATTTCTGTCTTTAGACCGTCATCAGGTAAAGCAGTTGTATTTCTAAATAAAGTTCACGACATGCAACCGATTTTTGTAGGTATTTTGGTGCATAACGGTTACAACAAATTTAAGTACGTAAGTAAGAGAAAACAAATACAAATAGTACAGCAAAAGTCAAGAATCATAAATATGAAATTTACAATAAAAATATACAAAACAAATGTTTTAAAATGAAAAGAGCTGTACAGTGTTTAAAACTAAGTATGGAGTGTTAAAAATATTGACTAGAAAATGTTGTTCACATTTTGAAGAATATGTGCAATGTGTGAAAATAATGTCCACCTCAACCTCCACAGATATCATGGACACACAGCTAACCGTGAGAGTGTGGCAGATGTTTGTTTGCAGCATTTCTTTGGCATTGAGAGTTGAATCAAAGAATAAATCATCAACAACATGCACAGCTTAAGCCCAGCTTTTGGTCACAAGCTTATGTTTGTATAGAATTAACCTGACAGTTGGATGGGAAACATTCGTATTTCCTCTCTTTTTAAGAGTTGTGGTATAAATATGTAATTATAACTGCGTTAGGAGGGTCTCTCTTTAACCCAACAAACTCTTCTCTCTTCTCTTCAGACCTCCTCTCTTCTTTGTCAAAAGGCCACTTGTGATGAGATGCCAGCATTCACTTGTTCCTCCATTTGTACGCACTGTAAACCCGGGCACTCCGGATGAGTGTCAGCTACATACCACAAACAAATGCTGAAGTGTAGATGCTAATGCTCTCTTTTTGTCGTTCTCTCCTTCCTTCTTCCAGCCTGCCCAATAATCTCTCCTCCTCCTCCTCCTCTCTCCCTGGTCCTAATCCGCTCCACAGCCGTGAAAACTCTCCATGAGAGAGAGATGACCCGTTCTAATGGGTGAAGGCAACCACCCACACTCACAGACGCGGAGGGTCCACACACACACATACACACACACACACACACACCAGACCTCGCTATGCTCGCTTGGCTTAGTCTAGATACACAGAATAAGACGCACTGAGCTGGGAACACGCTACATGATTCAAACCCCCATTATAACCCATTTCAAGGTTGTGGAGAATCTGCCCTGCATTGTCGGCATGGACAGTCAAAACACTTGTCTGGTGCTGAAACAGTTAGTTGATTAATTGATTAGTCAATTGACAGATCAGTTGTTAAATTCTCTGATTCCAGCTTCTAAAATTTGCTGTTTTTCTCTGATTCACATCATATAAATTGAACGTCTTTGAATTTTGCACAGAAAACATGACATTTGAATTTTTATTTTCGATTATTTCTTGACATATTACAGATGGAAAATGATTGACAGATTCATCTGTAATAAGAGTAATTGTTGCAACTCTAGTGTGCAAGGGTTTACATCTCTTTATTCTTTATTTGTTATGGCATATGAGAACGTTTTTGAATGTTATTAATAGAAAAGAAACCCATCTAAATGTCTAGAAATGGATAATCTGTTCAATGCCACAGCTTTACTTACATATCGCCATGCAAATGCATTCAAATGTATCAGGTTTCTGATTCCTACAGATTATCGAAGTCACAAAGAGTAAACAAAGACAAGCAGATCTCCAAAACACCACAGTGTATCAGAGCAGCTGCTTTGGTGAGCTGAGTGTGTGCAGGTGTTGAGCTCTCAGTGGGATCGTTCAGCCATTTTCCTGCTGGTTCCTGTACACTTGTTTATTAGACTGCTTAAAGGACCATGCTGCTGGTTATGAATGTTGAGTTCAGATTGCATATGTTTCATCCCTAGTCGATAGTTAGACTATGAACGCTTTGACTTAAAACTTACTTGAGAAAGATGGTTCATCACAGTAAAATTGTGTCCCCTTTTATTTTTGGTCACATGGTAATGTGCTACAAGATGCTTCAGTATCTCAGATTTGAACATTTGTGATGCAAGTGATCCCTAAATTCACAGCATCCTTTTCCACAATGCCCAGATTTGCTGGTTCTTTGTCTAAAAGGTTTCATTTACTGAGAGCAAAGCTTGTGATCGTGCTTCTTTTTCAGTATGTGACTCTTTTGCTCAGACCGTCCTTAAATGTACAAAAAACAAGTATGAAAAATGTAAAGATGACTAAATATTCACTGTGATGAATTAGCACGTGCAAGTTTTAGGTCTCTGCAAACTGATTTTCACATTGCTACTTGAACTGCCAAGTAAAAAGTAGGAAATCAATCTTAAAAAAATAAAGATTAAATTGAAAAATATGAGCTCATAGCGGCCACTGTGGCCACGTGTTGTAATTACAAGACTCAAACTAAGTACGGTAGCTAACGTTCATCCTCAAACGAATAAGAAGCCCTTTTCAAACATCGAATACATAACTTTAAACAATGTAGATTATTGAACTGATTTTGTTCATATAAAATAATGATTCAGATAATACATTTATTACAGAGATGTTAAAAGGACGCACAAATCGTACATTTAATCTCTCTCTGTGCATATTTAGCCTTGTTCTGCAGCAGCGTTTACGTTAATCTGGCGGCATTCAATTCTTCAGACTTGCTAATTCAGACATGAGACCGACGAGTTAAATTGCCGTCAGATTAACGTCACGAGGTGTATGCCTGAAAGGGACAACAATCCTCTCAGTGTAGTAAATTTAGATTGGTTTTTAATTGCTTATAAATTAGGCTTTACATAAATAAAGACAAATAATGTGCTGTTTTCTCATTAATAACTTATGCAGGCTCAGTTTTTAATGGTATGTTGCTTTACGACGGAGCGTAAATGATGAGTCCCACCAAAAATACACAACAATTTGTTTTTGTTGGACAAATATACGAGGGAACATCTACCCTGGGATGCCCTGACACACACCCTGCAACCAACACGCTCCATCTCATGCACACACACACACACACACACACACACACACACACACACACACACACACATACCCCTGCTAAGCAACAGCCAGGCTAGCCACATCGCCATGCTACAGTATCACTCTAGACCAGCTCCTCTGGTCCTGCTTCAACAGATGGCCCGACAGGTCCCTGGACAGGCCTGCAAGGTGGAGGGAGGGGAGTGTTGGAGGATGGGGGAGTTAAAGGGGGACGGAGGGAGGTTGCCGGGGGTTCGCAACCCTTTGGGAGGACTGGTGGGGGTGTGGGGTGGGGGAGGGAGGGAGGGAGGGAGGAGACATATGTCCACAGTCCTGGCCCCTGCCGATGGACTGTCTCTGCTGGCTGCCTGGCTCGCTGTCTGTCTCTCTCACACACACACACACACACACACACACACACACACACACACACACACACACACACACACACATACACACACATATTAAACCTAATCCTAACTGTAACCAAAAAAACTAATCTTAACCCTCAGTCTACGTTGTGGGGACCAGCTCTTTTTAAGACGAGTCCTGATGATGTGACTGAATCCCCACAACGTGAGTAATATAAGTTCCACACACAGATACACAAATTTACTCCACTAAGCCTGGCAGATCGCTGCAGCACAGCTCCTCTCCATCTGCACCTAAAAGACCCACGCGCCCCAACAATGAGGTGACCATGTCTCTGCCCGAGCCGAAGCAGAGGGATGGAGAGAGAGAGGGAGAGAGAGAGGGAGATGCAAGAAGAGAGGGGAGAGAGGAGAGGGAGGGGACGAGGGAGGGACACATTAACAAGCTATAATCTCAACTGCCTTATCCATAATGCATTGTGTGGGCCAATTTACATGGTGCTGGTCCCTCTGGGAGAAAGGAGATCATCCATCACATTACTTTATTAGCTCCCTCACACTCTTTAACAGATGCACACATAAGCGCTCGCACACACACACATCATTATTTGTCCCTGCCTGTCCCTCTCTCTCTCTCTCTCCCTCTGTTTTGTGGGCCTGTTTTGTCATGGTTGTTGTTTCAAACTGCTGCTGCCTCTATAAAACGACTCCGCACCGTGTCGTGTCGTGCAGACTGTGACAAGTAGGGAGGGTTTTTTCTTTAAAAATAATACAACAATATATATATATATATATTTTTTAAAGCCGAGCTGATGCCGAGCTTTGTTTTCTGAAACTCAACTTTCTTTGTGTTTAAATTAATAAATCTCATAACTGTAATTCCGCAAAATGTAATTAATCCCTCAGCGTTTTAGTTCTGATTAACATAAAATGAGTCACTTTTGTTTTTAGGGGATCATTTGAGGAGATTTAAGACAAATGCAAACATTTCTAGACAGCAGCGTATTTAGGATTTTCTCCATGAGTAATGGTAAACTTTTCTTCACGGCTAAAAGTACAGACACAAGATGTGTTATACCAGTAATACCAGGACCGGATACAGTAGGCTACTTGCTAAATGTTTTTTTTTTTATTTGTGATTTTGTTTTGGCCAAATGTATTACAAAACTTGATTTGGTAAGCATTGCACATCAAGACAGAACTGCAAATATCAAACTATCAAAAATGTTCTGCATGATCAAAATGTTGATTGTTCCTCTTTGGAAGTAATTTAATTCAGTTTTTTGATTCCAGCTAAATTGTATTGAACTGTACGTTTAAAGGATTCCAGTTAGATACAGAAGTCAGTATTCAAAATGATATATTAAAATGTGTAATGTCAGTCATGGTCATTTATGAAATAAAAAGACGTTTTGATTGCCTATTATTTTTACACACATATTTGAGGACATTATTTAATTGTTCTGATGCTATTAATTACATTTTATTAATTACATTTTATTAATTACACAAAATAAACACAACAAACACAAAATGTATTTGTTTTTATAGGCCTACACACAAATACATGGCTATTCTATTCGTTAAGATAACTTTTTTATTTTGTATTGTATTAATTCCATTCAACAACTAATGGTGATAGAATTACTGAATACGAAACTAAATTTAGGTTTAAGAAGTTTGAGGGAGAAATAATTTCCTGTTAATTTGGAAGTCAGTCCAGATGATACAGAGAGCCTATAAAAAATAAAACAAAAACATTAAAATGTCCATAAACCGTCCTGAGTTCAGTTTGTATGTGATGTGCGTGTGTTGTGTTTGTGTCTAATGACTGGATCGACTGAAATCGTCCGTGCATGTGTCAGTGAAATTAATTGTTGGCACCTTAGCCTCACACACACACACGCACACGCGCACACACACACACACAGCAGATCCATCAGACTCCGCAGTCCGCCTGTGAATAAAAAGAGCTGTAATTGCAATCATATATGTGAAGCTTGCAGCACGAGACGCCATACCGTACCATTAGTATCACAAATAAGTAATAATTTGCTAATGACAACATTATGTTGAGTCAGTTTAGGGGCAATTAAAGTGAGTGATATTTACATATGCCCAATGAATCACCGAGCGTGGCAGTTCGGACCGTCTCTAATGAATATTCATCCAGGCATTTCTCCCCGGCGCGCTGCAGTTTATATACTGAATTATGGCTGATTTGCCCTTTTAAAAAATGAACATGGGCGCATCTCCCACAAGGAGGCGGCGAACAATAACGTCTGATTATAAAAATGTTTTACTGCTAAACTGCCGGTGAGGAGACGGCGGCAGCGTGGTTAAAGACTCAGTTGGAGGGGTGCAGTGGAGGGAGAGCCCACCTAAAATCAATCCGATTTACTCTCGGCCTGTCCCCTTTTTTTAGACTGACATAAATATTAACAGTGTGCATTGAGCGTGCTCAATACATCACGAGTATCAGACTGAACGTGTAAATGATTTGTTTTTACAGGCGGCAGTTTGTCTTCCGATTAGCCCAAGTGGAGGTCACGGTTCACATCAACCTTCAGGATTTCCATAAGGAGAGCGGCCGGCTCTCTGTGAGCAGCCCGGCTGCCTCACCGCCGCCGCCGAGGATTTCTCCGGTAATTGCCCCCGTAGTGTGCGTCGGGGTGGTGTGCTGACCTCTCAGGTGCAGGATCAACAGGCGACATCAGTTTGCATTCACGGGGCGCTGAACAAGATGCGCCGCACGTTTATCATGCAAATAAGCGGCTCTCTAGCAGGTGTCAGCGCACACTCAGCACACTCACACACACACACACACACACACACACACACACACACACACACGCACACAAACACACACGCATATGTATAAACAGGACTCATTATCAGACTGACGAGACACACGAGGCGTTAACCGGACAAATGCAGCTGTACCTCACAATGATCAGTGATGTCAAACAAATATCCCCAAAAAATATTCAAATTGTTTCTGGTCACACTTTTAAAATATGACTTTAGGTGGATTTCCCTCCACAGTGCAATTCATTTACACCTCATATTGTAAACATTAAATACATTACAAGATATGGTTTGACTTGCAACTTTGGACAAATCAAGTTTTGGACAATCTATCATGTTAAATTCCCAAGTGATGAGTAAATAATTTATTTCTGTTTTAAAAATACAAGTGATGGAATTGTTCATTTCATTTTTGTAAACAAATAAATATGCCATAATTTATTAACTCGTATACCTCCATCCTAACACACAATATTCCTCACAGGCTTTTAAAGTGCTGAGATACGTCATGACACATTTGCTGAATTTAAGGTTAGCTGGATTCTTTTAAGAGTTGTAGACTTTAAAAACAAAAAAAACTAAAAACGTTTTTTCCTCCTGCTATCAGTCAGCTCAGCCCTTCCGAAACACTTCCCTATACATCTTCCTCTTTGACTCAAATGTATCTGCTGCCATCTTGTGGTTAAATCCTGGAACCAAACATGCATTTCACATTTAAGATGATTAATCGATCCCAGAGGAGAAAGTCGCTCCTTTCTTTCTCACAGAGGTCAGAGGTCAGCTGTAGGAATGCCAGAGCAGAGCTTGGTGGGATTTGTGCTGCACAAAGACCAAAGAAGCTCAATGTCCTCCCTCTAGTGATGACATTTAGCCTACAAGTAAACCGGTCACAACATCTGTCAAGCATATTATAAAAAACTGAAAAAACAGGCAGCAGATTTATATTCAGTGTTAAATCAGCAACCGGATCAGAGCTTCAGTGGGATGCACTTCATGGTGGACGCTTTGTGGTAGAAAAACAAGGGGCGAATAAATGGTTAACAGAGACACCCGACCACCATTTTCATTTCACAACCAACATTTAAAAACAAAAGACACGTCAGCCGGAGGGGGTTGGCAGGCCACTCTGGTCCCTCATTAGTTGATGTATATATATTTTTTAACATCCTGATAAACAGCTGTGCAAAGTTATTTGGCCACTTGGGAAAATTACGGTTAAATCTATAGGATAAGAAAAATCTAATTTAGTTTTGCTTGGGTTTGCGTGTGTTTACATTGGAGTTATCCATTTATTTAGTAAATCGGAGGCCTGCAACAAAAAAGACTCAAATTATAATCCAAAATTTAGGATCCCTGGTGAGCAAGGAAGTGATTGTTTGCAGGTCCTGAACACTAGATCATCTTCCTCCTGCAAAGTAACTCATCAGTACACAAAGCTGACATATATGACAGATGTCTCTGGTAATTTTGGCAGGTGGAGATCAGGGAACGGCAGCACGCCGTCATTGTCTATGTGTGTCTGAACCGTGTAGGCTTTGACCACTGCTCCCCACTCCAGCACGGAGCTGTGGATGATTCCCAGTCTGGCCTGTTCGTGAAACACTGCTCCCAGCTCCCTGCCCAGGAAGATGTCTTGGCACTGGAGCGAGGACAAATCCAAGGAATCTCTCTTCATAGTCATGTCCAGGTTTGTGTCTTTATCCTTCTTGTATCTATTAGTGTCAAGGTGAGCACCATTATCTCTGTCAGGGTCACTGTTTGAGTCTGTGTTCCAGGCTCTGTTTGCATCTGGACAGTGGTGAACCGGCCTCTTCTCCAGGTTCACCACTGTCAGCCTCTCAAGGTGCTGCACGGCAAAATGTCCCTCCGGGGAAGAAGAGGGTGGCTCAGATACTCCGGGGCCACAGTGAATCAGAGTGAGGTGTCTTACCTCTGAGTTGTTGAGCAGACGAGCCGTGTTTAATGGCGACGTGAACCAAACCGTTAAACGTCTCATCCGGAAGACGGGGGACGAGTGAGTCTGCGGATGGTGCAGCGTGGAAACCTGGATGTCCTTGCATCTGCAGTCTGTAAGTGAGGAGACGCTGCAGGGCTGCGGGTCCTGGCTGCAGGAGTAGTAGAAAAAGCTGTTGTGGGTCACGTAAGCCAGGCGCAGGTCAGAGCGCTGCAGAGCCACCGACACACAGAGCAGCACACAGAGGAGAGGGGTGGGAGGGCTGACGGGAGGCATCACTGCTGGAGGACAGTCTCAGGCAGCATTTTGATTGGTGCTGATGTGTGGATGTGATGGTATGAGGTGTTCAGGTACATATACCTGAGCCTATAGAAAAGAAAACATTCAATATCAGAAAGAAAGTAACAAATAAGAGAAACACACACACTATCTCTAAGATCAAACCCCTTAATCTCCAACTGACTTTCATCACACTGCATATAAAGTTTGGTCTTTGTGAAAAGACAACTAGTGGTGGAAGAAGTACTAGTAATAGTAGGAAAAAGGAGCAATGCCACAATGTTTAAATACTCTGTTACAAGTAACAGTGCTGCATTTAGAATTATACTTAAAGGTAAAAGTACAAATATATTGGGACAATGTGTTAAATCTCTTCTAGTTTTTTTATCGCTCTTTATTTCATTTACTTTTATCATTCGTCATTTTTTGTTGTGTAAGCAAATGTAGATCGATGTGCACAGTCCCATATATAGATAAATAAATAAAATGAGAAGAAATAAATATGTATTATTAGATTATTATTAATGACGCATTGATGTGTAAGTAGTACTTTCAAACGTGTAGTCCTCGGCCCCAACTGGCGCTGACTCGAGTGACATCACTTATGGCAACATATCAGATTTTCGCTCTGAAGTCACAAAAGGCTTAATACAACTCTGTTTCATATGCTGTATGCTTCCCAAGAACTGTAAACAGACTATGAAGGGTAAAGTCGGTGGAGTTCCCCTTTAAGTTAAGGATCTTAATATGTCTTCCATTGCTGTTTGTTGCATTCTATGAGGGATTTTATGTAATTTATCATTTGGTAACACATTTTTTCCTCACCATGTTTCAGCTTCTTTTACTTCAGTTAATCTCAACAACTTCTGACTAACCTCAGAGAGCTGTTGTGAACTTTAACCATTTTGCTTCTTTAGAAAATGAACTTGACAACAGTTAATATTCTTGTCATTGTTGAGGCAAAAAGTCAATTTGCCGGTTAAATCAATCAAACAGAATGCTTGGGCCATGTAGACAAACCTAGCCCTCTTTCAGTCTAGGTCAACTTTCATACAGGAGATTCTTGTTATTGGATACTTGAGTAAAATGTTCTGAGGTCGCACCCCCGTGTGTCTCTAATCCATTAAGTATTGTCTTGAAGAGAGGGGATGTGGACACACTGACAGCTGGTTTGGATCAGTACTTTATCTCACTCACACACACACACACACACACACACGCACACACACACTCTGTGATGGGTGTGTTCTTCCTGCACTTCAGGATACAGTGTTTGGCACTGGGAGCCCACATTGAATTTCACATAACACACATTTAGAAAATTATAACTGTGGAAATCGCTTCAAGATTCCAGGGAAAACATTGTTTTGAAATCTTGGCCTCTACAAAGGTCTGGGTAGATTTTCTGGTTTGGCAGTAATATCAGGGCAGGAATAAGACTTTCTGCCTCATTTTGAAGCCAACGCAGAGTTGACTGCTACATTCTTCCTTTGACCTTTTGTGACAAATAAACAGAAGTGAATTATAATCTAGAATATATTTAACATCCAGATTAGCCCCCTTTTCTTTTGTTTTAAAGTAGGACAAATCCTTTTATTCCACATTGTCTGACAGTATCATACGTAATAAGTATTTGTTTGTTTCAGCTCATCAGTGAAGCTATATAATGTTAACACTGAGTGAAATATTAAAACACAAGAGGGCTGCACCATTTAATGAAATGGAAATATTGTCAATGGATTGTGCATCGTTTATGCACAAGATTAAGGAATAATAAGATTTGGAAAACTTTGGGATCTTCAATTTAATCTCCACAGTTTTGTGGGTTTGAACATTGTTTGGCTGCACATCGTGAGTTTGTACTTACTGACCCACCAGCGGGTCAGTGAAGTTTATTTAAGAAAGTTTGTTTTTAGGTTTCTTTACTGTTCTGTAAGAGAGTTTTGCTTGCTACAAAAAAGTCTTATTTCTCTGAAGAATTGTTTTTTTTTTTCATTATGAGAAAGAGGCTGTTAAGCTAGATCACCAAATATAAACACAAATTCAATACTTACTGCTGTTTGAGTAACATTTGTGACCCATTTTTAAAGATCTTCCCTATCAATAGACTTGAGTCTAAGTGCCACAGACAGGCTGGGGAAGTTGAAAATGTTGTTGGTTTGGTCTCCAAAATATAGAATATTGCAGTCAGATAAACATAAAATGTGTAGTGGGCATGAACAAACGTATGTCGTTGTTAAAAGACTTAGAAGTTACTTTAAAGCAATAGTTTGAGATTTTTGGGAAATAAACTTCTTTGCTGTCTTGCTCTGAATTAGATGAGAAGAGATATCCATCAGATGTGTACGGTAAATAAGCTACCCAGGAGACAATTAGCTTAGCTTAGCTTAGCACAAAGACTGGTAGCAGGGGGAAACAGCTAGCCTGGCTCTGTTCTCTGTCCTCTGTCCTACCAGCAGCTCTGAAGCTTAGTAAATAAATGTAATCTGTACAAAAAACAAAGTGTAAAGCCAAGAAACAGCCCGGCACACGAAACCCAGTAATGCTAAGCTCAAACAAACTGGAACTTAGTGATCACGCTTCATCTCCACACTGCAGTAGAGAGAAGACATAAAGCAAAATAAAGTAGAAAGAAGGAGGACATGTATGAAGATGGAGTGCTGCTCTTTGTTTTTCCCGCAGGACCAAAAACTGTTAACGCCACACTTCCTTTTGTCAGGAGTACATACTTTCTGTGTCCTGGCTTTAGACTTTCCACCCCCATAAGATAAAAATAAATGAGCGTCTGACCACATGTCTGGATTAGGAATCCCTGACTTGGACCTGAGGTGATTTAAACCTCAAACATTAGGCTTAAGTTTTGTAGGTCAGGGGTGAAGTTTGCCCCGTTAAAACATTCACTGTCTTTCTTTTTACTCTCAGAAGAAAACATGTCAGAAGTTCACAGGATGACAAGCGACATCCTTCAGTCAATCCAGCATCATAAGCAGTTGAAGTGTTTATCTGGGACACATTTAGCAGTTTTCCATCACAACAGACTTCCCGAGAATGTTTCTATTACATAACACAGATGCAGGAATGTAATGTAACATGAGAATATACTGTTAAGCAAGGCTCGGCTTTCTCTTGCCTTTACGGACTAACTACAGGTCACAAACATACAATGTACCAGCTGTTAAAGAAGCACACACTAAATGGTCATCAATGCTATACAAGTTTAGTAAGTTTCCCAGTTTTCTGATGTGTGACTTACCTCGAGTTGCTGCTGAAGAGCTGATATGTGAATGCGTCAGCTTGAGGCTGGGATGGGGAGGAAAAATCACACATCCAGCTGACGTCAGATTGGGGGAAGTATCCCACAAAGGAAGCTGTAACTCATTTCAAGTGCAGACTGAGTTCAGCCTCAAGTACTGCAGACAAATGTTCTTATAACAGACTTGAAGCAGAGAGAATCCCACAGATCAATTAGGCTTGTTCTATTGAGATAAAGGTACCTAGAGGTGTACTAATATTTGTTTATACATTTTTTGTTAATCTCATATAGGTATGGTCAGTCTCACAGCCAAAAGTAGGCTTTAATAGCATTTTCTAAATTGTATTTTAAAATATGTAGTTCTGTTGGGTTATGAGAAAGTCAGACTGCTTATACGGTATTTTTAATAATCTATCTATCAGTAAACTTAACACAATTTCCCGACAGAAAATGAGGAGAAAAAAAGACTGCTGGGAAAACCCAGTAATTTCCCAGTAACGTGACATTGACGCTAGCTGCATTCAGGTACAGCCGGAAATAGCAGAATTACAACTTGAAAAACCCTGTCGGACTTTAAGATTTATTAGAGCAACGTTGGCAGTAAATTATGGTAAAACCGTTTTTGTTGCTTTGTAGCATATGCCAAGTATGATACCGACGAGTTTTTTCTCCTTCAGAATTAAGTAGTTTTACTTTCTTAGGTTGTATTTCACAGATAGAGATATCAATTTGAGATTTGAGAAGCGTATAAATATGTTTAAACACTATTTGAGGTAATGACTTGTAACACAAAACTGAAAGGAAAAAATAATAATAAACAAATACAACATGAATTGTATCTTTATTTGTGCTTTTATGAATCATCTTTATGCCACTTTATTTCTCAAATCAAGCAATAAGCAAAATTGGCATAGTTTTGTATTTGGAAGCGTCAATTTACGAGGTTCAGTGAACGCAACATCCGGTATTGGATCAGCGGATGTGAAAACTGGTGAATGTGGGAGAAGCACTGCTGCTGCTCAGCCTATTGTTGTTCTTCCTCTACAGCTTCCTCTACAGTTTCCCAATGAACCATTAGATTACGCAGTGTCTCTATTTCATGCTCACGTTGAGGAAAGAAAACAACGAGCATCGGATCGCCTGTTAAATATGGATTTTGTTACATTTCATTCCGTTTTCCTCTCTCTCGTGTGGTCACACGCTGCGTTTGCCTACGGTAAGTTAACTCTACGTTACTAGCGTAGGTATACATGCGTGAGCTGACTTTAGGGTGTCAACATCGTAACATTAGTCTGGGTCAACACCTCTGTGCAGCCGAATTAACCCTAATGTGTCACATAATTTAAGAAATGTCGATTCAAAGTGAATCTCTGGTTGTATGCCAAGATAGTTTATTATGAGGAGGTGAGATGACCGCTCGTCTCCACTTCTGTAAACAACACACGGGATCATTCTTCTGTGTCAAAAAGGATTTTATGGTTAAAATAATGTATTTTATTATGCCGTTGTTGGCAACCTTTTACTGCCGGAAAGACTGGTATTGTGAAGCTGCACCTGGCTGAAGTTGTCCACATCAACTGTACATGACAGAGTATACTTAAATATACTGTGTAACGTTACCTTGTGAACATTTGACCCCAGAAAACCTTTCAACATGCTACTCAATCATAAATTGACTGTCAAACCTCATACTCGTGTAAACATTGGGTGTGTATTCCTTTCAGTTCAAATATGGCTGATTGCTTGAACAAACTGCAGAGGACATGTCTTTGGGGTTTTCTTTATTTCCTCTTTGTACTTTTCAGTATTACCCAAGACACTTTGTTTGTGTAATGCATTTCTGCAAAGTTGTTGATTTCCGTATAGAGAACCAAATGCAGGAATCAAATCCTGCAGAACCGTGGGACAAAATGCTGAAGTCTAGAAACAGGATTTGAAACTTGGGCGGTCAAAGTGCCACATGGATTTTGCTGCAACCTTATTAATTCTCCCCTCTGACCTTACATTAGCTCTATCCTCTCACATTAGATGTTGTGCACAGGCTAGTGTACTAATGGCTCTAATTATGGTCATTGCTGAGAGAGATGAGGGGGGGGAAACTCGTATGACCATTTCTGGAACTTCACCAAACACCATTTAAAGAGGCATTAAGCAGACGTGCATCGATCCTCTGCAGTCCGAGGGAATTGCTGCAACGCACTTGATGCTTAAATGCATTTTTGGTGATGATATCAGCAGCAAACGGCTCTAAATACAAACGTTAATGCACCCTCACTGGCTGCATAAAGAATACATTGATGTGCAGACCACACATTTAGTATTTGATTAGTTTGAGCTTAGCTCGCAATTGTTCTTGATTTCCATTTAGGACCGCTTGTCATCTTTTTAAACAATAACTTTTTGTTAGGCAGTAAAGTTAATCTTCAAACAAAACTATCCAAGTAGCCACTCAATAAGCATTTAAATCATTTTACCTGCTTTGAAGTGCCGTTTGTCCCACCTGATGTTGACACATTCTTGATTTATGTGGGCCTGTTTTGGATCGCACGAACAAGTAACATGTGACTAAACAAACTCTGACCTCTAAGTGGGACGTGACAGTGATTTATTAAGTCTCCTACACCAACCTGTATTTTCTATTATCATGTGGGATTTATTAAACAGTGGTGAAATTAGAAATGCAGAAAAAAGCACTACTATATAATGTGTAGATTGCTTGTGTGTGTGTGTGTGTGTGTGTGTGTGTGTGTGTGTGTGTGTGTGTGTGTGTGTGTGTGTGTGTGTGTGTGTGTGCTCTCCTGGGTGCTGAAACGCAGCGGAGGAGATCAATAGACTGTCTCAACAAACTTAGGTATTTCATTTTTATATACGTTGACATAGACTACAGTATATCTATCTATTCTTTTGTTTATAGGCCTACACGTGAGCTTTATTTGAGATGATTATTGCATTTATACATTTGTAGCCGTTTTCGTTTTCAATTATTATAAGGGAAATCCTTGAAGTCAGATGTTTTGTCGTCATCTCTCATTAGACAATAATAGAACAGTATGAGTAAATAATGACCGCAAGTTCGAGGGAAGTTTGACAGCCACCGCCCTTCACAGGCTTACTGGGGCTAAAGCCAGATAGTCCCAACGGGACGACAAGGCAGCTTTTTAGTTTTCAATAAAGGTTTTCTAGCAGCTGTATATCTGACGGAAATCTGTTTCTCGTACTGACTGAATGAGGTTTTCTCCTCCTCCCTCTCTTTTCCTCTTTGTGTGTGTGTGTGTAAGCGTGGATATGTACGTGTATTATAAGACAATCGGGATGAGTCACCTTATACAATGGCATGACTTGTGTCACTCTGAGTGGGACTTTCCAAGAGAACGTAAACTTTGTCCTTGAGTTTGCTTTCATTCATACCGTGGAATAGATTCTGCCATTAAAGTGTCACGTCTCACCCAATATGTCACCGCAGTGCTTGTTGTCGAGACCGTTGACATGAAAGCGTGGACAATGAACAAAGAGCTAACAGCATATTGAGAAGTTATCAGTTCATCAGTATTAAGGCTCGGTATCAAACATCTATACGTTGGTGATGGACTTTTGTTTTTTTTGCATTTCAAGACCAAAGATCGGGAAAATAATCGTCAAGTTAACCGATTTCTAAAATCTATATATAAATAAATAAAAAAACTGAAAGCTCCCATCAGATGTCTGGTTGGGTTGATACTCTTGTTGGTGCTCTGACTCTTTGATTACCGAGTTCCTGATTCAAATTACAGTTTCATCTGTTTTAGAGAACTTTGGGCTTCATCTGTTACATGAAAAACATACATAAAAACAACATAATAACAAAATAAGTACAGAGTTTTTATTGGAAAATACCATATCCTTCACACCAGCCAACCAGGTGACTGCTGCTGACATAGTTGGCTAGTCTTGTTGTTATTTGCATACAATAAGACAAGATGAGTATCAATACCTAACAAGGCCGCCTAAACATGTCAACACTTGTTACTTAACACTGCATTCAAATCTGAGCAGTGGTGTTGCTTTTTGAATTTACAGTGTAGTGCCACCATCAGCCCAACCAGTCTAGTAGTTATACACCTAAATGGAATGCAGCCATTATTGATGCCGGTACTAGTTACACTTGTGCTTTTCGTACCACAAGTCCAAATGTCTGCAGCGAAAACTATCCTCGGCTCACTGATTTAATGAGACACAGCAGGAAGCCACGTGGGTTGTGTAGATCACTATCGTCGAGCGGTATGTTAAAATGCGGGTGGTGTAAATAATGTGATGCATGATTGCACGTTGTCAGTGATGTTCTAGCGCTTTCTTGATGTGTGTGATTATATCTGTGCTTTGTGCAGTTTGTGTCCGTGTCTCCGGTGCTCTGTCCACCTCCTCTACTTTCCTCTGTGCTTCTGACGTCAGTGTGTGTGTGTTTGCTGTGGTTGAACTGAATTATCACTTTGACTGCAAGCTTTAAGAGAGCTTTACTGTCGTTTTCTCAATAAAACTCCCAGTTAGATGCAAAATCAGTCAGCGATATGAAGATAACAACTGTAACAAGGAACACGAAGCATGAATAAAAACAAGGACATATTACAATTATTATTAATATCAAGAAGTACTAGAAACATATTGTACTTGAATGCTCATTTATTTTGCACGCGTTCATCATTTCTTTTTTTTTTGCTCGTATTTGTTTCATTGCACATTGTTGGACTTCCTCGATCACCAGTGACCTCCTTTCTAACATCTGATAGCGTGTGCTCTCTTCCTGCTTCTAAAAGAGGTTTTTTGCTTTGCGTGCACAAATCTGTTGCTTCTGTTTTCTGTCCTCGTGACTGATCTGCTTCACTTATACACACTTATAAACATGCTCAGTGTTTAGTGAATACTTTCTACTTTTCCTCAGCTTGACCTCATTCCCAAAATGGACGTTCTGACCTTTTTGTAATTGGTTGATTTTAAATCTGTTCCCCAAATTAAATTTTGAATGGCTGAACTTAAGATGGAAACTGTAAAGGAGCTGTGAAAACTGCCATTTTGAATATTGTTTTACCGTTAAAGTTGTGCATTATTCTCTGCAGTTTGCAATGGGATTGTGTATCAATCTGTAAATTATCATCATTATTATTATTATTATATTATACATTTTCAGATGGCATTCAAAAAGCTATCAAACTGCAAGAAGGTAAAACGGAAGTTCAAATTGTGAACTGGTGTGGTTTCGCTTGTGTGGGTCTCGCGCTACCTTGTGGTGGACGCCCTCAGCGACCAACGTGACGGCTGCGGTTAACGCTTCTTAAACAGTACACGTGCCTTCATCTGTGATTTCTCTTTCACTCCTCTCACGTCTCAATTTTTTCGTGAGCCGCTCTGTCATTGTGTGGGTGTATGCTATCACGTGCATGCACGTAAATGTTAGTTCAGAGGAATTGAAACTGAAATGTTCTCTTGATCTGTAAGATAACAGAGGTTACTCATAAAGGTTTTTGAAGGTGTGTTCAGGAACTTGTCCAAAAAGCTTGATTGGAGCCAGGCCGAAGTCAGTCTTCACAAATTAAAAAAAATCACTACCTCAATCTTTGTGTCTTCATTCCTCCCCTTCGCTGTCTTTCTATATTTTCCTGAATACACTTGGAGAGAAAATGTCATCAGTGTGATAATCTTATATTGTGTACGCCAAGTATGAGCTTTTGTTTTAATCATTTTAAACAAACCATTTATGTTGACGGAGAAGTTTGAAGAGAGCATGTCCCAGCATGAAAACAAGGTAATTCTGCCTGCATGATGAATGTACAAATGTAATGGGCATTGCTGGTGGTGCTTCAGTAAACTGCAACAAAACAATTATGAAAATGTTCCAAACTTTATCATATAAAATACTAAGATATAATATTGTTTTGGTTTTATTGTCTCTGAAACAAAAAGTTGAGCCGTTTGGAGGATAAAAAAAGAAACTGTCCAAAGGTGTGTGTGTGTGTGTGTGTGTGTGTGTGTGTGTGTGTGTGTGTGTGTGTGTGTGTGTGTGTGTGTGTGTGTGTGTGTGTGTGTGTGTGTGTGTGTGTGTGTGTGTGTGTGTGTGTGTGTGTGTGTGTGTGTGTGTGTGTGTGTTCTGCACAGTAACTGTGCAATGCTACGAGGCACAGCTGCTTCCTGTAACATGAGGTACATCGTCAGGCTTGTGTAAACATGCACAGGATAAAAAAAAAAAACTTGTTTCCAGAGCTGATCAGCACTGCTATTGAAATCATTTGGTCTTCTTGTAGCATGCTGAATTGACATTAAACTGTAAGTCACGGCCCTGAAGTGAGGCCAGTTAACAAGGGGGTACAAGGGAAAACACTGTCTTGTTTGTACTCTGCTATTTTAAATTTGAGGAAGTATGTACGTGCTGTTGGGAAGTGTCCTTTTTCTGGGTTCCTTGATGTCAGAAGAGACATAGCACAAAGTTTCTTGTAGATTCAATTGAAAGAACTCAGTACATTGAGTGACGTTGTAGTTCTACCACCAAGTTTAAAGAAATATACGTAGACTATTAATATTCTCTTAACCTCTTTTTGAGTTATTTAGGCGTGTGTGTGTGTGTGTGTGTGTGTGTGTGTGTGTGTGTGTGTGTGTGTGTGTGTGTGTGTGTGTGTGTGTGTGTGTGTGTGTGTGTGTGTGTGTGTGTGTGTGTGTGTGTGTGTGTGAGAACATAGACCCATAAAAGAGGTTCACCAGGATTGTATCATGTAGCAGTTTGCATGCAGCGCCCTCTAGTGGGAAGTTGTAAGCAATACAAAGCCTCCCCGAATTTGACAGACTAATGGAGAAGAAGGGTAGTAGCAGGGCTAAGGTGAGAGTCTGTAAGTGACTTTAATGTTAACAAAAGTGTTTCTGCAAAGAGGGGGATTCTCTGTTTCTACTCATTTAAAGGCCTCGTACCAAAGAGTTCAGAAAGGGAGCTCCACCTACGGCATAACGATTGTGTGTGTGTGTGTGTGTGTGTGTGTGTGTGTGTGTGTGTGTGTGTGTGTGTGTGTGTGTGTGTGTGTGTGTGATATTAATTTCCTTGTCTTGTTTTGGTGTTTTGAAGACGTCCAGTGTGAAATCTGAATGCCTTGTGATATCTGCAGTCTGACGTTTCGTGTCCCTGTTTCCACAGTGGAGCCGCCGACCAACGTGACCCTGCACTGCCACAATATGCACAACGTTCTGAAGTGGAGCCACGAGCAGCTCTCGCCAGGGCTACGATTCAAAGTCCGTATTGGCTCATTAGCACGGTTAGTGTGTTTTCCTTTGTGCACATAACCTGCTAAAAGTCAGTTTGCCTGTTAGAACTAAGACTTGTCGAATGAGCCCTTCATATCTAGTTAGCGGATGCTCTTCACTGAGTCCGCCGTGTTTGCACCACCATGTTGCTACGGTGGCCCAGAAAGGACAAATCAAACACCGTAGCTATCGGATATCACTAAATTCTACACACATGTCCTTCATTAAATGAAAGATATCCTTACAGTATAGTTTATCACAAATTTGATTATGTTCATGTAAAAAAAAGAAATTAGGTTTGGGCTTGAACATTCCTAGAAATAACAGATATTTCGCAAAATATTTACTTTTAGCACCCAACAATTAACAATGTGTTATTAAGCATTTATTGACTGTTTACATACATGTACAGCAGGCTGATAACTATTTTAAATGTGTTTAAAACTTCTGAAGACATTTGATTATACTAAGTTCTTTCAGTTATTTGCTCATTATTTTCTCTTGACGGTGTCACTCTTGTTTTATTTGTTTCCCCAGTCTTCCTCAGGAGATTTGGGTGAACCCACCAGCTCCACTACAATTAGACCTGTCCTCTCTCTCTGATCCAAAAAGTGAATACCTTCTTGAGGTGAATGCCGTGATTGGACAGAATGAGTCTGATTTTGCTCCTCCTGATGGAATAATTTTCAGCTATTTCTCAAGCTCTCAAGCATCGAAGAAATGTGAGTATTGGTGTCAGTGTTCACTGAGCTTACCATGAATATTTAACTTTTTAGAACGATGAACCTGAATTAATCAGTTCATACACTAATGCGTCTTTTGAAAAATACATGGTAAAAAGTCACGACAACAGTACCGGTTACATTTGGAGTCAATAACAAGACTAACATGAATTTGTGTACCAAATTTCAGGCAATCCATCCAATAGCTTCTGAGACATTTTACTCGAAACCACAAATGTTAACCTCATGGTGTCGCTGGAGGAAAAATCATTTGATCACTAAAGTCATTCATCATCTGGGACGAGTTACTGACATAGTAGTAAAGCACTTCATTGATTAATAACAACTTGTGATCTGTGAATCTATGAATAAATTGACTTAATTACCAAGTCGTTAATTATTTGACATTTAAAATAAAGATGAGCTATAAAAATAATTTGCAAATACAATATTCATATTCATCAATAAATAGTTCAGATTTAAACAGGATATACAAAAAATAAAACAGTCAGTAAGTACATCATTTAAAGATGCATTCATTAATTCATAAAAAAATAATGAAATTTAAAAATGTATTGCAGTTTAAAAACAGTAATAAATTCACAAATTGAATAAAAAATGCAGCTTCTAACTTCCCTTCCCATTCTCAGGTGCATTTCCCTGCTTTATGTGACCTGCTATTGGCCACCTAGCTTCTCCTTTTAGCCTCTGCATTTAGCCATTCCGTGACGCTTTGGGCCTTGTGATGGTAAAACAAGATAACACTCACACTTGTAAATGAGCCACATGGGATGTAACGGGCTTTCTGATTGGCTGTCACCTGGCATGTCATACACAGACTGACACTGATGCACTCCTTGGTAACCGCCACAGTTACAATCTCAACACGGTTGAATACGGTAAAGCGTGTAGGAACCATCAGGGACTTCATGGTGCATTCAGGTGCACCACGTAAACTCTGAAAATTATACTCAAATGACCACAAAGGTTGTAAAAAGGAAAACAATATCTCATTCATTTACCGGCTGACAGTTTCACACTTGAATGTCAGAGCTGTGGTTAGCTGTTCGTCGTCTCAGCATGCCTCAGTCTCTAACATGAAAATGAGATTATGTTTAACCCATTTTCTTGTTTCCAGGTAATGTGGACTTCCCATCAGTTAACGTCACCTCCCAACATGATGGCACTGTCCTGTTCCGCTTCACACATCCCTCGCTGGTGTACCCCCAAAAGTCGCCAAGCAGTCCAAATACAAAAACAAGGACGAAGAAAAGCCAGCTCTCTGAATTCCGTTACCATGTTGTGATCATCGGCCAGGTGAGACTGCACAAACATCTTCTACACCTTCTAAAGTTTGGAACGACATTGATGAGACATGAGAAAATGAGCTGAAGACCTGTCCGTTTCCTCGTGTAATGATTACTAATCAAACAATGATAGCTGGTTTAGCAGGGGAAGAAGCACAAAATACGTCTGTTGACGTCGTTTAATTTTTTATTCGTAGTTTTATTATTTGTACAACTGCTTACAATTATATGTACGAATGACTTCTCTGTATCACTCTGTGGTTTTCTTGAAAAGGTCTCTGTTTGTTGTTTGTGCAGAAGGGAGACCACAAATTTAACTGTGCGAAGAGTGTGTGCGAGGAGCAGATTCGAGTGGATGCTGCACAGAAGAAACACTGTCTGAGGATGTACGGAGAGCTGGAGAAAATATCAGTTCAAGCCACACAAGTGTACTGCGTCCTGCCACCAGAACAAGCACCAAGCTGTTGAGTAACATTTTTATGCCTCCAAACGGAAGCATCGTTTTTTTTCTGGTTGTCTCTGTCGTACGTTCGTACATACATACGGACGGACGGATGCAGGTCCGTTTGTCAGTCTGGTACTTATTCAAAAGTGCGATATCTGAGAAATGCCTGGATTGAAATTTGGCACAAACGTCCACCTGGACTTGAGGAAGAACTGATCAGATTTCTGTGGTCACAAAACATTTAGGCCATAACTGAAGAATTGATATGCTAATAATAACAATTTGGCACAAATGACTAACAGGGTAAAATGATGAAGTGATGACATTTTTGACAGACATGGATGTAAACTCAGCCAGGCGGCAATTCTAGTTTAATTACTTTTTTTTTCCTGTTAAGTTTGGCATGATACACAACAGTCATGCTTTGACAGCCAGTTGAAAATGAGTTTAGAAGAACGGTCTTGCTCTTTGAGTCCAAGGGATTGATACCAAAACCTAATGTATGACTTGATGTTTTGACCACCTAACAGTCATCGCACATACGTTCCCACATTAATGGGTGGACATTTTGACAATATTGTGTATGTAAAGCAGAAAAGGGGGAAAAGTCAACTCACAAAGCAGAATGGTTTGTGCACTTACCACTTCATCAAGATTATTCCTTTTGCCAAGAGGCATCCCAACGGGAAAACACAGCTCATAAGAAATGAACTAACCGCTTAAAATTTCTGGTCCAGTAAACATAATACAGGAGAAACTGGGAAATGTGCACGTAAATTGATTTAATTTGAGTACGGCTACTGCTCCAAGTTGAAATCCTGCACCTGTAATGTCCCAAAAGATTCAGGTCCCTGGATGATGACAACTTTTTCACAGCTGGAAGGCAAAGTTTGCACCATGTTGTAATGTTGTTCCCCCTTTTCTGCTTTATATAAAGCCCCCCCCTGATTACACCACTGTGAGTCAGAGCTACCACTGGTCTCTTTTGCCAGACTGTGTGTTTGTGGCTTAGAGTCCTTCTGTTAATACTTTACATCTGTTTCATCTAGATCACATCCCCCTCATCGTCGCTGGCAGCCTGTTGGCAGCCTTACTTGTGATTGGTTTTGTCTTCTACATGGTGTACCGAAAAAAGACTACGCCGAATACTTCTTTACCAACGTCTGTGGTATGTTCATCCTCCCAACTCTGGTTTTATTTGATCATTTAAATGGAAATTATTCGGTTTGAATATGCTCAGAGAATTTAACCCTGCTGAAGGAACAGGTTTTTACAATTTCAAACCATATCTAACAATTCCTCGTTGTGTCTCAAAGATGTTCCCGACTAAACTGATCCAGGTGATCTCGGCGACGGTTCAAGACGCGTTCTTTGTGCCAGAAGTGGGGCCTACCTCGCCCACACCTCTACTTTCAACAGAGGGGGAAGAATTTACAACTTGCTTTCCCCCCTCTACTGAGCCCGAGCCCGAGCTCCGTCTGCCGCTCAGGGTGTTAACCGAGGATGAAGGTGTGTCTGATGACGCGGGGGTAGGGACTAATGAAGAACCTGGGTACATGCCAGGCAACGACCTGGAAGAAGATGAGGCGCTATACCCCAGCGAGGTCTCCAATGGTTACGAGAAACGTCAGGTGTTTGATAAGTTGGCACCAGATGAAGTGACGGAGGGTTACCGTGGCTAAAGGTGGAACCTCTGAACATTGTGGCTCATTGAATGTTCGACATTAGGTCAAATATGACTGAACAGCGACTTGCTGTCTTGGTTACAAATGTCCGGTGGTTTGGTTTGTGACGTTTCCCTCTTGTTAGTGCACCTTAACACTCTGGGGTCTTCAAACGGATCATTCCTAACACTGCTAGTAGCTGAGAAAGTGCCTTATATTAACGCGATTGATGAAGTTAGCTTCATGATGCACACAATCCCACACAATGACTCAAAGGAACTTAACTGTGCTGCATCTCCTGTAAGCCATACTGAAATACTAACCAGTGATAACATTTACATACTGTTTCATAAACATCTGTTAATCATGCATTATCTATTTGCCTGTGATGCATGCACACAGGCATGACTATACAATACTGTAATCTCTGTGGAATAGTCTGAATACTGAGAATTTCATTTTTGCTTATTTGCACTTTTTATTATTTGCGTTTTCTACCTTGAATCGAATCCTTTTGCTTGTCATTAGGCCCGGAGCACCTTAAAGCCCCAGTGAACCGGAAGTTAGAGCATCTTTAACTTCTATAATGTGACCTTTTTCTTAGTAAAATGTAATATTTGGGCGGGTGTCGTTGACAGGTGGGTGTGGCTTAACAAATACAGAGCTTCCTATTACACCTCCTTTTCCCGCTGGTAGATCAGGAGGAGGAGAACGAGGGAGAAATTAATAAATTCCTCAATCACTTAAAGCCAAACACGTTTAGTCCTGCTGTATGGTATCGCTCTGCGGAAGGGGGGGGGGGGGGGGGGGGGAGACAACGGGATGGAAAATGTATCTTCTGTTTCACTCGGCCTTTAAATCCATCGAAGCAGTTTGAGAACTGCAGACACGTTTCTCATGAAATGAGTTGCGATCTTGCACCTTGTGCCTTGTGTCCGCGCTTTAGTCAGTTTTTGAGTCACTTCATGTTTTGTAATGTAACTTTTTTTGTTTTTGTTTTCAGTAACTTAGAACATACAGATGTCGAGTTAAAGGGATCTGTTTATTACTCACTGCTGAATATATGAATACAGAGTCTGGCTGAAGTGAACCCACAACACATTTTAAGTGATACTGACGATGAAAAAAGGGAATTGGTGCTTTTATTTGTACATTTTTCGGTCCACCAATTTCAAATTGGAAAGGACTGATTTAATTTCCATCCTGAGTGATTGTCTGAGCGTGATGATGTTTGAATGTGTTGATAGATTTGAATAAACGGCCAGCTAATTCAACTCGAGCACTTGATTCTCTAATTTATCTCTGTTTATTATCCTTTCTCAGTATCTATCTGATCTCTCTGCATCTGTCCACATAATGTTTCCCTTTCTGTCTGCAAACTACTGTGTTTATTTGTTTGTCTCCTGTCATTTTTTATAAGCGTTACATACTTTCAATAAAAAAACAAGATAAAGGTATTTCGCAGCCCTTTTCTGTTCGTATCTCCAAATTAAGGGATTTTGAATGTGAACATATCTGATGAACTGAAGCATCAAGTGTTACTTTATGTGTTGAGAAAATTCTCCTACATCTACAGCTAAATAAAGTATTTTTTTTATTTTGAAAGCATATTTAAAAACCCTCTTGATCAGCTGGAAAATGTATTGTCACAAACTCATGAAAAGTTGACTTTTTAGAGACGCTACAAACATGATGATCTTATAGAATATGATGCATTGCTGTAGATTAAACTACCCAACAGTATATAAAGGAGCTAAAAATAGCCCCACCGTAAACATGTACAGCAATCGAATGCAACATCCACTTTAATATTAATCCAGCGTCATATATACATTAGTAAATCACCATTAGGCGGCATCATATATACTTTGAAGTGAATCTAGCTGATAATACTTTTACGGAAGTAAGGTTTTAATTGGATGACTTCTACTTTTAGTGGAGTATTTTCACAGTGTGGTGTTCATACTTTTACTACTCTGAATACTTCTTCCACAGCTGGTGTTTTCCAATCTTATGTTGTCGTCACCAAATTCCTGTATGTGAAATGCAGACCCTTCAGGAAGGGAAGTTGGTATTTCAGTTCAGTGAATCAGCCAAATTGCAGCCGAGTGATTACTGTCACTACGTAAATCACTCCGTCAGATGCTGTCACGTTAGTATGTAAAGGAAGAAGCACACATGTCATGAGGACGTTTCATGACATTTGGGCAACCACGTTGTTCCTTCTTCTGAAACCAGTAATTTGAGTGACAAGGAAGACCTCTTTTGTGTGTGTGTGTGCGTAGATGTCTGTCCGGGATGTTTCCTTCCTCTTTGCTGTCTGTGTGTGGGAGTAGGGAGACCTATTTTGTTTCCAGTAACAGACTTCACTATTAGGTGTGTATCCTCAAATCACTCTTGGTATCTGGTTTGCAGGGTTTTCTTTGCAGGGTTTTTGGTAATCTACAGCAGTTAAACCATATTTAACTGCTGTGGAGCAACTTGTGTGTTGCTCAAGGACACTTTGACATGTGGACAGTAGGAGGTGGGGATAGCCAACCTTATGGTTAAAGGACGACCGGCTCTACCCACTGAACCACAGCCGCCACAGTTTTGTCCGATATACTCCCACAGCCCTGTCAGATCAAGTACAACACCATCAACACCACTCCTCATGTTCAACATGTGTTCATCTGAACTGAAAGTTTTTTCACAGTTGAACTTTAATGTTTAGGTCAGTTTGGCTCTTACTTTTATGTATTCCAGCTTCACTGTTCATGTGTACAACCAACATTTAGATTAATGTATCCATTACTCTAGCTATCAATTTGACCACTTTTAGCTGTTTCTCTGCTCACTAGGTACGTTTTCACGCACACTCTATTTTTTGTTGAGACTATGTTTTGGCATTTTTGCCTTTATTCTGAAAGTCAGTGAGAGAGAGAGAGGTTTATAATGTGCAACAAAGGTCCCCCCGGGCCGAGATTTGAACCATTGAGTGCTGGTTCACCCTGTTATTACTCAATATGTGGAAACATTTCTTATTCCAATACTAATTACTATGTTTTGAAGATCAGTATGTACCCTATATCTGCTTCTGTGCCCCGGGCTGGGAATCACTTATCATAGTGTGGTGCGGATCCTTTGGGTGATTAAAAGTCACCTAAGCTGCGTTAATGCTGTGGGACCAGGATGTACAAGTTTTACTAACACGGCATAAAGTTACACTGAATTAAGTATGATTGACAAGAATATAACTAAATCTGTTAAAAGTTTTTAAAAAAACGTGATTAAAAACAAATGTACACTTGATAAAGTTCAGTCCAACTGTAATGAGAAAATCTGAATTTGAATTTGCACAGTCACGATGTATTTTAAGGTTTTGCAGAACAATGATTATATAATCTCATCCGCTTCTGTCGATATTTATAAACCCATTAGCAATATAGTTAATAATTAACACGAAGTGGAACCATAAAGTGCGAGAAAAGAAGTAGATAAGATGTCCCTCTTCCTTTCTCTCCCTCTCTCTGTTGTCACCATCATTATGCAACACATTTCCAGTAAACTGTTGGTTTCCAGGCAAATGTTTGGTCAGTTGATGGTTATCGTTCAACTAACAAATACTTGTAACTGTGTCAACCTGAAGCAGAACAGTGTGGCATTTCTTCTGTCCTGCAGAGAACAAACAAACGACTGTTACGAGAAATACGTCCTCACAGAACTCACAGAGCTTCATTTGAAGAATGTATTAATGGGCCTTTTTTCATGAAATAATAAAACGAATTATTGCTAAATTCCATTTAGCTGCTTTATTTTCAGGGTCCTGGTATTGTGCAGGCTGGCTCACTGTCGCACTGCCATGTCGTACTTGGACATTTGAGTAGAATAGTGTTAATACTTTTTCTATTATAAGAAGTCAAAGTGTGTGCTGTGAAAAAAAGGGACTATTAGAGAACATTCATGCCTGATTTTACATTATTTTAAAATGTCAACTTGAGAAAAGATGTCAGTCAAATCCAAAGAGTGACGAGGCATATTTAGCTGTGAGGTGTAATGTCAGCAAAAGCAGTACAGCTTTGTGTCTTTTGTGTCCAAAAATTCACACATTTCTCATTCGCACATGAACAGAAACATATGAGATACATGCATGAAAAGAAAAATGCATATTTTATTTTAACAGGATTTCAAGTGGGCTTGTTTTGTTACTTGTTTTGCTGATACATAGTTCAAATTGTATTGTAAGTGGTGGTGGTGGTGGTGGTCAGCTTTCAGAGGGGGCATGACAGAACAAAGTTTAAGAACCACTGTGTTGAGCAATGAACACAAATGTACTTGTCGTCAGAAATGCCATACATGGTCGCCTCCTCGTTTGTTTCCACGCTCCTACACATGCATAATGGAATTTAAAAAACAGGAAGTTGATGGTATGTTAAAGGCCGGCCGTGTTGCCTGCAGCATCAGTCCAGTGTGTCTTTCGTCCTCAAACTGCCTCAACGCCATGACTGATCTGCTGCTCCGAGCCCTGCTGCTGGGGAACCTGGGTGTCCTTGTCACAGCTCAAGGTAACCGCCGATACATGTACATGTTTTCTGACATATGGATCGTTCTTGTCTGACTGATTTGAAGTATGTGAATCACAAATGATGTTAGATATTATGAGGGTTTAGTAAACAAACAGTAAGTTCTCTAGAAGTAAGACTTTAGAAAAAATGTCAGTAATTATCAATCGCCGACCAGACAAGAACAAAGAAATAGAAACATAGAACTTTGACTTACATTCAGGCTGGTTCAGGAGAGTAACTTGAGTGTGTCATGAGCTCTGAGATTTCAAGGAACTGCATTGGGAAAGTCTTTCTAGGGAGAAACAAAGTCCTGGTTCTGATCAGACAGATGACTGAATTCTTGAAAAACATTTGCAAGGAAACTTATTTTCATTCTCCTTTTTTTGTCTTTGAAACATCCCTGATCCCAAAAACATAATGTAGGATAGAAACTGCAGTATTTGAATGTGGACACAACACTTTTATTCTTCCTTGATTTAATCAGCTTTGATTTATCTAACTATAGTTTGGTACATTTCTTTTCAAATTGTAGCCTTAAGACAAACGACCATGACCACAGTTTGTTTTTGCTGAAAGGTGAAAGACATCTTTCTAATACGAATCTTTCGAGAATCACAACAAGACTCAGGAAATCTCTTCTGTCCCACCAAACATTTCATTTTAAATATAATTTCAGAGCCCATATAGAAGCTATTTGGAATGGATGCACCTTCTTTAGTTTTTACAGTTGGAGTACTGGCTGTCATGCACTCCTCGTTTTTTAATGTACTACTACTCCTATACTACTACTACTCCTATTAATGATGGTAATACAAGATCCTATTTTCCTATTTTTCTGTTTTATCGTCCTGTTTGTAAATCAGTTTTGCTTATTAGACAGAGCTGCTGTCTAATAACCTCCATTATAGTTTTACCAACCAACTAATCAATCAATATTTTACCTTTTAAAAAAATAAAAAGGTAGTTGATGCTTCTATCTCCTCATAAACCATCATGTAATCAATTACTTCCTCAGTTCCAGTGATGCTCACTCCACCCACCCAGGTGAGGTTTGACTCCGTGGACTATAAAAACGTTGTGCACTGGACTCCACCTGCCAACAGCAGCTCACTGCAGTTCTACGTCCAGTGGAAGATGTGAGCCATGACACACACACACACACACACACACACACACACACACACACACACACACACACACACACACACACACACACACACACACACACACACACACACACACACACACACACACACACACGTACAGCAGATGTACATTTAACACTGCAAACATTCACAGTGTTTCTTTCATTTTTCTATTGATGCATGAATTATTTTATGACTTTTTAAAGGAAGATTTAGGTTGGTAATTCATCTATATATATATATATATATATATATATATATATATATCACTGCCAGTAAGAGATGTTACTATGATCCATGAAATAAACTATAAATCTGCTCCTCAGTTATGGCGAGCCTCAGTGGTTGGACGTGTCCGGCTGTCAGGGGATCCAGAGGCACCACTGTGACCTCAGCGCCGTGACCTCTGACCCCAGAGAGTGGTATTACGCCAGAGTGCACGCTTCCTCCCTGCCCTCCAGCAAATCAGCCTGGGCCCTCTCCCCGAGGTTCAGCCCGCGCTGGGACAGTGAGTGTTTACTCTCCTTCTCCTCATCGTCTGTTTTATTGTCGCTTACCCAAACTGATGCCTCGACACGACACAACCTGAAACAGACGCTGGCATAGTTCTTTATTAATAACTATAAGGAGTGGAGACGTACTAGAGTATTTCAAGGAGAGGTATCAGTTCAGGTTGTAAGATCTGTATGAAGAATAACTAATAAATACACTTTTTTAAGTCAAGAAATTGAATTTACTAACTCAAAAAGTACAATTTGCTTAGTTATACATATAATATACAATACAGTCACTTTACTATACTCTCAATCGATCCTGGTCCCAGTCTACTTACCAGTTGTTTTCTTTTTCTTTTTACCTTTTTCAAGAGAAATTCAAGTCATTTTTTTTTTAAGGATAAAAACAATCAGTTGCCTGTTACTTCAACACCCAGACTGGCAAGAAAAAGTCACATACAAAGTGTTTAAAATGAGCTTGAAGTGTAAGATGTCAAGTTGCTTTTTTTACGAAACAAAACACTAAAACAAAAAAAAAGATGTCATCTTCTCCTTCTTTTATGTTGTACTCTTTGATTTGTTTTGTCATCATCGTTGAAAAAAAAAAAAATTAAACTAAACAAATTCCTTATGTTGCATCTGCAGCCAAAATCAGCTCTCCCGTCTTGAGGCTGAACCGCACCGAGCAGGGGATCGTGGTCCGTGTGAAGCCCCCGAGGCCGATGGTCCGTAAGATACACAGGAGTCTGCACTACGAGATCTACCTCATAGACACCAGTGGACAGGAGGTACACACACACACACACACACACACACACACACACACACACACACACACATGTGAAAAAAACAGCATGTGAAATAAAGCTTTTAGGGCTGCAACTAACAATTACTTTCATTATCAATTCATCTATGAATAGTTTCTGCACTAAAAGAATCACCACCATGGGAACACATTTTATTTCTGGAGCCTGGAACAAATATAATGTAATAGTTAAATGTGTACGCTGTAGACATATTACTTTTAAACTACCACCACTACTCTTACGAAATAGAAGAGGAAGCAGAAGAGGGAGAGCAGAAGAAGAACAACAAAAACAAGAACAATAACAACAATAAATAATAAAGACCTTCACGAAACATAAAGAAAATGCATGTATGAAATGTACGTATATGTAAAGATATTATGCAGTCTGACAGTCTCCGGTCTTATTCTCTCCTCTTCAGGAGGTGCATGAGATGGACTGCTACTCTAAAAAGCTGATTCTGAAAAAGCTGAAACACAAGGAGAAATACTGCCTCCAAGCCCAGACCATGATCCCCCTCCAGGCCATGAGCAGCGCTCGAAGCCCCGTGAAATGTGTCACTACGCTTTGATCACACAGGTATGAACACACACACACACACACACACACACACACACACACACACACACACACACACACACACACACACACACACACACACACACACACACACATCTGGTAGTGTTTAGATGACCTAAAGAAACTCATCTTCCTCATTATTTCTATACATTTTCAGTTTGTTGATATGAATGAGCTTGTTGATCTCAGTAGTAGAAAGCTATTTGATCCGTGAGAATGTGGCACAAGTGTCTGCGTCGTGCGATTGTGTCCGAGCCGGACAACATTGTTTGAGTGTGAAAGGTAACCTCTCCGCTGTAACAAAAGATTACCAAATGAGAAGTCAAGGATCAGTTGTCGCACGACATTGGCCTGAGGCAGTGGGACAGAAAGAGGGAGGGAAAATGAAACTCCTGGAGGAGAAATCTTAGCAGGAGAGTTTCTCCACAATGACTATAATTACCTCTGCTCACCCCACCCTTTGCACTTTTTAAAAAAAAATCTGCAACGGATTTGTGGAGCGCTGATAATGTCATTCTGTAAAGTCATTCCTTTTGATTATTATTCCTCTGTGCCATTAATTCATCTTTTCTCTTCCTCTTCTCTTTGCTGTAGACGAACTGGACAAGCTGGACTTTTCATCCATCAGTTCAGCTTTAATTATCCTTTCGCTACCTCCGTGTCAATAAAAGTGCTGCACTTTATCCTCAAAAGCATTAAGGACCTGACATGTTGAATTGTGTAGGTACACTTTTGATGTCAGCCTCCAGGACACTGCATTGTTTCAGCCAAGAAGAGATTTTTTTTGAATACATTTTGTTAGAAATAGTTTAAAGATAATCTTAACTCCAGGTCCACTTTCCAGCTTTTGCCCCCCTCAGTGAATCAGAGAGGTAACTCCTTCCGCTGGTGATGATGATGATGTGAAATGTGGTTCAAAGCTCTGAAAAAAGCTATCGAGTAGACCTCGAGTTAAGATTATGTTGTTAATATCTTTTTACTTTTGTTTTGTCGTTTTCATGAAGCCCAGCTTATCTTTCAGACACACTACAAGCACAATGAAGAAGAGCAGTTTATGTGAACTTATTCTTCCAACTGACTCCAGTAACCAGAAATCATTTCACACGACATCAGTGAATCACACATTTAGCAAGTTTATGTATTTGTTTTTGTTTTAACATTTCACTTTGTTTCCTTTGAATGGAGGAAAAAAAAAAATCATTCAAGGATGCAGTTTATACTGTCTTAATACTGTGACCACAATTTGTACTTGTTTTCCCTTCCGCACAGCAACTCTCAATGAATGTCATCTAAACTTTAACAGAAACCTGAGCCAAAATATCACGGGAGCTTTACTGTGTTTACGCTTCAACTGTATTCAGATGCAAAACTTGTAATGTATTGTGTATTTGTTGTATGTATCATGTTACAAATAAAGGCACAATAATTGACTACACTGGTATATTCTGCCCCATCTGTCATACTATACTGGGTCTTTTTTATGACTTTTTATTACATACTATACTATTACTTTTTGATATACTATAACTTTTTTCAACATACTTTACTACAAGATTTTTGGACATACTCTACTATGATGTTTTTAAAACATACTTGACATATGACTTTTTTATTTTATGCTTTACTGTGAATTTTTCATCATACTATACTACGACTCTTTTCGACGTTCTATAATATTACTTTTTTATTTGCTATACTATGACGTTTTCATGACTTTTTCAAATGGGATGCGACCCTCCACCCCAGTCATGCTCCTCATTCATCATCGGATTGCAGCAACTCCCTTCATCACCACCACCACCACCAGTGTCTGGACTCCAGGCGGATTCTGCCTATCTGACCTCAGCATCACGAGCCCTCGATTATCCTACTTCAGGAGTCCAGTCGCCAAAGACTTTGCCCTATTCAAGTTTTATGCATGTGTAATAAATTATTGTTCAATTATAAGGAAGTCTCTCCTGATTGAAATACTATACTATGATTTTTCTCCTCACACTATACTATGATTTTTTTACATGCTCTACTAGGACTTATTTATGACCTCTTTCATCATGCTATAATATGACATTTTTGATATACCATACTTTGACTTTTTCATGAGTTTATCAACATACTAAATTATTACTTTTTTTTTCCGACATAATATATTATGGAGTTTTAATGACATACTCTACTTTGAAGTTTTTTATGACTTTTTTCAACGTCCTATACTATGACTTTTAAATGACATTTTTTGATGTGCTGTACTGTGACTTCATCATGAGTTTATCAACATACTAAACTATTACTTTTTTTCAACATGCTATATTATGACTTCTTTCGACATAATATAATACTAAAGACTAAAAACAGTCTCAAATATAACGCTTCATTTTCAAAAAAGGATCACTATATTCCTAAGACAGCTGGGCATGTTAGTATATAACAAACACTCAATCAGGCAGTGCATTCTGGGTGGACTATTTTTAGCAGTGGATTAATACACATTTGGTGCGACAGCTGGAAATGTAAGAAAACAGCATCAAATAACTGTAGACGGTTGATCTACAAAAGATCAGAATCTATCCAAAGAAAAACAAAAAGTCAACATAAGTCTTGATTTAGACTTTATTCAAAATGTTGATAAACTTGATACTCTTGATCAATTAGGCGTGAAATAACCAATACTGTAATGATAACAAAAACGTTCACTGATGTACTCAAATCTAAATCTGACACATTCAGCGTGACAGAGACATCCGGTGATTTTAAAAGGAAGGGTTGCATTTAACAAAAGGTGATGCATCTTTCAGCAACAGCGCTGCACGGATTGTACGGAATAGCTTTCTTTGTAAGAGCTCCTCACTAGCAGCTAGTTCATTTAGTGGTTTTGGTCCTGAGGACATCGAGGCCTTAGTGCTGGTAGAGTTGAATTTGGTCCGAAGCCTGAATGCACCTTATTGATAACCGGTATCACCAATATTCCTGCTGCAGTTTGTCAAACGTAGTGGAATGTTTTTGGGTATGTCGAGACATCGTTAACCCTAATAGACAAAACCTTTTTCGTTAGCTGCTAGCCAACAAAGCTTTGTTACTGTGGACGACAAACTGCAGACTTCAGCTTCAAACAGAAACACAATATTTTAAAGGGGAATATACAGCACCAGTGCATTATGGTATTTACAGTTAACCTTAATTCATAGAAAATGAGTCAATCCAGTGATATCTTGGCTTGCAAACTGCCCCTTTAACAGCTTGATTATTAGTAAGGCTTTTACAGTGTGGTTTGACAGTCAGTGGTCATAAAATACAGAACACGGGATACTTCCCATTCTAAATCATCAGAAGATGCCACAGTGATGCACACGTCAGGAAATACAATTATATTTACACCATTGGAGAATTCATATCTCACTGTAAATGAGCTTTGTTTTGTCCTCATGAACTTCTCAAAAACAGACTGAACTGAGACAGCGATAAAAGGTTGGGGGGGGGGGGGGGGGGGGGTATGATCATCAGTCAAAAGTAACAAAATTAAGTAAATTTGTTCATTTTTTTTTTTAGAGCGGGACCGGGAGTGACCAGTGTGTATCCTGCAGAGTCAGACCGCCATACTCACAAGTTCACAGAGATCCGGAGACGACGACGAATCAGAATAACAAACAACTGGCTCTAAGTTTACATTATGATAATGAAACTGTGTCTTCACTCTATTTCACTAAATGTTGTCCTCTAATGTCTCATTTGTGCAAAACTGTGTGCACATGATAGAGATGAGTAAGTGATAAACTAGTGTTGACATCACACGGTCCGTCTGTTATAGAGTACAAGTATTGCTCTTTGTGTACTCAATGTTCTAAACAAGATCCTCCCACGTTGCCACTCCCGGCTGAGCATCAATTTAAATCTGAGATTGTGCTGTGTCACTGCAGTTGCAGCAAATCAGCTGTCATCGAGGGGGATTAGATGATAAATTCATTCATTTGGGGCAGGTTTTCCCGACATAAACATTGGTGGCTGAAGCGTTCCCCCATTCGGCTGCAGTACAGGAAATATTAACCCCCCAAAAAAATTATGTTCTATAAATACTTTCAAACACATGACTACAATAGTCATTTCAACAGTTAAGTGAAACGAATGTTTGCTCTGCAGGTCTTTTTCTACCTGCTTCTCTAAAATCTTTAGGACATTCTGGGAGAAGACATACTTGCATCCCTGCTACGATCCAGTATGTAACCGGTCCCTGGAACACAAACGGTACTGCAGCATCGCTCACTTTTAAAACACTCACAAAACAGCATATATGCAATACAAAAAAACGCTGTCAGCATTAGGCTGATAATGGGATAAAAAGAAATATTTACAAACAAGACATTGTTTTTTTTTTTGTTCAACATTTTAAGGGTACATGCATGATTCTCAAGTCAAAAAATCTAAAAGCGTGATCGCACAACTTTGAAACTGACATGGAATGTATGTCCTGCTGGTTTCTAAAAAGGTAAGGTCAAGTCTCTCCATATTAAATTACCTATAAAAATATATATATAAATAAAAAGGTGAGGGTATTGTGTTGCGAAAGCTGCAGCAGCGGTCAACGTTTAGCTGCACCGACAGAACGAACAAGGAAGAAGGTAACAAAAGGGAGGAAGAGCTGAGCGAACAAAGATGGCCGTCGAGCATTCCGAGTGAGCAGAGGAAGGAGCTGCTGAGTCAGCGTGCTCTGCTCGGGTTTCAGAACTACGTTTGTAAATGTGGGTTCTAGTACGAGTCAAGGCAGTGTGGAAGTCACAGTCTAGACCAAAGATGTGCGACGAGACAAAACTGTTGCAGGGAGGAGAAGCGGCCGCCTCAGCTCGATTCAAGCCGGCTGATAGTGTCGCCTGCGACCCGGCTTGTCAAGTCGCCAGCGGCTGGTCGCAAAGTCAGCCGGTCGAGTCAGTTACAAACGGTCAGTTGATCGGAGGAAAGAGAGGATGGCCTCATCAATTTGTTTGAGGAACAGCCGTGTCGGCTCCATCTTTCCCTCTGCCAACTCTCTCACATTTACCATCTCAGACGCTTTCACGCAGAGGAAAAGTAGTTTATAGCTGGTAACTAATCGAGGCTATCGGATCTGTAAATGCACGCGACAGCTTACGTACACGTGCGTATTAATGTTAACAATTAACCGCTGGCAAATCTGAAACTTAATTGGAAATATTATGACAGCAGGATAAACAATATGATCGACATTATTTAAACCTGTAACACTGTAAAACTAAAAAAATGCTGATGCATCATGTTTCAGATGTTCATCCTGTCTGAATCAGCAGCTGGCAGTTTATTTTTTATCTCTTTACCTCCACAAGTCGATGGTTAGTTTCTGCTCTGGGTGCACAAAAGGACATCGCGGGCTCATGAACGCTGCAGCGCGACGAGATCGACTAGGCCCGCGGCCTCCCACTCTCTGTTGCACTTGGGCACGAGGTGCCCACTGTTTAGTCGCATCGGTGTAAACTGACAGATTTCAGAATATTGCAGACTGGCGCATTGCAAGTATTTGCGGATTTCACATTATCCCGTCGCGAGTCTTTGGTCTGAACTGCACTTATGACCGTTCTCAAATTGAGATGAAGGCGCACATTCTACAACTCCTTTGACACAGGTGTCTGCTGGAAGTCTCAGACTTGGTCTAGAACTAAGGCAAAGCTGGGTTCTATATTATAGAACATTTAAAAAAAATGGGGGGGGGGGGGGGGGGGGGGGAAAGGCAGCCTGGTTCTAAACCCTCCAGGAGTTTTAGGCAAATATTCTGTCTGAATGTTCTGAAACACTCTTGGTTGTATGGGATGAACTATGACCACAGCAGGTCATTTTTTTTTTTAGGCTCCTAAGAGAGAAACTCTTTCTCCAGCTCAAAAACGGAGGTCCGTCCCGGGGAGCTCTGAATGCGGCAGAGCGGCACAGTGCAGTCTCGTTTCTGGCCCTCCGTGTCCATGTCCAGTAGGGAGCAGCCCGTCCCCACGTCCGAGGACAGCACCACGCTTAGGTTTTGGGCCGTCTTCTCTCCGGAGTAGTGGCCCAGGGAGTAGCTCTTGTTGCGCCCTCGCAGCAGGGCCCAGGTATGTGGCTTGGCCCGGAACGACACTGGCCTTGGTCTGGAGAAGGCCTCCCCACCAGAAGGCTTCTCCGACAGTCCATCCTGCTCTTTTTCTTGCTTCTTCTGTGAGGCTGGAGGAGGCAGAGTGGGTGGGCCATTGGCTGGAAACAGATGGGGGAGATACATTTTTGGAGCATAAGTATTTTTTATTTTTTTTTGAAACCGTACACAAGCTTACTTCCCGTACCCCTGTTGTTTTGGTGTTACTCACTAATGTGGTTGGTGGTGTATTTCTTTCTGCGTAGACGTGTTCCTGTGTTGTGGTTGCTCTGGTCAGCTGGCTGGCTTTGGGTTTGCGGTGGTGTCTGTGTGTTAGCTGCAGTCCTGTTATTCTGGCCTTCTGAAGCAGCTGCTTCGCCGGGTCTGGACGACTCCGTGAGATGATTGGCGGCCGCAAGCTCAACCTTCCCAGGCCTAGACTGTGACGCGTCCGCCTCAGACTGTAAGAGACTCTTGGTGGAGTTGCACTCTATAATGGCTGACATGGAGATGAGATTGACAGGTTGGGTGGCGGTGTGGTTTGATGCGGCCTCGTCTTTGCGGGAGCGACCACCCGGTGGCGAGGTGCTGCGGCGGAAGCGCGTCGCACGCTGAAACAGGCCCTCCTTCTTCTTCTTTTCCTTCTCCTCGCGCTGGGGCTCGCAATCCTCCCCAGGAGCTGAGTTTTTGAGAGCCTCCCTAATGTCATAACCGAGCACAACGGAAGCCAGCAACGAGCCGCAGCCATACAGCACGGAGTCGGTCTTGCGGCGAGCCGACGTCCGCTTCAGGCTGTTGGTGGGGGTGACCTGTGGGGTGGTGGAGGTGGACGAGGCGGATGTGGTGGTGTCTTCTGGGGTCTCCGCTGGGCCACCCTGACCTGCTGCCCCAACCGCAGAATCTCCCGACCCACAATGCCCAGCGGGGCTCTGAGGCTGCTGCTCGTCCCTCCACAGAGGTAGATCGATGTACACCTGGTTGGGGAACTTGAGCTGCTTTGGCTTGGAGCTGCTGTCGGGACATTCCTGGGAGAACGCCTCATCTTTACCGGCCCCCGCTGGAAACACAGAAGTGGGAATCGGACATTATAAATAAATGAACCAAACAAGCACCCTTTCCCCTTCCTCGTACAAGCATCACTAGACAATTACATAATTGTGTTTGTCTGATAGACATAAGAGGAAAATTAGGGATATTAAACCTAATTTAAAATCACTCAAAAGACTTTAAAACAACATTTATTAGTCACTTTAGAAAACAATTGGGCTCACTTTGTTCAGCAAACAGGGCAGAGAGGGGGACAGACTTTTGGGATTTGACCAGGCTGGTGGACCAGGGGTTACTGCCGTCTGACAGAGGACGCACTCTGAAAACATGAAGTACAAGTTATCTCCATTTGTAGTAGAAAGTGTGTGATAGTTTTTGTAGTATGTTTACCTTATGTTGTATATTACTGTATAAAAACACAGAGACGAGTCGAGGATAACATTAAGATGAGGATGTGGTTAAGTTGTTTAGGAACAGGAACCAAATGGTCTCCACCCTGAGATCATGATTGAACAAAATACTAGCTTGTGTGTGTGTGTGTGTGTACAATCTACCTCTCAGCAGCAGCAGGTCTTTCTTTGCTCTGTACTGAACTGGGACCCCAGGTTCTTCCTTTCTTCTTGATTCCCTTTTTCACGTCTTCAAACTCTTCTGGCCTGAAGAGGGTGCTACGGCCCCATGTGCGGTTGCTCTCATCTTGGGTAACTATTAACACAGCGAACCAACAAGTGTTACCAAAGACCCCAAAACAAGTGCGAGAGGGTGTTGTAAGCGAAACCACAACCCTGACAGAGAATCTGGTGTAGACTTGTTAGTACGATTATTGAAACAGATATTATGCCATCTGTAGAACCCCAGTAATTATCTTTGTCGTCTCCGTCTCCAAATATAAGAGTACTTAAAAAGTTTATATAGCAAAGAATAACTCATGGGTGTTCCTCTCTTAAAAGTTCATTTCAAGGCCATTCTATAGTGGATTGATATAAACCTTTAATTATTTTAATAACAGCATTTGATTCAGGAAGATTCAAAGGGACAAGCTTTTTTCATCCTAGAAAATATCACCAATGTAAATACATTTCTGAAAGTGAAATCAAAAAGGCCAAAAAGCATAAAACAAAACCCCAAAAGCCGTTATAAAAGCTTCTGATAGCTGTAGGTTAGTCGTTGTGAAGTTGTGAGGGCAACAGACGAGGGCAAAACTAGTAAAAAGTGCAAATTAACAGCACTACCACTTTTTTGTTTACTACTTTATTACTTAATTTAAGCCACATAATATAAGATGAGTCAAATATGAACATATGAACAGAGTACTGGCCCAAGTCTATGGCATAAACCTCATAATAGTTATCAAGAGTACCGGTGAAACAACCAGCAAAACCCCAAAGTCTTGTTAAAATCAGGAAAACCTCGTCAATCAGCAAATTTAATCCCCATTGGTGGAAGCTGTTAGGCATCAAACCCTTTCATTAGCCAAACATCACATGCAGCGCTCGGTGCCGTTGGCCTCACGCGCTGCATGTGGGAAGCCGATAGCTTGCCTTTCTTTGAGGTTGTGAGCTCGCTGGTCAGATCAACATCCTGTTGGTAAACATACAAACTGTCCCTCTGCATGTGGGACATCACTGAGGAGGGAAACATACATGTTACCTCTGACCAACATGAGCTTTATGACACAAGGTATGTTCACTTGCTCCGAGCTTGTATTCCACACACAGGTCAATGTCAGTATAAAAACAATACAATAAATACAATACGAGGACAACACAACTATATTTTGACTTTTTTTATGACATACATGATAACATTTTTGGTTTAATACATTGCGATCCAGAGATTCTGAGCAACAATCTGCGCTCTATGTCTGAATATCAGCCTTCACTGTAAATGCTGGAGAGGAATTTGTTCCCGTTATTGCGAGGGCGTTAGTGCGTGACTAACGACATCATCAAACTGTTCAAACAACTGGCTGACTGCTTGTGGCTCTGGAGCTTTCGTTCACACGGCTCTGGTCATTGTGACACTGTTCCCGTGTTCCCGTTCCCATGAAACTCTCAGAGTTGATGTGATTGCTTCAGAATAGTTTTTATATTTATATAAGAAGATTTGACTTAATGCGGGGCCTAGAAATACTGAACCACACAACTACAAGAAACACTGACACAGAGGTGGAGGAGACACACGAAGGAAAACTTGAAAAAAACAAACAGACAGAACTTACGCTGGATGGCTCGTAGCCGGGGGATGAGTGTGGGGCTGCTGGGAGGAGAGGAGCTGGTGCTATGAAGGCTTCGCCTCTTGTCCATGGAAGGCGACGCCTGCACGGTGATCTTATGCTGGAAGTCTGCAAAATGCAACGCGCAGATACGGTCATTACGATCTCAGAATAGCCGGTGGGGTCACGATATTGATTCTAAATTAAAAAGCGATCACAATGAGCTTTCAATTGCGACCTTAAAAAAAGTCAAAAGCAGGATTCTGTGTCTCTCCCAGTATCGTTTTCTCTTCATCCCCCGCCCTCTTGCGTGCGAGAGAAAAGAAAAGCACTTCAAAGACAACACAACGCAGCCTACAGGTAAAAAAAAAAGCGGCACTTTTTGAGACACCATGGCCGGAGATGACAGAGGAACAACAGAACTGTAAAATCTCCTGTTTTTGCCTGAAGTCACTAAAGTTTGAAGGCTGCAGAAGATTTTCGAGACTGGAGCAACCAGTGGAGCCCTATCCCCAAAGTCAAATGTGGATTGGGAGAATTGTGACACCCCTACTCACTAGACATGGCTTTGTCAGTGAACATCTCATTCACCCAAAGTTGGTCGCAGTAACAATTCAGCTCTTTTTCACCGCTCACACTGGCAGACCACCGGTTTAAATATGAAACCAAGACAGCTGGTTCAGTATGTTCACTAACCTGAGGGCAGGCTGATGCGGTTTCCATCCTTCAGTTTGAGGCGGGAACGTTTGAATTTGCCCTTCCTCTTCTTCACGTTGGGCTTGTCTTTGTTGAGCTGGAAGATGAGGATGTTGAGCTCTCTCTCCAGCACGTTGATCTCCCGCTCTGCCAGCTGCTGCTCCCGACGCTTCAGAAGCTCCTCCTGAGACTTCTGCTGGACGGTGGCCCGAGTCAGCTCCTCCTCTCTGGAACGTAGCTCCTGGAGGAACCAGGTGTCAAGATACATATATACTTAAACTGGCAGACAGACTTTTGTTGCCACAATGTCCTGGGAACACCGACACACCGTCAAGGCTAGAATGAAGACTCTTGTTAAGACAGAAGAGAATGCATCTCATAGTTCCCATAAAACAAGGGAAAAGCTCTTGCAGATAGACAACAATAAGGAGGCAGGAGTGTTAAATAACTGCTTCTATAACAAGTTGGAGATTACTGCCTGCTGTTTCAGGCTGCATTACAAAGCTAACCGGTCCCCATTTTCTCTTTAATTGCTCTCAGCTGAGTAATAATAATCCTTACTGGATGACTTACATAAAGCAGCTTTACAGTCAAGCCACTTCAGCCACCCACCTAGACAGATTACTGCGGGACGTTTACAGGAAATCTCGTGAAAATTTGCGATGGGAAAATGTGAGATGATGCTCAAAGATGTGCATTTCTTTCTTCTCGTGATTTATGAAAGCTTTACACGTTAAACAAACTTTATAGAGCTTTTATGTCATGATGAGTTGGTGCAGGTTCAGTTGAGTGTTTAAGTGATTAATTGGGATGATTACATAACACAAGGGTACATGTTAAAAATGTGGTTCAACATAACAGTTATAATACATTAATATATAATACAATAAAATATATAATTATCAAATAAAAGGCACAAATTAAGTCTCTTAAAACTTTTTAGTATCCGTGTCATTCAGTTCACCATTCGCTCTTTGTGCTGATCCGGCTGTTTCTACAAACACTAATTAACCTCCCTCTTTAAGCCAGCAATGGGAGACTTAAACAGGAAGCAGATTAAAGGTCTTAACAAGGGGAAGTACGCTAAAGCACCTCGGCATTAATGACACTTTTTGTCTAACGCGCGATTAGCTTTTCCACTGAAAGTAACCAATTAAGTCCATAAAAAGCTGCCCCAAGCGATTCTGCATGGTTAGATTAATCTCAATAATAGATTAGTCAACATGTATCATCGCTGGAAAATAACAAACGTAGAGAACAGTACAAGAAGGACAGAAGGTCGGCTACATAAACTGTATGTCAGGTTTCTAAGTTTCCCACTCTAACCTCATGTTGGGAGTACGGAGTCATGTCAGTGGCTCCACATATTGACATATGATATCTACATATTGTTTCATCGCTCTGCTCTACCTTCTCTTTGGTCCTGAGCTCATCAAACATCTCCTGGATCTCCACGCGCCAGTCGTCCTGCATGCTGTGGAAAGAGTCCTGGGGCATGGTGGCCATCACCGCCTCCTCGATGGCCGTCAGCTGCTCCAGGATGCAAGAGAAGGAGGGACGCACGTGGGGGTCCTGGTCCCAGCACTCTGGACACACACACACACATTGAGATGTAAAGATTACAGACACGTCCACTACCACACATAGTGTAACTAAAACACAGAAGGTACATAACCATTAGCTACAGAACAGGCAGGTTTAATGGTCGTCCCATATTATAGACTGAAGAAGTTCATTGTTTTAACTGTTTTGTCTATAGCACTCTGGCTTCCGGAATAAGAGTTAATTATGGAACTTTTAAGTAACTTACAAGTCTTATATTATTATTCTTTTGCAATAATCAAATTAATTAAAAAAAGAAATTACTTGCTATTCTTGAAACGCTTTCCTACATCCTGCAGCATTATTATTATTATTATGTTGCACATTTACCTTCCATGAGCTTGGCGAAGGGTTCGGGGCAAGTCGAGGGGATTGGTAGAGTTAACTTGTTGACTGCCACGCCGTAAGCAACAGCCAGGCCGTCTATCCCACGATACGGCACCTCCCCTGTTAACAGCTCCCACAGCAAGACTCCATAGCTGGTGTTTGACGCACATACAAAGGAAGTTCAAAGAGAAAGTAAAGGATGTTAGACAAATGCCTAAGAGTAGATATTGTGTCATTGTGTAACTTGTCATACCTCCAGACGTCGCTGCCTTTGGAGAAGAGAGATGACTTGATCACCTCGGGGGCCATCCAGGAATAGGTGCCTGCAGCTGACATTTTTGTGGTGTTGTGCCACTCCCTGGCCAGGCCGAAATCTGTGATCTTCAAGGTCTTCTTCCCGATGTCGTCATTCTCAATCGTTTCAAGTAATAAAACTGAGAAGAGAGAAAGAGAGAGAGAGAGAGAGAGAGGGATACATTAGAGAGGGGCCATAGAAGAGACTGGGAGAGGGAGAGGGCATAACAAGCGCTGAGTGATTGAGAGAAAAGGGGAAAGTGGAAAGACAGGGTTGGGATGGAAGTGACAGATGTGAGGGGTGTGGGGGGGGGGGGTAGAGGAGAAAGACGACGAGTGAAAGAGAAAGGGAGATACAAAGAGCGGGGGACAGAGAGAGAGAAATACGGCCGTGCAGGTGAGGAGATGATAGTCGATATTCAACCGGGCCAACCGAGGTATGCAGGTCATTTATTACTGTAGTAACAGAAGGCTGACAGCGCCACAAAGCACCTGTCCTCAGGTCCTAAAACTGTTTAACACATTAAAGACAGACGGAACCCTCCAAACCTGCCTGTAACACGACACCTGGCCCGAGAGCCACAGCGAAGCCACAACCCACCGACGTGTGAAGTCAAGTTTATTCACCCATTCATGTTACTTACCCCCCCCCCCTTACATGTTCTTATACAAACGGATGCTTTTAATTTTGAACCAGTTTCAACTCAGTGAGATACACGTTACTCCAATTCCATTTAGTCATCATACAACTAAAATTAAGTTTGCTACTCAATTCAATGCAAGAAAATAAAGAAATGTCTGTATTTTATTTGCACAAAAAGAAAAGAAATCAAAGAGTATAATGCCCAACTTAAAAATATACTAAAATATGTAAGAGACATATTGGTGTAAAACATAGGGAGGCCATTAACAATAATTTTTATCATTGATTATTGAATTTTCCGCTTATGTAAAAACTAAATTTTCTTTTACAAACATCCAATAAAATGTCCTAAAGCCCAAGGTGACGTCTTCAAATGTCTTGTTTTATACGACCAACAGTCCAAAACTTAGAATACTCAGTTGAAAATGAATTATAACAATAAACAGCAAATTCTCCAAATAGTGAAGATGAAACTAAGAAATGTTTATCTTTCCTTAAAAAAAAAGAAAGAAATGACAAACAATCGATTATTAAATTCGTTCCAGATTCATTTTCTGTTCATCGACTGATCGATTGTTTCAGCTGAAGCTATCCGACACATCCGAGTGAAAACTATAGAAATGTAACCAAGAGAATTAGAGTTAAACACGCTAAAGTAAAACGCACAAAAATAGCATTAAACAAACGGAAGTAAGTCATTTTCAGTTCAGTAGAGCAAACGGGAGTTAACACGAACACACACAGGAGTCAACAAGACGTTGAGCATTTACCTACTCTCCATGTGCTGACTAATACTCCTTTTATCTCCCCGACAAGAACAAGCAGCCAAAGCCAAGACTCTTTGATCCTCTTGGTATTATTTTCAAAATGTGTTTATTTTTTTGCCTCGGCCAAGATCTCCTCACATTACAAACTGTCCCATTTCATTCTTTACATGCAGTCCGAACACTTGCAGGTCAGAGTGAACGTGATTCTACAGAAACTTAAACTTGAGTCTAAATGTCCCTTAAAGTGGTCCGACAGGAGGCACTTCAGTGTTAGGATAAATAAAACACTGGAGCGTACTGCTGACACATGAACTCTGTGCTAATATTCCCATGGGAAGCTAACACCTACTGTATCAAAAAAAAAAAAACGACTCAGTTTGAAGGCTACTTGTTCACAGCTTTCAACAGAGGCTCTGTGACCTGTGGGTGCAAGTGTTACTTGAACGGAGTAGCTGCACAGCGTTGGCTGTATTATCACACTGACCTTGGACTTCCTCAGTCCAACGGTGCCAAACTAAAATCTGCCAAAACGTACACACACACACACACACACACACACACACACACACACACACACACACACACACACACACACACACACACACACACACACACACACACACACACACACACACACACACACACACACACACACACACACACACACACACACACACACACACACACACACACACACACACACACACACACACACACACACAGCTCTCAATCACAGTCATGTGCAAACATGAAACTACATTACATTTACATGTTTTTAACCATCCGAGATGGTACGGTTTACCTACAATACGCATAGTGATCTTCTGACTTTAAGAACAGATCTTCATAAAACTCACTCTACTGTTAGAAATTACTTTCTTATGTAGCGCTATGCCCACTCCCATAACTGGCCATAAATTGTGCACTTTTTCAGTGTTATACTGATACCTAACACAGCTCTGATACATCAGTACTCGTATACTTACTGTGTAGATGTGATTAATAAATAAGGCTTTAACTACACATCCTAACTTTTAAGTGAAGATGTTCATGCACACATTCTATCGAGACTGTCAATTTAATCATAATTGTTTGCACAATAACTTTTATTAAATTGTGCCGTTACAATTTGACAGTGTTTAATTAAGAAGCAACCAGAGCTGAAAAGATTTGTTGATTCATTTGTTGGTTTATTGACAGAAAACTAACATCATCAAAAGAATGTAACGGTTTTGACGTTATGCCAAGTAGGTCAATGTTTTGTGCTGCAGAGACGTGTACCGCCAACCAGCAGGATCCGGCCCGGACTCTCTAATCATACTTGTTCTTCGAGAGGCGAAAGTGAGTCACGGCAGCGCCGGTCTGCCCTCAGTCCAGAGAATAATACATCCATGATCCGTGTATGTTTTGATTGCTTCTTGGAATAAATCCAAAGTAGGACAAATGAGAAGACAACTTGCACTCTTGCCTCGTACTTGCTGCTTCGCCTGCAGTAGAGCGTGCGGCCTCTCCAGCGGACGCACCCCGAGTTAGCGGTTAACTTCAGCCAACACAGAGGGTCTGACCCCGGGGCAGACGGCCCCCGAAAGCAAACTTTCCGTTCCTGCCGTTACATGTTAGACTCAACGTGCTGCGCTTTGTGCTGGCTGAAGTAGAGTCGCTGCGGCCGCAGACTGAGCTCAACTATCACACTGTCAAAGCGTACAAGGACCATACACAAAGATGGCTAACGTAACACAACCAGTTTCACCAGTTTGGTCAAAAATTTGCATATTTTCTTTTAATGAGCCCAGTAGTAGAGGTGAATTCAGCCTACTTCTCTGGAGCAGGTGGCATGACGCGTTGTTTTTCCAGCTTCTAAATGATGAGGATTTGCTGTTCGTCTTTGTTTTATGTGATGCAAAACTAAACATACTTCGGTGTCTTATGATTGTCAGACAAAACAAGCGATTTCATATGTTGACTTAGATTTAGGAAGCTTTCATTATTCTATGGCATTTTACAGACCAAACAATCAATTGCCAATTAACAAACATGAATAATTACTTGCAGGCCCGGATGCAACACAACACAAGCCTACTATTTCACACAGCGAATACATTATGTTGCCTGACTATACTGTATATTATTGACGAGTCTCAACTGCATTCTACTACAACAGATAAGCAACTATTTCACGTGACCCATCATCTCAATGAACACAGACTGCAGTGTGACTCCTGTGGGTCTCCACTGATAACAGGGGTATTGGTGCCATTACTAGCCGTAGGCACGGAGGGGATCCTCTACCCGGGCTGCAACAATAGGAATTCCATTACAAACAGGTTTCACTAGACCAATGATATACTCCTACTTCCTGTTGTCAAGCTCCCTCTCTGCGATTCCATAGATTCCTCCCAGCAGGCTCTGTAGGTTGATAATGACTTACGATGGGTTAGTTACACAACCTAGAAGAACAGTGCTTTTGGGATAGCCCCTTCTGCTTTGATTGGCCGATTGAATATCATGCCAAATACTTTCTTTGTAGCGCCATGGTACTTCAGTGTCAGCCCTCTAGAAATTTCTGATAAAAGACCTAGCTCCCGTCTACATGACTCCATGCTGACGTGATGCTACAAAAACACCTTTGAACCTCAGTCAGTAGACAAAATAGGCAATTGAGGCTGCAACTAAGAATTGCTTACAATATTGGTTAACCTGACATTTATTTTTGATATATAAAAAGCCCAAGGTCTTTGATTAAAGCCTTCGCTTCAACGATGTCTACATGCGATTTAAATACTCAAACTGTCTCAAATAGACCAACTAGCCTTGTAACAATACATGGAATTGCATTCAAAAAGCGGAACCAGATGTTCTGGTTGACTTCTATTTAGGGTAATCCTAAAAGTCAAGCCCGAGGCCAAACCCCACCCTAAAGTTAGCACATTTTAATTAAAGCCTTCACCGTTGTGCAGTTGCACAAAATCAGGCTGTGGCTAGTCAGTCTTGGGTATTGTTTGGAGGACATGTTGAACAATTGGAGGTGGGGTATTGATAAGCTAATTATTGCTTGTGCATGTCATGATTTGAATTACGTCTATATATATATATATATATATATATATAGGCCATGTCCCTAAACAAGGTTACATGTGGGTAAAGATAGCCAGAGGTGGGCAAAGTAATCTAACCACTAAATTCACAAAAGCAGCTTTTAATCTATTGTTCATATTAATAAATGTATCGAAAAAAGTTATTTTTCTCATTCTATATTTTCTTACTCTTTTGACAGGAAAATGTTCTGAAGTGGACAACAGTGTAACGCAATCGGAGATGGATATGCCCCGAAGGCAGACCCCACCCTCAGTCCAACACCCCCCCCCCCCCAATTGGTTCCCTTTTCCAACAGGAGATCTCGAGGCAGACCCATCCTTCAGGGTGGAGCAGTGGGCAGATCAGAAGCAGAGCTGCGGCCTTCAAAGCAGCTCCCACGCTTCTTCCCATTGCCTTTTCCCCCTCAAGGTACAAAAGAAAAGAAAAACACTTTCTGGGCAAACGTTACCATTTCTTCTGTCTTCAACAAACTAAAATACCTCAAGTTTAACTCCCTGACACTCCCTGTCACAAACCAGATATCCAAATATCCACATCCAAGAAGAGCAAGTCTAGAATTAGTGTTGAGCAATGAATTTGCAAACAACCACAGAGCCAGTTACGTTTGTTAATCCTTGTCTGTCTAGTCTCGTCTAAAACTGTTCTCCAATATGATACAACTTATCAAAACAAACTTTGAAACGGTATACTCATCCACTACTATAGGGGTTTCAAATTAAACATTATCTAAGCAGAATCCTGAGGCTTCACGGTCGCTGTAAGAATTGTGAGTGCAGCCTCCTAACTTGCAGTGGCAGTATTTTCCTAACTGTGCCAACAGACTTCAGAGGGCTTCCTGTAGTAAGCAGAAACAAGGCAGCGAAACATTCCCCGACTAGTCCGTCTCTACCGGCTGAAATGCGAGTGCCCCCAGGCATTCTGGTTGATGGGAAAAGGATCAGGGCTAATGGCTGGCTAAAGCCATCTATCATGGTCACGTCTCTCCGGGGCCACTTGCTCTTTGTCTGTCCTCTTCCTCTCCTGGTTTGTGTCTGTTTAGGCTGGAATTAACCCATAACTAGGGCTGGTTAAAACATGACACATGTTAGTGTACCAGCCAGCACCTTTTTGCTGCGTTAGCGTCTATCAATGTGCTAAGGAGCTATGAAGGGGATTGGTTGATTCGGGAAAAGCAGCTCTGCTCAGCTGTGGGCCCTTTTCCTTTTCACCCTGCCCTCCAACAATAGGTGCAGTCAGGGAGAGGTCATAAAAAACACAGTGAAAGCATCTCCACTCCTCCTCTCTCCCCTCTGCCCATTCTCCCGTCAGAGAGAAGACAGGCAGTAACTGTCTGTGTGTCACCGGGGGTAATTGTGGGAAGCCTGAGAAAAGCTGCCCTGCAACACCTAGTCGAGCTTTAGTGACTTCTCCTCTTAGATTCTACTTATGACAGAAAAATTGCAAAAATGACAATGAAATTGAACTGGAACTCTCCCGTGGCGAGCCTGTTATGACCCGAGAATCAGGTCTCTTTGGCAATGCTGTTCCCACAGAAGTAAGATTGTTAAAACTAATTTATAGATCAACACAGTTATGTCAAGTGTTTTCATACCCAACGGTGCAGCAGCGGGAAGACGTGGACGATGCACGGAAATAAGATAGCACTGGTATTGAACTGGTAGTCAGTGTCCGTCTAGTCTCTGAATTGGGTTTGAGGATAAAACATGTGTGATAGTTGCATCCCTAATTTCTATCTTTGCAATGCATATTTTTGAATTTCAAAAAAGGAGCAAAATCATGGCTGTGTGAAAACAATGAAACCACCACAGCAACCAAAATATCATTCATTCCAGTCTGGGCCATTTTCATCTGCCAATTAAAATTACAACTGTTGCTTAAAAGCGATTTTGACAATTAATGCGACAGGTTAAGAAGACTTTGATTCATCCCAACAACCCTCCTATTTATATTTGGACTTAAACCTTAACTTTGTGCAGTGTACTACACATATAGAGATGGAAACAGGTGCAGTTGTCATCTACAACTTTCCCTGGTTGCTGCAACAAATAGGTCATAGTATCCCGTACATATTTCAGTGTTCTGACATAAAAGGAAATCCTTTTTGTGATTCTACGACTTTTGGACTTACAGATCTACAGACTGATGTGTGAGTGAATAAAGACACAAGAGGAGGAGGAGGAGGGAGGGGAACACAGAGGCAGCGTGGTGATGAAGTCTAACAATAGCTTCAGATTGATGGGAGAATGCTGTTGCACACGCTCCAAACTGAACTCAATCAGTTTCAGTTGCGTTCAAGCACACATTCCTGGCATACTATCGCACGCATCGAGATGCGAAACTCCAAAGTTAATGTGGACTCTGCATGCTGGCTCAGGGCCAGGTTTCAGTGGCATTTTTTTGCTCTATGAAAACTTCCACTCCTAGCTTGAGGGAGAGTTTGAATCAAAATTGTGAGATGGGAAAGTACGGGTCAATGAAAGGAAGTAAGGATTAAGACTAGATGAACAATAAATGTATCCTAATAACCTCATAACGTATGTATGCACACACACCATAGGACTCTGCTGACACGTGGTATTTAAGGGCATATTTCTTCATTTCAATGGAAGAATATTGCAAGTGTAGTGTATTTTTCTGAGCTTTAAACGTGCAATCACAACTCTGAGCATGCACAGTGATGTCTGCCTGACATGGAGCCACATGGATTACAATGCTAGGCTAGTTATTTCAGAACTAGTCATATTGCCCACACTTATTTTAATGAATGACTTTGTCAACACAACAGTATTAGTAAACAGTAGTTTATAGATGATAATGGAAGGATGCAGCTATACAGACAATAATTAGAGAGAGAGAGACAGAGAGAGAGACATACAGAGACAGAGAGACAGAGAGCAGAAAGGAACAAGAGAGGGAAGGTAAGTAAGGAGAAAAATAACGAAGCAAGAAGGGAAACCCCCTCAGTTTGTGGCAATAAAAGAGTACCGCTGCTCTCTGGGAGATTAAATATGAAGTGAACAAAACAAAACGAGGGCTTTGAGACCCTCCGAGTCCTAGCCATTCTTCTGGCCACAGTAGCCTAGCAACCGCTGCTTGACCAGTCCATTGTGCAAACGTATGTTAAGCTTTTATCCCTCATTAGCAACATTCCTCCCTGCAGGCCGGGATTTTACAGATTAGGTTGAAAAACACAAAAGGAGATTGGACAAATCTTGCTGACTTCCAACATATTACTTTACCGGCTAATCATTGATCAAATAGCTGCATGTTTGTCTGTGTGCAGCATGTGTACACGGTGGTAAAAGGAGGTCTGAGTAGTTGAGTGAAAGGTGGAAAAGTTTAGTTGTGTACCTGTCTGTGCCCTGGTTTAGGAGTGAACTAACTTGAGCCACACCAACAGACATTCAGCTAATTAACTATTAAAGAAGTGACAGATTGTAACACGTATTTTTACCCCCCCCCCCCGTGTGGATAATTCTCACTCCTTTTATCCTCATATAGCCGACGCACACCCAATGCCAACACAAACAACCCTCCCCAGCAGATGCAACAATTTCTCTTTAGCTGCCATATTTCTCGGGTTTTTGCTGGGAAAACAACCCACCACACCACAGGGTGCCGTGTGTGTGTGTGTGTTTATGTGCAGGAGAGTCTTTTGTGAACTCACTGCACTGCCTCAAAGCAAACACGTACAGCTTCTTTCATTCCGTCTTTATTTAGATAAGACAGTATATTGACCACAGATGTTCAGACTTCTGACCCCGGGACGAGCAACTATACCAGCTTACTAGTAACAGCGCTGGTAGAACTCATTTCTTGGTTTCATTTTGGGGTTAACAGCGTAGCAATGGGCTCTGGCTTCAGTGGAAATCAAGAATGACTCCAGAAAAACTGATATTCAACTAGCCTACAATCTTCAGGTAAAATGCTCCAACTATGCAATCAGCACACTATGAATGGTCTCTCATAAGCTTCATTTAAAATGTTCCCTCTTTACTTAAAGCTTATCTCTATGTCACAGTGGAGTGGCAGGACAAACACACCGACTTGTGTTCGCAGCACTGTGTCTGTTCGGGGGAGTTTGTTTGTGTATGTTCACCAAACATCCGATTAGCTTAAATAGTCGAGATGGCAGTTAAATCCTTTCTCTCCATCTGCCCTATAATTAACACACATCTTTCATTTCAAATAAGGTTGGGCTCGTCTACACTGTTCGGGGGGGCACCATATTCACATTAAATGCATCGTTTCAAAGTTTTGTTTAAAATAAATCAACGTCTCCAGACACAATGGCTGATTGTCCACATTCAGGATGATAGTTTAATCTAAGAGAGCGAATCCATTTTAGTCGTATGTGTGCTCACTGTATTGGGTCTGGAAGGAGATTTATCTACCATTTACTTTTACTATTTCTTGTGAATATACTGCAAGTGAACAGTAACATTAGTTAGATGCTTTCAAAATGTCTTCATTTGGTGATCATGGAGAGTCTGATCTGTGTACATTTGACATGTTTTTCCTCAACATTCACACATTGATTCTCACAGTTGGAGACATGCAGGCATCACACAAAAGTTTCTCCCCACATGGCCCCGGAGTGATAAGTCTCTGATCACAAAGGAAGAAATAGTGTTTGGAGTCGTGTTACACACATAAACACACCTGAGTTGAAGTGGGTAGCCTGTGTCAGTGGGTATATGACTCAGACTCTTTTTCTCATTGAGTCCTGTCCATTCATTATTCAGTCCTGGGAAACTAAAGTGAGCTGGCTGCTTGTCAATTACCCGTCAATGAAGGAACTAGCACAGCACCAGGTTCTAACTACACGACCCTACTCAAGAGTCAGACCTGCTAATACTCATCTATTTTATAACACCTGCAGCCAGTGTGAAACCTCTACAGTTCACTACTACATTCCCTGATGAATAAACAACCATTCCTTCACCACATAAAACCCTGACGTGAATAGCTTTCTTCTTTTTTTTACCCTGTGACCTCCGGCATTAGCTCTGGTTGGTCAGGAACATGGCCTGACAGTGTGGACCGAATTGTGTCTGGTTATGCGTTTGGTAAATCACTGACTTTATTTGAACAACATTTCAGCTGGGATTGGAGAGAGGGGGCTGGGAAAGTGTGTGTTTTAAAGGATGAGGAGGGTGAGTGGAGAGGGGTGGGGTGGGGCAGCCCAGCTGAGCAAACTCTTTATTTCACATCCTCTTGATGGTATCCCCCACCACTTCATACAGCCACAGACCATTTACACCTCTTTAAATCCATCCAGAGTAAAGGGCAGCATTGCGACAGGGTTGTTGTGGAAATATGTGTGAATTGTCAATTTTCAGCAACCTCAATTTAGGCTGTAATGACAAAACTATGTTTTCCTAATAACCTACAATGCCCCATGTCATTAATGACATTAAACAATTACTATATGTGCGACAGGTCGACATGTGGATATGTCTGGAGCAGATAGGTCTTAAAATAATTGCCAAAATACTACAAAGTTACTCAAGCAGACTGGAAATGCTACCAACACTTAACTATAAATAACTAAAGATGGATGGGCTGCATGTGCAACAGGTGGATGGTTCCCTCACGAGGACTTTCTCCTAAAGTTGGGTTATTTGGCTTAATGTATCTGTCTCACACACACACACACACACACACACACTTCAATCTTTGCTTACTGTTGCTCGACTTCAGGTCACGGTGGATAATGGGTACCACGGCCTCCTCGTGCAGATAGAGCATCCCGCGTGCAATCTGCACGGCCCAGTTGACCAGGATGTGTGGAGGGATGCGCCTTCCGGTCAACGCCCGGTTCAGTGTCCCGCCTCGGGCGTACTCCATGACCAGGCACAGGTTGGGCTCCTCCAGACACACTCCCTCCAGTTTGATAATGTTTGGGTGCTGCAGCATGGAGAAGAGTTTCGCTTCTTGTTGAACACCGCCGGCGGTGGCTGTTATGTCCTCGTCCGGGTCTTGCCGAGCTGCCTTCACGGCCACCTCTTGGTCTTTCCATGTGCCCCGATACACTTTGCCAAATCCACCCACGCCTATGATCTCCTCTAGCACCAGTTCACTGAAGGGAATCTGCGAAGGGGGGGTCGGGACATGCTCTTGTGCCCCCGCAGACCCACTCGTGGCAGGGAGACGGTAAATAGCGGGCTGGTAGGTGACATAGTTCGAGGGGAAAATCCCGACCCGGTGGTTGATTTTACCCGTCCACCATCCCTCGTCGCCGGAGATCGTTGCGTCTTTAGACAGCACCTCCACCACGTCCCCTTGCCTGAGGCTGAGCTCATCCTCGCCGCTCGCCTCGTAGTCATACGCGGCTGTCCACAGAGACCGAGTGGGGCACAACGGAGCAGAGTGAGCACACGGCCGAGCTGTGGGGGAATCTGTCCGAGCTGTGGGAGAGTCTGTCCGAGCTGTGGGGGAATCTGTCCGAGCTGTGGGGGAGTCTGTCCAGACGCACGGCCGCCCTTCACCGTTTGGGAAAGCGGCCTGCGAGACATCCATTTCTCGGTGGCCGTAGCGGCACCATATAGGGTGCAGCAGAGCTTTTTTTTTTTTAGAACAAAATTAAAAACTTAAAAACTTTTTTGAAATCCTCATGCTGACACGTCAACAGAGGGGCATTCCCTGCGCGCAGCCCCACGCGACGGGACCAAAACCGTCCTTGTCCAAAGTCCCGTGGGAGCGCGAGAGAGCGTCCACGACCTGCAACGTTATCCACGTCGCCACTCCGGTACAAGTGGATGAGGGTCAATTACTCGCTAGCGAGGTTTGCTGGCTACAGTTAGCCCAAAATACTTTTGTAAAGCTAATGTCACCACTCTATGGGTTGACGGTTAAATAGCAACACGCAGTTTTTAAACTAACACTTCATATCAATCTCAAATAATCTCTGCCACGAGAGAGAAACTGGTCCACAACATAGTCCTTCTGCTTTATGCTAATGCGAACAAGCTAAAGTTAGCTCTCCAACCAAGTTTCCCGCAGGTGCCGCAAATAGATGCACCTGCACGGTCCACTCCGACCGGGTAAAGTGAGACTCCGAGGGGCAGGTTTCTCTTACGAAGACGCACGTAAAGCTCATCTAGTCACCAAATCCCGAGACGTTAAGTTTACTTTCACGCCTGTGAGACTTTTAACGTGGAATGTTCTACTGCATTGGCTAGCGGGTTAGCTTAGCATAGGTCAGCCTACTGACTAGTAAGGCAGAAAAGTTGCTTCTTTTTTCCAGTTTGAGATCGTTTCATTCCCAAGTGAGTTTCTCCTTCGTGGACGAGACGAAAAAGCCGACGGTTGAACACTCAGAAAGCACGTCAAACATCCTGAATTTCCAACGTAAGAATGCGGGAGTAAAAAAACTATAAAAAAATCGGTCAACTTTAATCAAAACACCATCATCGCCGCTCTCGCCAGTCGAAGTCGGACCCAGCAGTGAGCTGTGAGAAGGACCTGCGGGACGCTGCCGCTGCTCTCGCTGCTGGCTGTGGGGCCCTCCGATTGGTGGATTAGATGACACGTGACCGTCGCAGCAGTAGGGGGGGGAGGGGGGAGGAGCTACTATAGGAATGTGTGAGGAGTGCGCGCCTTCAGGGAAATTATGGGAATAGTAGAGCATATACAAAGACACACACACAACACACCGCTCTCTAAACACCAGCCATGTGAACATAAAAGTCATTTTAAAGTGAAAACACAACTACTTGGCATACTGCTGCTATTTCGATCAAGTATTTAGACACACAAGGAATTTGACTCCGGTGTCAAGTGGCTCTCAGTGGAGGCCTCCTTACACAAGAAGACACATACATGCTGCTAGACAAAGACACAAATACATACAGATATAACCGTAAACATAAACATAGGCCTATAATAATAATAATACATATAATAATCCTAATAATAATAATAACAATCATAATAATAGTCATAATAATAATGCAAAAGCCCATTTATATTCGGGTCTGCTCTTTGTGAATTCGATTGTATATATGCATATTGAAACCTACATGAACATGTATTACCTCGAAGCATCCAAAGCCTATACATCCTGTATACGTGTGCATAGGCTTGCGTATAGTCATCAACGCATACATATCATGCACAATGTGTGTTTGACTGGTTTTTCCCTGAAAACAGACTGGCCGTGGCTGCGTGTGTGCGCAGATAAACACTGAAGGTGCGAATCATATAATAGGAAAGGACGGAGAGGGAGGGAGGGAGGCGGAGAGGAGTGGGAAGGGAGGGGGTCGGAGCTACGCATCTGTGCAGGCAGCTATAGAGGAGAGGGAGAAGGAGAGAGACGAACAGGACAAGATGAGGACCGCGGCAGCAACAATGGGCGAATCGACATTGGGATGGGAAAAGGCAGACGAATGGACAGCACCGAGGAAGACAGAAGAATAAGGCATGAAAGAGAAGGCTCAGGAGACGTGCTGCATCGCCCCAACATGGAGGCGTAGCGACAGTAGCATGCATTAGAGGAGATAATTTCATTGTAGCCTAGCAGCAGCAGCAGCAGCATCCGTCCGTCCAACCTGAGCGGAGAGGAGGAGAGCGAAGGAGAGATGGGCTCCCAGGTTGTGCAGACCCTGCGTCAGGGAGTCTGGGCATCTGTGACCGGCGGCTGGTACCACGACCCGGACCAGAACAAATTCAACAACTCCTGCCACCTCTATCTGTGGATATTTCTCCTGATGTTACCCCTGTCTCTCCATCTGGTGAGTTTTTATGAGGGGATGACGTCCAAGGCCGTGAAGGGGGTGTGCGGGGCTCACGGTACCATAGGTAGCGTTATTTATTTATTTCATGCGCGCTTTTTATCCTTTCATGGATAAACGTGCGGTGGCTCTGTGAGAAACTAACACCCCTCATTGTCTGATTGCTACTGAGGGAAATACTAGAGAAAACAACACTGTCGCAGTATTTTTTTTTTCATGCATGCAGGGACGGAACGCATGGCTGCTCCTGGATGTGGCAGTGGGAGAGACAGGAGGCGTGAAACCGCGGTTCAATATGTTCATGTCATGGTCTTTGAAAATAGCTGCAACACAGGCTGCAATACTCCCAGTCATAATAACCCGACTGAGGAACTTCCATCTGGGATATGTTACCAATGTTTACCTTGTAGGATATGTGGCAATCAGTAGATTTGGAGTAAGAACAAAAATGACACAGGCATAGTCATACAGCAGGATATGGTGGTATGAACGAAGGAAAGAGTGGCTGCTATAGGTCAAACAGCTTGACCTGAGCTGTGATGAAGTATGATGGCAACAACAGACAACAACAAACAAACTGAAAGGGTGACCAATTAATGATCTGATGGCTCACTGGCAGTTTTTGTATGTGAATAAATATCTTTGATACCATTTCTATGGAACAGAGGATTATCAGTATCCAGTTTTATCTAGATTAGATAATAGATTTAGCAGATTATGTGATGCGATTGCTGCCCACTCCGCTGCTCCTCCCGTCTCAGAGCAATAAACCGGGGCTAATTTGTAGGTACTGTGGGTTCAGAATGATAACCCCAAATTAGCCACTCATGAATCAGTGAGTTAGTGAGGCAAAGCAACATATTCTGATGTGAGAGTGACAGCTCCGACAACTAAGAGCTTTGACACCAAAGCTATATTAAAAGGCTGTTGCCGACAGTTTTAACAGTCTGTTTCAAAACACCCACAAGCTTTCTGGTGGTGATGTTAAAAATGTCAAAGTTTATTCGCAAATTTGATCCGAAGGCTGCACACAACACTCCACCAGATAAATGATTGCGTATAATGACACTGGACTATACATCCGTGTCGGCAGACATCGATATGTGTCCATATCCAACACAGCAAGAATCTCTCCAGATCAGTATGATTCATGTATCAGCATGATGCACATGCTTTGTCTTTAATCTTCCTGTTCCTCCACCGGGGATCAATAATCTTCACCAATCCACCAGTTAATCAAATTGGATCTTGTGGTTCACTGAGCATTTGATACACATGTGTGTGGCTGCAAATACGCTTTACCTTCAGCAGAGTTTCACCTACTTATAATAAGATGAGAAGACAAAGCGCAGCGTGAAGCATTGAATCAAACACTGTTTTCGTGGAGTCAGGACTCTGGAGATGTCGTTTTGAATTTGATGAAGCTCCTCTCCTCTCCACAGGCCCTGCCCCCTACCACCATGGCTTTGAGCATCTACTGCACCTCCATCACAGTCTTCTTCATCCTCATCAAGCTGGCCAACTATCGGCTGCACCTGATGTTCGACGAGGGCGAGGCGGTGGTCCGCAGCAGCGTCTCTGATCTCAGCAAGGCTCCAGAGAAGAAAAGTAATGCGTCGGACTCCTGCCTGCCCGCCAGCATCAGGTAAACCCACATAGACACACTTATAATCAATCCTCAACTACAGCTATAGGGATCAATCTGAAGTAGCTGAAAAAATCCCAAAGTGGTCTCACCTTTATGGATGTATTGGAGGTCCTTCAGAGAGATATACAGCGTATGAACATTTAACAAAAGGGATTTTCTTTATGCTCTTTGTCTCTTAAGCTGCTCTCGGTCAGGTTAGTCATTACAAATTCTAGGCCAGAGGGCTACATCACTAATGATACAACTTAATTATTTATGTGAAATTGTACATTTGGGCCTGAGACCTCCTTTTAAAATAATGCCACTAAGTATAACTGAACGGCGCTCCGTTCTTTGAGATCAGATTGGTTTCGTGATCGAGTGTCTCAGAGTGGGATGTAGACTTTTTCCACTTCATTTCGATGACTGAGCTAGCTAAAGAGGGGAGGTCAGCGATCTTCAGTAGGCCACTCTGCTCCGACACACTTGATCTGCACAGAGACTAATAAAAGAAAACCCATCACTTCCTGTTCCCTGTAAGACTGTATTTCTTTTTCATTTCTGTGGCTGTGGAGAGATGAAACCGCAAGTGCAGACACACTTTCTACAGCTTCCTCATCCCTAAAAATGAGTGGATTTTAGTTTAAAACCTCAGAGGCTGGGAATGAAAGGCAGATGATTTCTTCTGAAAGAGACATGTTGATGTATCTCTATCCATCGCCTCATTTAATTCCTCCCCCCCGTCTCTTATCTTTGTCTAATAGGAAGAGCAGCACGGTCCCAGACGGTGTTGCCATGACGATGTTGGCTCTGAAACGTACCAGTCCGGTGATCCAGGTGACAGTGAAACAGACTGAAACTGACCCGGGACTGATCGGGGTGGTGAGTGGCCATGAGATATGGATGTACGGTACAGAAAGACACTGTGTTGACCTACATTCTGTCCTTAATGTTAATCAAGTATCCCTGAATTCTCCTTCATGCAGGACTGTTTGAAGTCAGACGAGGAGGGGAACACTATGGAAGGTGAAGCTGATCTTTCTCTGGGTTCGACTGAGATACAGATGGGTAACCATGAAAGGAGAAAAAAAAAATCTGAATGAATGAGTGGAGAAGCCTTAACAAATGCAGATGCTTCCATACAAGCCACGAGGCAATCTGTGGCAGGGCCGAGATGCTGTGGCTTCTTAATGTGGCAGTACTCAGTATTTCTGCTAATTCATCAGTCAGGCTCAGGGCAGTTTCCTTTGGCTAAAACAAATCGGACTGCTGCATATTTCCAACAAGTTATTGCCGTTTCTAAAACTCACTCCCTTCTTATTATTTACTCAAAATTGGTGTCATTGGTGCCACCGGTCAGTGGTTTGGCTGAATGTTTGCACAGGGTTTATTTACATATCGTTATGCAGCTTGCTTTATATACAAATAATACTGATTCAGCTGTTGCTTGATTTAGCAAATATAAAGCCAATCAAACAATAAGAGAAAACACATTGATAACAACTGAATAGAGGGAAAACATATAGCAGCGATAGCCTGTGTCCCCCCCTAACCAACACCATTCCCCTGTATATATTGTGATTATATTTGCACAATTCTGTGTAATATTATAAATCTTCTCTAAATGTAGGGTTTTAAATAACAACCGGCACTGTGGTTTTCTTGCAAAGCGCGCGTATTAATGTTTTCTACTGAGATGAAGGAATAGGAAAGAATAGCGGAGTCAACAGAAAGAGGGAACCAAGTTCTTCTCATTTGCATTTGTATTTCAAACGTTAGATTATATTTGTTTAGTCAGTTTGGCTGCTGACATTCCCGATAGCCTGCAGAAATATTGCCATCAGCCTGGCATCGAGGTACACAAATCAGTTTTCATCAGTTTCCTGAGCGATGACTTCCTAGTGATTCTGTTGTATGCTAAAAATAATGCTGACAATATGTCAAAGTGATATGTATACACCTATAGAATAAAGGCAGCATGAAGAAAGAAAGACGTCTCTAGTTGTCACTATCGAGGCCTTTGCATGTCATTTAGGGGGAACAGGTGTTTTAGTGTATCGTCAGATCTGTGCTGGAAGCCAACTCTGTTCCTCTTCCCTAATGCACTCGGTGGCTCTTTAGACAATGTAGATCGACAACTTCCTTTTCTGCAAACACATCATTGTTGTAAATATGCTCAGACAAGCACAGAACTAGCAGCCAGCCAACAAGACCAGCTGACCGGTTCCAGTAAAAGTACGACTTAATGCACGGACAGAACAAAGTCAGCTTACTGAAAAAAGGGATATAAACACTGTGGTATATTGCATGAGACGTAACAAAATGGATCCGTTTTTAATAGCAGTAGGATCCCCCCCCCCCCCTTCTGCTTTTAGTTTTATTGCAATGGGAAGATATTTAACTATCACTGACAAATACTGCTGTAGTGTGGGCTTTGTGTATTGTCACTGCAGCCAAATACGAATTTCCATGGCAGGGATTTTATGATTAGAGCAGTTTTATTAATATTACACTTAATATTTGGATTTCATTTCATTCCAGGACAGGGTGAGAGTGCTGCAGATGAGAGGCCTGTGGAGGGAGGCCTGCACCCAAGCCCTTCTCCAGATGACCTCTCCAGCCCCAATCCAGACCAGGCCGCCCCACTGCTGCAGGCCCAGCAGAGGACCCCATCCCGAGCTGAAAGGGAAGAGAAGCGGCCCGGATCTGCGAGTGGGACGGGGAAAATAAACGCGGAAATAATTGAAACTGTGCCTGTGAAAGACGGAGTGGACATTCCGAGCTCGATGACTGACAGAGAGCAACCGGAGCAGGAAACAACAACAGAGAAAGAGCCGGACAGAATAGAAGACTGTGAGGATAAAGACAGTGCAGACAGAGAAACAGCTGATGAAGGTCTGCCTCCCTCCAAGGGAAGTGAAGATGAGAGCGAGGAGGAGAGTGAGGGGCAAAAAGAGCCCCCAGATGCCAACAATAACTCCCTGGGGACTCCCCAGGACCACCAGATTGATTTCATCGACACCCCAGATTCTCCTGCACAGGTAGGCCTGCCAGCAGTTAGTTGTTACATTTGGGAGGTCTAAATTTGAAGAGTGTGTTAATAGAAAGCAACTCAACTGTCATTGCATTGTGATTATTTCGTACATCATTGGTAGAACCTCTTCCCTCTTGTTTCTCAGGCTGAGCCGGTGGAGGAGACGTACTGTTCTGATGAGATTGAGGTGGTTCTGGTCGACAGCTCTGGCTCGGGGCCAGCGTCGGCTCACCTGGACGACAGCGACACAGTCAAGATCATCATCACCATGAGCTGTGACCCGCAGACTGCTGCTCAGCTGGAGGAGAGTGTCAAGCAGAGTCTTCTGGAAAATGCACAGGTAGTTTTAACCTTCTACGTGAAATCATCTTTTACAGTCCAGCAGTATCACATATGTGTTCTGTATCAGCCTTTTCCAGCACTTTATCAAAGATACACGATGTTTACATTGATTTTATGGCTGAATCCTCCCATCAAATGTAAATGTTCTTTTTTCAAATGTTATACACATTTCCACAAAATGTAACAAAGCTTTATTTATCCTATATTCATGTAGAGCTATCAGAATAAAGCTCCTGTAGTTAAACAATGCATTGGAATCTACTGCTGAATGCAATTGTTAATATCCTGTCATGATGTTTAAGCTCATGTCTCTATGACTGCTGCTCATGTTTGTTACCTGAATGATGGACAGGTTTATGCCTGAGGTGTTACATTTGGAGAATACAATGTGTGTGTGTGTGTGTGTGTGTGTGTGTGTGTGTGTGTGTGTGTGTGTGTGTGTGTGTGTGTGTGTGTGTGTGTGTGTGTGTGTGTGTCCTACAAGGCTCAGAGGGATGCAGGAGAGTGTCACATCAAGATCCCCGTCATCACCTTTGACTCCCCCGAGAAGGAGAAGCAGCAGGGGAAAGAGAGAGAGGAAGCGGCTGACTCAGAGGATGACCCCACCCCGACACAGCAACAGACAGGAAGCCAAAGTGAAGAGTTTCACCTGTGTAGAGAAACAACCACTTCTGAGTCCACCACACTGGAGTGTCCAGATCCAGACCAGGAACATCTTGGTGTTCAGATAACTGACGACAGCACACAGAGCCCGCAGCTGACTAATGATAACAGCTCATCGGGCATCGATGTCCACTCCCACCACGATGACACCGATCCTCTGGATCCTAATGTGGATTCACAAGGTTTCCTGCGTCTGCCTGCAGCTTTGGGCCGTTACGGGCTCGGGGGGAGGACTCACATCCGCGGGCTGAGCATGGACAGCGGGAAGGATGCCGTGCTGCTTTCAGATCGCTCACATATCACAGTATGTTGGCAGTTTAGCTCTGTCTCTATTTCAAGTTATCTCCTTCCTTCTGTCCATTCATATACACAAACGTTTGTCTCTTTGTCAGATGATGACCAGTTCCAAGTCAGATCTGGAGGCGAAGGAGGGCCAGATTCCCAATGAATCCAACTTCTTGGAGTTTGTTTCTGTTGGGGTCCCTCAGTACCAGAGGGGGAGGAGCCAGCACACAGGAAGACGAGAGGCCAGAACGCAAAGAGGAAGCGGGAGCTGCAGAGGAAGGTGAATCTCAGCAAGAGGATTAGTTTCTTTACCTCCACGTCCTTTATCTGCCTATTTCATAGGGTCAGGGTTAATGCAGATGTTTATATGCTCTTGTTTTTTTGTTTTTTTACCATGTACCATGTTTGCACTGTCCACTTTGCTGCTGTGATCCTGTAAACCTCCCCACTGCGGGACTAATAAAGGATTATCTTATCTTATCTTATATATAAGTGCACAAAGGAGTGCAATGTCAACATTGTTATATAGGCTGAAATAGATTCCTACTGTTGCTTTGAGCATGGTGGCATCAGCAATTTAAGGTTAAAGCTCCAGACTAATACTATGCTAATGTAGATATGTCGTTATGATGCATTCATTTTGATAATATTTTCTGTTTAGTTCAAATTACTAGGGTGATTTTAGCCCAAATAGGGTCTCAGGATGTTAATGTTGGGCAGGAGGTCACTCATTTGCTCAGTTTGTATAAACCATTTTGGTCAAATGGGATAAATTAAGCAGCTAGAGGGCTTGTAGACTTAATTTTGTTTAACTGGTGACTCCTCTAGTTAAATCAGCTTTGATTTAGTTTTTCTCTGGTGCAGCTGAACAAGCTTGTTAACACAGCATTGCCTTATTACCAGAATAATGTGTCGAACATGTTAGCAAACAGTTGCCAATTTGCACATCCAGCAGACATGTAGCAAAATTTCAGTCACCTGATGAGTCCAATTTTCACCCCTCTTTTAGCTCCGTTTTTGGTCTCCACCAACTCCATTTACCCATTAGCTTGATAAATGTTCCTCAGTGTTCACCAGCTCGTTGCTAACTTTGTCTGCTTTGGTGCTGGGCAGGTAGCAAACAGAGCTTGTTCTTTGTAAACAGCTGCCTGCTGATGAGACAGGTTGTGGGCCTCAAAACCCAAACAGTGAGCTGAAAGTCTAGCTAAAAAAGAAGCTAAAACTTTCCATAGCGCTGAGAGGAACAGCAGAGTCATGTGATAATTCTCCGTGGGTTGATCACTACTAGCAATGCCTTCCATCATTAACATAAGAATATTGATGAAATAGTAAAGAACTATGAATCTGGGCTTTACATTTACTGGTATAAAAAACAATTTCTGTTTGTTGTTTTAGTCAAAAAACATTTTCTTTTGGTTTGCTTGCAGAGAATGTGAGCGTGACTTCCAGACAAGATGAGACGATAATAGAGACCAACACGGATAACAAACCAGAGAGACCGAAACCACCCACCAGTCTAAAGGCCATACCACCTACACAAATCCCAATTGTCTCCCCTGACAGGTACACATGCCTGCACACACCCACATGCTCCATAAAATATCCACATAGCTAAATTCACTCATCAATCCAGGATGTCCAGTTGATTGTGTTTCCTGTCTGCAGTCCACAAACAGACAGAGAGAAGGATCCAGACTATGACTCCCTGCCTTCACAAACCTCTCAGTCAGAGAGCTCCATGCTGCAGGTCATCTGTAGACCAGAGGCCACCAACAAAGAAGATGCCTACACCTTCCATACTGTACACAGTAAGCAGCAACTCTCGAATCATTAAGGGTTGAAATTAAATGTTTTTTTTAGTGCCGGAGACACATCTAGCAACAATATCGTGCTGTTGATGCAGTTTTCCAGGTCCATGATATGTTTTAGGATTTAAGAGTTGAGAGTTCCAGTGATAAATTTGCCTTGGACACCAAAACAAAACAACAGTAAATAGACTCCATCCATTATTTAGGAGTCCATTTGTGCTGGGATAGTCTGATGGTATTTTGAACTTTTAAACAAATACACAGTATGTGTCGAAGGCTCTGCCAGTAGCTGATGGCTCCTCTTTTGAATCGGCTCCAAAGCGTCTAGATTAAATGACATTTTTCTGGAAAGGCTCCAAGATGTTCAGCTTTTTAGTTGTATGTTTTAGTTGTAGTCCAGTCTCTCAGATGTCTGTCTGTCTGTAGCACCAAAAAAAAGAAATGAAATCCCACATAATTGCACATCCAAAGAGAAATGGTCTGACAAGTTGAATGTGTGTGTTTGACTCACCAGGAGACAGGCCTCGTAAGCTGTATGCAGAGAGAGCTCTCAACCTGCCGCTGGGAGCAGAGCTCATCACTGGCAACATGTGGTACTGCTGTCAAATCTTTTCCTCCGCCTCTTCGTCATCTCTTCCTTTATCTGTAACAAATAATACCACATTTTCATCCCATTTTTTTCTTTTATTGCTTTGTCTACCTGCATGTTCTCCTCCACTGTTTCCATGTGCTTTCCTTAACTTCCTCTTACCTTATTGCCATTTTCCATCTCCTCCTAAACTATCATCACTGCCTATGCAGGTTTATTCCACAGATTAACATCAGCATGTTTTATGTGTGTGTGTGTGTGTGTGTGTGTGTGTGTGTGTGTGTGTGTGTGTGTGTGTGTGTGTGTGTGTGTGTGTGTCTTCAGTGACCTGCTGTCAACTTCTTCCAACTCGGAGTGTCAGGACGGCCTGGTAGGCGGTCATGCTGACTGCCCTTTCCAGCGACGCATCATCCCTGCACACAGGCTTCGGCCACGAAGGACGCACCCTGAGATATTTCAGGTGTCCATCTGCTTTCCATTTTTCTTTCTTGCTCTGCATACTAATGGTCAGGGCTCTTTCAAATGGTTGCAAAGATGTTATTTAGAGGTACCTTGTGGGTTTTGGACCACTAGTAGTCCATAGAAGTGCAATGGAGCCTTTTTTTCCGAAGAGTGGGTCACTGTTTTTTTTGTATCTTGTGCATGCACACAAGGACCCACGTGCACGTGCATGCAAGGGTGACTTGATACCCAGTTCTTCGGATCGTTTAATGCTATTGGGAGTTAACAAAGGGAGTGAACAAGAATAGCAAGCAAACATGGATGTAAACGATTAAGGTTTCAAATCATTCCAGAAATCATCAATGCACCACCCTGTGTGTATTGTCTATAATATATACTGTCTTATAATGATCCTAACTGTGTTTTGAATTGAATGTGTTTTGAAATATGCTACATGTGAAAATTATTTGCGTGTGTCAGGAAGATGACTCTTTGGACGAGTCGTCGGAGACGTCCACTCAGGAGAAACCGACCAGGAAGATTTATTACAAACTCAAACTGTTTCCTGGGAAGGAGATCAACCTTTTATATGACCGACTCACCCTGCTTGCTCTTTTGGACAGGTAATCCACAAAAAACTGCTTGCAAACTCCCTCCACTGTTACGCCCACACGTTTAGAAGTCCCAAGTCTAGAAATCAAATCATACACATTATTCAGCTCAGAAATACGATATAGAATTTTAGAGACATTTGTGATAAAACTATTGCAAATTCTGATAAACAAGTTGATTTCACCCACAAGAAGCTCAGTCACTGGATATTTGTTGTCTAGTCTCTTTGATTCTAAAACACTCAAAACTCTTCAGAACATCTTCCCTTCAATCAATTTCACTTCTGGTCATTTTTTTGTGTAATATCTTTTCGATTTGATCAACAAGTGTCATGTCTTTTCAGTTTAATCAGCAGTTGAGCAGTAATTCCATCCTTGAATGTCTGCCTTTCATCAATTTTAGTCAGGAATGTGCTATATACTGTATGTCTAATAAGCTACCGAATGCACCAGTGTAACCTCTGTATGCCTGTGTGTGTGTGTGTGCTGGTTTTCTGTAGAAACCAAGAAGTGGTGGAGAATCTAGTTGCAGTCTTCATGGCCTTTCTGGTTTCCTTCCTGGGATTTGTGCTTCTTAACCACGGCTGCTTCAAAGACTTCTGGGTCTTCCAGTTCTGCCTGGTCATCGCCGGCTGCCAGTATTCCTTACTTAAGGTAAGAAAAATACGAAATCTCAGTAGACGGTTGTCTAACCGTGGCTTTGAGCAATTCAGCTGAATCTTTACCGTTTCTAAGGAACACTACTTCACTACTTAAACCAACTTGCGTTGAGGAGTGAATGAATGTGTGAGCTCAGAATGTGTGCCGCGGTGACCTGATGTAGACGAAAGGTGTTCCTATTTGCTCCCCCTCACTTCCTCTCTGATGAACGCACACGTCATGTAATGATACTGTTTTCAATTGTTTTCATGTTAATTTACAAATGGTGGTTAAGTATTGGCTTCTGTTTTGTTTTCCAGAGTGTTCAACCAGATGCAGCTTCACCAACACATGTGAGTTCGACCTAATTGTGTATCACGATAGCTCAATATATGATTTCATCACGATACATTATTGAAATACGATACATTATCGTGTTAAATTGTTACCCAGCCCTACATGCGTCTACAGAGGATATGACCACTTGTGTCTCATTTTTCTGTCTGCAACCTAACATGACCAAACTCTGTATTAGTTGCACTTTAAACCATCCTAACCCGTTTGTGTTCATCTGTGTGTGTCTCCAGGGTCACAACCAGCTGGTGGCCTACAGCCGAGCGGCTTACTTCTGCATCTTCTGTGCTCTGATCTGGATGCTGGAGCACCTGCTGAGGAGGAAAGACCTGCCCGTCTCCACCCTGTACGGTGTCACCATCGTCTGCCACGACGCACTGGGCTTCTTGCGAGACCTGCTAGTGGGTAGGGATACATGTACCAGGAGAAATACACAATTACGTCATTTGATTTATTTCCTGATCAAAACGGTAATTTGTCCTTTGCAGATACTAAGAAATGTTTTTTGTTTAATTCATAAAACAGGTTTTACCTACTGCTTCCCAATCACCTTCCTGGTGGGCCTTTTCCCTCAGATCAACACCTTCACCATCTACCTGCTGGAGCAGATAGACATGCACTTTTTTGGAGGGACAGGTTGGTAAAACTGTTTCTAATCTTTTTATTTCAGTAATACTTGTGTTCATGAACCAATGACATTTTCTGTTTTCACTGTAAACTGTAATTTCTGTATGCATCTGTAGATTCGTGGCTCTGGTTTGATGCCTGTGCTTGTGTGTGTGTTTTACTGATCCTTTTTGTTACTGCACTATTCCATTTGCTGCTGTAACAAGTATACTTGGCTTTATGTGTCATTGTTTAATACTGCTGCATGTATTTTCATCTTCACTCTAATTTGTGTGTCTCAGCTGCTACGAGTCTCATCTCTGCAGTTTATGGCATCCTACGCAGTCTGATCGCTCTGTCTCTGCTCTACGGTTTCTGCTTCGGAGCTCTCAAGGTACAAATTAACTGGATATAAAACAAAACAGAGCATAGGTAGGAGACATTGTTTTCCCCAGAGTTTGTGTTCACAGTCATTCTCTTGGCTATAGGAATAAAAGAAGACGGGGAGTTCAGTTATAAATAGTGTGCAGACGGGCAATATCACCCATGTAACTAAGTAGAGCTGCAGCAACATACAAAAGTGTTGCTAGTCATCCTCCAAAAGTGAGTGCACGATTGCAACTGCAGGGAAGAAGATTTTTTAAAGTGTGAAGATCAAAAAGCAGCAGTTCTGGATTTAAAGGTGCATGATGGTGTGATTCATACCGGTGTGTGTGTGTGTGTGTGTGTGTGTGTGTGTGTGTGTGTGTGTGTGTGGTTACAGGAGCCGTGGGATGAGCAGCACACCCCAGCCCTGTTCTCTGGTTTCTGTGGCCTTTTGGTGGTCTTCTCCTACCACCTCAGCAGACAGAGCAGCGACCCGTCCGTGCTAATGTGAGTATCAGTGTGTGTGTGTGTGTGTGTGTGTGTGTGTTTGCATGCTTTTTATTATGTCTTTTATTTACAGATCTCTGGTTAAGTCAAAGATAATGCCCGCTTTGGTGGCGAGTGAGGAAGAGGAGGAGGAAGACACAGACAGTAAAGACCCACTACCTGAGAAACTGCAGAACTCTATGGTAACTAAAGAGGATTATGTAGAAATTAACTGATGTAATGTGTCGGTGTTTGAGTGTTATTTTTACTCCTCTGAGCAGTAATTGAACAGTTTTTATTGTTTTGAATTGCAACAGAGAAAATCGAAACTCATTAACATGCACCTGAGTTGTGGAATTCATACATACATTGTATAAGAGGGCAGAGTGTCAATCACTATGTGTGATTACAGGGAATTATGAATCAGAGAAAACAAGCCTTTACAGTATTTATAAGGATTGTGAAGCACTTAAATCTTCTCCAGCGGCTGCGTCTTTGATCTCCAGGAATTGAAGGCTGAGAACGATCAGACAGAAATAATCTCGCACATAAATGAGTCTGATAAACGAATGTGTTTTCACCCAGTGTAGATTGTTAATGATTGCCGCTCTGCCTTTTGTGCTCTGCAGAAGGAGATTCTGCTGTCGGATGTAGTCGTGTGCTCTGTTGCCTACATCCTAACCTTCGCCATCACTGCGAGTACTGTGTTTCTGTCTCTCAAGGTGAGGTCCTCGATTATTTCCGTTTTTTACTTTTTGATCTCTGTCGCGGTTTGCAGGAATACTAACTCAAGTGTTTTGTCTAATTATCCATTTCCTTGCATACCAACTTGTCTTCAGCCCTTTGTGACCATCGTGCTGTACGCTCTGGCGGGGACTGTGGGGTTTGTAACCCACTACATGATCCCCCAGCTGAGGAAGCATCACCCTTGGTTGTGGATTTCTCATCCGGTTCTCAAGACCAAGGAGTACCACCAGTTTGAACCCAGAGGTCAGCATACCTACTGTTGCCTACTACTCCTACTTTCGGAGCTAGTGCTGCTCGATACTTCCATTGGAAAAAAAGTTTGCTTCTTGGCTGGAGTACAATAGGATGTGGCTTTTACTTTTGAAAATGTCTTGTCATCAAGATTGTAATGATAAAATAACAACAAATATATGCTTATAGAAAGCCTAAACCAGGTCGTTATTCCTGCTTGTGTTACAGAGGACGCTGTGCTGATGTGGTTCGAGCGACTCTACGTGGGGCTCCTGTGCTTTGAGAAGTACGTGGTGTACCCCGCCATCGTGCTGAGCGCACTCACCAATGACGGCTTCGCCCTCAGTCATCGCAAGAAGCTGGGAATCCAGTGAGTGGACACACAGCATCACATTACACACATATGTCTGCCTGTCCATCCAGAGAGTGTGTGTGTGTGTGTGTGTGTGGTGAACCACCTGGTGAATCTGTTGTCTAAACTCCTGTTTGTGCCGCCTCTAGCGGCGATGTTCTCCTGACAACAGTTGCTGGACTGAAACTCCTGCGTTCATCGTTCTGTGACCCGAGCTTCCAGTTCCTCACCCTGCTCTTCACACTCGTCTTTTTCCACTTCGACTGTCCACACTTCTCCGAGAGCTTCCTGCTGGACTTCTTCATCATGTCTATTGTTTTCCACAAGGTGGAATCTCACACACACACACACACACACACACACACACACACACACACACACACACACACACACACACACACACACACACACACACACACACACACACACACACACACACACACACACTCACAATAATCAATGGGATCAGAAACCAATAGATACTCAGAAATAGAAACAAGTGAAGTTCACAGAGAAAGAAAGAAATGAGGGCAAACATTTAGATACAAACACAAACAGGTCTTCACCTCTTTTTGAGTCTTTTGGAGGGTCGCACACAGTTGTGTGATGTCATGGATTACCTGGTTAAGTCTGGCAAAATAACAATGATGTCATAGTGATGTCATCAAGGTTACTCCTTCTCTGGCGCGAGGGATGTAATAGATATCACGTTATTTGGCTATGTAACAACGGTTGTTTGAGTTAGATAACGGTTTGTTGGGCACTGACTGTGTTGTTTCTGTTTCTGTGTAGATGCGTGAGCTTTTGCTGAAGCTCCATTTCATCCTGGTTTACATCGCTCCCTGGCAGATCGCCTGGGGCAGTGCTTTTCATGCCTTTGCTCAGCCTTTTGCAGTGCCTCGTATCCTTTCTCTAAGACCTGTTTGTTTGTGTGTGTCTGTGTGTGTGTGTGCAGCACCTGCTTTTCTTTCCTTTACTGGTGTGCGTGTACAGACTCAGCCATGCTGCTGCTTCAGACTCTGCTCACCACCGTCTTCTACACCCCGCTGGCTCCCTTCCTGGGCAGCGCAATCTTCATTTCTTCCTATCCGAGGCCCATCAAGTTCTGGGAGCGAAACTACAAGTAAGGCCCCCGATGAGTTGGAAACTCACTCCGCACTCAAACTGAAAAGTAGTTGCTGTAGCATTGAGAGTCTCGATTGAGGAAATCTTAAAAAGCTGCTCGTTAAAGAACTGGCCAAATTGTCAACAAAACACATTAACAGACTCAAACCAACAATGCAATAATAGTTAATTGTACTAACAAGTACTTTTAGACAGCCTGGTATTTAGTTGCTTATTGCTCTGTGCTATTTACCTCTATTGTAGTTAAAAAAACATTAAAAAGTTTAATGAGCCACACTGTTGCACTGCGTTACATGCTACATAGTTTGAGTTAATCTCTTACATCATCCTGCTGCTGTTAATACTCATTAAAACAGCAAATGTGTATTAATCTGCGGCCGAAAATAGTCACGAACAAATGCACTATTTCATCGTGTTTGAGTGGCGTTTCCAAAAGACTACAGTGCCGAGCTGTTTCAGGAACTTACTGAGCCTTTAAAAAATAATAAAATAAAAGCATGTATTTGTGTCATGCTTTTAAAGATTTACAGCTTCAGTAGAAATGAATGGCATTGCACTGCTAGCCACGGACACGGTAGGGAAATATTGAGAAATTGGCTCATGTTTTCTGTCATATAATTCACGAGTTTTAATAATAACATAACAAAGAGAAATACATCCCATCCTTTGGAGCTGAGCTGGGCAGATTAGCAGATAGACACCCTCCTACTGTCTCACTTTCATTTACATAACGTGATCCCTCTGTTCCCTTTTTACTTATTGATGGGAGAGATTGTCTCGCTGAGAGCAATCCAAAAATACTCCTGCAGCTTTGTTGTGCAAACTTCAGTGATTTTCAGTGAAGCAGCCTGTGATTATATTTAGACATAAAAATCACTGACCCCACATCTCTGCCGGAGTCAGATGTTGGTGTTTTAAGGGAGTAGTTGTGCAGGTTTGTCAATGTGAACCTCAGCCAAACAACAAGTCAACAAAAAATACCACATGGACAACAACTGAGACAACAGAATAGTTCAGTCTCAAAATATCTAGTTTCAAGTTTGTCTGATGGCTTTTGAGTTTTTTTTTACAGTGATCAGTGGACTGCATCGAATAAAATGCAGTTTAAGATCTTCAAGAGGACAAATACTGAAATCTTGAGTTGGCTTTTTGGGAAACTTTACAATGGTAATACAGTTCACTAAATGATCTCAAGAAGATATATGTCTAAATCAGTGTTTTTCAACATCATCATTTTAAAATGGGTTTTTAATTCTCAAAACTGATATGCAAGCTGTTGTCCAATCAGCTGCAACATTTTACACTATTTTTGACTTCTTCTTGGGCTCAACAGTCTATAGCTTTCACCGTTTTTTTGTCTCCCGTCAATTTGTAGCACAAAGCGTATTGACAACTCTAACAGCAGATTGGTGTCCCAAGTAGATAAAGAGACAGGTGAGTTCTTTCTAACTGCACTGACATCCGTTACAGACTATATCTTTATAAATGTCCTCCCTAAATCAAGCACATATATGAAAGATTACTTGTGAAGCTTTTGGATAAAGATCATTTGTTTGATTGATATCTTCATAAAAAAAGCTACAAATGAACTTCTTGTGGGTTAGAATCAGTAAGGGAAAATCCTTTCTTGAAACCCATTCATCCATCTTTCTGTTTTTTTTTCTCGCAGGATGTGATGATAGCAACCTAAACTCCATCTTTTACGAGTACCTGACTCGCTCGCTGCAGCACTCACTTTGTGGCGACCTAATGCTGGGCCGATGGGGAAACTACAGCGCCGGAGACTGTTTCATCCTGGCTTCTGACTACCTCAACGCCCTGGTCCACCTCATCGAGATCGGCAACGGGCTGGTCACTTTCCAGCTGAGGGGCCTGGAGTTCAGAGGTAAAGTTTGACCATCCATAGCTCCTTCATACCTCCCTTCCATTCTCCATCCTTCTCTCTGAATGAATGATAAGCCAACTCGCCATTTGACTTAATACCTCCAACTCTCTCCATCCCAGGTACATACTGCCAGCAGCGAGAGGTGGAGGCCATCACAGAGGGAGTGGAGGAAGACGATGCGTGCTGCTGCTGCGAGCCGGGTCACTTGCCCCACATGCTGTCGTGCAATGCGGCCTTCAACCTGCGCTGGCTGGCCTGGGAGGTGATGGCCACCAAGTACCTGCTGGAGGGTTACAGCATCAGCGAGAACAACGCCGCCACAATGCTACAAGTGTACGATCTCCGAAAGCTGCTCATCACCTACTACCTGAAAGTACGTTTCATTTGTATCCGTTTATGTATGTGCATTTTACAGATGTCGTACAATTATGTGACCGTAGTTAAAGTATGCAAAAAAGTATTGCCTCTTTAACTGGGCAACATATTTATATTAATTATTTGTCAGGTTCTGTAGCTTTTTTTCCCTAATGTTGTGTCTCTTGATACACAATTTTGTTGTAAAAATTAACACTGCAAAGTAGTTACATGCTCAGCTTATTTTTTGTATACATTTGTTTTGTGTGTACATGTTCTTTCCCACAAAACATTACTAGTTAAAAATTCCACCTGGACATGAATCTTTGAGCTAAACTTCCCATGATTATGACAGTATGTCCAGTGTTAAATGATGAATTAATTTTAACAACTGAAACAGATATGATATACAGTATTAATTGGTATAAGAGTGGTATTATTTGGCTTTTTACACAATATTTATATTTTGCCAAGTTCGACATTTCAGCATTTCACAGTTTTGGGGTATTTTAAATATGGTTTCAGCTGTTGGTGGCAGAAAGTATATACACTAGTGTTAATAAAGCCTAGATCAATAAATGGGCTGAATTTAGCTCATTCAGATGTGGAAGGAGTTATTTTTTGAAATCACTGTTATTACTCTGTGTCGTTTGCTCCTTTTCTTCTGATTTAAAGCATGTTACCTGAGCTTACTACAGGATCTATTATTTGGTTTATTTAAGCTGTTATTTAATCATTCTGATTATACTGAGTCACTGGTATTGAAAGATACCTAATACAGCTTTGACAGGGCATCAGCCTTTGTTATATTCAATCACGCTCTCTTTAGTGGCAGATTGAAATTGAATATTCCACTTGTCTCAACCGGCTCTTAAAGATTTTCCTGCCAAAAGGTTAAAGTCTTAAATGAATAATCCGGTGTCTTATGCATTCATTATTATTACAAATGGCAGCTTGCCAAAAGTAACTCCAGATGTGATCAGCAGCTACACAGTCAATTATCTCTCTTGGTCTTTCCTTGTGTTTAGTATTTTGCTTTCGTCTGGTCCTTCCTTCTTCTTCCCTCCCTTCCTCCCCCTCTCCCCTCAGAGTATTATCTACTACCTGATCCACTCTCCCAAACTGTCCACGTGGCTCAAGGACGCCACCATCCAGGAGGCGCTGCAGTCCTACACCAAGTGGCACCACATAGAGCGCGACCCTCAGGTCTTTAGTGTGAAGATCGATGAGGACTACGTGCACTGCCTGCAGGGCGTGACACGTGCCAGCTTCTGCAACGTCTACCTGGAGTGGATCCAGCACTGTGCTGGGAAGATGGAGACGGTACACCACTTAACGATTATTCTATCAGACTTCATTATGGGTTAGAGCAACTAACAGTATTTATTTTACTCACTTACATTATTTTTTTAGTCTTCAAAATATCAGATAATAGTGAAAAAAGCCCATTAAAATTTGCAAGAGCCCAGGTTGACATTTTTAAATTGCGGTTTAGGCAGGCCGTGCATTTTATGCCTGGGCCTTCTACAGTTGAACAGCTACGGTGCAGATACATGAATCCGTGCATGACGGGACGCAGATTATGTTTTTAAGAAACAGTTCCTGCCTTTTATCCCCTAGCTTTGTAAGACAAAACTACATTTTTTCAGTCAGTCAGCCATACTGGAGAATGTTGACATCAACATGTAACGTTACGACTTCTGGTAGTATTTTTCAAAATAAAAGACGAGATTTTCCAAACTGACAAGAAAATACATTTGTTTACTTTTGAGTATTCCCATCAGTTCTACTAATTCTGCTGCACCACATTTTGGAGGCAGATCTATTTTTTACTATTCAATTTATATGACTTATTTGAATATGATGCTTTATTATGAACGGTGGTGGAAAATAAATATGTAGCCCATGTTTACTCACGCATTTTTAAGTACCTGAACTTTATTATTTACATTTTGAGGGTTAGGAAAGCCTACAACAGTACATGTATAAGCACGGGTTCTTAAAATGACCACCACAGAGAGCTGCAACTGTAAAAAGCTGGTTTACAGTTAAATGGCAATTCATCTCTAAAAAATATATAAATTTATAGTAGTCTATATCTTGCTCATAAAACGTCTGAATGCAGGACTTGTAATAGGCTATTTTTACACTGTGGTACTGCTGCTTATAGCTAACTATCTGACCACTTCTTCCACCACTATGAACTACACTACCCAGCAGCTTATAGCGTTAAAGCAGTTAGCTCCCACTCAACAAGCTAGCTACAACATCAAATACAGCTTTAAACGATGTACATATGTAATAATGATTAGATGATATCATCTTGATGGCTTAACATTCACGTGGTCTATCTGGCTGTATAATGTATTACAGCAATTACAAAACATATACAGCACTGCACTTGGTATATCAAAAATAAAAGAGAGCTCTTTAAAGTATCAAATGAAATAGGAAAAAAGTCTCCTTTGAGTGGAAACCTTTAACGATTGCTCCTTTAAAATATCATAGAAAGTGAATAACATAAAAAAAACATTGCTGATTTTTTTATCTGTTGATTGACTAATTGTTTCAGTTCTCCTATTTTTATTTAATTAATTTGAAATGAGTAAAAGGAAAGCAAAAGTTGCATTACAGTGAAAATGAACTGTCACACGACTCTTGTAATCTCATAAGAAGAACACAACAATTTAGCAGAATCTGTACTTATCTGTACTTTGTCCCATATGCCAGTAGCGTCATGTGTCCCTGTCTTTGTGTTTGTGTCCAGACTGTGGACAGTGATGAAGACTCTCCTTTAGTGACCCTGTCTTACGCTCTCTCCGTCCTGGGGAGGAGATCCCTCGGCACGGCCTCACACAACATGTCCAACAGGTAAACCTTGTTTAGCCAAAGAGCAACGCAAAGAAATTAATAAAATGCCTGATATCACTCTCTGAACCGAGTTCATGGGGACAACAGTCAGTTATTCGGCAGGCCACGAGGATTTAATTGACTCACTTTGAACTAAAGAATGATTGTGCTTGCAATGTTATGCATGTTTTTATGCAGAAATTCCTTCAATGGAAAACTGTTTTCTTCTTCAGTAAACAATGAAAGCTTCCCTGACCATAATGTACAAAACTCTGATTTGGGGATTTATAGAAAGTTTGACTTAACCAAACTTAAGTTTATTGAGTAACTCATTAATGAAATACAAATTAACTCAAAACCACCCACATGAAATTGTAATCAGGAAAATAACAATATACCACTGGAAATGCAATACTCTAAACTTTAATAGTGTGTTTTTCTGCAGTAAGAATGATATATAGTTTTTGTCTCGTTTCATGTTTTTTAGATAAATGCAAAAATTACAAATCATTGTCCAAGTCTAGTGGTTGAAAATGTGCTGAAGAATGATTACTAACATTATCCATAGCAGTAGATATTTACCTGCAGTATGACAGATACACCAGAGGGGGGCAATAGCAGCTAAATCTTTAACTATACACATAATTCAAACAGATATTGGTCATCGCACTCGTGACTTTTTGTCTTTGCAGGGTTTATATTCTAAGATGTTTCATAGTATCATAACCCCCCCCTCCTCTTTCTCTCTTTCCTCCACAAACCTCTCCCTTCAATCACAAAGTCTGGAATCATTTCTGTACGGTTTCAACACCCTGTTTAAAGGAGACTTCCGCATCGCCACTAAAGACGAGTGGGTTTTTGCTGATCTTGACCTCCTGCAGAAGGTGGTGGCTCCTGCGGTCAGAATGAGCCTCAAACTGCATCAGGTAAAGTGTGTTGTGCTTTTAAATGGCTGCTGCTGTAACTCTGGGATTGTAAACCTATTATCACTAGTTTTACAATTCTGTAAATACACAGACGTTTGTGCATCCTATCAAGTTTGTAATATCTTCACGGTGGTCGTTTCTCATCCCTGGAGTAGACATTTTCACTGTGCTCCATCATAACCTTTCCTGTCCTTTCAGGATCACTTCACCTGCCTGGAGGAGACAGAGGAGGCCTCTGTCTTGTACGAAGCTATCACAAACTACCGCAGCAGCCTGGTCATCTGCCACGAGAGTGACCCCGCTTGGCGTAAGGCGGTGCTATCCAGCCGCGACACGCTGCTCACAATGAGACACATGATCGACGACGGCACGGACGAGTATAAGATCATCATGCTGTACAAACGCCACCTCAGCTTTAAGGTCATCAAGGTAAAAGGGCTGAGGGTGTCTGTGGTTTGGATGTGTGAGAAGTATTTACATTTTCAGGGCGGAAAAAAACGTTACGCAAAGTGAATTAATAATGTGAGATGGTGAGAAATGCCAAACAGCTCTATAGTGTGCATAAAGTATGACAAACCTCCCACCTATAACAACTAAATATGAAGCTACGGCTAGCTCAACTAGGTTAGCCCAAAGCCTGGAAACCGCTAAAAATCCACCTACAAACAAACAAACAAGACGTGTTAACTAGTGAGATTTAGAGGTGGACAACGCCAGGCCAGGCAACACCATTATTCTGCATCAGGTAAAGTGTGTTTTGCTTATCTCTCTGCAGATCAATAAGGAGTGTGTGCGAGGTCTGTGGGCTGGCCAGCAGCAGGAGTTGGTGTTTCTACGGAACCGAAACCCGGAACGAGGCAGCATCCAGAACTCCAAGCAGGCGCTGAGGAACATGGTGAACTCGTCCTGCGACCAGCCACTGGGCTACCCCATGTATGTCATTCACAGCTATACTAAGACGTGCAGAGCATTGCACTAACATCACAAGGTTTTGAATTGAATGTAATGTTTGCATTTTATGACAGTTTCTGCGTTGTTGCTCACTTTGCCTTTGCAGAATGCATGTTTTTGAAATTAGAATTTTTTTTTTTTTACTTTTTGTATTTAAAGGAGCAGTGTGTAGCATTTAGAGGGATCTATTGGCAGACATTGAATAATAGTAATACGTATGTTTTCTTTAGTGTATTATCACCCGAAAATGAGTGTCAGTTGGTTGCAATCTGCAACCTCACCGCTAGATGCTGCCAAATCCAGCACACTGCACCTTTAACTTCCTAGCTTTACACTTTTGTTTATGCGCAGGGGTCCCTTGTTGCTGATAGCATGACTTTTATTTTATTGTCTTCAAGGTATGTGTCACCACTAACAACATCGTACGCGGGAACACACCGTACGCTCCGCAGCATCGGAGGAGGTGCTTTAAGCCTGGACGCCATTCGATCCTGGCTCTGCTCTAAATGGTTACGGTCAGTTTCTAATACACATTTTCGCATATTTAAAAACTTACACACACTTGCTCACTCAGTCAAGAGTGCAGTCTTTTCCTCCTTGCCTCCTTAGGCCAACCCTAACCCTCCCTGAAAATTTCCCCCTGTAGCTGTGCTTTTCAATGAACAGTCATCACATGCTTTAGTCCCTCGTCATTTTTTATTTAATTCGGTCCGGTGGGTGAAAAGACAATGCTGTGACCAAAAGGTCACAGGTTCAGTTCCTGGAACAACCATTAGTCTCTGAGGGTCCTTGAATAAGATACTAAGAATAAGTTTAATTTATTTGGCATTAGTTCGAGCACACACTTGAGAGTAAAAACTCACATTCTTCTTACAGCCTCAGGTCACATGTGTAATCGCTTTCAGCTGAGGGTTATTGCTCAGTCTTTCATCTTGTGCAGCTAAGATTCATCGGTTAGACAAATCATGTTATGAGATATGATTTTAATTTTGGAGTCTATACATAAGTATTGTAAACACTGCTGCAAAATGGGTTGTATTCAGTTTATTACTTGCAGCATAAGCAATTCTCCTAAGATTAGGAAAAGTAATTAAGTATCAAGCTGACAAAACAATAATAAGTGTTTTGAGCTGTTAAAAAATGCCCGGACTCTCCAGGACCCCGGTTAAAATGATGTTACAAGAGGCAAAGCGTTGCGATGACACATGAGACGCCCAGTAGCCTCATAATGTTCTCTTGTTCAACTGGTTGTATTTGGTGTAAATCATTCCGGATCAGCTGCAAACTGTAGCGTGATACTGAATGAGTGCTTCTCTGTGGATTTACAGATATTGACTTCAGAAGTCAGTGCTGTGGAGAGACTTCCCTGCCAACTTAATGTAGTTTTAAATACATGCACAGGAGTGACAGTGGGAGTGCAATCTTGAGAGAAAGAGGACTGCAGAGTGAAGGGCAGCCAAAAGCTTTGACTCTTGTTGTTGCTCCTTCCTTTCCTCCTTCCCTCTCTTCCTCCATCCTCTCTTTTACATATTACCTTCAGCATAGCTAATTGTAAAGGCTCTGCATTAACCTCTACAGGTCAGCTAATGTGTGTGTGTGTGTGACTCTCTTAAGCTTCTTAGAAGCTGAGTTCTGCTTAGATTAGATTAGTTTGTAAATCCCGTTTCATCGACCTCGAGTTAAAGGTGTCTTAATTTCAGTAAGTAGCCGAGGAGCCAAGGAGATGGGCTGTGCCTTGCCACCTAGAACACATTTAACTAATTTAAGAGGCAGGCTGCACTAGTGTGTGTCACATATGCTAGCACAGTTACGTAACATCTCTATTTATGTGTGGTTAACCAGCTGGAAATGTCGAGCCTTGCTAAATTTTTGATGTCTCTTTGCCAGTTTGTGTCCCTTACCCTGATGTGGACATGAATAAATAAATCAAAGCTGTGTGTGTGTGTGTGTTCTGCAGGGTGCGTAAAGACAACCTGACCAGCTGCAACAGTGGTGGGAACATGGAGGATGTGGACTGCGGAACTGGTGGTTCGTCCTCGCTGAGCCACAACCGCCCGTCCTCCGTCGCGTCCAACAGCCTGAGCCTCTACCAGCACAGAGCCAGGACAACACACAGCCGCAGACACCACAACGCAGGTACACAAAAACACACACACACACACACACCAACGTGTCTTATCCTTGTGGGAAATGTCTATTGACTACATTGATTCCAGAGTCCCTTACTGAAACCTGAACCAGAACCTTATTCAAACCATAATCCTAAAATGAGTGGTTCTGCCGGGTTTGGACTTGAAGAAAAGCAAATACAAACTCAATGCAGATACAATGCAATACAACATATACAATAATATATACAGTGATGTTATAGTTTTGGTTGTTTTTATTCATTTTTGAATAGTTTTCCATTTTTATTCATAAAGTGAGACAAAAAAAACGTATTAAACTTGAAATGGCACATGCTTCGTCTTTCAAATTAAAAGTTTAATTCATCAGCAATAAAATGCACCATTGCTCAATTCAGCACCCCCTAATGGGTTCTAATGCTACCTTTATGTTTCTGTTACTTTAAGTATAAGTGGTATTTTTAAGGCAGTTTGATATTGAATATGTTTGCAGTGGATACTGTGTGATACAAACAATGAATCATTATTACTTCTAAAACGTTCATTACCGTTGTCACGATCTCGAGAACAGTCAGCAATGGGATGGACCCTCACGCAAAGAGACAGGCAGACTTGCGCAGTTAAATTACTTAATGAACGAATAAACTTAGAAATCAGAGAGTCCAAAAAGCCGACAGGAACATTAGGCAGGTAGCAAGAAACCAAAACTCCGTGTGACGAAGGACAAACCAACAACCTACGGTGAAGACAGCACTATAAATACACAAGAAACTAATCAGACAGCAGGATACAGGTGGAGAGACACGAGGGCAGATTAATTCAACACAGGTGATACACAGAAAAAAGGAAGGAAAAAAACAGGTATTACAAAATAAAACAGGAAGTGAAAACTATGACAACCTTAAACTGAAGTTAAACCTGTTTATTTTAAGTACATAATAGTAATATCATCTGTACATAAATGATTTATTTGATTATATATCATCAAAAAAATTGTGTTAGTTCAGTCAGCTTTTTATGTATTTTTTATGTTTTTATATTTTTAAACCCGATTATAAAAGTGTGTAATTCAGTGTGTGTGTGTGTGTGTGTGTGTGTTTCTGCAGCCAGGAGAGAGTACCGCAGTCGGTCAGTGCAGCCTCAGAGTCAGCGTCCCCCCGTCAGCAGCCAATCAGGGCCTATTCTGGACTCAGGCTCCACCCACGGGCTCGTCCAGCGTCTGTCCAACAGTCAGCTCTCCTTTAACACATCCATAGCCTCTATATTCTCCCAGGTATTCACACACACACACACACACACACACACACACACACACACACACACACACACACACACACACACTTTAGCATGCCTTTACTTGGAGAATACAGCGATGTCTCTCTCTCTCTCGTCAGGTCCCTCGTCTCTCAGGAGCAGGTGGGATCAGCTCGCAGCTCCAGGCAGCGCAGCATCAGCAGCGCTCCAGCCAGGTACGAGCTCCTTATACTTCTGTACATCCGAACCTTCTGTTAGCCAACACACTACAGAACATGGTTGAAAGATTAAAATGTCACAGCTGGCAAGTGTGGTCATACTGGTCACACACACACAAAAGGCATGTTAGATAATGTATTAAACTGAAATCTAATATATAAAGACTTCACGTATCACATACAAAAGGGGATTATTGACATTAAAGGAAAACTAAAGGTGACTCATGAATTGAGTTGATGTTATTACCTCTACTTAGTTTAAAAATGCATTCAAGAAACAGTTCCACAGCTGATGGCCAAAGCATGTGATTATAGTGTATTAAACAACAAGCTATTCTTGGACACAGCCTGCCGTCTCTGATAATTGTTTGTGCATGAGCTTGTTTGTGTTTTCCGCTCCCATCTCAGTGATTACTGTACACTACCGTCTTTCCCCAGGTCTCCTCGTCTTCGTCCACTCTCAGCTTGCTGTTTGGGAAGCGTAGTTTCTCCAGTGGCCTGGTTATCTCCGGGCTGTCCGCTGCTGAAGGGGGCAACACCACCGATACACAGTCCTCTTCGAGCGTCAACATCGCCATGGGGCCCTCGCACAGGTCCAGCAGCAGAGCCACACAGGTAGGGAACTAAGCAACTGGTAGACATGCAAAGTCCCTGCCTCTTCATACACAAGCTGCAGTCTCCTTATACAGAATGTGCGTTTTAAATGTGTGAACAGTATAGGCTATAAACAAAGAATATTTCTCTAATGTGGCTGTTTTGCATCCTCCCTTTCCTCCTTCTCAGTGGACATCAGAGCCTTATGAGAGTATAGACGCGTCCTACTCCAACGCAGCTATTACGTTGAAAGACGGCGTGCAGTCAGGTGACCGAGGCTGCAGCCAGGGATTAGATGAGACCCAGGAGGACTCAGCATCTGTCTCAACAGCCCCGGAGGCGACTGAACAAAAGACTGTCTGAGAGAGAGAGACAACACACACACACACATATATATGAGAGTGCCCATACTCGCGCCCATATACAGAGAGGACTGTATGAAAAGTTACACATATACACAAACATACAGAGGATTGTATGAGGAAACACCCATGCACACGAACCTGCCTCTTCTCCTGTCCTCAGCATGTGGTCTCACCTTGTTGTCTGAATGTAAACACGTCTGAAAACATGATCTTGGATCCGGTTGATGAAATAAAGACGTTTTTAAATGAGGCTGCCTTTTCTTTCTACCTCTGGTCATGTCAACTATATTGTTTTAAATGCGTGTGTTAGGATGGGAGGTAAACTTAGGATAATGACTTATTGTTACTTGTTTTCTCAAGGCACCATAGAAGAAGTGTTACCTGCATGGTTTTCGTTAAGCGGTTGCACATTATATTTTCTCTATTTGCGGTTTTCTTCTTCTTCAGCCAAAAACAACAAACAAAGGAGCTATTTGGCTGTCATGAGGTCGCCATTTTCTTTCCCAATGCGCATTCTTCTTTTTCTTCTTGAATTTAATTGCAGTTGGAAACAACTTCATGGCGCATTACCGCCACCAACTGGAATCGAGTATGGATCAGGAAATCCATACAATATAGCAGGATCAAACAAATATGTTTAGCTGTCCAGAGAAGAAATATTTAGTGACTGAGTTGGGTCATTGGTCCACTTGGACAGGGGAATACTGAAAGGTCATGACCTATCAACCTGAATTTATGAAGGTATCGGGATCACTCAAGTTCAGGCAAGGCTGCAGAATAATTCTTTGACATGTCTATAAAACAAATGATTGCCAAACTTGCCAAAGGGCGCAGCCTTGACATTGTGCGGAGGTACCTGTAGGCCTGTATGCCAGTCTGCTATATTGGACACATTAAAGTTTTGACCTGATGTTAGAGCTAGATAAAAAGTTACAGGATCACCAAAGTTATTACAATTCATCCTGAAGGGAAAGTGATTGTCTGTACCAAAATGTATGTCAATCAATCCAATATTTCCAGAGACATGTCTACCTCATGGTGGTGCTACAACAAAAGTGAGAGGATCACCAAAGTACGCAGGATTCATCCCTTTGGGACCATGAATGTCTGTACAAAATTACCAGATTATCAGTTAGTTGAGGAGATACTTCAGTCTGGACTAAAGTGGAGGACCGACCAGACAACGGACCATCACTGCCATCCATAGAGCTTCACCACTTCCTTTTCATAGCGAATGATGAAAGTGCTGAGGAAATGCACAAACCTTTTTATTTGTTAAGTTGCAAGTGTCTCAAAATTAAATAATGCACCCTCACAGTACAATGTTAACACTGTGTATCTACAGGTTGTATACTGATTATCTCTCACACCTCCATTCAAAGAAAGACACACTCACATTTGGCAAAAATCTATTGAGTATTTATTGTAAGTTGTTACATTTAGATTTCTTTCTCTAGCAGCACTATTTAAATTACAGATATTCAAGGGCAGTTACCATAGATTGGAGTTTTCTCTTAATGCAAGATGTCATCGTGTAAACAAAGAGAGAGACTGAACCGTAGATCAAAATGTACCACAACTTAACACGCTGTTAACGTGACGGTGATTTATGTGACGTTAGATGATGAACAAAAATGTGTGAGTATTTTGAGATAAAGGAAGAAATAAAAAACAATGGCTGAAATAAACCTGTTTCTAAAATGAATTAAAATAGTACAAAACATGTTAAAAATAGTGAACAGCTTCAACATGTTGCCTGTTTACAAAGTCTTCAGGTCTGTTGGTTACATGTCGATGAAAGTAGATTATTGTGGATGATTCAGAGAGATGACACAAAAACCCACAAAAGCAACGTGAAGAGACAAATAAAACGTGTTTCGTAAGGAACATTTTGAGTCCAACAGAACAACAGATTTTATATTCAGACAACTCCTTTGACCCCTTCACATTGAAACAAAAGGTAGATTACAATTTTGGCACATTTTATCCACCGAAGACGCATTGTTGTACTTCCTGGGACAGTTTCATTCTTTTTATTTTGTCGTCTTATTTTACGTAGCTCATATATTTTTTTGAATACATTTTTTTTTAAGGAATAGCTTGACATTTCCTTGTGGAGAGTTACATGAGAAGCCGCTGTCAAGTCTGTATAATAAATATGAAGATGGAGTCAGCAGGCAGTTAGCTTATCTTAGCAAAACGATTTATTGAACCGTTATGAGATAGTCTATCACATTAACCCACATTAAACAATAAATAGTTGTTTTTGCTATGTATTTTTGTACGCATTAAGTGAAGGAGATAAATCAGTGGGCTTTAGATTTGGGCAGAGCCAAGCTAGCGGTTTCACACCGTTAGTCTTGGCTAGCTAGTCCTAGCTAAGCTAAGCTAAGCTAACTGACTGCTGGTTGTAGCTTCATAGTTAGCGCACAAATATGAGAGTTGTATCGATCTTCTCATCATACTCTTGGCAAGGAAAGTGCATTTTACAATTTTACACAGCTACTGTAAATTTGTTAAGCAAGAAAAAGAATCCACATTTTCTCAACAAGACTTGGGTGTAAATATTTCTTTAATCTTGATTCTACTGTCCTCACAGTCAACAGTCACATGTGTATTGTATTATCATGCACAGATTGCCAACATCAACATAATTAAATGTTTCTCACAATGTAGCCAAAAAATGACTTAATGCTCAGTGCTGTTGAATTTGTACCAACTCTGGCTTAAATTACAGATTCACGTCCCTGTAAAATGAGGCTAGATGGGACGAGCCCCTCCTGTGATATTCTACAACAGAGGATGACGTTTCATCAATGTTGGACTGATAAGATAGGAAAGTAATTTCAATGCTACAGTTCAGGGAGTACTGCATCTCAGGGCGCTTTAAAACAGCGAATCAGATCCTTTGGCAGCACATTTTGTCATTTTCTCATCTCAACATTTTAAATCTGAAACCTTGAGGTCATATTTGCTTCATGTGACAAAATAATAAATAATACATTTTACTCCCCACTACCTTGTTAAGCCTTAGTGAGCACAAGGATATTATTTTACCTGCCTAGATGTAAATAAAACAATTATGATCTCAGTCGTCATCAAGAGTTTTCAAGCAACCAGTGAAAAATAGTGAAAAGTTGAGCTCAACTGACAAAACTTTTGATTAAAAAGCCCGCTGCACTATCACTGTCCTGGTAAAATTGCTCTGCAAGTCATGTACGTGGAAACAACCAACCATGGTCTATATTTGTTAATACAAAGAGGGTCATTTTGTCATTCTGGCAATTCATGAGACACTCGAAACAAGAATTAAGAACCATAACCGTCAATATTAGTGAAACATACTAGAAGAAAAATATGAACCTCTCAAAAGAGTTTCTGATATTTTTAATTGTCTGCATACTGCAGTACTTGAATACATACTCATACAGTATCGTTTATAGCAAATAACTGAATTATTTCATTTATTTAGCAAAAAGCATGCTGAATAGAAAAAATGTTTTTTTTTTCACCGCATTAAAGTGACAGTAAAATTCTTTATATTGTCACCTGCCGATCATCTCTCGACGACTGTGATATCTACAACGGCATGACAAGAACCAAGAGGCTTAGGCATCTAAATCAATAAAGAGAAAAGTGATTGCCTAAAACTGTTGAAACCAACTTCAACCAGGTACCTGCACAAATATAATCTCTTTCCTAAAGTAGCACAAACACCTCTGGAAGAGGTACAAAAAAGACAATATGAGGGTGTCAGTAGGAGGAACAAACAAGTGTCATTTTTGCTGTAAAACAGGAACGTCGCTGCTCCAACTGCTATTAACAGTGTTTTATGTGTGATGTTACAGAGAGAGAAAGTGAGACACGGAGAAGACAGAAGAGCGACAGAAAGAGATCTTGAGGTCTGTAGTGAAGCTTAAAGAGGCACCAAATCCAACTCAGGGAACACACAAAGCAGGTTAAGTTTCAAACCAACATCAGTCGATAAACCTATGTTTCTTTAGCCCCGATGCACTGTGAGGAACTGTGGACAAAAAAATCGATACAACATCAACCCTCCGATTCTCATTTCCGTCTCGGATCAGGAGCTGAATTTTTTATAAAGAATAATAAAAAAAAAAAATTATTCGACCTAAATCAACCCTCGACGCAAAGCTAAAAGTGGCCCTCAACAGCTGAGTGAATGGTCTTACAAGTAACGTACTAATGACTTTTCTTACATCTTGCATTAGTTGAGTATTTAAAAAACAAAACAGTGAGCCCACTTTTGCTGATGTGTTCCTCATCAACGCTACTCTTTTAGCACAGTGATAGTCTGACTGGATGTGGCTACAAAAAGAACAAGAAGTTGAAGAATAGAAAAATAAGTTGCTGTTGTTTGCCGACGACATGGTGTTGTACACATACAATTACAAATCCACACTAAAAACTGTGCAGTGTCCACTGAAAAACGATAGAATGTTAAATATTTCACGAAGAGTGTCTTTTTTAAATTTCATTAATGGATTACCGATATTAAAATGTGACTTACGTACAATATGGACAGTGCACATGCTCCAACTCAGCCCTTCAAAGTTAGACTATGCAACTTTTGAATGACAAATTAACAAAGCTTGACTCTTCGGGATGATAAGGTGAATTCATAAGCAGTAAAACGCACCGTTGCTCGATTTGATATCCTCATAAGTTTTTGCTTTGCAGCCTTACTTTGGTCTGTGACCACTAGCTTTCGGTGGCTAATATTAGCTAATGCTAGCCAACTCCGCTCAGATCTCGCCCTTTAAATGACATTACTGGGTCAGTTTGCAGACTTTATGACATGACTCTATTTGTTCTACTTTTACACAATGTTTTTTTATCACCGTCACCGGAGCCAACGATGGCCTTTGTTTAGCAAAAGTTATAGTCTTGTTTTAAAAATGACAAAATGTGACAGTGAAAAACGAGTCCTGTGTGGCCTGAATACCTTATTTGCCTCACAGGCTGGGGCTGGATAACAATAGTTTGGAAATACTGCACAGGGTCAGCTACAAGTGCTGTAGCCTGAGTAATAAGAGTCTTTACTGACAGTCAGTCACATTTACAGTCAGTCGAGTTCCAGTCGTCTACAATATCATCTCACCAAGACTCCAGCACACAGCCACATAATGTCAGACAACACAACATTTATTTGTTTTCAGCAATGTTTCTTTTTTATCATCACGAAGGCATATACTATTTTTCTCTGTATATTACTTGTTATATATCTATATATCTATATATCTCTCTCTCTATATATATAGATATATATTTAAAATATTTATATAGAAACAAAAATAAGCGTACATTTTTGCTGAATAAGATTGAAGAATATCAGCAAAGGGCATTGTAAACCATGGTCCATCTAAAACAGGTGAAAGGTACGGTAGCTCGCCCTTTCCCAACTCACCCACAGTAACAGATTTGCATAGGCAAAAATGGGATTAGCCCTTAGACAGTGGATTCCTGAATTCTTTATAGAGATGCAAAATCTAGTTCAGCTCAGCACAATTAAAAACCAAACATACATACAAACAAAAAAATAAATGTTGACTAGGCCAAGCTCTCTTTAACCCCTCTGGTCATATACATAGTCATTTTTCTGTGCACATTTTTGTTTACAGTGTTAGGCTTCAAGTAGATCTAAAAACAACTCGTACATTGACAACTAGATGTGAAATAAATTAACCAACATGAGAGGTAGTGAAAAGCCTACAGAGACGTTTGTTGTTGTTGTTGTTTTTTTATACAAAGAAAAAAAAAACGTGTCAGTAAGGCCAAAGCTTCTCTATCCTCCTCCCCTCCATCAGGACACTTCAGCTCTCAACCTTTTTGCAGTCAATAAAACCACAGCCACGTTTCAGAAACCCGCTCACTTGGAACCCATGGAAATCTAAAGACAACACTCTAAACCCAGCGATGGACACTACATCACTTCACATCATCATCATCATTGCTTGTAAAAATCTACATTTGAAATGCAGTTATTAAAAATAAACAACCGTGTACTTTTTCCCCCCACTGTGTAAAAGTCACAATAAATTAAGAGGAAAAGGACGTACGCCTGTCCTCGCTGTAAAACACCGTTACCTGGGTCTCTGCTGTCTGTCCTCCCTGTAAAACCCTGTAAAGTGCTCTTGGAGTCAGCACTGGGCAGAGACCTGCCGGCTTCTCTGCTCACACTAGGGACAGTTAGCTCCCCACGGAGTATTTAATAAGGTACATACATCTCACAATTTATAAATGTAAACTTGGTTTAATTGCACCATGATTTCATTATCTGGTTCTTGGTGAAACATTCTCGTGTTAATAACTGTGTGGACTCAGCAACAAGGAAACGTAGCTGTACTGTGCAGAAGAGGGATTTGTCTGCAGGAGAGCCTTACGAGTGACAGGCTTTCTTCTACGGAGTCAAAAAAGTTACAAAGTTGTCCAAATACAACATCTAAAACTGCTCCAAGGAGTACGTTTGGCAACTGATCCTTCCGTATCAGAATTGGTTGATTACACTGTATTCTTATGCTTCTGATCAACTGAGCGCATGCATGCACAGCCCTTCATTACAGCAGCTAAGCGTTATCAATCGAGTCCTTATGGGTATTAATGTAGTCTGGATGTGAGCACTGTATTGACAAATATTAAATATAGGATATTTTCACGAAGGAACATTGCAACTGTTGTTGATTATTGGTTTAGACTTGCCTTCTTGACGTTACAGTGTCAATTTTACCAATTTATAACCAATACTTCACTTTTGTAGTAATATACTAACCTGGTTTTGACATGGCATCTTCATCAAGTCAGCATTTTAACTCTGTAAGTGAATATACGTCTGGAGGGAAACTCAAAATCCAATGATTCCATGGACTCTTTTTTTCCATTGAGTCTCTAGTAAAGATTTTAAAGATACATTTAATAATCTGTGTTCTTATTTAAGTCCTCTTGTAAAAATTTGCAAATGCTAACTAGAGGTAGCCAGTTTCTCCAACAGTGGCATTACAATATTTTGAGTATTCTGAAAGGTGTTGCGGTTAGTCATTTATAAGATAAACTTCTGACAATTCAAAACCAATCTAACATAGTGGGACACAGTTTCAATCTATAATCACAAACTACATCCAATTGCACTTCAATAGTCTGCTGGACATCTTGCACCGTCTACTCTTGAATTTAATCTAGACCAAACTTGGCACGTGAACTTCAGGTAGTTAAGGGAGATGGCAACACGGATGCTTACATTTATCAGTGGCACTGTTTCATTGACACTTTAATACTGCCACCAAACCAAGAGGTCAGCTATCCATCATGTTACACAATGATTATACTTGGAGGCCCAGTTAATTAAACAAAACAGCATATACTGCATTCATGCACTTTCTATCCACAGGCCAGGAACAAAGTTCAAATGTTCACATCATCAAAAAACTGAATGTCCTTTTAAAAAAATGTTAATGGGACATTTTTTTTCTACATTTTTCTGTTAAGTGTGTAACTGTACCATACACACACACACACACACACACACACACACACACACACACACACACACACACATAGCCATTATCATCGCATGCTGTCAAAGTCGGATTAGAAAAACAAACCAGAGTGTGTGAGGGCTGGCAGTGGGATGGAGGATTAGCATGGCTAGCACAGGCATGCTGGCTGCTTGCCTACAGCATGCTGGAACCTAGTTAGCCTTGTTGAGAGGGCTAGCATGTAGCATGACTACGCATACTAGCTAGCCCAGTACGGTAGCAGGTTAGCATTATTATACCAACCCTCTTCACTAGCTCTGGTAAAAAAAGTGTTTTTAATGGGCAGTAGCTAACTGACGGACTACCATACACTCTCCCAGCTCCATCTGCTGGAGAAACACACATGCACCATAAAGACCGAGACTCTACAGCCTGGCGACAAGTCACATCTGATATCTCTTCACAGCATCTTTGACATCGTGTTTGGCACCCGGGTCACGTGGCTGCAACGCGATACTGCACGTCCAACTTCAGGGACCGTCATGTTACCGACATTCCTAAAGCTAATGCCTTACAGACAAAAGCCAGGGCTTGATATCCCAACCAGTTAGATCAGTGCCTGCTGCATCTGCTTATGTTCTCAGAGTAGAACCAGCTTTTCATAAAACACTAAAAGGTAAACCCTCTTTTACTGCGCAAGAATTTCAAAATGTAGATGACTATTTGGAGTCAGCGGTGTGTTTTTGCCCCCCACATGGGGCACCTGTGCTTGTGATGGTCTGAGTTGGAGGGAGGAGGACGGAGGGAGGGAAAAAAGACGGGAGGTAGGGATCGTTGGACAAACTGTGGTTGCCTTCCAGAAAAACTCCAGCAGCGCTTGGTCTGCATTTTCTTACACGTAAAGGCATTGTGATTTTCTCAGTGGAGAGATTTGTTTGTCTAAAGTTCATGGGTAGTAATAATACATGTAGCTGCCCAACCACAATTCTAGCCCTTACTTCTCCCAGTTAAAGAATCCTAAAGAAGGAAAGTGCTTGGACGGATGGATGGACAGGTGGACGGATGGATGAATGAGTAGGTGCTGCTGCCTTTTGCTGCAGAAGTCATCAAATCTCCTCAGTAAAAAACTGCAGTAAGCTTAAAATTGGCAGAAGTGTACTTTTTTCCCTTCACTGAATGGAGACATCCAGACAGAGAGACAGGTCCCCTGTCTTAATACATCTCAATATTCAAAAACGGTTGCAGTCCGCGGCTTACATCGTCAAGCTACTGTTGAGAGAGAGAGAGAGAGAGAGTTACATGCAGAGCCAGTGCTTCTAACTGGTTAAACGGGCAGAGACGCCACTACCACCACCAACTAGGTGTCAAGTTTGGACAGTAAAGAAGTTAAAAACAAAATTGTACACATCTGAGGAATGGGACAGAATTAGAAAAACAAAAGAATGAATAAGAGAGAGAGAATATTAAAAGTGAGAGAAGAAAGCATGAGGTCTAAATATTACAGTACAGGAACAGTTGGCTTGTCCTTTCTGTCTCTCTCTCTCTCTCTCTCTCTCTGTCCCCACCGACTGAGGAGTCCTTGTCCACAGTTAACCAGCAGCTGGCCATCAGGTTGGCCATTTCAACCGACAGCTGACAAGTGGGTTGGCCAGTCCACCGTAACAAACAGCACAAATTGCTAGCAAAACAATCACCGGCCAGCATTAATGGTCTTAAATTGACCAATAACCAACCAGCGAAGGCCGACCTGGCTCCAGTGGAGAACTGGATATAAATTGCTTAAAAAATATAAATAAAAAAACAACCAGCTATCTTGGATGTCATTCAGTCTTTTCAATCAAAAAACAGGGAGAGATTTTCCAAACCCGACTTCTGGCACCATAGTAGTATTTGAAGTTTAAGTAGTAGTCTCGTTGGCGTACGATGGCGATGAGGGAGGGTGGAGGAGTCTAGGTGTCGAGGCAGGTGCGCCTCATGTTGGCCAGGAGGTCTCTGTAAACGGAGGAGTTGAGGAAACGTGGGAAGGAATCGCGGTGCATCAGGGTGTAGATCTGGAACTGGGCCTCCTCGTACATCAGGTTGCTGGGCTCCGTCAGGGTCTGGTTTATTCCTTCTCTGACCCGCGAGTCCAGACTCACCTGGGAGGAGGAAAACAAATTTGGTACCAGTGGCATCATTAATACATGACACAGGAAGATGTGCTAAACATTAACATTTAAATGTGATTTATCTGGCAACCCCCTTACTCATCAGCTCTCACATCCTCTAAACAGTCATTTCGTTCATCATGAATAAAGTAGGGATTTTTCGGACACCTGTCAGAGGATTCTACTGGTCCTCGTTCCTCGTCATACTATCTCTCAATTGGAATGCGGTCCAATGTTTAGTATCTATGCATCTACTATGTATGGGCCTGTGTGCTGCTTGGATTGTAGCTTTAAATCTTTCCCTGGCTTTGTCTCAGTTCCCCCCCCTCCTTCTTCTTAATTGATGCTCCTGCCAAACTTCTGGCTACATCATCACAGCCATCCGAAGGTCATAGTGACCCAAGATGCGCCGGACAGGCTGGTCCCGGAGCCTATGCACAAAGGGCATCCTGTTTCCTGGGAACATCGTGTGGGTGACATCACCGCTGCCGGTCTAAAATAGACCCTACCTAATGTTAGGCCTTTATGAAATACATGAATCCTGTGACTATTCCTATGTCTGTGACTATACGACTATGCAGGGACATGAACTGAGTTTGATACAAAAGAGTATAAAGGTAAGCTTATAAAGATAACAGAGCCAGTATAAATGTAAGATTATAACGATACCTGAGCAAACGTATAATATAAACTCAGAACCGTTGCAACAGAATGTTGCTAGCATGGCAGTGGTCACTTCTGCTTGTTCAACACAAATACAGCCGGTACCTCTTTGGGTGACAATATGGACACGTAGTCTTCGTATATGATCCTGGACTTCTCCTCCACCACTGTGGGATCCGTCTCCTTTCTCAGCTCCTCACAGGCCAACCAGAAAAGCAGGTTGTCCTCGCTGTACTCCGAGAGCAGGAACTCCCGGAAGACCTCCCGGCCCTCCAGCGAGCGCAGCATCATCTCAAAGCTCCGTGCCCACGACAGCACCTCGTCTAGACTGGGGTGTCTACAGTCGGGCAATAAAAAAAAGAAGAAGACTGACACACAGTCATACAGTCAGACACAAACATGCAAGGAGGGATGATGGCCGGACTTACTGTTCTTCCCCAGCTTCAATACTGTCCATCTTGGTGCAGGTCTGTCGTTCACTCCTCTCAATCCCGTCTTCGTTCCTGAAAAAGGAGACAAGAAATGTTTGTGCTCGCCAAAACAAAAGTCTGGACTTGTTTCTGGCACTTTAAATGGATTAGTTTGAGTTATTATTAAATTAACTTGTTGATGGAGCGTTCCAGTGAGATCAGAATTAAATCTTACATGCATAAGGTTGTTGTCTATATTTACGTAGAATTAAGGCTGCAACAACACATTGATTGTGATAAATATATCACTTCTAAAAGATACAGCTTGATTTTTTTAGCGCTAATTTCTCACCATGCAAATCAGCATTCACCATACTCTGTTACCACCAAAGAAAAACATAAAAGGGCATCCAGAGCCAATCAACAAGATCATTATCAGTAAGTTTCAGGGCTAAAAAGGTTTGTTTCACTGAGAGTTTGACCCATCCTTACAAATAAAAGTGAAGATATCTCGACCTGCACTTCTGTTGGAGTACCATATGCAGCCTGTCATGGGGGGCTCAAGTCAGCACTATTTAATAAGAGGTATTCAATAAGAGGAAAGGGTTTTAATCCAAAGACCTGTGTGCACTAATCTCTGCTGAATCTCTAGATTGATTAATCACAGACGCAGAGTTCATCTCTTACAGCTATCAATAGAACTCGGAAGCATCAGTGTGAGCTTGAAGCGACACGTTCAGAGTCCATACAGTGAAAACCTTTATGTACATAAACACTTGAAACACACCCGGTAGCCTCTCTGTCTATCGTAGCTCAGTCACACATGCCGAGTCCACAATGCAACACACTCTGAGCTGTCTATTTTTGTCGCACCATGGAGGCCCTTTCCTTCCTCTTGCTGTCTCTTGTCAAAGTCCCCATTGTGCAGTAGCAATAAGCTAAGCTAGCCACAGCCCGCGGGGCTTCCTCACAATACAGCTAAATATACAGGCTGTTCTTCACAGCTGTTTTGCATGTGATGTGTGGATGGAAATAGAAGGCACCCCAACTAGATAAGGGCCTTGTGTGAGGGCGGATGACGAGGGGTTAGAAAGTAGAGAGAAAAGAGAAAAAATATAGGAGTAGCAATAAGAGGGAGGTATATATAGTAAAATATATAGAAAAAGTAAATGACAACGAATAAGATTAATAACAAGTGAAAAATAAAAAATAAAAAATAGATAAATAAAAACGTTCTGCATATTGAGGGTAATATTGTCAATGATAATGAAAAGTAATAAAAAGTATTATTATATTGCACATAATATATTGAAAGCCATATTGCAAGATGTGGAAAAAAGTAATAATATATGTTTATATATACATTATACAGCCAGATAGACCACGTGAATGTTAAGCCATCAAGATGATATCATCTAGTGGTATAGATAGTTAGCTATAAGCAGCAGTACCACAGTGTAAAAATAGCCTATTACAAGTCCTGCATTCAGACGCTTTATGAGCAAGATATAGACTACTATAAATTTATATTTTTTTAGAGATGAATTGCCATTTAACTGTAAACCAGCTTTTTACAGTTGCAGCTCTCTGTGGTGGAGGTCATTTTAAGAACCCGTGCTTATACACGTACTGTTGTAGGCTTTCCTAACCCTCAACATGTAAATAATAAAGTACAGGTACTTAAAAATGCGTGAGTAAACATGGGCTACATATTTATTTTCCACCACCGTTCATAATAAAGCATCATATTCAAATAAATCATATAAATTGAATAGTAAAAAATAGATCTGCCTCCAAAATGTGGTGCAGCAGAATTAGTAGAACTGATGGGAATACTCAAAAGTAAACAAATGTATTTTCTTGTCAGTTTGGAAAATCCCGTCTTTTATTTTGAAAAATACAACCAGAAGTCGTAACGTTACATGTTGATGTCAACATTCTCCAGTATGGCTGACTGACTGAAAAAATTTTGTTTTGTCTTACAAAGCTAGGGGATAAAAGGCAGGAACTATTTCTTAAAAACATAATCTGTGCAGTTCTTGTGATAAATTCAACATTTCTTGTCATTTAATTCAAGGAAGAGGCTTTAAATTCTCAAGGAATACAAACCGGAAGTAGCGTTGTTGTTGCTGGCGAAACAAAAGTAGCTTGATGCTAACTGCAAACATACTAACTTAGCTAGCTACATATTATGCTCAAAATGTTCTTGTGTTGACGGTGACAAAGCAAATACTACACGCAGGCACACAACGTTCAACAGACACGCTTACTTGTAGGTTAAAAACGCCGGCCGGCTTCTGCAAACGCCGGCCGGCTTCTGGTGATTTCAGGTGATTTAATGGTGTTAAACTAAAGTTTAACTTCGTACCTTTCGAACTAAATATCGTTGTAATTATTAAAGTTAGCTTTGCCTTTACCAGAGTCATTAAAAGGACACTAACGCCGGTGAATTAGCCGTGTGCCGCTATTGGCCTAATCCGTCCAAACTTCTATCCATGTTGTAAACACTGGGTGCTGCTGGTTTTTCGGGGATATTCGCTTGTTATATATATATTATATATATATTCATGAAATTTGACACGTAGATTCTTTGATATGTATGAATTAATATTATTTACACTTGGATGGTGATCGCCGAAGAAAGTGCGTCACGACGGAATCGTTCGAGATAGGCCAATAGCGGCTAGCGCCGTCCGAGGCAGGCCATCGTTACGTTACGTTGATTTGACTATGCATTGTCCGTTAATGACCAGCGTCCCGTCATGTTCAACTGTAGAAGGCCCAGGCATAAAATGCACGGCCCACCACTGATATATATATATATATATATATATATACATATACATATACACACACACACACAAATGTATTAGAATAGTTTTAAAGAATTTGATTATGAAAACATTACAGCACTACTGCGGCTGTCTGCCTCATGCGCACTGAATGCACCGCATGATGGGAGTCAAACAATGTCACTTTCATTAAATGAAAATGACATGTACCATTTTACTGGGAATCCCCACTGGGAGAGAGACCTGAACAGCTCCTAATTCAATTCAATTCAATTTAATTTATTTTGTATAGCCCAAAATCACAAATCACAAATCAGCCTCAGAGGGTTTCACAATCTGTAGACATACGACATCCTCCGTCCCGGGACCTTCACACCGGTCCAGCGCTCTGTCATCCAGTCACACGGACTCCTTCACCGGGCTGACTGACAGCAGACATTTACTGAACCTGGGAAGAAAAGTGCTGTAGGCCCATGCATTGATTGATTGAGTGAGGGGAATCTGCCTGTAAGTGAAACAGGCGAGCTCACGGTTAGACTGGTAGCCTTCATCAATCAATATAGATACGATTAACAAATTGAAAACATATCTACAGCAGGATATTTGTGTGATTTAGACAGCTATCTATGCAGATTACGCTTCACCAATAGCGTAAAAACAACGCGGGAGGTCTCCGGGTGAATTGATACATTTAATATAACGGCACAACATTTGTTCCGTGACACCGCGCGAGTGTCAGACGCCAAAAAAACGCTTCTAAAAACACTTTCAGTGGGGATTGGTCGAGCTGAACAAGGAATAAATGATGATAGCAGAGAACTCATCCAATGAGACATGTGTAAACAAAACATGTAAACAAAACATGTCCCTATCAGCTGTGCGCTCCAGATGAGACTGGAGACGTAACCACTTAAAAGAAAGGTGAGTAGTACTTGCTGTCTTCTGACATTTGTACCTTTTAAACAGAAAACACAATGTTTTAAATGGTGATATTTACTGGAAATTACAAACAAATTAGCCAACTGCAACTTTGATGAGATCTCCCTCCAGCCAGCTGCCACTTTATTTTTATTTTTTTTATATATTTTTTTATTTGGAAATATTGGCAGACATAGATTGCAGTAGATATGTACTTTTACTTGTATTTCCATTGTTTTTTTAGCTTTTTTGTTAACATATACAGACAAACAACAAACCTGTCCCACCCACCCCACCCACTGGTACACCCAACTAGAAGAACAGAAAAGTAAATAAATAAAAAAAGGTCACCTCATTCTGTAGTGCCTGACGTCATTATGTATATGTTCAGAAACACACACATACACCGTACATCTGTATGTAGACACGCCTACGTCACTCTACAAAGTAAATATACAATCAACACATCATACAAGCACAATATGCCTAAAAAAAAAAAAAAAAAGACAACAGGATTTATTTGGGTTTTTAATAGTAAAATGAGGAGGTATCAAACACATAACTCCTCATTTCAACTTCACAAATCAGCTGTTCCTCGTCCACTGCGGCGATTTCAAAGTGGCCGACAAGAATAAATAGAAACAAGGCGTCTGACAAAAAAAGTTAAGCGATCTCACCGATCGTAAAAATAAAAAGTGACACAGAGAGCATTCAGTGATTTACATAACTGACACAAACCTGCACTGAAAAAAAGGGAAATCGTCAAAATAAAATCGTCCCTCCGAAGCTTAACGCTAAAGTAAACAAACATGTCAGCTAATTTCCAGGATCATTCCATGGATATCTGACACCAGCATTTGATTGAGAAACACCCAGCGGACTCACAGAGCGCTCACTACAGGGGCCCAGTCCACAAGCTGCCACCACTTCAGATGAAGTGGTGTGAAAGGAGCAGCACATTCACCATTCACTGCCTGAAAACAATGTTTCATTCACTCTTCTCTCCCAGGCAAGAGTGAAGCTGCAGCGAGGCTGCGGCCGGAGCTACGCAGCAGTTACTGGTTTTGGTGCCTTGCTCAGGGGCAGTAAGTGCACGTTTTGTAACCTGTAAGTATTAGCACACCGAGACATTTGTTGTTGTGTGGGTTCTTTTCTCTCTAATTTCAGGAATTAAAAAAGGTGCAACTCATGATTATGTTCATTATAAATCAATCCTCCCACTATTTTCTAGATTAATCAACAGATTGTTTGCTTTCTAAAATGTTACAAAAATGTCACAGAATGCCAACCATAATTTCCCGAAACCCAAACTGACATACCTAAATTGCTTGTTTTGCTTCCAAAAGCCAAAGACGTTCAGTTTACAATGAAAAACATCAAATATTCACATTTTGACGGCAGCATTTTTGGAATTTTGCTGAAAAAATATTTGCTAAATTGTTACAGATCAATATTTTATCAATCCACTCATCGATGAATTATCCAATTCTTTCAGCTTTAGAAGGACTAATAGCCACTTTCCTTGCCATCCTTCCATTCAATTGTTAAACAAATTTTAAGCAAATAAATGTGAAGCAGGCTCGTTTCCATCGACTGGTTTGGAGCAAATACACTCGGCTACAGTTTGTTTAGAACTTGGCACTTCCTGCTACACGTCCACTGTGTAGCCGTAATCCAACCAGCAAACAGAGCAGAAGACGTAGAGTTTGCAAACCAGAAACAAAACAAGTCGGATTGGCCATTTAACTCATCTACAAGAGAAAGATAGAGAGAGGTCTTCAGGATTTCTTTTTCAGTTGGGTCCATGTTTAATGATGTCCGGAGACAAAGTAAAGCATTCACATGTTATGGGAAAATCAGAGAAGATTCCAAGAGCAAAGACGGCTGATCAGTCATGGGAGTCAAATGTTTGCTACGTCACAATTGAGGAAGTTTTCTCAACCTTTTCCGTTTCCATCTGCTTTTCTAATCCAATACTTCAAATACGAATAAACATCAACAAACACCCGACCGCTGCTGCTGCTGCTGCTGCCATCTTTTATGCCTTGTGCATTTTATTTATTCCCCCAAGAAACATTTCACTTAAAGATGAACATCACAGAGCCTGTGTGCTTCAGTATTGTTGATATACAGTAAAAGAGAACGATAACCAGTACACAAAAACACCAACAGCGGAAAAATAAAATCATCCCGTACACTATAATTACCTTTCAAACACAACTTTACCACAGACAGGAGCTGTTTTCCTGCATTTAACTGCCAAAAACCTGGTTGCTGCAAAATTTGGCAAGGCCATTTAAACCTGCAGGCTTTGAATCCAAAGGGTCGATGGTAATCAATGACTGAGAATTTTACACTATCCCAACATTGTCCATCACCAAAGTGAGACAGGAAAACATACTAAAACAACAAACAGTGGAATGCAAAGAATACATCATATTTGAATAGCTGGATTCAGCTGATGGGTCTGGTCTTGATAACATTCACAGACGAGATGATGTCCTTATCTGAACCGATGGTCTACAGACAAAGGAAGCCCTTTGAGCCAAAGCTGTGACTTTGGCCGATATAATTATGAATTAAACTGTTCAACTCTAGAATAAGAGTTGGTTTGTAGAAAGTGTTATTGGGTCCCAGCACTAGATCAGGTTCCAGTGCTGTGTCATATATATAGTATATTATAGTATTTTCTTACCAGAGACACTTGCAGCAGCCGCACCAGCAGAGGCAGCAGGTGTTGGGTCGGGGCTGTCCGGGGGCCTGGGGTGGGGCCTCGATGTGCGCCGCCTGCCTTTTTCTCATCTCCACTCCACTCACACTCCGGGGCTTCACAACGGACACACAAAGAAAAATAATACTGTTTAAAACCCTTCAAATTAATAATAATATACGCAGAGAGTGCAGTTTCAAATTTGGACCCCATGTTTTACTTTTGGCCTCGCTAGCAACATGTCTTATTAGAGGGGGGGGGATAAAAGGAACTGTGTGTGTGTGTGTGTGTGTGTGTGTGTGTGTGTGTGTGTGTGTGTGAAAGAGAGATGTAGCGAGAGAGACAGAAATAGAGAGAGAGAGAGAGAGAGAAATAGAGAGAGAAATAGAGAGCGAGAGAGAGATAAATAGAGAGCGAGAGAGAGAGAAATAGAGAGAGAGAGAGAGAGAAATAGAGAGAGAGAGCACTCAAGCCGGACCGAGAGGATTCCCTTCCTTGTACGGTTCGAGGGTTTCTGGCATTGAGCCACGTCGTTCTCTTGGCTTTGACAGACACTACACATTCATTTCAACGTCCGCAGATACCGACGGAGAAACAGGGTCGACAAATCACACTCGCAGTGTTTGCAATGTATACGCACAAATTCAGGCACACACTCATATTAACCCGCTGTTGCCTTAGAATGTGCAACATCCTTTGCAGAGGCAGGAGATGAGGATGAAAGCAGGGACAACAACAACAACTTAAAGGGGACACATACTATACAAGCTCATTAGAATATACCACCATCAGAGTATCTCCACCCACGGCTTGAGATCTACCTTTGCATAGGTGCACCATATTTTTCTCACAAGCCAATCAGAGCAGACTGGGATTTTCTCTGCAGCGGGGGGCTTAAAGAGACAGGCGATAGAACGGAGAGTTTCAGACAGAGGATGAATACAGGTATAGTCACACAATAACCATACAAACTTACCGATCGATGCGGCGGTAGACTAGCAACTCCTGTGTTCTGTGAGGTAAAATTACTGTTTTTGTCAAAAGAGTCTGGTTGCTTTGAATAGAGCACAGAAAACAAATAATGTTATTGAGTGCAACAGTCCCAAAAGAGGGCCAGTACGGTGAAACTATTTCTTATAACTTTATAAAGGCTGCTTCTTAAATTCAACAGCAGCGTTTCCCTGGCCTTTAGAGAGGCTTTAAAAGGTGAAGGTGCCTTCGGCCTTGCATGTAGAAGGAGTGTGAAGAGCCACTTTAACATCACACAACGGCCCCCGATAGGCAAACAACCCTTTAGGCTACTCAAAATAGAAACACCACCCTCTTTAAGAACTCTTACTCTAATGTCAGAGATAATAACACACAGTCTAATAATGCTACTTTTCACCGTCCTCCAAGCAGAAGATAACACCTGGCTGGCTTTTAATGCGCTAAATAGGCCGGGAAAACCTTTACCACGCTATAAATATAACAGCCAAAATCGACACCAGGGAACACTACGAAGATCGAATGAATTATTCTCCGGTTACCAGATAGAGGAGATAATAATGATCACGGACTCCACTTCCACAATCTGGGGCGTTTAAGCCTAATTTGACCAGGCGGTGTAACGTGAAAAAAGCACTAATGAACTGCAGTCCACAAACTCTTACCTGCAAAGCCATGGCTCAAATTAAACTCCTCATTAAACACTTAAAAATCCAAATAAAAAAACGAGTGCGCTCCAGTACCAACAGGGGAGCCTTCTCTCTCTCTCTCTCTCTCGCTCTCTCGTTCCCTCTTCCATTTACTACAACGATGATACAGTGCACAGCAGTTAAGGCTGAGGCGACCTGTCTGATATGCAAATGTTGTTGGAGTGGCCATCAGTTATTCAGCTGACCAGACAGCATCTGTGGAAAAACAGGCAGCTAGATGCAAACGACAGCGAGGGCACGGCTTTGTTCTAAACCCGGAGAGAAAGAGGCCGCATTGACACGACATGCAAATATAGAGTGGAAATACAAATAAACCCAGATGTGATGAAAAAAAAGAAAGAAGAGAAGATGACCAAAGAAAGATCTGCCAGATATGCAAAAGGTTTTGTAAAGTAGTCAGATGATCCCCTCTCATTTTGTTAATTTAGACATAATTCAAAATTGCTTCAGGAGGCAAAATCCTCCATTTTGACTCTCATACCCAAATGGTACAAAAAGAAGCCAAATTAGGCAGAAAAAAACGCCAAATCTGACAACACTGTGTAGTCACAAAATGTGTGGTTTTTTTTTTTTCAATTAAGGAAGCTCGGTGGAACATTCATTCATACTCTCAGTGAGCAGGACTCCTGGCCAATGAGGAAGACAGAACTGAGAGGACTTTATTCAGCGATGTATCTTTGTCACCAATGCTTGTGAGTCGATCATGCTTTTATACCCAAACCTGCCTCTTCACACGTTTTATAGCATATATAGCTGAAATATAGATACAGTATGTATATATATATATATACAGTATAAATGTGCCTCTAAGGGCTTAACGATCACGTGGAACCGACGACACCATCTATTGTCTATTATCAACTATGAGTGTAGTGACGAGTGATAGCCGCCGTGTCATCCGCAGCAGTCGATTACAAAAGCTTTTGTCTAAATACTTTCACTCGACATCCCCTTTAACATCCGTAATGAAATGACAGTGATGGTAATAGTGTTGTTCAAACATAATACTTAATAATAATAATAATTTTGCTCAAAGTATATTTGTATATTTTCAAGTAGCGTTAAAGTGATATTAAACAGGAAGTTGACTGCAGTAAGTGGGATACTCATAGCCACTGTGCTTCTTTCTTTTGATCTCATAAGTTGGGCTGCATTGGGAGTATAAAAGCTCTGGGCTGGAATAACAACGCTAAAGAAATGTTTGTTCTGCAAAAACCTTAAACCTCCAAAAACCTCAATCACAAACTGGTCACACCAGAACGAACACACTCATTTGTACTTTGGAGACATGTTGCGCCTCATTGAGGATATTTAAACCGACTCTTCATCAAACGTTTTTTTCTTCTTTGTCTGGATCTGAAACCCTTTAAAAACACAAAGATGTGATTATAACTTCTCATTCAAGCGACGTACTCATGGAGCGCCAATGTCTCCTTCAGGTATCAGCTTAATACCAATAGAGCATCACAATCACACTGGACAGAAGTCAAACTTACCATGAATTAGTGAGTTCCTAAAAACAGGTCAGACAGAGCAGTCATGGCGTGAGGTAATAAGTTGCTGGAGGATAGCAGGCTTGTTGACGGAGTGACCGGACTGGTGGACTGTCTGGGCGTCTGTGTGGCTATCGGACCGGCTGTTTGGCTCGCTGGAAAGAGAGGTTCTTGGTCTCACCATCCCTGATGGACTGGCACAAAAATGGGACACGAGGGCGGATATGAAATGCAACTACTTCCTCTCCTTGCTTCCTTATTTTACCCCGCTCCTCTTTTGTTTCACTCGCCGTCCCCCGCCTAGGCTTCCTCGGATCTCGGTGAAAGGGTCATTGATGGACTTGAGAGTGCAGGGAGCAGCGAAGGTACAGCATCTGAAGAGCAAACGGGGCAAACGGTCAACATTTTTATCATCCATTATTTTTTTTGTTGCAAACAGTGCGGAAATATATGCGCTGCTTACGTAATGACATAAGTGCACACTGGCAAATGCTGCAGCGAGAGCAGGACCTGATTTTAAATTCACTTCGTACTTTGTCACTGCAGAGGTATGATCGAATATCGGCTCTACCGGCTGATATCAACATAACATGAGCATCTTTGATAAGAATCCTTTACATTTGTTTTGTGACCAGATGGACGTTACTTAAAAGTTGAAAAATGAACTTGTCAGTGCTCTCTGGTGGACACATTATGTCATGGTCACACTGTTTAAGACCTGAAACGATTAGCTGATTAATCAAATAGCCGTTGGACAAAAATAAAGAAAGTTATTTCTTCGTTGTTTCCTGCTTGTCAAAATGTGAGTGTTTGGTGCTTTTCTGTTTTGTCATAAAAAAAAAATATTTTGAAGATGTTATCAGTATTGGCAACAATAATTTGTTGAAGCCCTATAATGTTTCTAAACTACCTCAAACACATCTTTGGCATTTCTGCACTGCATTTTCTTATCGCCCAACATGTGCACTGATACACCGACATGTCTGTGATATGCTACGGGATGTGGTCAAAACAAGACGAAAATATCAGGAAATAAACCAAATGCATCATCAATCATCATCATCATCATCATCATCATCGTCACATGTAGCTTTAACACTCCTCACGAAAAGGATCAAGCTCGTCGGTGGCGTCACGGCCCGACACTCAATCACAGTCAGAAGCCATTAGCTGGATTGTGTCTCTGACGGAAGCTGACCAACAGCCTGAAGGCGACGGAGCTTCCTGGGTCGCTCTCATGCCGCATGTTTTCATACTGGAATCACTGTTCAAACAAACTTGCTTCCTCATAACAGCAGAAGTGTTCACATGTTGGACCTCAACACTGGAGACTCTTTATGTTGCGAGCTATCACCAGTCTACTGCAACTTAGTGACTAAAATCAGCAAGTAAAAGACGTAGAAACCATTCCCTTAGCCGAGAGAGGCATCAATAAGTTAGAAAACGAAACCTCCCCTTGTACATTAAAAGTCTATGAAGAATGGTTTCGCATAGCTGTGTGCAAAGATAAGGCTCTTGAGTTGTACTTGTGAGAGTTTCAACTGCATGTTCCCAGGAGGAAGATGGCCACAGAGTCTCTTTAGTAACACGCTGAGCTCTGAAATAAGTCAATTATGCCATTGACAGAAAAACTATCCGGAAACTGCAGTTGTTTGGTAATCTTTTAAGCAATTTCTCAACCAAAAATGTTGTTAAAGCTTCTCAACTGTGAACATTTGCTGACTTGATCTGCTTTATATCACTGTAAAACTGACATTCTTTGGGGTTTTGGACCGTTCCTCGGACAAAATAAGACATTTGAAGACGTCACCTTTGAATCTGGGATGATGCTTTTTCACTCTTGCCCATCCATCACCCTAAACAGGCGATAACCGGCTAATTAATCAATAATGAAAGTAACCGTTATTCGCAGCCCTAGAATGAACCAGAAAACAGTTTAGACTAATTAAAGGTAAATCATGTTGTTGGTGTCGGCCGTGCTCCACATCACATAACATCAAAGAAATACGCACTCTAGCCATGTTAACTCCGAGAGAACAACCAGGAAGTCATGTTGGTTAACTGAAGTTTACATCTTCCTCTTCTTAAATCTCAAATGTGCTGATAAGACAGCTGGTATTGGATGAAACTTCTCTGATTGAAGAGTAAAAGCTGGATGATAAGAATCAGGAAGTCTCCCAGGATGTAGTGGCAACATAACCTGGGCTCTTCCCACTCATGAGGTCTAAACTCCAGCAACACTTGTACGATAAAGAGCAACTTTATTGTCAGAGCAACGCGTCTGTGGCCTTCATCAGGGTCATCCTCCTCTGACTCAACACACCCATGGGAGACTGCAGAGTGGGTGCTCCCTCAGCTGTGCACGACATGAGCTCTTTCCAGTGCATGACAGTGGAGGAACAAAAAAGCCCCAAAATAAGTTTTTAATTGAAGAAGACAGTTGACGGTGGATGCATTGGACTTGAGCTGTCGCAGCACTGGGTCTGTTGCATCTGCCTGCAGGCCTGTGCATATCTCCAGATAACAAATAAGCTCATCGGACCCTGCTCTCTCCCTCTGTGCACTAGCTCTGCTTGGCTAGCTGCTCGGGCTGGGTGTTGTGCATGGTTCCCCCCTGCAGCTGTCCGAACCATCTGAGCCCAGCCGCGCTGCAGGTCCGACCGGCCGTGGGAGAGAGGAGATCCCCCTCCCAGCTGACACCACGGAGTGATAAACCGATTAGAGAGAGGGAGAGGGCTGCACAGCGTACACTGTCGCACCGATTTTTTTCTTTTTTCTTCCAGAAATCAAACACCACCCACTTTCTACTTGCTAGCTTTAGCAAACAGCCCGAGATCCGCTATCTCTCTGCAGCGGGAGGAGGAGGAGGAGGAGGAGGAGGTGGCAGCTGAGCAGCAGCTAGCGCCGTGCTAACGTCAGCTAGCCAGACCGTGTGGAGCATTAGCGCAGAATAATCAGCATCTTACCCCTTTGTGTCGGGCTGTCAGTGTCCTGGGGTGATGGGTTCACAAACGCGATGTCCCGATGCTTATTTAACGACATCGTAAATGGGAATCCTGCGGTGAAATGTCCATCGCCGCTGTTTTTTCTGCCATCCGCCCCACTTCAGCACCGAACGCCGCCGAGCCCCTGGATGCACTGCGCAGGCGCGCTGCCACCGCTGCTCTGTGGCTGCAGTCGGTGAGAAGATGCACTGCTGAGAGCTCCACATATACGGTCCGTAATACACATTACGTGTCTGCTGCACAACAGCTCCAAAACACACGGTATTCATTTAACCACAATGCTGCATTGAGTTAAGTCAACGTGAAACATTTCCAGGACAAAAATCCATCCCAATCCAATACGATCGTAAAATATGGTCTGTTTGAGAGAGGATAACCACAGTACGTGGCTAATACAGTTTAGAAGGCCTCTATTCATACAGGATGAACTGTATCCTCAGGTTATAAGCCAGTAAATAATATTTAAAAAGCCACAAACAGTCTCCTGTAGTATCAAAGCACTTCAGTAATGGGAGTAGGAGTCATCTTTGTCTCATTTTTACTTCTCTAGCCTTCTTGTTGCCTATGTTGTTTTATTATGTATGTATACTTGGTATTTTACAACATATTTACAGTATAATGGTTCTATAGTGCATTATATAAACATGGGGTTATTCTGTGAGTTAGTGGACATTTATGTTAATATGCAATGAAGGATAAAGCACTTTCTTCTTCTTCTTTATCTTCTTCTTCTTCTCCTTTATAAGCAGACATGAAAATGCTGTTTCGTACATCCTAGGTGGTTTTAAATGAAATCTTCAGTAGAAACAGTAGACATAAGCTGCACAGGGCTGTGGATCACTCTACGAGAACTCAGGTTGAGACTGTGCCTGTGTTTCAGGCAGTAGAAGATGTTAAAATGTAAAATAAAGCTTCTACAGAGACAAATTACAAAAACATCTTTGTAATCTCTTTTTAATGGGCAATCATTTTGTCTGAGGTCAGACAGCAAGGGTGTAAATGGGTTTGTTTTTTCACCGCTGCAGGAATTCACTGAGATAGTTAAGGTATTCATTTGAGACCAATGCCAATTCCTGACATGCGAAAGATTGATCATTTAAATTATGACTTCATTTATCCATTCATTCATTTGTTTATCCGATCTATATATAATTAGAAATCTGTAGACACAAAGTGATCCAGACCATTGTTTTGTTAACTTATTTAAATTTCTTATGCAGTCCTGCTTTTTTTTCTTAAGAATAGTCATTATTGCTCTCAGCTTTTTATTTGTATTGTTCCTCTCTGTCAATGTGCATCTGCAGCGTGAGAGTCGCCTCCACTGAGCATCAGCAGTGACGACTGTTCAAACTATATCTTCCTACCGTTAACACAGGGGGGCACCAAAACTCTGCTCTCTCTCTCTCCCTCACACACACACACACACACACACACACACACACACACACACACACACACACACACACACACACACACACACACCTGTTCTAAGAAAGCTTAATCTAGCAGTAAATCTACATGTTAACTTTGCATGAAAGGGAAACGATGAGAACATTATTACATCTACAGTGACAGTGAGAGGCTGTCAGCTGACAGATATCACATTTTGTTTCGGGGGTGCAGATAGACGGCAATCTCACGGATTGGTGCTTTTCAAATCATAGCAGAAGGCAGAGTTAGAACTAGAAGAACTGAAGTTAGCGTGAAAACCGTACTGGAATGGATATATTTAATATATTTATCTGGTGTCTGGTAATCCGTCATCTTTATGCATCTGACACACTCAATATTTAGATGTGAGGAACCCGTGGGAGGATGATGGCAAAGGTCATGAGAAGGAAGCCAAGATGGAACATGTGTATGTTCCTTGACACCGTTGGCTCACTAAAAGGGATCTGAAGTGGTTTAAATCCTGTGTTCTTCACACGCTGAGGAGTGTTGCGTCGATTAGCATGTGATAAGATCAAGAGCGACAGAAGCTATTACTTTATTTCATCATGGCTCTGAAACCTGCAGCAGCGAGTTCTCTGGCAGAGAGGAAAAAAACATCTAATAAACCGCTGCATGCTCGTCTAAGGGATTAACATTTAAGAACAAACATGCATCTGGGTTCAAATACTCTGCATGTGCATTTGTAAAGGAATCAGAATGTGTTGATGTACACGTGAGTGTTTGTTTGAGAGATGGAGAGAGGGAAATGAGATTAAGGGACAGCTTTGGAAACACAATCCATCCAACAGTTGTTGAGATATTTCAGTCTGGACCAAAGTGGTGGATCGACAGACTGACATTGCCATCCCTAGAGCCACACTGCTGTGTCCCTTCAATCACACCTAAACCTGCAGACCATAATACCATCTCTGCTCTAAAACTGTGCCTGTGGAGTTAACTTTCACCCTGTTTTAAATTGTCTTAGTGTGATTTATCGAGCCAAGTTCTGCAGACAGCCTTCTGGGGCATTTTAATTAGTTTGACTGCTGTATGTCTGTCTGTGTGTGTGTGTGTGTGTGTGTGTGTGTGTGTGTGTGTGTGTGTGTGTGTGTGTGTGTGTGTGTGTGTGTGTGTGTGTGTGTGTGTGTGTGTGTGTGTGTGTGTGTGTGTGTGTGTGTGTGTGTGTGTGTGTGTGTGTGTGTGTGTGTGTGTGTGTGTGTGTGTGTGTGTGTGTGTGTGTGTGTGTGTGAGGGTCAGTGAGATACAGAGAGGGAGAAAGACAGATGGACAGACGGGCATGCTGGGTGGAGTTTGCATTTATGGTACCTGTCTGGTGGTCTGAAAGTCTCACAGAGAAATCATGAGGGCTGAATGCAAATTTACAAAAGCAACATTGGTTAATCAACAGTCTCTGTTAGCGTTCGCTGTAACCTTTAACGTTAAATACCACAAAACTTCCAATAAACCTACAGCTCACAACAACAGCAAGTGCCTGAATTTCTTCTGTGTGTATGTGTGTTACCATTCAGACTACAGCGGCATTAGTGGTGTAGAAAAACGCTCTCTTTCCGCTATTACAAAACATAGATTGGCTTACGGTAGCACTGGGCAGACAACTTTTTGCCGTACATGGACAATAGTTATAGCTGCTATATTAATGCTCACAATGTTAAAGACAGCTCATTTTAATAAACACAAGACAAACACAGACCTGGCTAAGTCTTTCCTCCCTTCAGCAAATATCTTAAATTTGAACTTTAACTGAAAAAAATAACCCGCCTCATAAAAGATAAATTAGATGGCTGTTAAAGATGCAAGAGCTGCCGCTCCCCAAATCTGTCGCACTGGAAGGCTCCTGTTCAGTAATGCACTCAGTCACATTTCCTCAGTGATGGAAATGAAGCCTGCCCAGGCGAGTGTGAAGAGTTTATACCTTTTTCATGAGAGGGGTAGATAGTATAAGGCCTGCGTCTCCGTCTGTCCATCACATAGCTATAAAACTGCAGTTTTTCTTATGTGTAGAGATTTTTTAACAAGCTACACCCATTTACCCTTACAGAGACTAACGTTGCTCAACTGAGCAATCTTCTCTACTTTGAGTCGTTGCTTACCATCTCCAAATTTAGATTTTGACTTTCACATATCTTTTATGAATCAGACCATCTTGGTGTGGTTCTGTAATCTCAGTCGGGCCACCACTTCGGTTCCCACTGAAATATCTCAAGGAAGAGATGGTTTGCCATTACATTTTGTAATGACATTCATTTTTCCCAGACGGTGTACCATAATGACTTTTGTGATCCCCTGACCTCGCCTGTCCATCTCCTGTATAGCTCCACCATATAAGGTCAATTAAGGTCAATTGTATCTGTCCAGTCCTTTGTTCATGACCAATTGCCTGCAGAACTAATGACATTCCCATCATCCTCAGCTGTACCTTGTGTTTTATTGTAATTAACAAATGTTAGCATGCTAACAGAGTAAACATGGTAGTTAAACGTGGTAAAAATGATACTGGCTGAACATCAGCATGTCGTTGGCAATTAGCTCAAAGCACGGCAAGTTTAACAAGACTAAGGAAATGGTGTTGCCAGGTATGTCATGTTCCTCTGAAGGTGAGGTCCTCTGGTAGTTCTGTGGTATTTTGGGATATTTACCACAGGTTCCATGGTAGCCTATGTATTATTTGTAAGATCCGCCCTTAAGAAGGGACGAGACACAACTCGCACAATTGACGACAACACAAATTACGACTTCAGCCTGGTTGATAAATACACTGACTGTGTTGTAGAATGTCTTGTAGTTGAACTTGCAGTGGCTCAAGCTCCTCTTGAACAATCGTCTATATTACTTAACATCTCCAAATCAACAGTATATGTACAGTATATATCTTTTTGTTGTGTGACATTTTTCTAACTGAATACCGACATCCTAAATCATGTGTTGAAGTCACAGGCGCCGCTCATTTCTGTCAGATACATTTTTGTCTGTTTCGTCCGGAAAGGCAAACTTACAAAGGGAGATGTAAGAATTATTCCATATCCTTTTAAAAAGAGTTTCCATGGTGCTTCTGCTTTCTTTGACACAAAAACAACAACGGTTCCAGGCTGAATACAAACTCAAAATGGTTGCAGTTTCCTGATGGGGAACGTGACAGCTCTGAAATTGCCCTTTCACATTTCAACGCTACCTCCAACAGTGTGCACGCCTGCTGTCCTCAGGCCTGACTTGCATGCAAGGATACAAGTGCAATATTACTGGTATTTTATATTATGATACACTATCTTTGATATCACTGAGGAAAAGGGCAACAGAGCTCACAGGGGATGTTTTTCTCAATCTCAATCCACATCTCAATCCACATCCAGATAAACACGGCACCATTATTACTTTGTTCTGATGTTAAAATTGAAGCATATTATTTATGATACTAACATTCAAACACAGCAGATGGTTAATTGCTATAATCAGCAAAGAACTCCCCAGTACATGGAGTGCTTTACTGGCTTAAACCAATAAGTAGGAAGATTCATATTTTTATGTTTTAATGCAACAGCCTTTGTGAAAGCGTGAAGTAGAAATGAATTAGATAAATCAGAATCTGAAACTTTTTTTGGCCAAGTATATTTGCACATTGGTGCATGATAATAATCACAGTGCAGTAAAAGACTTGATTTAAAAAAAAAGTCAACACAACCATGAAAACAGACACTCACTAAATGAACTCAACCTAAAAGTAGATAGTTTACTTTATAACCAGCTATGTGATCTGTTGAATAAACTATACATTCAGAGGAATGAAAGAAAAATCATGCCCGTCAACTGTCAAAATGTGCCGATCATTTAAAGAAATGGGATTGCTGTTTTAATTGTAATATCTGAGAAAACAAAGGTCCAACTGAATTAACTTGTAGCGAGATCAAAAACAACATATTTAAAGGAACAACAGCTACATAAACACAGTTCAACTTTCCAAAAATTATACTCTCCTTCACTTTAGGATGTCATTCTTAGATTCAAAAGTGTGTTTTTTTGTGAAGAGTTGACATTTTGATTTGACGTCATTGATGTACAGCTACGCCGCGGAGCAGCAGGACTTCAGAGAAGTCTTGAAGTTCAGTTCTGAACGAGCCGGTTCTCTGGAGCTGTCATCTCTCATCATGTATCTGTGAAATGTCAAAACCGGTCTACTACAGAGCACACACACACACACACACACACACGCGCACACACACACACACACACACACACACACACACACACACACACACACACACACACACACACACACACACACACACACACACACACACGCACACGCACACATATTGACGTGCTACCTCTGTTTAGCCCTGGCTCTCTCTTTCTCTCTGAGGCCCTCTTGTCAAACCTCCTTAAAACTACATTAAATAATTCATCTTCATTGCTGTGAAGCTCTGCTTAAAATTCATCATTCATTGAGTCTGCCAAGAGACACTTGAAAATATTCACCAGCAGTTATCCAAGGTAATGAGGCTTTCCATCTGCTCATGGCTGATTACCAAATTTGGAAGATGACTTTTGTGATAGACTTCGCAGTGTTCCTCATTAAACTTCCCAGACACAAAATCCCATATATGGTCATTTCTATCAAATTCAGCTTTAGTAATGGGAACTTATTTTTCTTCCTGAGTGCCTTCAAACTCCTTAAAACAGGCAACTGTGCACATCATAACGGCCTGAATTTAGTTTTTACCAACATTTCTACGAAATCTTTTATTCATGATCCTCAGAGATAAATAAAACATAGTTTTCACCCTTTAGCATCTTTTCATCCACATGTCTCTGTATGACATGTTTGGTAGATGAATTTTAAGTGATTGTTTGACATTTTATAAAAAAACAAGTGGTGGTGAGTGGTATTAATGAGATTAATACTACTCTCATAACAACAACGGCGTATTCAGGCCATTGTGGGTAAAAACAATAAATAAAACATTACGGAGCAGGGGGAGGGGTAGTATTTAGAGAAGAAACTCAGTATTTCCAAGATAAAAGATTGTAAATTTATGAGAAAAGAACGTGGATATTCAGTGTGAAATGTACGAGAAGAGTGTAAAAGGGTGGTAATGAAAAACAGGGGCAGGGGTCCTGTACTCTCCATTCCTGTACTCTCCATTCCTGTACTCTACATCCTGGACTCTCCATTCATCCATTCTCATCCTCTTATCTGGGGCAGATTCACAGGAGCAGCAGGCTAAACAGGGTATCCCAGACGTACCTCACCCCACCAAACTATAAAGACATAATTCATCTTAATCTGTGGTTCAACACAGGGAGTTACTGTATGTTGTGTGCCTTTTCTGTGTTGTTTTCAGTGTGTATATGGTAACGTAGTGTGTTCTGAGTAACGTCTTCTCAACGGTTAGAAGTTGTTTGCCTCTACTTTCCTGTAACTTCTACAATGTTAGTATTTATTTATGTTAAAAAAATACACAGAAAGAAAATGTGAATATGTATCTTTTAGGACCTTGAGGCCATCCTCACCATAATAACACTTTAGTAGCAATTCTAAAGTAAATTCAGATCTCACTTTTCTCCACTTTTTATTTTCTCAACAATTTATGACTTTATAATCTCATAGATTTGCCACTTTAATATCTGTGTTTGATTCTTTTAAATGTATGACTTTAATTTGGGAAATTCAGAGTTTTCTTCTCTAAATTCTACTCAGTCTCCCGGCGCAGTCGTTTTTTTAAATATTTAACATATATTTCCATTACTTTATTTAGCTATAGTACAATGAGGAAGCTGTTAGCTTAGCTTAGCATGGAAACAGGGGGAAACAACACCTTTGAACGGAGAAGGCAAATCAGTATATTTTACAAAATGTCAAACTAGTCCTTCTAAGGTTTCTCAGACATGTTTTACTGCACAAACATGAGTTTGTAAACTGGACCTGCCAATGGTTCTTGGGGATGGAACACATTTTCCCCATGAAAGAGGTTTTTTTTAAACACAATCAACTTGACTTGATTTATGACCTGCTTTAACCGCTGTAGCATTTTTTTGCAATCCCTCAATTCCTGTAATATAATGAAAAACAGCAAACACTTCACTTTCTACAGTAATTTACATTATACATTATACTCAAGGGCAATTTCTTCTGGAGGAAACCAGATACACAGAAGGAGAAAATAACACAATTGCTCACAGATGGAGCCGGCCTGCCCATCCGGAGCGACTCAGGGTTCAGAGTCTTCGAACATGTGGACGAGAGGGATCAAGTCGCTTTATATTCTGAGTCAAAAGCCACAGCTGTGAGCGGCAGCAGGTCCTTGTTACAAACATAAAGGGAGATAATACTCAAGATGTCCAACTAATCTTTGTGTTTTGATGACATCGACTTTGCTTCCTCGTTGTTCGAGGTCCCACAGACCCCATCGCTGTCTGCGTAGAAATAATTTTTTGGATTATGTGTGGCCTCGTTCACAAAGAGCCTCTCAGAGGTCGTAACGGCATGAATAAATATAGTCCTTTTGTTTGCCAGCAGACAGCAGATAAATGTAGTATTTTATCTATAGTGACGTTACTTGTGTTTGCGGTCATTTAGACTTCAGAGAGGTCTGTTAGTCCTCCTTTATGAACAGTAACAGAAATCTTATTAGACTTATTGGGATGTTGGAGGTGTAATGCTGCATAAACAGTCCTGTCCACATCAGTCACGATAGAGCGTCTGATTGTATTTAACCACACAGAGGTAATGCATCATTTTCTTCATCAGTTCAAAATCACGTTTATAAGCTATTCTCATGCAATTAGGAAAAGGAGGAGACTTGCTCTTGTTGGGCTTTTCTCACTAAAACGGAAAAAAATCCATCCTGTCGGAACCAGTTTGCAGCATTTAAAGTGTAAATCAACTCAGCACGGTTAAAGTTGGATTTCTGCTATAAAAAAGATGTATCTGTCAAATAAGATAAAAAAACAATAGTCTTAATTGGAGCCACAGTTGGGTTCATTTGATAACAGAATCAAAAGACCTGAACATTCGAGGAAAAAAATCCCATGCTGGTGATTCTAAGTACTCATTTCCCTCCGACTTGTTTTATGGTCCCTGTGATGATAAATTGAGCGTCATTCAATCTCTTCCCAACTACCCCCCCCCCCCCCCCCCCCAATGTTACAACCCATGACTCATATCCTTGTTGGTTTGTTTCCATGGCTACGCCTGTGTCTATCTCACCAGCTGGAGGATACAAAACATCAATAAACTAATGATTGTCTCTTACCCCGTTCTCTCCATCTCCCCTTTCTGCCATTTATCTTTCCTCTTCCTCTTTTATCTGCCCCTTCCTCTCCTCAGGTCCTCCAGCCTTCACATGAAACCTCTGACATTTGTGAATGAATTAAATATGAACAAAAGGTCAACTAACAAAAAAAAAAGCTTGAGGTGCTGCGTTGGGTTTGTATCCTGCAGGTGGAATCTTGTAGCTGAAGTCTTCACACACCATCGCCCTCTGATGATTTGGCTGCTTGATCTCATGGTCCAACTTAATTCTTGTTTGAAGATACCGTCGCCTTAAAGTTATCGTCTTTGATGCTATTTATACATCGCCATCATTACTTCTCTTTCCTTGTTAGCAATGCAGTCCGCCATTTCTGAGCTGGATTCAAATTGCCTTCACACATTTGAGGGATTCACAGGAAATGAGGCATGCATGTGATCCAGTTTTATCTAATTTCAAACAGCCTCACTGTTTACTGCTCACTCTCCTAAAGAGCTGCAATGAGTTACTACTGAACTGCTTCTTCACACCAAAAGCATTGAAAAAGCAAAGACATGAGTGGCTTGTCAGTTAAGTTAACGTCAACTACGTTCTCTAAGTGGTTTTGTTCCCTAAACCTGACTTCCTGTAGAGACGCAAGTTTATTTTGAAAGGACACTATGCATGTAACCAACGTATTAAATGCGTCTCCATGCCGAGGGTCAGTGACCAAGCGAGTTGGGAGTAAGAATGATTGGTAAATGTGAAACCAGTCTTCTTAGTGTCAGACTATGTTTTGCAGGCGAGCTATATTTTTTATATTCTCTTTATTGAAGCCCCTGTTGTTGTTGTGTCCAGAGTTTCTATCGGTGCTTTTTGTTCTTTATTCAGAGATATGGGTTCCTATTTAATCCTCGGTGGTATTCACATTCATTCATTACATTTTTTCAGGCAAGTTTTTATTTGTAGTTGGTACAACTTCCACCTCCTACGTATCTCATTGTCTCTCCTGCATTTGCCTTCACCAACTTCTCCTCTTTTCTATGTTCGTCTTTTCCGTCTTGCCCTTTTCTTCAACCCTCTCCTCCCCCAGCTCCTCTATTCCGTTTTACATCCCTCAACACACAGTAATGTGCCAAAAAAGTGTGAAAAACAGCCAGAATGCCAGTTGATGAAAAAGCGACAGGTGGGAGGAGGTGACGGTTGTAAGTCTTCTTTTCTGGTCTGAACACCCAAAGAACTTCTAAGATTACAAAATGAAAGTCACACACAAGATTACCGTGGCTGACATTTATGCTGACAAGCGACCAAAATCCTGGCACACAATAACGGACAATTAAGAACAACAGCATCAAGACAGTACACTTCAAACTAACTTCGTCTAAACCCCCTCTGATCAACAATCTGACAATCACACCTACACTTTCTATAGCGATCAGGTGTAGTTGGCCTACTACGATCACATGTCCCTTGAGTTATGGTCAACGTGACTGAATAATCAGATAAGCGTAGGTCAAAGAGATTTTTGTTAGTCACTGAGCTATTTGTGAACATCAATGTCAGTTATCTATCCATGAAAGGTAAGATGAATGCTATAATTGCTACAATTTCTGATGTGCGGTGACTAAATTACTCATTACAGCTACAAAGAAATGATTGTGATCGGAACAAATTAAGGTATGACTCATACATAAGCACTGCCAGCCTTGGTAAGAAAGAGGATGAGTAAATGACTTCAGTGATCATGCTCAGGGACTTTTCTTTACTGGAAACAGGCAGAATAGACATTATGTGAAAGAATAACCTCTTTACCTTTCTGTGAAACCTGAGGAGCCCTAATCCATCCTAGACTACTCTACATTTATCGTTTCAATTATCCCTAAAGCAAATTGAAATTCAGCTTTGCAGATCTTGAACTCTTTGACCGTGTCATGGTTACCCTCCCTTTGCTATCGCCTCTGCTCAACCGTTACCTCGGCGCAGGTCTCCTTGAAAAGTGTCTCCACTCTTCAATTAAAAAGCCTAATTAAAACCAGAGGGATGATCTTCCTCTGAGTCCCGTCTACCCACTCGAGGCGGGAGAGGGAGGGGAGATGCAGCAGTGAGAAATCTCTCATGGCGAGGCTGCCGGCAGCGTGACGGACCGACGCTCCACTATGAGCCTGAGCCGAGGAGGGACCGAGTCGACAGCTGGCATCGCTACTGCCTCTGTATTAACTCTATCAACCTCTTTAAATCCTAACAAACTAATCAACTACTTCATGTGGAAAACATCTCCTGCAAAGGATAGAATAAATCATGCCCAGAGGCCAGCAAAGGCCCCTTGTCACCTTGTCACAGCAAAGGCCCCAAAGGCCCAATCAGTCAAAACCACATTCCCACATAAGACTTCACTGTCTGCTGCTTTCATCAAGAGCTCAAAGAAGAAGGGTTGGTCTGTAGACGTCTGCGTCGCATCACAACACATTAAGCTGGAATTATTTTCCTTTGACATCACATTTTTGCTTAGGGGACGGAGCTAATCAGCATTAGCTCACTTATTAACATGTTGTACATTTGTTTAATCTGCACAGAAGCAGTAATGTAATGTGGTTTTACAAGGAAAAACGAGGTGCAAACCTTTTGTTGAGAGCAACAGTTTATCTACCTGCCTACTCAGCCTGGTCTACTCCAGCATTCGTAGCAATACTGCGCCGTAATTTGTAGATATCCTGGAAAATGGATGGGTGCAACAAACATCAGTCTTTCAGCCAGGAGACAGCTGTTCGTTCCCCATGCGAAACGAGAAGTCAAGTAAATTGCGTACTTCAATTACAGCACTTTTGTGGTTATTTTAACACAAAGACGATCTATTCCTGAACCTAACTAAATGGTTTTATATCCTAAACCTAACTGAGTTTGCTGTGAAGACGGAAGTTTATTTTGAACAGACCGTATGTAAAGAGCGGAAATTGACATGAGTTGCAGGCTTTCGTAGGAAAAAACACAAAACTGAGGAGGAACTTTTCGTAGGATATCATACAAAACCTTTGTATGAGGATACGTTGGCCTACTACATCTGGTCTCTGCCAGTTTTTGATATAAAGGAGCATTCATTGGTACGAATGACAGTTGTAAACCCTGAAATGATGGACATTATTAATCTGTTTAAAACAGGTTCAGTTGTCAGATCAACACTAAAATATGTATTCTGCATTTCTAATGTTGTCATGGAAAGTATCTTACTTCCTGATCCTGCTTTCTGAAATTACCTCTTTTAATGCAAGAATGCAACAGAGATCATAAAAGTGTTTTTAATCCCCATGAATTAATCATCTCAGATAAAACATAAAACGTGTCTTTGCAATGTCTCTCAGCAAAGACTGGGGACATGTTCATACTTTCTCAGTGGTACTGCCAGGAAGCTTAATCCCACATAATCTTAACATGCTAAAAATCCACGTGTAATACCTGACACCTTTAATTTAAAACAATTTCAAAAAGCATTTTAAAATCACTTCAAACTGTTAAACTTGGCTTTAGACTTAAGTGAGAACTAACGTCTTCTTTATTACCTTTTCTTGTATGTCCCTCTGAACAGAGAACCAACTGATTCTTCATTATCAACAGGATTTAGTTTTGAAATGTTTTCATTTGCATGAAAGTCATCTAAAGTGGAAACTTTGATCCGTTACAAAGCAGGTTATTGCCATGATGTTATTGCTGCCGTTTGTTTTGGAAATACTGGAAGTGTCACATCTGTTCACTAATAATTCTGCAGGGACGTCTATGAAAACCGCCATCAACTGCACCGGTTCAGATGAGCAGGAAAAATATTTTGATTAAAAAATCAGCAGTGTCAGAAGAAAAGACAGATGAGCTTATCATTATTTGCGTGTGTGTGTGTGTGTGTGTGTGTGTGTGTGTGTGTGTGTGTGTGCACTCATCAATAAAACGAGTCAGCATCCTTCGGGGATTATTATCCTCATCTCAGCAACTTGGCTGTGTAGATGATTAGAAGAGACTCCCTGAAGCTGCTTCCTGGAACACATTAAGTCTCTTTGTGTTTGTGTGAACACATATCTACTCTAAAGGGTTGTTGTTTGTGCCAGGAAACACTATTTCAATCAGGAGAGACAAGTCAGATGAAGAAAAGATAATTGTTTATTATTAACAGATGATATGTGATGATAAAGTCTTGACACGCTTGGAGTACAGGGAGATTTGTAATATAGGGGCGTCTGCCCTGAGCAGCAGCAAGATAAATCCCCCCCCGTTGAGTCCAGACACTGCTGGTGATGGTGGCTGATGAGGCTGATAGAATGATGAGTTTGATGAAGATGATGAATCTGTGAAGTTAGGGACGCGTAACAGCAGCATGAACGTTCTGAAGGTAGAGAGACAATCGTATTTAAAAAGAGACAGCAGCAAGATGATAGGCTAACGGTGTAATTGTTCCATCGTGCTATTGGAAAGAGGACACCAGCTGATCTAAACAGCTGATATCATGATTGACAACCCTGAGCAATGACAGCAAGGAAATAATGAGTTAGCATACGTGAGGAGTTATTGGCAGATGTATGAGAAATAAACTACGGGCTTAGGCATGCGTAGAGGATAGTCTTCCTGACTGAACTTACGCTAGAGCTTCATTAGAGCTCAGTGAAACATCATCTCTCTCTCTTTTCCATTTTGCATTAGTGCTACAGTAATCCATCGTTTCAGCCCCTCGAAATGTCTGTGCACGTCCCTGCTCTCTTCTATGAATGAAAAAAGGAGCGAGCTCTCAGAGAATATAATGATAGGCTCTCTAACTCTTGTCCCTCAGACGCCACGTTTTTGTTTCTTGAACAAAATGACTTTGCTGACATCTGTAGCTGATGGCTTCAACCTGTAATCTAACCCGAATCCCACGATGGTGAAACAGGCTCTCCCACCGAGCACAAACCCTGCATCATGTTCAGCCAACACATTTCAAAACTGAAGGAAAAAGACCTTTACTATCTCATGTTTTTTTGTGTTTTATTTGTTTAACTGCAGGACTGAATGTTAAAACGGATCAGAGAAGAGAATACTGGTATATACATATATCTGTATTTGCATGCTCTTTCTTTCTCTGTCATATATTTACCATGTGTCTAAAATAAATGAATCATAACAGAATGTTTAACAAAACATTGCCATTATCATCCTATAAAGTTGCATACAGTATATGACGAGGAAGAGAATTAACATGCTGAAAATAAAGAAAAAATAGTGACAGTGAGCTTAAATCTAATTTGACATTTGCTCCCTAGTGGAAATATAACACGGCTTTCCATCAGGCTTTCTATCTCTCCTCAGTGTCAGCTCCAATCAGCCACAAGACAGACTGTTGACACATGTTGACAGGACGGAGAAAATGAGATGTGGCGTAGGCAGCCGCTTCCTTTTAGGGTTTGAAGGACAATGCTGTCTGGGAATGTGTGTGTGCTGCTGCTGTGTGTGTGCTTGTGTGGAGTTTGTTTGAAAAACAACAACCCCAAGACCCCATGACTAACGTGCACACAAATAAAAGATGACCGCAAATTGACCTCATATTAGTAAAGTAAGTGGAGCTGCTGAGATTGCAGAGAGTGTTGTTTCCATGGATACACAAGTATAAAATTCAACAGGATGTTGTTGGCACCGATGACCTATGTTGGTATGTCTCATTATCTGGAGGGTTTTGAGTTCACAGAGCAGTAAACAGTGTTATCATTAGATGAAACAAATGGATGTTGAGCCACATTCAAGAACTCCCGGGAATGTAGGATTAAATAAAAAATGTACACAGAGAAGAGAAGGTAAATCTCTGTGGGAGTCAAAATACATGGAGCCAAGCCAACCTGGCCTTCAAGTACCTATATGTGTGAAGGTGTTAAGAGTGGAGCAGATTTTGCACACGCGTCAAAATAAAGTATGCAGACGAACAGTCATGTAGGTGTTCAGATTTGTCGTCATATGTACAGAGAGCCTACTTACCACATGTATCCTTGTGGATTGTTTCTTTCTCTTGTCCTCTGCCAGTGATTAAATAACTATCCACATCCTTTAATTAAAGCAGCTTTAATCAATATCTTTGTAATAGAAATGATACAATGTAAATATGAAGTTAGCATCACCAGTGGGATTTTTCCATTGGATTCTAATAATAATAATTGTACATCTAGCGACATATTTTATGTTGCAGAAAGACAAACATTGACTTCAAGATGATGGAACCTGAAGTGCAAAAAGACTGACTCGTTTTTCTTTTTTAGATTGAAAGGGTTCATTATGAACCTACCGTGAATTATCTGAATCTGCAGCTCCCCTTGGCTTTACGGAGCTTTATTGCAAGTTCCAGCAACTGTTTTGTTTCACTCTACCACGTCATTTTACGACACCAAACAGCAGTCAGACACAGTTAGAGACTAGCTGGAGAACATAGTGGAGCATTTAGCATCTAAGAGACAGATATTTCCCTCAGGAGTTGATCGAGACTAGAGCTGAAAGAGAGAGAGGGGGGGACTTCAAATGAACGATAATGTTGCTCTGTAACTGCTGCATGGAAATGGTTTGCTAACACACCAGTCATATTTGTAAGGTGACGTTGTGTGTTCACGGCTTGTTCAAGAATCTAAGTTTCAGTAAAAGTAACAACACCATGTACAAAAACTCCTTATTACGTGGAATATACCCTTTCAGAGTGTTACATTTGTATTATATTATGGTATTATTATTCCTGATGCTTTAGTGTATAAGCTTTTAAGAATGCAGCTGGATGAGGTGGAGTCCATCTTAACCAGTAAACATGGTTGTGCGTAAACACTGTTTCATAGATAAACTTTTTTTTTCAAACTTCAAACTATAGTTGTGGTATAAATGTAATAGAGAAAAAAAGAGCATAGAACCAGTACAGCATTCAAGGAAATATTATCCTTATTACTACTGACTTTTGCTCTGCGAGCATAAACACGGAAGAAATAATGTACAAAATGTGTTTCCGGCATTATTGGTTTGTGTTCCTGAAATTTGCATTGATTCAGGCACTCATTCTCTGAAAATGGTTCTTGCAATGCCGCAGAATATAATTAAAGAATAATTAAAGAATTATATTCAGTTCAATTTGTTAAAAAAAAAAAGAGAACAACAAAACATGTTGGTACAGCTGAATTTGCCAGTGTGTCTGTGCTTAAAAGGGTATTCTGAAGAAAAAATACATAATTTCTTTCAGGCAGGGAAAACAATCCGGTCTGCTTTCTGAAATGAATGTGGGAAACACCGCTAGATTTATTAGAAACTGAGGTGTGTTCGGGTGAACTGAATAAAGACAGCTGAGATAAAGTGCACAGTTCAGTTTGCCTCGTTTGCTGTTGCAGAAGATTTATGTTTCCTGAAGTGTTGAACATCAACTTGTCACCTATTTTTTTCCTGTATTGCTCTGTGAGGCTGTGTTTCTGTAGAGCACATCCAAACTCCTTGCAGGACTGAGTTCATATTTTTCTTCATGCACTTGACCCTCCTACACACACTAAAGCAGTGACACAGGACATGCAATTTCACACTGATAATTGCATTGTGGAGGTTATAATTATTATAATCAGCTGCACATTTGTACTTCATGTATAAACCTCCTTTTTTGATTTTATTTACATAGAATGACCATCAGAGGGGGCTGGAATCAGCCTTCAAGTCTATTAGATGAAGGTTATTTAACCAACACACTACATCACTGAGCCACGTCAAACGACAGGAAACAGTTAAAGAAAAACCTACAATTATGTTCCGCCTTTGGGTGCTAATACCGTATTTGACCTGATAAGTGCTTGAGAGTCCATGATATGATAAGCTTTATTACCAAACATAAACACACATCAACTTTTACACAATAATTATATATAATTATCCTGGCTGCTTGTGCATTTGCTGACACATAGGACAACAACCTGAAAACATGCTGATACACATGCTGACAGCAAGCCATCATTCACAATACCAGGACTCTCAAACCGAAGCAACTAAATGGAAGTCAGCCTGACATTTGTCTCTGACTATATAATCAGCATAATATGCACAAAGTGCACAGTAGCACTATATATTTTAGGGCTTTTATTGTCTCTATAAGTGTAGCTGGATATTGACAAGAAAGGGAGGAGAGAGAGGGGACGGCAAGATAAATGAATTCATCTGTACCTTAAAGCAAAAAGGAGCGTCAAGACTGACTTGAGCCCTTTGTGAAAAAACACATTGATCTGTCAAACATGACTTCCTTTGTCGTATTCATTGTCTCGCTGGTGCCTTCAACCACCTGCAGTGTTTTAATGGAGGGCTGTTTTCTGTCTGAATCCCTGCTAAGGTGAGGTGAGAGAGTGGTGCTACTTGTTGAATGGTTCTCTGATTGAAGCATCGAGTGCGTGATTAGGAAATGATATACAGTTTAACAGAGCAAAACGTTTAACTTTGAGCAGCAGCGGTGGTAACTTTAAGTGCAGTTACATTTAAATGTATACATAATAACAGTATAGTTTAAATCAACATCATTCTCTCACTCTGTAGGTCAGAGGAGAGTTACAATGTCAAACCTTTATCCACATTATCTAAGTTGATATTTTTTGCCATCTGACAGTAGATTTCTTCTTCTCTCCTCCACTCAGGGTCATTCAATGAAGATGACCTGCTTTCAGGAGCTTCGGAATTCCTTGGAAGGAAAGAGGATATGACTGTATTAACACAAATGATTCAGCTTGAGACGACACATTTATAAACACCGTCACAAATATAAGGATGACTGATTATCATTCTTCAACCTAAAGACGTCAGTGTGATTCAGAAGGAAATTGAATTTGTAGATGCTGAGAGAAAAGAAGTGCTTACTGGAGGACATTAAGAGACCATTAAAGTTGAAAGCGTGGAAATGAAAATACAACAGAGGGAGCATTAATATTGCATTTTATTGAGTGTTTTGAGTTGTTTTTTTAAGTTGCGTTAGTGCCGTTTGTGACGTGTTTTCTGTACTTATGTTGCGCGGTTTACCATGATGTTTTTCCTAAACCTAACTGAGTGGTTTTGTTGCCTAAAACTAATTGGACTGTTTCACATTACCAACGTGTAAATGAATACATGGAAATGTAATTTCTATAAAATGAGTGTGGTCAAAGTAAAAGAAAAATTATACCACAAATGGAATATTGATGTACTATACTGTAATTTATCCAGAGTACACATGGCAATGGATTCACCCTATATATGTTATTTTTACATGTTTTCACATCACACCAATATGTGATTGTTGCACATGTCATTCAAAAATTTTGACTTAGCAAGAGATGCTACTAAAAACATTAACAATGTCTCTTCTATTCACGTCTCTGAGAAAGACATAACAGTGTGACAGTAGGGCCAGAATGCACAATATAGGACCCTGAAACTGCAGCAGCTAAATGGGAGGGAGCCATCTTTAATTTAGCTGTTTACTCCTGTGTTTTTTCCTACTGTGACAAGTCAAAATGCATTTCCAAAGGAGTTGGATGGGGTTGAGGTCAGTGCTCAGTGCAGGCCAGTCAAGTCCTACCATTACCAATTATATATGAAACACGCTTTGTGCACGGTGGCATTGTTATGTTGAAACAGGAAAGAGCCATCCCCGAACTGTTGCCACAAAGTTGGAAGGACATTATTGTCTAAAACAGCTATTCTCAACCACTGGGACGGGGCGGGCCACGGAGGTACTGCCAGCCAAGTCGTTTTGGTTTTGGTAATTAACGATCTTTATCTAAATGTGCTCAAGAATTCACATAAATAATAAAAACATGGTACTTCAATCAAAGCATAACTTTAATGACCAGTTACTGTATAACCACGCCAAATCACGACACATCCCGTTGAGAAAAACATGTTTTGCCACCAAATAGCAGCTAATGTTCCCTCCGCTGCAGTGGCACAAAATGGATCAGTTTGTGAAATGAATAAGTGATGGAGGAGACAACCCTGCGTCAGTAAAAGCTCCAACGCTTGTAGTGAGAAAATCGGACCCAGAACACATTACATTTGGATTCATATTGGCAGGCAGTGATGGGTGAGGGGAAGCAGAATATTTGTCTTTGTCATTACAGCTGACAGTGGCATAACACATTCTTACAGCCCAGTTGTTGTTGTTTTCATGTTATATTTTGTATCATTCATTTGGGAAGGCGGTCCTGGGAATTTTTTTAAACATTCATAAATTACAAAATGTTGAGAACCTCTGTGAATTGTGTGTTGTCATTGTTATCAATATTCTCATTGGACAAGTGAAGAACTTTATTCAAGTGAATATACTTATTTCCAAAGTGTCTCAGATTTTTTATTTTGTCTTTTACCATGATCCTTCTTTAACCATAACCGTAAGAAATAATGCATGAACGCTTTAAACATTGTCACAGTAAAAGCATGACATCATTTGCTACACTTGGGGGAGTGTGTCTGCCAGCTGTAAAGGCCTTCTGCTTAGGCTTGATAATGAAGGCTCATTTAAAAATCACCACCAGACACCTGATTGTTGTTGTGAATAATAATCTGATTACCCTGTGCAAGGAAATGGCTGCCAAGCTGCTTGTCTACCACTCAGTCCCATTATCTTATTGGACCAGATGGATGTGCCAGTTAGCCTGTGACAAATCGACACATCTGAGGCTTTTTTATTTTGCCTGGCTTCCTCCTTGTGCCACCTCGAGCTGTTAAAATATGTTCTCGGAGATTCTGAGTATATTTAACAGTCATGATTTATTTATCATTTCAAATCTGCAACTTCAATTTTTTGGAGAGGCAGAAAATTGGAAAGATTTGGTGAAAGCTGTTGAGTCCCAGAATATAAACAAGGGGATGAGACCAGACCTGAAGGGCGCATCTGGAATTCTAGTTTTCTAAAACCATTTCAAAAAGCATTTTTCAAACGTAAGCCTGTTTGGCCCAAACTGAAGTCCCTTTGGAGTCCGTGTCATGTGGTCATTGTCCACCAATGCCTGATGACAGCCTCAACGTTAAACTGAATTATATAATGAACGCTTACGAAATGTCGAGTACATAATTAGTTGACATTATTTCACAGCATCCTTCCTGTCCAGAGCGTCACGTCTGGGAGGACGACACAAACTCCATTAAAGGTTATTAAGTCAAACTCATTAAGTGGCATTGAACTGTAAAAACTGATGAGATACAAGATGCATGCTGAGCTCGGTGTGTATGAGCGTGTGTGTATATGTGTGTGTGTGTGTGTGTGTGTGTGTGTATGTAGAGTCAAGGGGAATTCAGACAGGATACTAAGAACTGTCAAGTTATAAGTGTGACAAAATGAACCAGGATGCCAGATCTGTCTGTAACGCTGATGCTAAACAGATATTTTCCATCTTAAAGAATAACATAAATACACCACGGATTATAGAAACAGTGAAAGGACAACGATAGCACGGCTGCATGGAGACTATTAAATTACAGACATCGGATTAAGGTCTAAAGGGGGGCTTGCAAATTATTTACTTCAAGTTAACTCGTCTGCACTGCGTTCTCATTGCCGGGGCGTCAAATATCGACGCTTTGTCACCGATAAAGAATTAAAAAAATAAAGTTTTCTGTTTAAGTTCCAGTCTGCAGTTCTGTGACAGTCAAACAAGAGACAAGGTCAAATTTAGAGCGTGGTTATTTTAGTAATCTTCATCTTGAAGTGGGGAAGACATTATTTTTTGTTAGAGAAGTTTAATGATGCTTTCAAATGTGTCCCATTGAATCAAGCAGAATGCAATGTGGTCCTCCAGAGAGAAGGTTTACTGCGTCATGGAGCGCTGAGTCAGGCCGAGTGTCCTCTAACAGTGAGTAAAGTCCCCTCACGTTTGCCTTTTTGCCTCTTCTCCTGGAGATCCTTATACTTCCCTTTGTTCTCCTTTTGGCTTCACTGGAGTGTCTGGACACAAAACGACGAGAAGCACAGAGCTGACGTGAAGTGATAGAGAGAATACTAAAAAGCACAAAAGTCCCTCCATGTAGTCGTGGCATGAATACAAAGAAGAATGGATGATGTAAAAGAGAGAATACTAGATGATGGAGCTACAGATTGATGGTCCAACACTGTGTAACAGTGTCGGTGCTTGTTTCTCTGTAATTGGCAGTTCTCCAACACTACAGACCTCCAGCTCTCTTTCTTCTTTATATTCGATATATTGATCTTGATATATTCAAATGTCACCCATCTGTTAATATTCATAACTAATTTCAATTGAAATCTGAGCTTGACCTTGACACAAACAAAATGTTTCTGTTCTTTGAGAACAAATACAATCCAGTAGACTCAACAGCATTTGTTGAATAAAACATGTTTTAGTGGCTAGGAAATGATAATAAAATATAGTGACAGTCAACAGTTTGGAGACACGCTCCGTCTGAACATTTTTTCATTGGTAGAAAACCGTGGTGTTGAATAAATAAGTTGTTGTTGAACATAATCTCTGCAGACATGGTTGTGTCTTAATTAATTCATATCACCATACAATATTCAAAAATAGTCAATCTTCACATTCTTAACACACAATCTGCATACCAAGACTGCTGTGTTGTGTAGTGGGATGATTTCATATCCTCTTATGTATGGACAGAGGGGAGCATGTGCCGTCAGACAAGAGCTGAACCGAGAATTGATTGCTTGGTTGCTGCACAGAGGAGGATAATGTGGACAGACTGACAGATGTGGGCTTCAAGCCAACAGCAGCGCTGGTGATGCTCAACCCGCAGGCTGCATTGATATCGTAAATAATTTACCACTGTCAATCATCACCTGCTATTTAGAAAAGACTCCCTCTGTCTTTAACACCAGACTGAAAAAAACAAAATGAAATATTGCTGTAATAGTGACACAAGGTCACAAGGTTCCTGCACTCACAACGCCAAAGGGACTTCGAAAATGAGTCTACCTTAAGGCCATTGTACAGCCGACTTGCTGGTGAAACTGATTTGGACAGATTCTCTTGCAATAAAAGGACACATTTGTGGAATAAAACTGTGCACAAGCTATCTAATTTCCCGCACCCCAGCCTACCACCATGTGCCTGAATCTCACACAAAAAACACAGAAATAGCTGTTGAAGTTTCTCTCTTGATGTATTCCTTTTGTTGTAGTATGAAAGAGAAATCATTGTTGGTCTAGTTTTGGTTACCGGTTCCAGTTTTCTGTTTATAGCTGCCTACTTCTTCACGTGCAGCCTGCTGGCTCAAGGTGTAAAGAAACAAACTTGCACAATCACACACAAAATATTTTTTTGCTGCTTGTGTTTGACCTCCATGACACATGTCGAAACAGAGTAATTATGTTATATTTTGTTGTTCTCTGGAGAGGCAGCAGCAGTCAGATATGAGCAAACAGACACAGTGCTGCTCTTGCTTCATTTTCCATTTTGTTTCTCACACTTTACTGAGAAAAACTAACGGCTGTGGATGTTTCACAGAATTAAATTGATTAAACAGCAAGGTCGCAATTACGTCAAAGAGGGAGAGATGCAGCACAATGACATTTACAGCAAATGCAGATTGATGAAAAAGGGGAACCATAAGTCACAATAATTGACGTCAAGGTGACCACTTTTCCCTGCAGTCTAAATCACAGTCTTATGTCAGAACACGTGTTTTGCATATCCTCTGTGTTGCGCTCATGTGCCTTCACTTGTTTTGAGATTGGATGAATCCAGTGGGATCTGACCTTGAGGTAAACTGAAAGGGAAGATGCAAAATATGCAATGTAAATCATGAAGGGTGAATAGTATCGTAAGATTACATCACACATTCAGTTGGCAGATGCTTTTGTTCAAAGCACTACATCCTCTGTGCTGTAGGATCAAGAATAAGAGGTCATCAACAACTGTGAGACGGCTATAATGAAAGGACTTGTTTTCTTTTTTTTTTGCATGCGTCCTCGTGTGTTTGCTGCAAAGAGAAGACAAATCTCTCGCTCATCAATTCAGTGCTCTACAGCAAAAACTCCGTAGGTAACTTTAAAGTGCACCTTTGAAGTTATCTGTCATCCAAATGTAAAAAAAAAAGTATCCCTATCATAAAGAAAGAGAATATCACTCATATGTCCGAGATTAAAACACATTAAACTACTAAATCAATAACTATATCTCTTTTCACTGACAGCTTGATCTCCTAAAAATTGCGTTCCAATACAACAAAACAGCATTGTGTATTATATTTCAAGGAATAATGTCTCCTGGAATGTTTTTGACGTATCACAACTATGTTTCTAATCATAGTCTATGGAAGTCAATTTAGGGTGGAGGTCAGGGTGGATGGGTGGGTCAACACAGGACTTTCACCTACTGCTGTTGGTGTCCCTTGTGTCTGTTAAATAACATCAGAAACATATTTATTTTAAGCCACTCTGATGTTTTTACTGAACCTAACCAGGTAGTTTTATTGTGTTTTGTTTCAATTCACAACGTTAATTACGTGTTTAAAAATGTGACCGTTATGAGGAAATACATTTCCCTTTCAAATGTAATTGATAATGTAATTTAGTTGAATGGTACCTAATTGTGTAGGAGACAGGGTTGACGCTGACATGCAACAACCTGTTAGAAATATGGTCGAAGTAGTACTTTGGGACGCAATTTACAACTGAAAGCTGCTTTAATTGACGTTTTTTGGCCTCTTGAGGTAAGCGTAAAAAGCTGCAAACACAGCATAATGTTTTGCAAACATGTAACCCACAAAATGTTTCCATTCACACATCAAATAGATAGGAAGCAATATTCTCATTTATTTAGAGTCGTGTTTCTGGCCACCTGACGAACACAAGTCCTATATTCACTCTTCTTTTAGCTCAGTTTTTGGTCTCCACCAACTCCTATTCTTAGTCGTAACTTTGTTTTTCAGTGAAGTGAAGAATGCTTTCTTGCTTCATTTTGCTGGAGCACTACACCGATGGAAAGGGGAGGAAGAGCAACATGTGGCCCCCGGGTTCCCTCTCCGGCAATCCTGGCTTTGTTTGACAATATTCATACCACAGAAAGACCAAGACAGTGTACAGGCTGATGTAGGCGGCTTTATCGGAACAAATAAGTAACTTCAAGTCACTTGTTTACACTAACTGGAAGCGTTGCAGAGGTGGTATTCCCACATATGACATGAACATAATCCATGACCACAGGAAATGCAGGAGGATTACGTCATTGTTTCATGTGGTACAAACCGCCTTGAGAGTGGTGGTACACCGAGGTAGGCCTACATAGAGGTCGCTGCTAGCAGCAGGGCTTTAAGGGCAATGTCAATCTGTTGGTCAGTCAGTTGTATAAATATATGCTTGTGCCATTCTGCGTGAATTGTGTGAAAAACTAATAAAAAGTTCACAAAAAAATGACTTAATTTTGATGCAATTAAATGACTATTGCAAACAATTCAATTTAAAACTTATTTAAATTGAAAGGCCAATATTTTTGTAAAATAATGCTAGAATTGAACATCAAAAAGCAATAAAGACAGTGCTCTTCATAGTGAAGATACAAATAGGACATCTGTTAAAGCTTCAGGTATATCAGGTCACATTAATAATACAGCGGTTTAAATCATCATTTAGACTACAGTACCAATAATATGCATAATAACCAATGTCATGATGTGTTAATTGCTTGACTAATAGAAATTAACTTGCAGGAAAAACTGTCACATTCAAATATTCAGTTTTTATTTTCCTCTATGTTTGGTTCTTTTGGTTGAATACGCCTCTGATTCATTCATGCTGGTTGGTTAACTTATGACCATTGTTCCTCTGTGTCAGTGCTTTTTGTCTGGGTTTGTCAGACACGAGATTTCCGGCTGTTGACCTACTAAATAAATCAGCAGTTTTGTTGACGAATGTACCCACAGTGTGGGTGAAGATGAGTGTTCTGTTGCGCTCAGATACCAAGCGCTGTGCTGGTTGCCAGACTTTTATATAGCTGACAAAAGCTGACAATTGTCTTAGAGTTGTTAGTGTTTCTGTTTTTTTTTCTTTGTCTTCTAATTGCTTGTGTCCTCCATTGTCAATCCTGTTCCTGACATAAAAGGAAAGTCATCAATTGCAGTGCTTTGTACTTGCTTAGATCAACACACATTTCATTTGAGTCTTTGTTCTCAAAGCAAAGTACGAGTCCCTTGAGATAACATTTCAATGCTTCATGACTTAGGACGGTTGCTTGTATAAACTTCACCAGATGAAACATATTTCATCAAATACAATGTGACAAATGTTTGTAACCAGCTAGATGGAATAAATATTTGTCTTTCATAAATAGATATGAATCTGAGTATTGTCGGAAGATCTCTGACGAAACCCTGCGAGGATGTTGGGAGAAGACTTCTGGTAAACCGGTGATGCATGAGTCTGTTTCCGTGTTCGGTAACAGAAAACAGTCACAGGACGGCTGTGCCTCACTGAATATTTTCCATACTGTTGCCAGTTTTAGTCATTTCTTGCTTGATTTTCAAACACAATTTATACTTTACAATGCAAGAACATACATAACAATGCCACTGCTATGTGATATTCTATATGAATAAATGATAATTAATTCTCAAGAGTTATAAAGAACCAAGAACAGAGTAAGGGTTTCTCCACACATATTCTCAAGACACAGTAAACGTGACATCAAACCGTGCAAGTATTTCCAAATACCTGAATTAAATACTTGAGTGTGCACGAAATGCACATATTCACTAAATGCTTTATCTTAGCAGCACACTTGGAGATGGTGTTGGATTGAATCTATTTGTCCTCAGGTCGGTTTCAGGTTGGTTTTTTATGGAAGCCCATTCCCACCAGCAAAAAAAAAAAAAAAGAAAAAAAAAATAAGATCACTAAAAAGAAAAAAAAGAAAAAAATAGTAACTTAAAAAAAAAATGTAATTCACAAAATAAATAATAATAATTCTAATAATTTTTTTTTTTTATTTTACTTTTTTTCCACCAGCAAAAAAAAAAAAAAAACTTTTGGTGCATCCATCTGTAACCATAACACTGACCAGATTTTTCCAGTTGCTATAGAAAGTCGAAATTATGAGATACTTTAACACAACAGTCATAGAAGCAGCTATGACATATGAATGGATTGTGAGTACATTGAAGACTTCTTTAAAACGTGGCTTTACAACACATGAAATACAGATGATGTTTCACATGGATTGTACTGAGCAAACGCACCCTTGAATAGAATGTTAAGCAAGAAGCAGCTCTGGAGTATAAAGAATGAAACCAATGTGGCTGAGGTGGCAACCAATAAACAGCAACTGGAAACATCTTTTTTTTTTTTCTTTTTTGCTGACAGAGAAAAAGTAAAAAAAAAATATATATATATATATATTTTTTTTTTTTTTTTGTGAATTAATTATTATTATTTTTTTTTTTTGTGAATTCATTTTTTTCTTTTTGTGAATTAATTATTATTATTTTTTTTGGTGATCTTATTTTATTTTTTTTTGCTGGCGTGAATGGGCTTCCATAGTTTATTGGTCGCCACCTCAGCCACATTGGTTTCATTCTTTATACTCCAGAGCTTCAAGCAGTGGCGGCTGGTGGAAAATGTTCTTGGTAGGGCTGTGCCACATCCAATCAATTTCAACAAACATCCCAGAATGATTTAATGCAAACAAATTAAGGTATCAAACGCGCATTACTACTTTGCAGTTAAATATTTAACATTTATTCCAACACGAAAAAAAGCAGTAAATAACACTTTCACAAACACGTCAGGACATCTTATTTTAGTCACCCTCACAGGGAGTTCAGTATAATATAATATATATAACATATAATAATATTCTGTATAATATAATAATATATATATATATATCATATAATATTCTGTATAATATAATAATATATATATCATATAATATTCTGTATAATATAATAATATATATGTCATATTCTGTCCCCGTTGTTTTAAAAAGATAAATAAGTTATTATTATGACGTCATCCAGCTAGTCAAACCTGTCTGGTGTACAGCTAGTAGAGAAGCTTCATGTACTGCTTCTCTTTCCTGCTAGTCTGCTGTCTGATTGTGAGGTCAGGCTGATCTGGGATCAGCTCTTTCAGTAGTTTCTCCTCTCAGTTCTCCTCTCAAACGGGTCTTGGAGGAGTAGTGCTCGCGCTGGCGCTCTCCTGTAGAGACTTCTCCTGACGAGAACGCGCAGCTTGGGGCAGGAAAAAAACTGCCCCAAGCTGAATCTATTTGAGGACGCTGATTGGCTGAATTGTATGTCACTCATTTATATCTTTACTCAGCATTGGCTAAACTGCTTTATAGACCCGCCTCTTTGGGGCAGTTTTTCCAGCGCCCCAGCAGCTGAGACGTGCACACACAGAGAGGAAGAGCAGACAGGCAGAGAGGACAAGCAGGAAAAGCATATATTTACCGCAGATATCATATTTTACACATATTACTGGGTGATTCCATGTTTCAAAAACACAAATATTGACAATTTGTATAGTTTATTTTTATTTTAAATTTTATTTTTATTTATATTTTTATTTTTATTTTTATTTTTATTTTTATTTTTATTTTTTGTAGCTCTAGGGGGGGCGGCGCCCTAGCGCCCTCTATGGACCAGCCGCCACTGGCTTCAAGGGTGCGTTTGCTCAGTACAATCCATGTGAAACATCATCTGTATTTCATGTGTTGTAAAGCCACGTTTTAAAGAAGTCTTCAATGTACTCACAATCCATTCATATGTCATAGCTGCTTCTATGACTGTTGTGTTAAAGTATCTCATAATTTCGACTTTCTATAGCAACTGGAAAAATCTGGTCAGTGTTATGGTTACAGATGGATGCACCAAAAGTTTTTTTTTTGTTTTTGCTGGTGGAAAAAAAGTAAAATTAAAAAAAATAAAAATTATTAGAATTATTATTATTTATATAATAATTTTTTTTTTTTTTGTGAATTACATATATATATATATTTTTTAAGTTACTATTTTTTTTTTGTGATCTTATTTTTTTTTTGCTGGCAGGAATGGGCTTCCATAGTTTTTGATCAGGTCTGAAAAAGTTTATATTCAGGTTCTGGTAGGTTTCCTATAGGTCCGATTCAGGTTTGATCCAAAATCTTAGACCTGTGAAGACCCCTTTAGTCACTAACATCTGTCCTTTTTCTTCAGTGGGAAAGGTTACGATCTGCATAACTCCCTGGGACAAAGTACTCTGCATTAGTGAATGGTATTTATCGGCTCCAGCTCCAATCGGCAGGCATTTTCCGGTGCTTTCTTTGTCATTTCTGCCACAAATTTCATGCGTTACCGTCCGAGCAGACCTCGAACATTGTACTAAATTAGTCGGCAATGCGTTTAAAGAGAGACGGAATGAGTAACAGATATTAAGGAGAAGTTTTCGCTGACCTCCATGCTGTTTTCTATTGTTTACATACCCTTTTTTTCCGGCTTGTTCGTGACGTCAAACGTAACTTCAGAAAAAAACTAATTGCATACTTGTTTACTTGACAATTGTAGTGTGTTTTCACGCGTTTAAAAAAACCTGCATGTACATATTATTTGGTGGAAAAAGGGTATTTGTCTACACCAATAGTCGATGCACTGAAAACACAGAGTAAGCCAACAACATGCACCAGCTTTGTGCATGTGTGTGTGTGTCTGTCGATGATTTCAAAACTGAACACGAAGTGTTTATGTTATTTTCCACGACACAGGAAATAAGAGACGAGAGAGATGGTGAACATCATAACATAATGGTCCCTATGGAAAAACACCATGTGAATCATGTCGTCTGTACCTTCTTGGAGTGTTGAATCTGACGCTTTGGGTGCGAATTTTCAGTCTAAGCTGAAATGTGTTAAACTTGTGTGGGTCACTGAAGGAAACATATGCTGTTACTGCAGACTTAAACCCTCATCCTACCTACTAGGGTCCCCACAGACCCCAGAGGTTTACTTTTTGCAGGCTGTTCTAATACATATAGAGCTATAATGAATGTGCTGTCATTCATAGATAGCCAATGAAATCTATTTGAATATAATCCACATAATCATGAGTCAGGAGAAATAAAGACCACAAAAACTCAGGGCGGGTGGGAGTGGGTCAAACAAAAACGTTCTTTCCACCCGCCCTATGTACACATTTATTTTGTGGGATATCTACCAATTACAGCTCATTCATTTTCATAGGTATAGCTACAAATGTTATATGCGAACAGCCTGACGTTTTTTACTTTATTTTCTTAAAACTAACTAAAAGGTTTTGTTGACTAAACCTAACTTAATTGTTTCCTGTGAAAATAGAAGTTTATTTTGAAAAGACTGTGGAAAGAGTGGAAATTGAGACATGTTGTTGAACAACACTACTTAGGTTTTGAAAAGATCGTGGTTTGGGTTAAATGTGCTGTAATACATAATCTACGTATTACAGCACATTCATTTTCAGAGGTATAGCTACGTATGCTGTTTTTCACAATTTCCCTTTGTTGTTTAAACCTAACTAAGACTGTATACGTATGAGACATTTGGTAATTGACACGTGTTGCTAGACTTTTGTAGGAAAATGCACAAAAAATGAGGAGTAATTTTAAGATATCATTCAAACCGTTGTATGAGGATTATTTGTTCCAGATGATTTCATAAAGTATCTTTGTATTCTGTTTTTATTAGTCCTTTTTAAATAATGATTTTAAATACCAATGTATTGGGGTCCTTGGAGACCCCAGTCAAATGCCCCTAATTGCAGCCTATGCAGTTCATAATAGATCAAATAAAACTCACCTGTGGAGCCCCTGAAGATGTTGCTTCTGTGAAATGTAATGTTCATCCTCAACATGGCGACAGGACGAAGCCCCTATACCTCCAACCAATTCACCAGAGATACACAAACGTCATGGCAGTGCTCCAGAGGAATAACGATGATATTAGTGTGAATTTTACTTTTCTAAAGCATCCATCATCAGCTTCTCTCTTTAAATCGCTTCGTCGAGCATCACTGTGGGAATGAGTGTGTAAATAACTGTTTGTTCATAAGGCTAGGAGGAAATTATTTTTGTAATTTATACCACTTATTTTAGAAAAGTTATTATCTCATGTGTCTTAAAACAATACTCACATTCCCACATGTACATTAAAAGAGTCATTGGCTGCTGTAATTGTTCATCTTTATAGTGTCTCTGAAGCAGTGCTGTAATTATTTTTGGATTTTTCATAGTTAGTTGTTTGGTTAAGTTTTACTTAAATGCGACCAGTTCTTCTAAAGTCAACACAACTAACAAAATAATAAATGATGCACTTCAACATTTTAATACCAATATTTTTGTTTTCTTATTATTGAAATTGTATTATTTATTTTTTTAACTTTTATTAAATTTGATCAATAATAAAGATTGCACATTAATCTTTTAACAACCTCAAGAGTATCCCTCCCCCACACTTCCCTGCACATATTGAAGATATGACTATGTGGCAAATACATCTTTGAACGCTTTCCAAAGCTGTCGTTGTTTTTCCTTTAATGACATATACATATTGATAACATAATTCTTTTCCAGGAAACTTCCACTGATATTAGGGATGTATTGTTCTCATTTATTTCCCAACACGTCAAGACCCTCTTCACACTGCTCGGAATTAAATTCTGGTGGAGAAATGTTGGGTCTAAAAATAACTTTTAGCCTAGAAATTGTATGTTACAGGATGTAAACCTCCCTCCAGTTTGATACAACCCTCAAATTCCCAGAAACACAACTGAAGACATGACCTTATGTGTCCTAAACAGCTACTGCAACCCTGCTATTAAGCGTCCCCTTCTTAACTAATAAGCAAAGAGAAATCCAGAGTACTATGATCTAAAGCTGACATGAGGCCTCAGCAGTCAGAGTAGACTTGACAAATCTGAACATATCTTTGATTTCGAACAACCTGTGCCTTGTTTGTGTTAATATGGACTTTGTTGAATCATATTATCAGCACAAAACACAGCACAGCTGAATGTTGACCTTACTCAAAAGAGTGCATGAAAAAGCCACGGGGGTAAATAGTTGGTAAAATATCAAGCTCAGAACTGAAAGGTGACATTTCTTTATGTGAAAACCAAACAGCGGAGCAGCAGTGGCAAAGCAATCTCACATCCCAACTAAATAAAACGCTGTTGGTTATTTGAAAACATCGCCGTGCATTTAAAGTGATCAGCATCATGAAATCTCCGTCCCTGCTGCTCCTCGGCTTTTATCAGCCAACGCACTAATACAATTAGCTTTTTTGTTGTTGTGTGGGTTTTGTTGATTAAAGCGACTGTAAAAACAAACTTGCAATAATGACTTTATGCTCATGTTGAACAGTTTAACTCCAAACAGGCCTCCAGCACGTTTAGTAAATGATCTTTGCCCATTCCGTGCCTCTCTGAAACTGTAATGAGACAAGCAGGGACATTATCTTGATTAAAATCAATCCCTATTGGATTACACTGTGCTGCATTCCCTCGCTCGGCTGCACTGATTAGAATACAGCACAGAAAACAGAAATCAGGAGTGAGGAGACTCATCAAAGCGCTACATGTAGATGCATGGATAACTTGACAGATAATCCCTGGACTCCTCCTCACCGTCCATCCTTATTCAGGAGACATGCTGCTGTCAGTGTTTTATTATTCAACACGTTTTACATTCTCTTGTAATGCGGTGGTGTTGGTTGTTTCACTGAATAGAGAATGTACTGATGTACACTTCCAGGACATTGTCAATCAATGGAGAATATGATGGTACAATGTATCTGATGTTCAAATGTATATTTTATTATAATTTCATTTAGGTTCAGATGGCGTATCTAGTGTGTGTGTGTGTGTGTGTGTGTGTGTGTGTGTGTGTGTGTGTGTGTGACGTGCTATTAATGTAAAGCACTTTGAAAAACTGTCCTTTCAAAAAAAACAGGACAGGAGGAACAAGGAAAGAAGGAAAGGAACAAGGGAGATTTGAAAAAGAAAGAGGATGAGAAAAGGAAGAATGAGATAAACTAAATATCAAGAAAGGGAAAATTAAGGCTTAAACAAATGTGAGCAAAAGGAAGGTAAGGAGGTAGGCTACAGGAAAAAAGAAGGAGAAAAAAAGGAAACAAGAGAGGAAGGAACCGAGGAAGGAATGAAGGGAGCGAACTCTCATTTTTACGTCGTCGCTTCTGTTGTGCAGGCTCGCTGTGCCGCGCGAGGGTCGTTTAGTAAACGGAGACTCGCGCAAGCTCGTGCTCACCCTCATTGCACGCGGCTACATTCTTCAACACAGTGAGATTTAACGTTACGAAACGCAGCGCTTCACAGACAAGCACCCAGCGGGAGAATCACAGGCACCGAGTCCGCCGACAGGCAACCCGAGCAGACGCGAGCAGCACCCACCGCACAAAAACCGAACGAGGACCATGGAGAGCGCAAGCAACTTGTCGGATAACCGGAGCCAGCTCCCCGTGCTCTACAGCAACAGCAGTTTCTGTGGGAACTTCACCGACAGCAACATCAACAACACGAGCTTCGCGGAGGCGCGATGCCACGGGGATCGCGGACTGACCGGCATCCCGGACGACGACACCAACCCGGTTATCATAGCGATCGTTATCACCGCTCTCTACTCCATAGTGTGCGTGGTGGGGCTGGTTGGAAACGTGCTGGTCATGTATATCATCGTCAGGTAAGACAGCAAAGTACTTACAAAACACTGTGCTAGGCCTTTTGCACTTTTCAAACATATCCTTCTTTAACATGACTGTACGCGAGAAAGGACTCAATGGCAACCTGTTGCAGTATTAACCATACTGTAGCTACATAAAAGAGTGTGTGTGTGTGTGTGCGTGCGTGTGTGCCCGTGCTCGTGTGAGTGTGTGCGTGTGTGCCCGTGCTCGTGTGTGTGAGACCATGTGAATGCTGTGTTGACAAGGCTGCCAGCTCAGCTTGCCGTTCGTGCGTAAAATGCCTCCAGCCTCGCAAGTTGCTCCAGCGCGCAAAAAGCCAGCCGCGCGAGGGGACGGTGAGGAAATGAGTTTTTGCGCAACAGCAGCTACAACAGAGGAGTAATTCATGTCCCCTCTGTCTGTTTCATCCACAATACCATTACTAAACTGGAAAATCGCACCGATGTGACAACATGCAGCACATCACTCCCTTGTGAGGGCTAAACAACGTCATGCACCATGAATCCAGTCAGATTGTCTTCATATGCACTGCTTCGGTGTCTTGTGTTCCCTTGTTTGTGGCTTTGCTTATTCTACTTCCATGTAAATTAGATGAGTGGTTAGAGAATGGTTTTGGAAATGTCTTTAAAACAAGCATGTGCAACTGATGTGCTGAAAGTTAGCCCAATGTCTTGCTTTAGACTCGACTCCAGCATTACTGGTTTTGTACAAAAGACAAGTAAATTGGTGAGTATTATTTGGTCCCTAAAACTTATCATAACAACACAAAAGACTTAAACTACGTGTTCCAATTTGTCTCCCATTCCTCCCCCCTTCTTAAACCTATAGGCCACTTTCAAGCCGAATCTGTTCGCTCAGCTTACATGTCGACATCTCATTAATTGATAGTTAAAACTGTTTCAAACAAATGTCAAGCTGTCAAGATCTCATTACAGGAGGAGCTTTTATTCTCTTTAATAACCTGTCATAAGAAGTAGGAGATAATAATACATGATGGGTGGTGCACAAATGAGAAATGTCACTGGCCACTCGTTCTTTTCTTGATCTCACAGTCATTTCACACACTAGATTAACCTTTTTATACTTGGAGAAACAAATTGACTAAAAACACTTGCAGGTGGAAATAACTCAGTATTTGGAAGGTCTATCCTTTTAAAAGTCTCACATAAGCTGGAATCTCTTTAGTACACTGCTATTACAAATGGAATGAATAACTTAAATATAGTTTTGTGTTAACTTAAGACATAGTTACATCAAAAACATCAGCCCACTGAGGTGGATTTCACAGGTGGTGCCTTTAATTACACATGAACATTTGACATTTATATTGATTCGGTGCTCCCCAGCGGATATACGTGATTGTAGATGAGCCTCTTCAGGTAATACAAGTCGATTGGAGGAGGAGAAGGTGAGAGATGGACTTAGAAAATAGCTGCAGGAGTGGAGGCTTGAGGGGAGAGAGATTGATGGTGAGCAATGAGGGAGCTGAGGAGGATGGAGATGAAAGTGAGGGTGGTCTTACCTTCGTTTTTCCACCTTGTGATTACCCTCTTTGTAGGTCTGGTAGAATCTGTGAAGATCTCTGAACTCGTCAGACAGGTTCTTAAATGGCTTTGGAATTCAAACGAGACCACTTAATTATATAAATTAGAGCGTTAAAAGGAGAGAAGACGTCTCTATTTGTATTTACTTCTCTATTACTGCTATTATATATCATCATTACTTTGTTACACCTATATTATTCTCCTCACTTCTCCACTATTTCCAGAGCAGATGCAGCATCAAGCAAATGCTCATATGCCAGAGTGCACACATCATCCCTTTCAGTCTGAGTGCTTCCCCAAATAGTTCTGTTTTGCTAAAGAATGCTGCAGGCCGAATGTTTTCTACCCAAAATTACTTACAGCAGATCTGCCCGTTGGGCCACTAATGGAAGGTATTGGAATACATTACTCAAGAAAAAGCGCTGTTACTTTAAATACATTTTACTGATGTAAAAGGTAAATTGCTTGTGTAAAAATGATGATGTTTTATGATAGACCAATAAATTATAGAACAATTTAAGGCTATAATATAACATGTCAAAGTATACAGACTAGTGGGACGACATCAAGTTTGAACAGCACCACAGAGCCCTAATGTCCAAATCAGCAATACATTCTGTATTCTGTAGACATTTGCAGCCTGTGAATACAACTGATTATTAATTATAAATATACAACCACCTTCCTCATTGTAACCTCAGTAGAATTAACCATAAATTAGGATAAAAATCAATACAATTCGGCCGGGAGCAGAGCTTCGATTGACTGCAGTCAAATTTGAGTTTTTCTTTTTTTTTAAAGGGACTCTGGTGCTCAAAAACACTACTGCTTTTGTCCACAGGGGCCGCTAAAATCAACACAAAATGAAAGTAGCTTTAAATAACAAACACTACATTGCTAGGCAGCACACGTTCTTTGTGGTTATAATTTATGTTCAATTTCTCTGCTCATTCATTCTCAAAACAATAATATAACCAGTCAACACAGCCTTACTGTCCCACTGAGCTCTTCAAGATTTTCAAACACTTTGAGGCTGAATTAGCTCTCGGCAGTCACAACTTTGACAGGAATTATTGTCAAAACAGCAGAAGGGCCTCACACACTTCACTGAAGGTCACAGTTCCCTAAGTGAATGTAGAAGTTGATGCTGGAGGATGCTCTGGTGCTCTGGTGCTCTGGTGCGCTGCCCTAAAAACGGACAGCTAATTATGACATTTGAAATGTAGTGAAGTACAATACTTGAGATAAAAAATAATTCTCTACAAGTAAAGTCACAGATTTGTAAAAAAAAATACTAACTAAAAGTGCACAAATAAAACAGTAGTAGTTTCAGGGGTAAATGTTATTCATTACTTCCACCACTGCCACTTCCATAGCAACAAAATGAAGTGGACAACAAAGGGAGAGCACCGAGAAAACAGAAGTGAAATCACCTTTTGAAGCATAACTTATGCGCCATCATCATTTAAGGATTTGTATGTCTGCAGCTGTCTGGCAAGGGTACGAGAGTGTTTATGATGTATGAGTTGGTATACAAGCTTGCATTATGTATTTTTTTTCTCGATTATGTGTTTGTCTCCAAAGCAGATGATAGATGTGAGGCACATTACTTGAGCTTGAGCTCACTCATCCTTGGATGTTTTATGGGAACACATTTAGAGCGACATACCCGCCCCTTGCCTCTCGACGGTGATGGAATGGTACTGACTCAACCAGCAGTGTGTGTGTGTACGTGTGCAGGCATTCATGAAATGTTTTGTGGATTCCGACTGAATGAGACTTTTAGGGAATTGACCTTTGCTGAGCCCCGCGGCCCGCTGCTACTCCGTCAAACTGTCAGAGCTACCACGGAGCCCACACTGTCACTAACTGTTTTTTTTGCAGACAGAAGGTTTTATGCGTTTGAAGGATATATATTCAGGATGTCAAACCGATTCAGCTGTGAAAACAGTTTAAAAAAAATATAGATAAAAGCTAAAGCCTTCAGATTAAGGTGTAAAAGTGAACCTCCACATCACCTGGGGATCGTTACAGAAGGAATTAATGAAATACAGAAACAACACTGTTCCTGTGAAGCCGGGTAGGTCCATACACGTTTACAATCATTAAAAAGCAAAAGCAGCATGTGCATACATTAAGTATACGCTAGTTAATGATGCTAATATTAGCGCCACAGGTTTTTATGTAGAAATATAACGTTTTAGAAACGTATATCTCCTTCCAACCTCTCCAGAGGTATCAACGAGTATCACAATTACACAATCTTTAATCCTGACTAGCTCGAAATTCACAAAACCAGCCAAAAAATGAGGAAAATCTGAAACTATTGCATCAGAGTCTATGGAGCAGAGCCGGTTAATTGTAGGAGCTGGCTGATTCTTCGCTATGTTTGGCCAGTCTGCGTTTAAAAAAGGGTCAATTGGGAGGAAGGTAAATAATGTGTCTCATTCTTCTGAGAACCACAACCCGTCAGGTTCTTTAACATTCAGAAACCTCTTTGTCTTTCTCTCTTTTCTCTGCCCGTCTTTTGATCTTTTTCTCTGTCTGTCGGTAGATAGAGAGTGAACAGCCATTTAGATAATCACACACACAGTGAATATTTACTGTTAGATGGAAACGTAGTCTTGAACTCTTCCTCCCACAGTCATGGCCTTGAATGCATTCTTGCAAGATTAAATAGAGACATCGGGGGACGAGGGATGTTTTTTTCCCCCTCACTGTCAGAGCACTGACCTAACACTAACCTTAAAGCCATAAAACATTTCTCCCTCACTCTTTATCTCCCTGTCCCTTCGCTGTCTCCCTGTCCCTTTGCTGTCTCCCTGTCCCTTTGCTGTCTCCCTGTCCCTTCGCTGTCTCCCTGTCCCTTTGCTATCTCCCTGTCCCTTCGCTGTCTCCCTGTCCCTTTGCTATCTCCCTGTCCCTTCGCTGTCTCCCTGTCCCTTTGCTGTCTCCCTGTCCCTTGTCTGGTTACCCTGCAGTCACATCCGTAAACTTCTTGGGAGCAAACAAACACAAGCAGAGATCTGCATGCTCAATTGGAAAAATCAATTGCGGTTGAAAAGCAAACTGCTGGGTTCCACACGAATATGCTGCCAGTTCCGAGTGCTTCCTGTTACCATGGAAACAACTGGGAGGCGTTTTCAGTATAATGATTGCAAAAGGACTTCACCCCCCCCCCTCCCTCGGATCCTCTGCCTCCATCCACCATCCAGCTAGATGAGCAGCTTCACCTGGCTGGTCACAGTGTGTGGCCGAAGCAAACTTTGGATGTTTTTAAGAGGCTTTTGAACATCTTCACTCGCACTGTAGCAGCACAACAAATGTGACCATGTAAGATTCTGTTACCTCTTCACAAATGTTTCCATGACCCTGCTCTGTGATGTCAGAGTAACTTCTAAACATGTGTCCCAACTCAGTCACATGAAATACGATGTTATGATGAGCGTCAACACAATCTGCTCCACTAGACTAATGTCACAGATCCCCACTAATGTTTCCCTCTAATGGCTTTCTGGCGGCTCTCACGCGTCCCAACATGAGAAATGGTCCCAGGCTGAGTTGCAAACAACTAACCTGCAGTCTTTTGATGTGCTGTCGACAGTCATGTTTAACCCTTGGGGTCCTGCAAAAAAAAATAAAAATCTTAAAATCATTAAGTGCTTGTACTGCTTGTAAGAACACAAAAACATCTTCAATTTAAAGGATAGGCTCACATTCTTTCACAGGCTGTTTTAAAACAATAGTGACATACCCATATATACAAAGCAATTTCAATGTAAGTGATGCGGGGGGGAGATACAATCTTTGGTAAATCTTGCATAGATAACTTCTAAAGTTCAGCTGAAGTTAACAGTCTGACTCAGTCTTTCTTTTCAGTACCAATTTCCTTTCAGCCAGCGCTCAGCAAGAAAATACTGTGCATGGAAGCACAAAGAGAGAAATTCATACCAGAAAAGACAATAACTGGAAGATAACCACTTCATTTGTTATTCAGACTGCGGAAGCCTCCTATTTATTTCAGTTGAACTTCACAATGGATTTTTACAGGACTGCGGTCTTGTGCCCCATCGCTCACATCGATACGCTTCAGAAGGGGATATCTTTAAGGCCAGTATGGACAGGAAGGATGATTATATAAACAAAAGGCTAATCCGTTCAATGTGCACACAGGCATGTGAGAGGCAAGAGAGGCTTGCAATCCTTTAAATCAGCCACACTTGCACACTATAATTATCAAATACAATTCACAGGAGGTTTGTGGCATTAAAGAGAATGGCTTCTCCCTCATTACCATGAATTAGTCCCTGGTTATGCTTGATGTTTTTTTCCCATTGCATACAAATCAACCCTCTGGATCACTGCCTATATTTTAAAGCGTCTTTTTGATGACAGGCTTTTGAAAAGATGCTGGTGGCTTGAAAAGAGTGGATACCTTTCGTTTGTTTTCAAGTACATCCTCATCCATGACAGACGCGTGTTCTTGTCACGTGACTGTGAAGACATTAGACAATGTAGGAGCATCCAGCCTATGGATTTCTTTTAGGTAAACACAAAAAGAGGTGTGAAGATAAACAGACTGAACCGACAGCAGCCGGTTGTGCCTCCAGCAGCCCTGAGCCTCTTTCAGAGCTGCATTCCTTTGTGTGTTTTTTGTGCGCAGTGCCTTCAGTGCTTGGCACATCCTTCTCTTTCCTCTTCACAAGCTGTAAACATTTGAGGCTGGGCACTCGGACCTCAGTTTTCCCAACAGCTGCACAGTGCTGAACATGCAGCCGTTGTGGTATATGGCCTTGATTTCTGTTGCCAATAACAAGCGGGCAGCTCGATAATTGCTGTGGATTTAATGCTGTAATTACTTCGTTTGCTTTAGAGTACTGACAAACTCACCTTGCACAAGTGAGTCGAGAAAAATGTATTCAGGGTTCAACCTCCACCCCCGGGTATAATACAACTATCAGATAATGAAGATTAATTGCTTGACTCGAGTATTTAGCAAAAAAGGAAAGAGTTTGACAGCTCACAGTGAGACTCGGAGAGAAGAAAATTCTGCATGCGGCTCTGAATTTCTCCCTCACAGCAGAGCCTTCATTTCTTGTTGGGAGACAATTATGAGTAGACAGTGCAGAGAGGCGATTAGTCTGTCCTTCCTGTGTGTGTGTGTGTGTGTGTGTGTGTGTGTGTGTGTGTGTGTGTGTGTGTGTGTGTGTGAGTAATAAGCTTCTCTTAACACCACTGGACACTGCTGGAGTCTGGATTTAACAGAAGGACACAGTGACCTATAAGAGAACATCACTCATTCATGACCTGTTTCATAAGGTCGTAAAACCTTCACAATCTGACCAACCTTGACTGTGGAGGCTGAGGAGATCACAGGAAAAAAAGGTAATTTATTTCTAGGAATATAGCGATCGCCACTGCTCTGCACCGAAGAAGTTACAGACAGAACGAAGGAGCGATGATTAACCAAAGACGAGGGAACAAAAGACAGATTTAGTCTCTTTCTCTACTTGATCATTTATGGGTACTCATGGCTCTTTTGTCCATCTGTCAATTACAGAGTGACTCACACATCTACCCCCAATTGTGCTCTTTATGCTCTATGACAGTTATGGTTAAACATGTCCTTCTTTGTGAAGGCTGGCCTTTCAAAGCAGCAGAGGGTGACGCAGATTTGTTCTCCAAATTACTTTGACGGTGTTGTTACACCCCCCTACTAACTGTCTAAAGTCTTCTGTATGTCTTATAATCTTTTCAAAAACACGGGTTTCAACAAGAAGGTGCCAACGTGCCATGGGTGAGCAAACCAAACAATCCAACGATGTCAACTGATGACCTCCGCCACAGTGAAAGTTGTTGCTTGCAAAATAAACTGTGTACAACAGTTGCACTTATTAAATGTTCGTTCAATACCGGGGCCGGGGCGAAGAGACCATTCGTAGAAGGTCTTCAGCACATTAACAAAAGTGTTCCTAAGCAACAAGCTGATAAACTCTTCTTGAGGTCCCTGCTTTCATAACCAGCATCACAGAGGATCTGGGTTTGGCCTAAATTAGTTTCCTGTTTCTTTTTTGTCATATTTCCAGTGATAGAAAACCATTATAATAGAATCACAACGAAGTGGTCAGCGACTTTCAAACCCATGAGCAGGACACTGTGCTGTGTGTGATTTATGCCATTGTTAGAGCTTTTTCCATTTGGAGGCTGTTTGAAGTGTTTTGCATGCTGGATTCAAGCATCTCTCAACGAGGCCATGTTTTGGTTGATGTGGTTTTCATTGTGAGACAAATGTGTCCTAAAAAAGCCATTTACAGGTCCTTTTTGAGTTGTGAGTACATTGAAGACTTCTTTAACGTGGCTTTACAACAGATGAAATACAATTCACATGGATTGTACTGAGCAAACGCACCCTTGAATAGAATGTTAACAAGAAGCAGCTCTGGAGTATAAAGAATGAAACCAATGTGGCTGAGGTGGTGACCAATAAACAGCAACTGGAAACATCTTTTTTTTTTTTTTTTGCTGGCGGAAAAAAAGTAAAAAACAAATAAATGAAAACATTTTTTTTTTTTGGGGTGGATTTTTTTTTTAGTAGTAATAGTAATAGTAACACAACAAAAAAATAAATAATAATTCACAAAAAAAATGAATCCACCCACAAAATAAATAATAATAATTCTAATACATTTTTTTTTATTTTATTTTACTTTTTTTCCACCAGCAAAAAAAAAAAAAAAAACTTTTGGTGCATCCATCTGTAACCATAACACTGACCAGATTTTTCCAGTTGCTATAGAAAGTCGAAATTATGAGATACTTTAACACAACAGTCATAGAAGCAGCTATGACATATAAATGGATTGTGAGTACATTGAAGACTTCTTTAAAACGCGGCTTTACAACACATGAAATACAGATGATGTTTCACATGGATTGTACTGAGCAAACGCATATACTTTTTTTTGCTTGCGGAAATGGGCTTCCATACAAAACACCAACACCTCATAACATGAAATCATTTCCAGACCAACAACATTTTAATCACAATTTTTTTCAAAACTGGTTGTTTTGGATGTTTTTTGTCACACAACAACATACATACTAAAGGCATCTGTTAATATGAGACTATGTTACACGACATAAAGAAAAATATGATTCTTCCGTTAATTAGACTGTAAAGAAAGCCATGAAGCTACAAAAACAAGAGAGAAATTGTGACAATTGTATCCCAAGTGATCAAAATCTGTGTTAAAACAGAACAAATTACAGAAGGAAAAATAGAGAAAATTTGTGTATTTAGCACAGACCTAACAGAACCAGCCCAGTATGTCTGTTTTTAAGACCCGACCCAGCCATTAGAGCAACAGCCCCTAAAAATGTCTGTGCATGTCCCTGAAAGTAATTATTATGAAATGTAGAAAGTAGCTGTGAGTAGTTTGTGTGTATGCATTTAGTTTTTTGTGTTGCAACCAGTGCAACATGTTGCCACTTTCTCCATCCAAAAAAATACTCTTTCCTGTCCCTTCAGTATTTTTGGCTCCACACCCTCCTCTTTTTATTTCACTTCAGCCAAGCTTTTTGCACGTACTGTATCACTGGTACTTGAATAAAAATAGCAGGTGAGCTTGGTTACTCTTGTTATCAAAGAGATTTGAGAAATGTCATTGGATATTTTGATACATTTAACTGATATATTCATTCTTATTTCTCCGCACATAAAGCTGCAAAAAGCAACTTTTGACCCCAGACGACAGGATGACTAAAACAAACTCAGAGCAATTGGAACATTTAGTTTATTAACTTGTTATGGCTAACAGGCTAGCAATTGACCAGGAACTGCTTCAACTGCTTGGTGCAAGTAGAATCATGAATCGCAGCCGCCAAGCCGTCGCAGCCTAAAAAATGCCTTGCCACCCCAGCTGGGGCGGCAGCTCTGTTTTCTCGCACACCTGCTAAAAATGTGTGCTTGCAAACAACCACTAGTATGAATACAGAATGGCCAGAGATGGATATTGGCGGGTTGTTTTGTTGAAGCGTGTTTTGTTTCGGATTTTCCGCAGCTATACCGACATCTCTGAAACTGCTAATTCTGCAGACATCAACGTTCTGGACCAGTGCAACATACAAAAACGCCCAGTTTGTGATGCACCAGAAGCACTTGCTCCAAAGCCCCAAACAAAATGCCACACAAGTCAGCAATGCAGAGATTCATTCAAAGCTCACCTGAGAGTCAAATTTAGCACATTAATGTAGATTTAATACAAAAATAATAATAACACGTTAAAAAAGTTAATTAACACAAAGAATTTTAATGGTATGTTATGGCAACATTTTTAGGCTAAGATCGTCTTATTTTATGTATGTCAGGACATTTCTGAAGAGGCCCATTTGGCAAGAAAACTATTTATTGATTTCTAATGCCACCTTTTGCCATTTCTATTCAATGCTTTACTCATGTGCCAAAAATGTTTGGAGCTAAAATATCTACTTTGAGGCTTTTTACCAAACAAATATTGATAAATGTGATTGCTATTATATCAGAATATATTTACAGTTCTGCCACTCCTTAAAGTCTCTAAAAATACTGCTTTTTCTCTTTTGAGCTGATTTCTATTTAAGTGTCTGCCCTTTGAAGCTTTCCTTGAGAGGTTTAAGTGTCATCATGATACATTTAAAACATCTCTATATCAGAGTAAAAGTGCCATCTCAATGGCCACTGACAATGTGTGTGTGTGTGTGTGGAGGAGCCATTTACCACCATTAAAGGCCGCAGCATCTTCCCAGTGGTGCTCTTTCTAGTGAGTTCCATTTACGGAGATGATTTCCAAGAGAAAAAAACACAATAATTGTGGCTTGCTTCAATTCAGCTTGTACCATAAGGGAAATATATAGATCATACATGCCTTTGTCTCTTCTCGCATTGATTACTGTAACGCACTTTCCTCCTCACTCAGTATATCTGCTCTTAACTGTTTGCAGGCAATTCAGAGTGCAGCCTTCAGATTACTCACTGGGACAAATAGACGGTCTCACATCACCCCCATACTCAGTAGCACCAAAGTTATGGAATGCTCTGCCTGCACCGCTACGGTTTGCTGAGTCTGTGACTTCGCTTTTAATCTATGCTTTTATTGTGTATTTTACTGTTTATTGTGCCTTCTTAAATACGTTTCATGTTTTAAAATCTGTTCTTGTAAATGATTGGCCCTTGTATGGTCACATTGTGTTATTTATGTTTTCTTCTTTGAAAAACGCGTAATAAATACATACATAGGAACCATTGTTACGTCCTATGTTGCTCTGGGGACATATTTAGCCGGTGCCAGTGTTGCCAACTTGCCGACTTTCTCGCTAAATCTGGCGACTTTCCAAACCCTCATGGAGACTTTTTTTGTCAAAAGTTACTAGCGACAAATCTAGCGACTTTTTCTGGTGTTATTGGAGACTTTGCTGGTGTTTCGACTCGATAACGTTAAAGCACGTACCGTTCTACAGTTACTGCCGTGAACGAGCAGCGGGTGCTGCTGTGAGCCCCTCCGCCGCCCAAAAGCACACACAGTCTCACACTCTCACAGAAGCCTCGCGCAGCAGTCCCAGCTGCAGTCAGAGCAGAGAGCGGAGACGCACTCTCGGCGTATTCTCTGCAGTTAGTGTATTTATAGGTGTTGGCTTCATTTTTACACAAAACAAATAATAACCGTAGCTGTGTTTCAGCTGCAGGACAGCAGTGAAGGCCCAGGTATAAAATGCACGGCCCGCCACTGTAATTAGACATAATCATATGTTAGGAGTAAGCGATACGATTATAGCCTATATATACACATCAAGATAATATAAACTTTTGCAACACTTTTCATACCATAGTGACTATGCCTTTGATATCTCTGGGTGAATGAGGTCATCGTGGGTTATGTTGCACATCAATAAGCAGGACTTGTTCAAGGTAATATTGGATTTTACATGATCATCGATGTGATAGAGAACCTTGATTTGCATACATGCAGTAAAAACACAAATCCTAGAAACACATTCCCAGCAATCAGACATGCACGCATTCACATCCATCATGCTCCCCACAGAGTTAATGGTCGGAGCCAGAGGCCTACAGATGTTTGTTCACATGAGGAGCCTCTTTTCCTGCACCCAGGCATCAATGGTTTATCTGCACCCAGCAGGAGCCCATGAATCATACACAGGGCCGTACCTACACCGGCGAGCATCGCAGATCGATGATGAATTATGTTTATCTTGCCGTGTAACACGGGCCATGAAAATGAATCAGCTGCTGTTCCAAACTGTTGAGCACAAGTGCGTGGGTTTCTTCTTGATATTTGTTGAAACATAGTGACGACAAGTTTCTTCCAAATGTAGATAAACAAAGCTCCCACTGGTGTTTATGGGGTAGCTTTAAATGTCCCGCCATGTTACTCGTCTCTTAATATCTGTTAGCATTCCAAAATTATCAATTTGACACAATAAACACAGCGCCAGACAACAAAACCCCAGATCATTTTTTTCATTTAAAATCCACTAACGTTTAGCAGGTCATTAGCTGTGATGTATAACAAATCCTGATCTAGTGTTTTTTTCTATCTCATTCAACACAAATTAATAGCCTCAGCTTTTTTTTTTCCTAATCACTTTGCTTTCATGTTTTATTACTGAGCGGTTAACTAAATCAAACTAAAACTGAATTATGTTTTTAAAGGTTTAACATTCTCCTTTAGGGGCTGTGGCCCCTGAGTTATGTGTTGAGTGGAGGTGATATATACAGAGGCTGATGTTGAACCCATTAGACAGCATCAGAGAGTGGGCGTAAAAAACATCCTAATGCTCGAGCAAACCTTCAGCACAACACATAAATGCAACATGTATTTAGTTTGGACATGCTGTAAAGATGAACAAGGTCTCTGTTGTTGCTGCTGAATAGCTTGTTAACCACAGAAATACATCAAAGACACTTATTTCTGGTCACTGTTGTTGCAATGGTGAAGCACAATGTGGACATAATGTATTTTCTCTCCTGCCTAGTTGTCCCATGTGTGTTTACGTCAGTCCAACGTGTTTCTGTATCAAACTCGAGGCTCGGACATTATTGGCAGCCAGAAATAAATGACAACAGCTTGTTGTTATTGAACAGCTGGGGTAAGACTGGTTAATCCCAATGATATACACAGAGCCAATGAAGAGTTTTAGTGTCTAAACATGTACGTGAATAGCGTTTGAAGTGTAACTTCACCCCCAGGTCTAAATTTGAAGTTTTATCTAAATCGCAATATGGATGAGAAACCTTTGTTAAAAAGGCGAAAAATTGGTCAAAACACCGTTTTAAGTTAAATATTGTGCTGCAGAAATGTCTTGGCATACACATCATACTCTACAGACAGAGGAACACATTTTTGTTTGTTAGAGATCCCCGCAAAACTCCCATCAAAAGTAATTTTATTATGATTTTCAATGAAAATGAGAATAATGATGTTAATAGCTGGATTCGGCTATTAGTGCTTCATGGTCTATTTTACTCTAAATGGACCATAATTTACTAAATGAACATCGTGCGGTATTGAAGAAGACTTGAAACTAGAGATTGAGACCATAAACTCTTGTTCACAATGTTTACTGACGTAATAAATCAAGTATTTTATCGTACACTTCCATAAAATCTGACGTCTTTTTGCAACCAGAGGTGTCGCCCCCTGCTGGTTAGTAGAGAGAATGCAAGTTTGAGACACTCAATTGGTTTTACTTTTCAGAACCGGACTCTATCTCAGAACTGGCCTTCTGTGATTAGGGCCCATTTAAAACAGTAGATGGTGTTTTGAGTCATTTTCAACAATGAAATGGTGAATAGTGTGAACTCTTAGTGTTGTTTTTTTATTATTTCTAAATTTTTCAGAAAACAAACACTGCATCCCCCATCCCAAAACCTGCCATTTGGGTGAGTTGGGCTCAAACAATTATTATAGCATAATATAGCAATATGTAAGAAAAAAGGAAAGAAAAGAAAAGAGGATAAAAAGATATGAAAAAATGCCAAAGAGTTAACTTTTGTATGTGAATATATATATACCTACAAGCAGTATACGCACATTACACTGTTTTGTGCAGGTGGTCATTCAGATTCCCAATTAAGTGTATGCATGTTCTTGAAGCTAAAAGTCCAAGATCAATATACATTTCCTTTTGAGTTTATCTTAAGGGTCTGTGCCGAGTAAACATATCTAGGGAGAAAATTGAACATCAAAGAGAAAACACAACAATATCACACTAATTGCACAGGTCTAAAAGGGTTGTAACACAAAGCAAAGACCGCAACAAATTAAATCAATTGCTCTTCTGCTTCTTACAGCGCCAACACCAAAAATCACATCTCAGAGTTCATTCCCGGGTGTGTCATCTTCTTTAGATGGTTTGGGCAGGCTCAAAAATATCAAGATAAATAGCGGATGGTAAATCATATATTTACTTGTAGAAGATTACATTAGACTTGATAAACCATCATCAAAAGGTCACTTTTCTAATTCCTTAAGTCCCCATCAATTGAAATGTAGGCTAATTGTCTAGCCTGAATATATTAATGTTCATTAGTATTCTGTTATATTATTTAAAAAGCATGTAATTGAATGCAAGATAAAAGATTGAATTAAACCGGACAGTTCGAATATCATTATCATTAGTCTCCCAGGAAACAAAAAGCCCTTATGAATCATCACTTCATTAATTCGGTCTTGTTATTGATCAGAAAGCCACTTTGAAGATGTAGGTTTCATTTCAAATGAGGGAGGGGGATTATGAACATCAATCGTTTCATTTCCTGCATTCTGGGGAATTGTTTTTGTATCAATTTATAGTGGAAATGTCATTATTTATGTAAAGGAAAACAATATTCAGGCAGCAGGTGACAATTCAAAATATAAAGATAAATCCTTCCTTCTCCTTGCTGAGTCACAAAACATTTCCTCCTCTTTTGTTTGGGGAAGTAACATCTTCTCTATTCACCTCAATGATACATTCATTTATTTTAATTCACTTTTAAACCCCTGGAATTGAATAGCTCTATCTTGCTCAAAACTTTCTGCACATATCAATACATTTCTCAAGTCGTCATCATTTGTAATATTGAGAATAAAGTCAGAAAATGTCAAGAAAAATCGACCTGCCCTATAGTCTGCTGTGCATTATGTTATTGCGCCGTGGGGACTCCCTGCATGAGACAACGTTTTAGAAAGCGGCTGTGTACTGAAAAGAAAAACTAATGCGAAACACTTCTGATTAACCATGAATGTCACTGGCTTTAGTTCCACAATGTTGAACTTCATCATCTCCAATAAAGCGCAGCTCAAAGCTGCTTCCCCAAGCTTTCAAGAAGTAAACGCAGCGACAGAGCTCCAGCTCAGAGGAGAGCACCGTTCCATAGAAAATGTTCAGATAAAAGCATGATGGTGGTAAAAGCAATTCTATTCTAATGTTAAAATTGTCAAATAGAACACCTCAATGCCCCCCTTTTCAAAGATATTGCTGCAGGACCCCCTGACGTTATCTGACCTGACGTACCGCCAACGTCAAGAAATGCTACGCTAAACTTATCGCCGTAGAAAATTCCATTCTGATCAACATCACTCGAGGGCCCAAAGCTGGAAAGAAAATCTCATTTTGAATAATAATGACCATCTATGCTGTTTCTGTGTTTCCACATTACAGTTTGAGCAACAGATGAGGCTCATTGGGGAGCCAGGCTAGAAGTAAATGTAATTTTCTTTTTAATAATTTGTCATAAAGTGTCCACAGAAGATATTATTGGGTTTTCAATCAGGGTAGGGGTAAAATCTAAGTTTTTCCTCATAATTACAATTTTTGCCTAAATGGCCGCATTAAGCTCTCTTGAATTTGTGCACATTAAAACAACCAATTCTCAACTGCCCTACTTTTTATAATTAAAATTAGGAAATGAACACTGTTTTCAAATGATTTGTATGACTGTATGAATAATGCATCGGAACAGTCTCGATTAGGCAGATGTTTCTGTCTCTCTCGACTGGGAGCACTTATGATGAGTTTGTAAAACCAGTTTCTTATCAGTCTTTCCACAGAGATAATTTACTATCATTATCAAATGCTTTTTATTTTTTGTTCATTTAAGCAGAAATAAAGATGGATGAGCATCAGAGGGAATGATAAGGCATCTAACTCCCCCAGGTGGGAATCACGGCTAATGGGTTGATGGAAGGCTATGAATTATACATGATTTCACTGAAAGGACTGTTTTGGGTGGTTTTAAGGTCCATTACTGCACATCTATCTGCGCTTCAGTGGTCCAGGAAACCGTCAAATCAAGGTAGTTTGGAGGCAGATTGAGCAATTTCTGTTTTCAAGTGTTGTTTACTCACAAGCGAAGCTTAATGAAGACGTACTCTGTGTAGTTGGTTACTTCTGTCTTGTCTCTCTTTGGCTTCAATGTCACAAAATGTGCTGTAAACATTTCTATTTGTGGTCTGTTTACTGAAATATAATGAAACAATGTTCTGTTTGTGTGGAATTTTCTCATCAGGAGTTTTCTTTCAAAAAGAGACAGCATCCACAGGAGATATGTATCTGCTCTATAAAGGATACTTGATCAAATGATTGCTCCTGGCATAAAAATGAAAAAGTAATATTGTGTCAACCACGCAACTCTGTGTTGCCAATTACGGTAATAAAACACAAGTAATTCAAGCAAAGCACAAATCCCGTCTTTCAATATCCGTGCATTTCAACTAAAGCATGATATTTTATGCTTATCGGTTCTGCTTATCAACCTCTATAAACAGTTCCTTTAGTCAAATGTGGAATCTGTAGGTAACGGAACAAGATGTTAGCAGAGAAAGCAATCTGGTTTCCATTTGTAGTCTAGTGACTAATCACGTTCGAGCAGGCTTTGGTTGAATGCTTTGGTTGAATGCAGGTAAACAGTCCGTGTGGACAGCAAAATAAGTACGCTTTGGCCAAAATGTAATCTCGGAACTTACCAGCCATCGTTTGAAGAAGATTTCGCTTTCTATTGGTTCAAAATTAGATTGTAGAGCGCCTACTTGGGAAACAATCCTGTTATACGCATTGTCTCTCATCTCCAACTCCATTCTCGCGTCTCAAGTTGTTCAGTGGACTGTAAACAATGCGCAGCGCTCAGCCAAGGAAGTCTTGGCCCAGATATATACGCTGGCTACACCGGAACTCCAGAAATATATCCCTTTACCCCCGCGGCTTATCTGTCTTCAAAACTATACTCAATGCTTCCCGAGATTGCCCACACTTAAACTGTACTTAACCTGGTATACCATAATACCTCCCAAGCCTAGAAGCAAACCACTGGTTTATGGACAACTGTAGCTGACGGCAGGGACCACCCAAAAACAAAAATGGAGAACTTTTTTATTGACTGATGTTACTATCAGCAGGGACGATCCAATCCAATAGTATAATAATATGCCAACCAGAATCCAATTAAAAAATGTCCTCTTTAATTATTAATTCCACTGTATATTTAGAAATACATCAGGTTTCAGAAAGTGATGAAGAAATCTTGCAACAGTATGTAGTCAAAGCATTCTGACAAGACCTCAAGGTTGAAAAATTAATTAAAGCTGAAAACTCATTAATTAAACACCTTATTCAGTTTTTCAGACAAGATGAGGCCATTAAATGTTGATAGGCGTAAGCCCCAGACAGGCACAGGAGAAACACAAGCTATTGTATCATCGGAAATTACCTCCACCACCGGCACACTACTCAGTGTAGGGTGACAGCTTTCACTGCATCTCAAGGTGTCTCGGTCCCCGTTCAAATAAAGCCTGAAATAACAAACACACTAATCTGTCAGTGTTAAAGTTAATCAAAATGTAATGAACTCACTGTCATCTGCGGTTAAGAGGATTTGGGATTATTGGTTCTCAGGTAGAATGACAGTAGTGGTTTAATAAAGCAAAGGCAAGGGGGTGTTATGTATCACTGTCACTTTGTGTATCCAGATTAATTTAACAACATTATAGCAGGGATGTGTGTATAAGTAGTCTTTATGTGGAATAGGGCACCGGCAATATCATCACTGTTATGCCTTAAATTTGACAGTTGACAGACAGTTTGGGCATGAATAGATACCACTCTCTTAGCTGTTTGATAAATATAAGGCTACAGCACCTTTTAAGTTCTCTAATTAACCTGTGACATGTTCAATTTACATTTTTTTGTCATTTTCACACCTGTTTTTGTTATGAGCTTAAAAATGTTAATTGTTGCGCTTTAGAGGTACTGGTTGGTTGATTTTGTTAACATTTAAAGGAGCCAGGCTAACTGTTCTAGTTTCAAGTTTCAAGTTTCTTTTAAGCTAAACCAGCTGCTCGTTGTAGCTTCATATTCAATGAACAGATAGAAGAGTGGTATCAATCATCTCATCTAACCGTCCCGTATATCATCTTTAGTGCAAAATTGATAAGTGAGAGTAGATTTTAGAGTGTAACTTAGCTAACCTAAGTCCACCCACTGCATAACTTAAAAAAAAAGTTGAAACCACACCCACTTTCATATGACGAAACAATAACACCCTGTGGTCCCTTTCTCAAAAAAGGTTTGACCTCCTATAGAATTCAGATGAAAATACCCGGATCGTACGGGAATCTTCCACATCCGCAAGCGCAGTAGCGTTTCCTTTAGACCCGCCCAACGGCCCTCAGTCCAACTTTGGCATCACGTGACGGACCCGGATATCTTAATTTCCAGGACACAGAAAGGAGAAAACAGTGTTGTGCTGTGATTGTAATGCTACACAGTTGTTTTACGGAAAAGGTTAACAATTTATATAATGACGTAGATTATCCTAGTCGACTCTATCTAAGAATTGGCTTCACATGGTTAGGGCTGACTTAAAACAGTTAGATTGCTATTTGATCCATTTTCAAAATGCAGATTTTTATAAATTTGGTAAGAAATGTCCATATTAACACCAGCATGGAGTCTGTTACAGCCCGGCTCAAAGGCTGCAACATAAATATGAGGCCAGACGAGTCTAGAAGAAATAAATAGGTACATTTATTTAGTTGATAATATTAACTAAACAAAACCGTAGAGAGTTAGTAGTCAGTAATGTTCGAAAAAGTTGTACTTTCAGCAAACTTGCCCTGTAAACAGCCCAAAGTCATTGTGATATCGTCTGTGGACAGCGTCTTTTAAAACCGAGTCATTAGAACTGATTAAACCAGACGGTTGCTATTTCAAAATGAGCTGGTCGCTGAGGGAAGGGGCATGAGGGAATTATTCACAAAAACATCCTGGAGATACATACGCTGGGTTCAGCCCAGCTCACGAGGCACATTCTGCTCTGATTGCAACATACCTGCAGTAACAGGGGAATTTCAGCTGTGTATTCAAGTTCTGCTAATGTTGCTTGAAGGGTAAGTGTTGAATGATTGAGGTTGTTCATGTGCAGAAACACTTCAATCATTTCTTGGTACTATACTTGTGTCCTTGTATTTCCATCTTCTGTATGAACGTCTTTATTGCTGCTTTGTGGATAGTTTCCAGATCGTTGTGAGTGCTGCTCCAGTGAGTCAGAGACATAAACATAACATTAAGTAACTGTAACATTTTGCTTGTGATGATTTATTGACTGATATTTGCACACCAGTGTACCAGGTATATTTTGGAGTTTGGGTGGTATAAGTCAGAGAGGAGGCCTTCCTCTATCGTCATTACCTCAAATGAAAATTTGAAATACTTATTTACTTAGTTTTGCCAAGAGACTCAAAATGACCGCTCAGAGAAATGACTACAAAAAGACACAAAATGAGTACGGATGATGCAGTTTGTAGTCAGTCTGGGTCTAGCTCCTATGTAGGAGCAACAGGAGGTGTTTAACATGTCTCGTAATAAATCCATGGTTTCTGTGCAGATACACTAAAATGAAGACGGCCACCAACATCTACATCTTCAACCTCGCTCTGGCCGACGCCTTGGTCACCAGCACGCTACCGTTCCAGAGCGTCAACTACCTGATGGGGACCTGGCCGTTTGGAGACATGCTGTGCAAGATGGTGATGTCCATCGACTACTACAACATGTTCACCTCTATCTTCACACTCACCACCATGAGCATTGACCGCTACGTCGCTGTGTGCCACCCAGTCAAAGCGCTGGACTTCAGGACACCGCGTAACGCCAAGATTGTCAACGTCTGCAACTGGATTCTCTCCTCGGCCATCGGGTTGCCTGTAATGTTCATGGCCTCCACCGCTGTCAACAGTAAGCATGTGCACACACAAGCACTATTATACCTACACTGCAAGGGGGATTGTGTTTGGACTTTGGTTAAGAGACCCTTTAAATATTCAGGATCTGATGAATAACTAGATATACTGTATATCCTTTATGACAACCACGATAAATAGATGAAATTAGCTTCTAGGAAATTGTCTTGACTGCTAATCCCAACAATTTTTTGGCAAATAACAGAAAAAAGCAACCATACATAACAGTGCTTATTTCTTTTTTAGTCCTTGGTAGATGATGAGTTCTACAAGGTCTCGCTAAAAAAATAGAAGAGCAAAACAGGAAAAAAAAAAAGACATTGAGTTCATTCACTGCATTCCAGCTTTAAAAAGCAATTATGTACTCCAGCAGGCTCTATAAAAGGAGACAACCCAAAAGAGTTGCTTAAGTTTTACTGTGTAGTTGCACAAAACAACAATTAAATGCTATATGCCTCGCTGGTGACTAATATAACTGTCTGCATAGTCAAGAGGCTACCTGCGAAGCCAGGCTTCACCTCTGTGTGATTGCAGAGGTAATGGAGAGAAAACCGCCACTGAAATAGTTCAAATGTGACCTGCTGTGATTGGAAGATAGAGAGTAATGAGAGATTTACTGACTGCGTGCAGTTTGCGTGGCACTAAAAGATGTTGCTTTAGCATCACAAAACATAGTTTTCAGATATGACAATGTGTTTTTTTAATGGGCATTTTTATATCTTTATCAGAGATTAACAGTAGAGGAAATGATAGTTGTAGATTATTATTATTATATAATTTATTGAATAGAAATAATTGACTACTCAAAAATGAAAAATGTTAGTTGCAACCCTAAATACATTGTGTACAACCACATTACGGAAACACATTTTAGAGGAAGGAATCACAGATGTTTCAAAAGAGCTAGACAAGTGAAAATAAGAGTTGATACCAACAACTAATTGAGAAATTTCTTGTGTGGAAGTAATGACTGTTTGCATCTGTATTCATTTGTGATTATATATCTCCTCACCCTGCACAGCCTCCAGCATTGTTGACTGCAAGCTAATATTCCCCCACCCCTCCTGGTACTGGGACACCCTGCTGAAGATCTGCGTGTTCATCTTTGCCTTCATCATGCCCGTCCTCATCATCACCGTCTGCTACGGCCTCATGATCCTCCGGCTGAAGAGTGTGCGCATGCTGTCGGGCTCCCAGGTTAATAAAAAATCTCTTTTTCGTTAACACACTTGAGCCAATAAAAGGGAATACAGTGATTAATTCTGTATAGGCTTTTAATAATTAGATCCAAATGGAGATTTTAGAATGCAAGCTATAGTGATCATTTTGAGAAATCTTAACCGTTTGGGTGTACCAACTACATGGCCTGCGCTATTTACACAATAACTAATTGATTTATCTTTGAGAGTAATGAAGCAAAATACAAAGCTGCCCAAAGCTTGCATGCAAATACGGTGCACTCATTGCTCTCAGGAGAAAGCAATTAGTGAAAAACAACTTGAGCCTGAGGTTGTGGCTCAGTTTGAATTCATTGCAGTAATAAACGAAAAGACCCAACAATATTTTGAGAAAATGTACCGAAGGCTGGCTCCGAAAAATGTTCTGTATTCTAATAAAGGTGTATTATTTTCCGTTGATACAAATGGAAAATCTAAGTGGTAGCAGATATGATTTGTTCCTATACTCATGTCTCTTCATCATCCTTTCATATTTCTCTCTGCCTTTTGATCCTTTACTTCTCCTCTCATCCCCCTCTAACCATCTTCTCTCCCATCATTTCTCTCATCCTCCACTCTCCTCTGTCCCTCCTCGGTCGCTATATCTTCCCTACCTCGCCTTTTCTGCTCATTTCATCTCACTCATCTTGTACTCCCACTTATCCCCCAACACTAAACCGTCTACCTCCTTCACATACACACACACACACACACACACACACACACACACACACACACACACACACACACACACACACACACACACACACACACAGGAGAAGGACAGGAACCTGCGTCGAATCACCCGCATGGTCCTGGTGGTGGTTGCCGTCTTCATCGTATGCTGGACACCTATCCACATCTTTGTCATCATCACAGCTCTGATCAATATCCCCAGCTCCACGCTGCAGACTATCACCTGGCACTTCTGCATTGCCCTTGGATACACCAACAGGTTCGCTCGACGCATCAGCCTTAGACAAATATATCCACTGTCATATTGAAACTATTAGTAAAAAAATTTCCGGAGGAGATACATTCTTAAAGCTCGGTCAAGTGTTGATGACAGGATGCTCTTTACACAAAAAAAAACGTGTGTTTTACAGATTTGTAAAATTTTGTAGAATTTTTTCACAATGCACATTTGTTGGTTCATGGTTTTATACAATGATTTAAGTTGACTTGTAGTTTTCACACCCCACGTTATAATGTAAATGAAGGTAACATTACATTGCAGATTTTTTTATAGTTAAACTGTAACCTTGTTTTTGTCTCATGCAGCAGTCTGAACCCGGTTCTTTATGGCTACCTGGATGAGAACTTCAAGCGCTGTTTCCGTGAGTTCTGCACCCCGAGTCCCTCGGTGTTGGATATGCAGAACTCGTCTCGGACCGGAGTCACTAGCCGCAAGCTCCCACAGCGCGGACACAACAGTGCCAACACAGGAGATAGGTCCAATCAACAGGTAGATATTGTCTGTGTGTATACATACCAGTACATCTATCTGGGAATGAATTGATCAACACGTTTGGATAGACGCTTATTGCTTTAAATGAGAGGATCAACTCTCTTGTCTGTACAGTAAATATGGTGCTTCAGCCAGCAGCTGCTTAGCTTAGCTTAGCATAAGTCTTGTCGTCACCATGAGATTGCGAGGTTGCCAGACTGCAAAGATGTCACTCTGCCTGGCCGAGAAATAGTCAGGCACATAGCCTCCCATAAAACCACACATTGTTTCTTTGTGAGCGTGTAAGCAGACTTATTTTAAACTTTTGGACAAAGCAAAGCTAGTTGTTTCCCCACAGTTTCCAGTCTTCATGCTAAGCTAAGACTTAGCTTCAAATTTACCGTTCAGACATTCACGTAAGGGTGAATATAAATATATTGCATATAAGGTAACATAAACAAACTGTCTCTTCTCTCTGCAGGTATGACTAGCCTTGGAGGGGTCGTCGGTGGATTCTCGCTGTTGTGGCGGCATTGCCAACGACGATCTCAACTCAGAGGTCACGCAGGTCACCACAGGGCTCTGAGCACACAAACACAAATGACACGCACATACAAACAATCCAGGACATGACTGAGACTCGGTAGCACAGAGCATTTAAACAATGGTTTTCCATCTCAACTGCAGCGCTGCATCAGTGTTACTGTTACTAACTGCATGGCTTTTACTCTGAAACAGATACAGAAATGGATCAAGACTCAAACAGCTTAAAACTTTTACTTTTACTCTTCATTGTTATTACGATAACAATGAAGAGTGCAGTAAACAAAGACAGATGTATAGACAGATCCATAAAAGACACTCAAACAAGACACTTTTATGATGTTGTTTTGCTGCCACATTGATCGAAGCCGAGTCATCCGAAATTCTCTTGGTTGTAAAATAATTAATCGATTCATTGTCTTATTTGCAGAGTTTATATGACTTCCCTCCGATATGTCACTTTTCCACCAGAAATGTTCGTTTTGGATTGTTCATATGTGTGCGAGAGGACAGTGTAAGTAGTCAGGACATGTGGATTTATGGATGTTACTGCACGGTAAAGGATCTAATTGGATTTTGGACTTGTGTTACCGAATGGCCAAAGGCTCTGTGGCTCTCTCACCACATGAAGACATCACTGGACAGGAAAGTGTTATTCAAAGTATTTCACAGCTCCAACTGTGCTTCTGATCCGACTTCTGTATGGATTCCACCCTATTAACACCATTCTTCATATATTGATCTGCACAGCGCCATGCTGGCTTTGGTCACTTCAGGAAGACTGACTGCGTTGACATATACGTCTGTGCTCTCTCCTCTCAACCCACCTAACCTTTAGTTGTTATTTACTGCCCCTTCGGCCTTCATTCTTTTCTGTTCTTTCATGTTGTCTCTCTAAAAAGTGTTTTACCCTTTTACTGGACTTATCATTGTGTAGACAAACAGTAGAGCACTGTGTGTCCTCTCTGCTGAATTTGATGAACTTCTGAATGTACAGAAGGAAAGTCAGCTGTGTTTGTCACACTGGATCCTTGTGCTGAACTGTGGATCCGCTGAAACGGCAAAGACGGGGCATTAGCCTGTTTGCACGGCGCAAAGAGCATGCTATTGTGGCATATAGTGCAACATATGGTCCTACAAGTGTATGATTAACTACAGCTTAACAGCCATTACACCAGGTATGGGTTTTAATGGAGTCACTTCTCCTCTTAAACTAGTGAGCCAAGCAGGATTGTAAATCTGTTGTAACCTTTAGAATTGCTTGTGCTTACGTGTTGTGCCGTGTGCTATACTTGCCAGTTGCCTTTACAGAAGCTCTACTCGATATTCTGTGTGCCAGTATTTTTTTTGTACGATGCGTGAAGATGAACATGATTGTATAAATCTCCCATGTAAAATAGTGTAAGTATTCTGTTGCTTTTTTTTATGAATATGAAATCATGACTTTGCCAAAAAAATGATTTCTGATGATCACGGTGGACCAGTTATCGTGCTTTTAAATATAACTTTTGTCATATTGAATCTGCCTTGTTAACTGAAGAGATGTATATTAATCAGAATGCTGCGTGTAAAATCTTAAATTGCCAAGAGTTTAACTTTGACTGTTTCATTTATTTTTCAGCAAACTTTTGGCTACTTAGTAAGAGCTACTTAGTCCTAGAACAATGCTTTTTTTGTTCTTCCATGCATCATCAACCGGTGAGGATACAGATTGTTTGCCTAGGAGAAATGCAGCTTTAGCCTCAGTCTTTCAGCACGACATCATGTATGTAGCCATGAAGTTCACATCTCCGTTTACAAGATTCCCCTTTTTACGAGTCGGCTGGTGAAAACATTAAAAAGCTTCATTATCTAGCTAACTACAGCTGATAACATCTAAAATATGAGAAGCCTGCTTTTATCTACATTTGTTTGAAATTGAGCACAAGCTTGACGGGCTTAGCAACAGTCATTTTATTATTAATAAATTATATTTATTCACAGTGAGATGATAAAAAATTAACGAACATTTTCTGGAACAAAAAGGGGACAATTGGCAGTGAGACACATTTTGCAGCAGGCAACTCATACAGAATATACTGTTGAAGGTACATTTTAACCAAATGTATTTAATGATGTCCATGATCTGTACACATGCCACCATTGAATGTTTCCTTTTTTTTCATTTGCTTGCTTTCATGACTTGTGACACAATCATGACTTGTAAATGGCATTTCCTGTAATCTAAAGACAATAATTTCTACTTTATGAACATTCTGTAACAAAATAAGTATAAAAATTGTACTGTTAATCATTGTCTATGGAATAAAATGTACTTCTGAATCTCAAGGAATGCCTTTTTTTTTTGCATCTGAATAAAATATCACCTGCATGCGGTGTGTCCTGTCTTCACATACAAGTATGTCTTCCGGTCTCAACTTGAAACACAACACAGCTTTTCTTCTACGCTCAGAGATTAGTAGTCCAAATAACAAACAATAAAAATGAACTAGAAAATCCCTAAAGAAATTTTGACAGTGTGGCTTCTACTGCGTCGCAATATATATACACGCCGATGTTACCGGTAGTGTTGTTCAGGTTCGATTGAGATAGCGCTTCTCTCTTTTCTGCATTTTAGATTCATACTCTTGGATTGAATCTTGTATTCTGCACGAACCTCATTCTGAGCTTCATGTTAAGATACGGTTACTCTATGGGGCTTTTATTTTGAAAGGGTGGGACTGGGTGGGTGAGACAGGGGAGAGGAGACATATTCATAATGTTTGACACACAAACACAGAGGTTATTAAATGACAGGCTTCATCACAAGCATTCCAGTTAGAATTCATTCTGTGGGGCTTTTATTTTTAAATGGGAGGGGGGTTCTCTAAAAATATCTAAGACCTGAATGACTGCATGATAGAGAGAGACAGACACAAAGATTGAGAGAGACAGAGTGAGTGAGTGAGACAGGCAGACAGACAGGAGGTCTAACGATCTTTCCCTGAATATCTCTAATGTGTTCACTAATTAGCTGAATCACAAACACCTGTCCGTGAGATAAATTTGCCTCTACGAGTCTAACCATTCTTGGTTCAAGACTCTGATGTCTCTGGCAATCTTTCTCATTTGGAGATTGTCCTATGTTTTAACATTTTACAGCTTACCTAACTATTGTCCTGCTCTGCGATGTCTTTCCTCGTCTCGCCCTCTTGTGTCATGGTGTGTGTACATGTCACTCGAATCAGGAAACTTGTCAGAATACCCACATTTGATTGGCTGAGCTGCATCACTATATCTCTAAGTCATGTGTGTGGGTGTGTCTGTGAGTCTGTGTTTATCAACATCAACAGCTCAATCAGAATCACCTGTGTGCCTGCAGCCTGTTCATGGAGAAAAAGCAGGGAAACAAATCTCAAACAAATCCTCAAAACCCCCATAACCGTAGCTCCTATTGCTCCGATATTAATAAATGAGAGGAAGGCTGAGTTGAAGAACAGATCATGTGAAAATTGTGTCTCTAGTGTAAAAAATGTGGCTGAACAGGCGATTTAGAAATGGGGTACCGTGTTCTGTGGAAAATCTTCTTGAAGCCAGATTTAACATTGGTCTCTATGGAGCAGAAAGTTGGCTTTCCTCTCAATTAAAGGATACTGTGCCAAATGTGTAAGTCTGTGGGATTCAGTTTTCAGTTTTTTATGACAAGGACAAGATTAGCTACTTTTCCATCCAGAAATTATGCATGAAGAGTGAAAATTGTGGAGTCAGTGGCAAAAGACAAATATTTTTTCACAATAATTTCAAGCTCCTCTTCACTCTAGCGGTGACATCACGCACTCTAAACTGCGCAATACACACCCATTATAAAGTCAGAAACAGACCCAAATTTTCCTGAAACTTAATCTGTGACTTCATGAAAACTGTGCTAGCTATCAAAATGTCCATTTGGCTCAATAATGTCCAGCGTTTTGTCTACGTTTTAAACTTTGAATAATTTGTCTACGTTAAAGTATGGCTAGTCAATATGGACCCAAAGTTACGAGTTTTTTTGCTCTCTTCACGCCGAAACCCCATTCAAGTGAATGGAGAAATTTTGCTCAGTTTTGGGGGATTTTCGGGAAAACCGCTGGGCGAATCTCTCCGAAAAATACTTAGCACACTATTCCCGACCAGGCCGCACGTCTGGATGTATTCGCGCCGCTGTTGGCAACGCTGTGTGAGGAGAAGCGCGCCAAACTTCCTGGATAATAATAATAATAATACTAGAAAATTTCGCAAGAAATTTTGACAGTGTGGCTTCTACTGCCCGAAGACGTTGCAATACATATATAGGCTACACGCCGATATTACCGGTAGTATCGTTGAGATTAAATTGAGATATTACTTCTCGCTTTTCTGCATTTTAGATTCATACACTTGGATTGAATCTTGTATTTGTGGGGCTTTCATTTTGAAAGGGTGGGACTGGGTGGGTGAGAGGAGACAGAATCATAATGTTTGACACTAAAATGACAGGCTTCATCACAAGCATTACAGTTAGAATTAATTCTGTGGGGCTTTTATTTTGAAATGGGGGGGGGGGGTGAAAGGGGAAAAGTCCTCTAAAAATATCTAAGACCTGAATGACTGTATGATAGAGAGAGACAGAGAGAGAGAGAGAGACAGACAGAAAGAGAGAAGAGAGACAGAAAGAGAGAGACCGAGTGAGTGAGTGAGACAGCCAGACAGACATACATGAGGTCTAACAATGCCTTTGACTGAATATCTCCAAGTCATGTGTGTGTGTAGAGACAGACAGAGAGCGTGTGTGTAACTGGTTGCCATTGTGAGGACGCACCTGGTGTTAGAGGCAGACTGATTAAGAAACATTGCAGTAATCAGTGATTTTGAACAAAACCCCTTCCTCCTTTTAACAAAAAGCAGGAGTCTGAGTGCCAAAATATGGATATCGTGAGAAAGATAAGACTCTCCTGAACGCGGTAATGTGGTTTTTATGTTTGTGGTGTTAAAAATGTGAGATCCAGAGCAATATACAAAACTGGTACCGTCTGCTTTCTTTGAGAAATGAGTGGTCAGATTTAACATGGAGTCTAATGGAGCAGTTGGTTGGCGTTCATGTTGCTCTGCGGCTCTTTGAGCCAAATGTGTAAGTCTGTTGGATTCCATAGACATCTGTGTGCGACAGCACAACATTTCCAAGCTTTTTGGCCAAAAATGGTGTATAAAGAGTAAAAATTGTGGGACCTGGAGCAATTTGTTTGGAAAAATCACAGAATATTTTCCTGCTTTTCCATATCAAATGTATTATTGTTAGATTAATTAAGTGTCCAGTGCCATACACTTTGTTTTGTCCAGTTTGATATATTCTTGTAATGTTCAATTTGAACATAGTTGAAGGAAATTATTTTAATAAAAGAGTTGAATTATTAATTTACTTATATTCGTTAATTTTTCCAATAAATGTCCAATTACATCAGCACATTCATTATTTTAGTGTTATAGTTGTGGGTAATTATTAAAGCATCTTTTATTACCTACAAATAGACACCAAGATCATTCAAATCGGGGAAATACAAAGTTTTATTAAGAAAACTAATTTTCGGGAGGCCCAATTGGTGGCCATCTTGAAAAATAGCCGCCATCTTGGATTTTTGAATGGCCAATCAGGCAGGTTTGACCAGATACCTCTGGAGAACAACCACCAAATTTCATGCTTGTATCATAATTTGCACGATTAATCTACTATCTGCCCCACTACATTGAATCAACTGAAAACATTACACAATCATTTATATCAGTATTTTAAGAGGATTTATATTTTTATATATATATATATGGTTACATATAGTTTCATTTCTTTGCCATATTTTAAGGATCATCAGAAATCATTACATTCATAAATTCAAAGATAAACATTCAATCTCGTATCCATAGTAACGATGCCATCAAGGACTCCATGGATAAGAATGGTGTCATGATGACATCATTGGAAGTTCCGGAATTAATTTAGTTTACATGCCTGTGCCTTTCCTCAGACATTTCATACAGATATCAAGTTGCTTCAGAGACACATTTGAGAATTGCATTGGAAAACTCACACAGTATTTCAAAGCACACATCAAATTTGTTCAGAAACACATTTGACAATGGCAATGGCAAGCTCACTGAGCAGAAAAACCCCCAAAAAAGCGCTGGAGGAGATGGAATTAAATTCCAAAGAGGTTGAACCTCCAATGAATTTTTACCTAAGTTCACTGGAGGAACAAGTACGATGTGAACTGTTGGATAGCGTGGCGAGGCTCACCCAAACAAAAACTGAGGGGAGAGTCCTCCTAGAAATTGATGAAGACTGTCTGCAACATTTTCTAGATGTTCTCCATGAAAAAAACAAAACCACGAAATCCCAGGTACAGCTCATCGCATCCTTTCAAGCACAAGAGGAGGAAGCAGCAATGCAGACTCTGGAAAAAGCCCAGGCTATCCATCAAGCCCAGATGGACGAACAGAGAGCGGAGACAAACAGGATCGCAGCAGCTCTGAAAAAAACACAGGACCTGCTGGAGACCGAGCGTCATGTTCAGCCAAAAACTACCACCGAGGGGGCGATGGAGATATCTTTCGTTCGAGCACAAGAGCAAGAAGCTGCAAAGCAGACTCTTGAAAAAGCTCAGGCTTTACATCAAGCCCAGATGGACGAACAGAGAGCGGAGACAAACAGGATCGCAGCAGCTCTGAAGGAAACACAGGACCTGCTGGAGACTGAGCGTCACAAGGAGGCTCTTAAGAAGGCCAAGCAGAAGCTGAAGACTTTAAGTCTACAATGGCAAATCAAGAAGCCTTCCCTCTCACCAGACCAGCCAAAAGACTCTGACCACTTTCACTCCCAGGTGGAGGTCATTGCTTTCGTTCGAGCACAAGAGCAGGAAGCAGCCAAGCAGACTCTGGAAAAAGCCCAGGCTTTACATCAAGCCCAGATGGATGAACAGAGAGCGGAGACAAACAGGATCGCAGCAGCTCTTGAAGAAACACAGGACCTGCTGGAGACTGAGCAGTACAACCAAAAACAGGCTGAAACTACCACCGAGGAGGCAATGGAGACATCTGAGAACCTCTGTTGGAGACTTGATGAACTGTTAGATGTCAAAAATAAGCTCAGGGCAGCTCTTCGTAAGGCTAAGCAGACGCTGCAGAGATTGCAGGCAGCCCATGAAGGCCAGCTGGAGGAGCAGAGAGCGGAGACAAACAGGATCGCAGCAGCTCTCAAAGAAACACAGGACCTGCTGGAGACTAAAACTACCACCAAGTCTGAGTTGGAGATATCTAAGAACCTCTGTCAGGCTAGAATTGTCGAACTATTAGATGTCAACAGTAAGCTCAAGGCAGCTCTTGATGAGGCTGAGCTGGAGCTGAAGAATAGACATCTACTGTGGCAAGAGGAGAAGTCTTCCTTCTTAGACCAGAACAAAAAAGCCTGTGAACTTTACCATACCCAGGTGAAGATCACAGCTGAATTTGGAAGAAAGGAGAGGGAGGCTAAGCAGACGCTGCAGAGATTCCAAGCAGCCCATGAAGCCCATGAAGCCCACTGTCAACATCTTTAAATGAGATCCGTGCGCTACCTCTGAGATTCTGAAAATCGCCCCATAGCGCCAGACCTCTAAACGTGGATCTCATTTGCACTCAGCTTTTGACAGTGATTTGCCTTCATGATTTTGGGCTATACAAAAATAAATTGAATTTAATTGAATTTAATTGAATGTTTGTGTTTGAATTATGTCATGCTTGTATTTTAATGTGTAAAAATACATTTTGATGTATAAATTCATGGACAATCACTGATGAGTTCTCATTTGCACCCAACAGCCTGAAAATATACAGTAAGTTGGCTCAACTGATTTAACATGTTGGTCCAAATATAGTGTCTTTGGATATAAATATAGTGTCTTTAGTCTGTTGGTCATCTAAAGAGAATAATTCAATTAAAAACACCTGAACATTACGTTTTGCAACATTTTGCTGGTTTAGTACGAGTCTAAAGTGGCTTGAGAACTTAAGGCAAGAAGGTTAATTTAATGTCTCAGCACCTTTCAAACTGCAATTCAAGGTTTTATGGCAAGGAAATGCATTAGAAAGGTTAATATATCCAGCATCCAGCAGCAGAAGAGAGCAGAGGGCTGTAAAGATCCGCTGACGACATCATCAACTGTCTGCAGAGACCTGAAGCCCCGCCCACGCTGCTGCACAGAGCACCAACGCTTGTATAGTATTAATTATCGTTAATATTATTTATTTATTCAGATGCATCGATACCGAAACATATTTCTGATATCAGTCCAAAACTGACTCAAATAGCTGAATCAGCTATCGGTGACGACATGCAGATCTGGTATTGGATACCAATATTTAAATAATTAACAATTCAGTAAATTTGTATCTATTCGTCTAATTTTGTTTTTCAAAGTTAGGAAAGCAATGTTTAAGTCAAGCCTGATTTTGCCTTAGACACAAAATAATGATTTTAGGAACTTCCACACAGTGAGGCATACAGCTTATTAATCTAACACTGGTATCAGATCGGTACTCGGTATCGGCCGATACACAAAACCCAGGTTTCATTATCGGTATAGGGACGGAAAAAGTCAGATCCTTGTATCTCTATTTATTTATTTCATGTATTTATTTATACATTGATGTGTTTACATACGTACATTTAAAAACGTAGGTATCATATACTGTATATATATATACATAAAATTGTGAATCAATTAGTATCGTGGTTGATCTGCTGTTCACAGGCAGTTTATAGAATAACAGCGGCAGTGAATTAAAATCACTGGCAGTCAGAAGTGAGATCTGAACCCACGCCTCCATACAAACACATACTAACTTTACACAGGTTCAGGTGGTTATATGTGCATGTAGGTGTGAAGGTAGGTGACTTTGGACCTACCTGACTTTACAAAGCTGGTCATCTCGTGGTCTTCAAACTGTGCTCCCTTTTAAAATCAGGTCCCACCATCGTTTGTCTTCAGATCGCTGGATCCACGATATAGGTAATGCCAATTTACGTCAACGTTCTGAAAGAGTTTTTACAAACAGTTCATCTTGCGTTGGTTTTGTGCAAATGTTACACACTGAATGATGATGATGTCCATTCAGTTTTCCAGATGGATTTATTGTGCTGTGAATACAACAAGACAGTCTCAGATGAATATCTGCTTCTGCGATCTCGACTGTCCTTTTTGGTCTAGCTCGCTTATCTTAGACAAGAATTACATGAATTGTGAACACACAACCTGAAATATACAGCCTAACAAACTACTGCTTATATCTGTCACAGGACACACCATTTATCTGTACATAACCTTACATGGGAACAATACAATTATCAGGCCAAGTTACTGACGTTACAATGGCGCTAAACCGCTAGCGCGCGAATAGCCTCGTTTAGCTAATGATGCTAGCCTTAGTTAGCCGCCCTACGTTTCAGTATTAAACACTTTATAAACATCAAAACATGGCACTGCAATGGCGAGCGAACTTAATATAAATGTATATGGCACTTGTGTACTTCTCTCACCTGTGAATACGACAAGACAGTCTCAGATGAATATCTGCTTCTGTGATCTCGATTGTCCTTTCTGGTCTAGCTCGCTCATTTTAGACAAGAATTACAGCGCCAGTCACACCAAAACCCGCTACTGCCACCTATTGGCGAACATGAGTACTGTAGCTACTTTAGGTGAAAGTAGGTGAGTTTAAAAGTCACACAAAGCGTTTTAAATTATAAAAATCCCTAAAGAAATTTTGACAGTGTGGCTTCTACTGCCCGAAGACGTCGCAATATATATACACGCCGATGTTACCGGTAGTGTCGTTCAGGTTCGATTGAGATAGCGCTTCTCTCTTTTCTGCATTTTAGATTCATACTCTTGGATTGAATCTTGTATTCTGTACGAACCTCATTCTGAGCTTCATGTTAAGATACAGTTACTCTATTGGGCTTTTATTTTGAAAGGGTGGGACTGGGTGGGTGAGAGAGGGGGAGAGGAGACATATTCATAATGTTTGACACACAAACACAGAGGTTATTAAATGACAGGCTTCATCACAAGCATTCCAGTTAGAATTCACTCTGTGGAGCTTTTATTTTGAAATGGGAGGGGGGTTCTCTAAAAATATCTAAGACCTGAATGACTGCATGATAGAGAGAGCCAGAGAGAGAGACACAAAGTGAGAGAGACACAGAGTGAGTGAGTGAGACAGGCAGACAAACAGGAGGTTTTCCTGAATATCTCTAACTCATGTGTGTCCGTGTTCACTAATTAGCTCAATCACAAACACCTGTCCATGAGAGAAATTTGACTCTACGAGTCTAACCATTCTTGGTTCAAGACTGATCTCTCTGGCAATCTCTCATTTGGAGATTGTCCTATGTTTTAACATTTTACAGCTTAACGAACTATTGTCCTGCTCTGCGATGTCTTTCCTCGTCTCGCCCTCTTGTGTCATGGTGTGTGTACATGTCACTCCAATCAGGAAACTTGTCAGAATACCCACATTTGATTGGCTGAGCTGCATCACGTATATCTCTAAGTCATGTGTGTGGGTGTGTCTGTGAGTCTGTGTGTTTATCAACATCAACAGCTCAATCAGAATCACCTGTGTGCCTGCAGCCTGTTCATGGAGAAAAAGCAGGGAAACAAATCTCAAACAAATCCTCAAAACCCCCATAACCGTAGCTCCTATTGCTCCGATATTAATAAATGAGAGGAAGGATGAGTTGAAGAACAGATCATGTGAAAATTGTGTCTCTAGTGTAAAAAATGTGGCTGAACAGGCGATTTAGAAATGTGGTACCGTGTTCTGTCGAAGATGTTTTTGAAGCAAGATTTAACATTGGTCTCTATGGAGCAGAAAGTTGGTTTTCCTCTCAATTAAAGGCTACTGTGCCAAATGTGTAAGTCGGTGGGATTCCACAGTCAGTTTTTTACGACAAGGACAAGATTAGCTACTTTTCCATCCAGAAATTATGCATGAAGAGTGAAAATTGTGGAGTCAGTGGCAAAAGACAAATCTTTTTTTCACAAGAATTTGAAGCTGCTCTTCACTCTAGCGGTGACATCACGCACTCTAAGCTGCGCAATACACACCCATTATAGAGTCAGAAACAGACCCACATTTTCCTGAAAATGAATCTGTGAGTTCATGAAAACTGTGCTAGCTATCAAAATGTCCATTTGGCTCAATAATGTCCAGCGTTTTGTCTACGTTTTAAACTTTGAATAATTTTTCTACGTTAAAGTATGGCTAGTCAATATGGACCCAAAGTTAAGAGGTTTTTTTGCTCTCTTCACGCCGAAACCCCATTCAAGTGAATGGAGAAATTTTGCTCCGTTTTGGGGGATTTTCGGGAAAACCGCTGGGCGAATCTCTTATAAAAGTCATAGCACACTATTCCCGACCAGGCCGCACGTCTGGATGTATTTTTCGCGCCGCTGTTGGCAACGTTGTGTGAGGAGAAGCGCGCCAAACTTCCTGGATAATAATAATATTATTATTAGTCCCGCAGGATTACAGTCAGTGTGCTTTGGCACAGGCAGTTTTACTGCCTTTGTGCCACAAAGCCACACTGAATTATGAGGATATTATCAGAACATATACTTTGTAGGGGCGGAGCAGCCATCAGTTTAAGGCTGGAGCTTGTTCCCCAGTCACTAGTCACTACTAGTCTCCTGGCACTGGAATTTACCACCAAATGATTGCTGTAACGTAAAGACTTACTATTGTGACAATTCTCCATATTTCAGCCATAAGGTGCTGCATCAGCTCAGTGTGTGTGTGTGTGTGTGTGTGTGTGTGTGTGTGTGTGTGTGTGTGTGTGTGTGTGTTCTGTTGTGGATTGAGATATCACAGCAGCAGATATTTTGATTTGTCAGTGCAGTAAAAGCACAGGAGTAACAAATAACATTAACGATAGCTGTGGTTCAATTCATCTGTCACAGTATGGCATACACGAGAGCCAGCATGCACAACACCAGCTGCCTGGAACTACACCAAGACACGTGTTTGGCAAAATAAATGTCCTCCATGTCTGTGAGAGAGGTGTAATGATTTTGAATGTAGGCCTGATTGTTTTTCCTCGACACTCTCCCACATAGGAAATCCTTTGAGAATGCAGAAGACTGAAGTGGACGTGACTCTTCGAGAGCTGAGAGAACAATTATGTACATTCAATGGGCTTATTTATAATCTTTCATCTTTTTTCTGCACAATGTGTGATGGAATATGAAGTAATATATCATCTTTTAGTAATTGGCCGTTTTCACAGCAGTCATTTTGACATAGCAGGGTAGACACAGGTCTTATTAATTATTGTCCCATTCTGTCCAGTGTGTCATGCAGTGAGTCAGCACGCACAATGCCAGGGCCCTGGCTCACCTAAATGGAATATGGCCATAATTAATGTTTATGATAGAGCCATGCATGGATGACGTATTTTTGCAAGCCAAACCCAGAAGTTAGAGACGCACTGGTTCCCTCGACAAGAAGCCAATGAGATTTTTCCATTGGATTTCAGTTCAATGCATAAATATGCTCTCTGGCAAACACAAGTTTATGATAATTACACGTTTTGTTCTGCAAGATAATCTTCACAAATGAACACCACTTTTTTAGATTTTTAAAGCTTGGATGCAATCGGCAGAATTAGCTCACGTTAGGTTTTTAAACGAACTACGCCATGATCGCATGAGTACACACAACGAGGCCACCTTTTTAAAGACCATTAAAAGCTTCAACATATTTTATGTTGAATGTTAAAATCTCTACAGTACTGACCTTATTTCAGGCATCTGAACAAAAACCCATTCACTTTGAGACGAGTAAAATGGAAGTGCAGTGCTAACTCATTTCTGGGATTTAGGACTCATTCCTGCAGCACCTTATTACACATGTGGTTACCATGCAATTACATTTCAAAATGACTGCTGTGAAAAGGGCCTATTCTCTTTTTCCCTCTACGAATTTTCCTGCCATAGACTTGAAACGGAAGTGAGTCATCTGACATCCTTTACTCCTCCCTATTCTCAGGATATTAAATCAAGTGTGATCCTCAATTATTAGGCCCGTTTAACAGCAGGTGCGTTTTATTTTCAGTCTTCTGCTCATCTCTGACCCTGCCCCCTCGCTCAGCAAGTGGCCACGTGTTTGACATATGGTGCCTACGTATTACCAAGTGTTGAGGGGGAGTGAAAGACGGCATGAAATGGACTGAAACCTGTTTCCACACCATTTTCATATGTCACAGTGGGCTGCCTTTATTGCAAGTAAGCTTTGATTCTTTGATCATTAAAAAAAAGTGATTTCCGAACATGAGGAAAGTTTGAGTCGTCGCAGAATTTAACTTCAGATTTCAGCTAAAATACAAATGTGCTCAATGCGTAGACATTATCAACCCAGACAATCTGTGAGGTCGTCGGGGATTCAATGTGCATGCATGAGGTGCTGTGTAAGAAAACGTCCCCAGCTCGGTCTCAGGAGGGCGTGGGCGCATCGCTGCATGTATGTCTGCGTACATGCCTTCAACTCCATCCTGCCGGGGAGCCAGGCAATATGTTATTGGAGTTGGCAGCATGATTGCTCCTGTCATAGCGATTATTATCAAGTGGCGTTGAATGTCCCCTCTTTCTGCAGAGACAATGCTCTCGTTCAGACGTGACGTTGGGAAGCTGCCCTTGTCTGTTCGGAAAGCTAATCAACCAAACCTTAGCTAATCAACCATAAAGTTAGATTACCTCATATTTCAAAGCCTTTGTTTGTATCAGAAGATCAGAAAACATATATATATTTTTTTTTATCTGACAGAAATGTGATTTCATTCATTTATTTACTCTGCTGTTTGCATACTGGAAACAACTGAGAACTTGATAACAAGTGCACACATTCTGTTACTGTTTTATTTAAAATTGTTCATATTTGATCAGGTTAATCATCTCATTACGATTCTGCACATGTTTACTATGTAAATATTTTTGATCGGACATTATTGATTAAAAGTGCATGTTTTGTACATCCTGTCATCATGTTTTAAAATGGTTTGAGTGTCATAATAGTCTGTAGAATATCACAGTATGGGCAACTGGCATGGGCTAAATAATGAGATTCAGCGCTGCATCTCTCCTTACAGGAAATGCGATTCTTGTTCATTTAAGAAAGTCACGCACTGCTCCGAAGGCTCCAGGGGAAAAGTCAAAGGCCAGAAAGAGTCTTGGCTTATCTTTGCCCCTTCTTGTGGATTTTCTCAGGTCACAACCAAAGCCTTGAGTGAATCGGCTCTTGACTGAGCATAGCACGTGACCAATGGACAAAATAATGAGTTTTTTAACAGGAGATAGACATGAAACGCAAGAAGGAGTGAGATTGTATGTTCAGAACTGTGTCAAATCCAGTTGAAGTCCCCCCAGCGTTGATACTCCTGGAACTCAGCACTGTCATAGAGCAGCAGTTTCCTCAGGCTATTTCACACCTCGATTAATGGCTAACCGGATGCCATCATCTGACCAAGAGGAAAATTGCATTTTGCCAGTGTGGTTCACAGCGGATCAGGAGGATGAGAAGTGGATGCGGTAGAGAGAATCTCAGGCGTGGTGGGGAAATGAAAGTCCTGCATTGTCCCGAGAAAACAGACAGGAAACAAGCCAGAAAAACAAACCGGTCAGTTGGTCGAGATAATGTACCAGAAAGCAAATGACCATTTAGTCCTTTAAAGCTGCCATTCACCTCATTACTTCGTCTGCCAATGAACCAGCCACCCAGCAAAAGCCGGCAGTTTGAAAGCTGACCAATGAACCTCCTCAGTTTGTCCTTCGGCTAAGCAGCCATCGCTGTAACAACCCTACAGGGTGTAGTTTGTTTTTACTTCTCCTCTCTATCTACCTCTGACGCCTGGAAGTTGAGAATGGCTCCATAGGCAGTTTTAAATCACTGGAAGTATTGCTGACTCCATTTTTTACAAAGCCATCATTCAGGAGGACTGTGGGGCACCGGAGCCATCCAGTCAGGCAGTATTCCCATCCATCCATCTGATTTCATTACCGTTTCCTCCAGCTAGTGCTTTGCAGCTCCCACGTCTGCTCACTAAAAGGCTGGCTATCAAAGTTTGATTATGCCCCTGTGACTATTATTTTACCATAGATGTAGCTCCCCCAAAGTGAAAAAATACTACATCTATCTGGCAAGAGTACAAAAACAAAGAACTACAAAACAATTTACACTGAATATACTCCTGAAAGTCATAACTATGAGATAGAAAGTCATAACTATGAGATAGAAAGTCATAATTATGAGATAAAAAGTCATAATTATGAGATAGAAAGTCATATTTATGAGATAGAAAGTCATAATTATGAGATAGAAAGTCATAACTATGAGATAGAAAGTCATATTTATGAGATAGAAAGTCATAACTATGAGATAGAAATTTAAATTTCTTGCGTCACACAGTCCACGCTGGAAAAATACGTTGAACTCCGGGACGCGATGTCCGATGGTCAAAGACATTCACACCCTCGTCTGCCAGCGTCCCGCCAGTACCCCCGAGATGCGGGAAGGTGCGAGGGCCCGTACATTGCTGCTTGCAGCTTTAATTCTAATTATTATTATTTTATTTTTTTTATGCCAGCAAAAAAAAAAAAAAAAAAATCCATCTGTAACCATAACACTGACCAGATGTTTCCAGTTGCTATAGAAAGTCGAAATTATGAGATAGAAAGTCAAAATTATGAGATAGAAAGTCAAAATCCTTCTACTTGAAGGAGGAGAAATTACATTGAAGGGGGGTTGAATGAGATGTGCTGTTCCATTATGCTTAACAGGACTATTATTGAGTCCAATGTTATTTGGTTCTCATTATTGGGGAAATGGAGACTTGGGAAATATTAAGGTGTTAAAGTAAGAGTAGCCAGGCCCACTTACAGTATACTATGGTATACTGTAAGTGGGCCTGGCTACTGGATAATGGAACAGCACATCTTCAATGTCATATCAGAAGACTAATGGCACATATATAATTGTGTCTTTATTCTCAGTTAGATGCGAATCCCACTTATTTTCCTGTCTGCTGCCCTCAATGTGCATTTAGGTTCTCTTATGCCAAGGGACTGGAGATACAGTCTGGTTTTATCCCTAAAAACCACATTGAACTCCTATTTTACCCATAACGACTGAATACACTACAGTATACCACAAACATAAAGGAATGGAAACTAATTAAGGCTCACAAGATCCTCTTGGCACCTCTGCTTTTTTCTCTGTAATGACATAAGAACAATATACCATTGTCACCACGGTTAATAAGATGTCTTTGACCTCACTCCCAGCGGTTGCTGCTGAGATGTGATCAGAAATGTAATCTCTATCCCTGTAGATCTCCATGGTGCAGTGTGATAAATGGACCTTTCTCTCTTATCACTGTTATCCTTCATATCGAATTATTATCCTTGGGTATTTTTCTCCAGAGCGGGTGAGCTATACAGACAATCAATATGAGCAGCAGTCCTCATGGGACCTAACTGAATAGAGTATGCTGTAATCACACATGAAAGTGAACCTCAATGATGTGATTGTATTCTGATGGGAGATTTTTTTCGATATCTAGACTTTTTTCAACGACTTGAATGCCTAGCTTTTCGCATGTCAGTGGAAACTAACCTCTGACTGCATTGTTGTACCTTACTTTGCTTTTAATATTGATCCATTATCACGGCAAACTTTGTTGATTCTTTCTGGATTTTTAGTTATTTCTATTAATCGCTGACTGAACACATAAAAAACAACAAACAGTGCCACCAACATCTATGAACAATACCTTTCCCCCGTGCACCATAACTTGTAAATGTTCAGGCAAATTACCTCCCTGTGGGAACAGAAGCCAGAGTCAATTTCCATGTGCATATTGCCACAACGAGAGCTAGGGGGGAAGAAAGCTGTAAATCTTTCACCATGGCTCTAATGGGAACAAAAGCAGTAATGTTCCTGGGTAAAGGCAGCAAAATGTTACATTTTTTTAATGTATGAGGGGTTTATGTACCATATCTTGTTAAGGTAGTTTGACCCAGTGGATGTTATCTGCTGAGGACACCACTACTGCTACCTATTACTAGGAATATTGCATTTGTCTTCCTCTTGGTCTCCCTCCACTGCTGTTTGTAATGAGAAACAACAAGAAAAATGAGTTGACTCAGTTCAACAAGCAACATACTAATAATAAAAAATAAAACCTGTGCAAGAGTCAGGTAATTGTCCAAAGTGCTCCCATCGGGTGACTGAGTTGGGAATTAGCTTTGCTATAATAAAACATACCAGATAACCTGAACACAAATGTGCACCTTTCTTGTCTTTAAAGCTTCAGGGATGAGCGCACTCTAAAAGTACACTGTAATTAAGATGAACAACAACTCTGCCCATAATTAAAGCACCAGCTTTGTGTTTATTGCTAAATACGAAATATTAACATGTTAAACCAAGATGAACATAACAAACATTATACCTGCTAAAATGTCTTTTAGCAGGTACATTATTGTGTACGTTATCTATTATCTCTTATTATTAAACCATGTACAACTTGGTTAGGCAACACTGTACTTAACCGTCATGGCCAGGCCATTAAAGCACATTTTGTTAGGAATTGGAGAAGAGGAACTAAAGAGTCACAGGCGTTGTTTCTCCCCGGTTCGTTTTAAACGGGAAACCAAACGGAAGTCATCGTTTCATTGCATTGCGACGAACCCCGAACGCACCGAAAGATTATTTACATCTTCAGCCTTCGCTCTAAACTCCTCACATTTTATCAAGTAAGTCTATTATTTTGCATTTGAAAGCTACACGATCACTTAGAAACACATATGTAGCTAAAAGAGGATTCGAGGATACTTGTATTCAGCTAGCATTAGCTAACGCCACGTTACTGTTAGCCAGAACGCCATTGAAAGCAACGTTAGCATGCTAACTGCTTCTTTGTAAAAGCAGTAGAAAGCAATTCGAAGCAAGGGAGCAATTTTATTTATATGTTATGGTTGTATTAGGCAAGTAATTATGTCAAACACATAGAAAGTAGTTGACTTTATAATGACTGAGCCGGAAATGCTGTCTTGTTATGCTAACGTAACATTATTAATAATAGTATAACGTTAGCATTCTAAACGTTAATCATTAATGTGATATTGCTCAAAGCGAGGGAGTTATTTACTTTAATTTGAGCACGTAGCTAGCTCAAGCACACAGAAAGTGGTTGATTTTACAATAACTAACTTGAGCCAGATATGTAAAGTTAGCCTTTTAATAAACTTAATACAGTCGCTTACAATGCTAACATTCAATCAGTTTGCCTCAGCATGAATTTATGAACTGATATTGCATCTGACTTTTGTCTAGAGCCTCTGGGACTCATCTCAGCGAGAATGACCGATCGATACAACATCCACAGTCAACTGGAGCATCTTCAGTCCAAGTACATCGGTACAGGACACGCCGACACGAGCAAGTGGGAATGGCTGGTCAACCAGCACAGAGACTCTTACTGCTCCTACATGGGACATTTTGACCTGCTCAACTACTTCTCCGTCGCTGAGAACGAGAGCAAAGCCAGAGTCCGCTTCAACCTGATGGAGAAGATGCTCCAACCATGTGGACCCCCATTAGACAAACCTGATGATGCATAACTTACACTGGAGTGAGCTGTGGAGGTTCTTACACGATGTTTGTGCTTTTTTTTTTACTACAAATGTTAAAGTAAGAAAAGGCTTCAAGATCTAAACATTTTTTAGAAGAGATGATGGAAAAGACCGTGGTGTACTTTCATCTGTTGAGTCTGATGGAGCTGTGTTCTGAGTTGAATTTTCTGTTTTGATTCAATTAAAATTCATGTGTTACTGTTTAAAATGTAGTCCTTTCTACATACAGATAAGTAACAAGGGTAGGTTGCTGTCATGCAATAGAAGAGATGAACACTATTCTTCTAAGAGACCTTCCCTCAGTTGGAATATTAATGGTGGTGGTGTAGCACACATATTTTCCATGTTCAGTTAGGTTGATTCACAACATATTCATACTCATTAAGTTGCTCAGTGACCACTCAGGCATTTAAATTTCTCTCACGCACCGTATTTAAATGTTTCTTTTAATTCACCACCTATCTGTAAATTCCATCTGTGCCATTAGGAGAACAAATTGGGCAAATTCTATTGTATGCATTCAATATTGGATTTATTCCATCCCACAGAAGAGAAAAAATACAAAAAAGGACATAAAATAAATTATTAAATGAAGCTTCAACATGTGCATAAGCTCAGACAAAGAAATTAACTGAATAGAAATGGGGAAACAAGGAAACATTTGGTTACCATAAACAATTGATGTAGGTATACAAATTATATATATGTAAGTATACGTGTGTGTGTGCGCATGTGCAGAGTATTCAAAGTTAATTTGAAATAGGACTTAAAAGTCTCAGACTGGGACTGTAGAAAACAATTTCTTGTTTTGAAGCTCAAGAGCAGTGCAACATTGTATTGATAAAAGGTCATTTGATACATGCACGTATATGAAGTTGAATTTTTGCATCGACATCTATATTTAATAACAAACTTTATTTCAGTATTGGAAAATATAAACTGCAGGCTAGAACTTTAACAACCTCTAACACGGGTGAAGCGTATCAGCTGCATGTGTGTGTACTGCACAGAGGTATGTTTCAGCAGTGAATTTCCCTTGTTTGGCGTCGCAGATTCAACGAACTGTCCACCCACACACACAGTCTCACTCGTATGCACCACATTTAGGCGCACACACAAACTTACCCAATCATCCACCCACACATTTGAGTGCACACAGATCATCTGTGCATGACTTACCCACACATCCTGACCGCGCTGTGTCGTTACGTCTGATTGCCGAGTAAAGTTAGACATTGCTTCGTGTTTAACGTGTACTGTCTATTTAATGGAAAACAGTTTATCCTTCAAGTCGAGGGAAAAAAAATCAAAAAACTTAATTTGAAGAGGTGGCTGATGTTCATATATGATTTTTGTGGTTAATGAAGCTACTAATTGCGTTGTCTGGTTTATTTTAATTTGCACACCTGAAAAGCAAGTGATAGCAATTAGATTTCAAAGTGCAAATGAGCTTCTCGAGCAGCGGCAATGGCTTAGAAACTGCCATGAAACACAGCAGACATTAAGGAAATTATTCCTGTGTCGACTTTGAATCAGTGCCTTTGATCAGGAGTGTCGGTTTAATATGCCACCAGCCGTGAGAAAATGATGTCACAATGCAAATCGCCTCAGTATGTTTGATGTAGAGTAGATGCTTGAACTTGCAGTCGGTACAAGGCTTTTGTTGGCAGCAGGCAAAGTGAGACGCGTGACTGGAAACGAGCAGCAGGCGCTGAGGTTTGACTTGCTGACTTCAGGTGATTTATCAAAGCACGCTGCCACCCCAAATCACACACAAATACAGACACTTGGTGGGAGAGGATGCTATGCATGACTCATTGTTGGATTGAGAGACATGTCAGTGGGTTCCAAGGAAGTTCTTGTGTGTGTGTTGGAGGGTTACTTAGTGGGGTAAGTCCTTGCCATCTGTTCTCACTGAGAGAATCGTGAAGACGGCGCTGCCAAGTCAGGCATGAAAGCAGCGTGAGGTCTGTCGGTGTGCCATCGCGCACGCACGCACACACACACACGCATACACATAAAACATTCACATGAAATGCTTGACTTGTTTGCTCTGAGCACATAAATAGACGTCTGCTCCACAGTTTCCAGCTACATTAGTGGAGATGGACCTTTTAATGAGAATAAGGCTTGCAGGTGGCTGTACTTTGATCGTAGACTCTCAAATACAGTTTCCATACCGACGTTGTAGGTAAAGCACTCTGAGAGAGACCTCCTCTGCACAGCTTCTTTTATATATATTTTTTTATTTACAATGTTTTCTCTAAAGAAGAAAGTGAAAATACTGTGTTAATCTACTGAGAAAATCCCCAGCAGACAGGAGAAATGATTAAATGGGCTGATCAGGATGACCTTTATATCTCCCCACGCCTCCATTTATCACCTTGAAAAAAGTTTAATCATGACAACATTCAATATTGTGGTGAAATTGTTTTCGGTATGTGAAATAATACTGTGCTAACATAAAAAATGTTCTGTACAGTTTTTTCATTCAGCAAAGGGAAACAGCAGTGATTGTTAAACATCTTGTTTTTTTCCTTCTGGCGACCTTCACAATGACTAAAAATACTGTCCTGCCTGCCAACAAACTCACTATAAAGACTTTTACAGTACAAGGACACTCATAATACACATGTTATATTTGCAGGAAAAACAGATCACATATGAGGTGAAGGGAATAAAGGTATTGAATACCCAACTAAAGCCCCAAGCTGACGGAGAGACCCTGATATGTGTGAAATAAAATGTCTTGTTTTCTCTTAATGCATGCTAGAAATATTTAATTAACTCCCATATTGTTTAATGTCATACCATCTGGTTTTGAGGTTGTTAATCTATATCCAAAACACAAAAACATTTAACTCAAAGAAAAGCACAGCAGCTGAGCGTTATTATATTCTGAGACCAAACTGGAACCACCAACATGTGGCTTAACACACAAAGAAAATTGTCTTCTTTGTATATTTTCAACTTAGTGCTTGCAGGGTAATGACCCATGAACATCTTGTACAGTCGTTCATGGACCCCAGAGGATGAATCCTAATGGTAATCCCCTGACTTTTCCCCAGCACCACCATGAGGTTGACATTTGTGAGTATGAATGAAATAACTCAAAGACTATTGTCATTTAATTTGGTATATTTTTTTATTAATAATCATTTTGGATATGCAGAACGTTTTCCTCACCCACACTGTTTTCCTAATTTCCAGAGGTACTCAAGCTGAAACCTACAGAGAGATGAAGTTCAGCTCCAGAACTCCCCCCCCCCCCCCCCTCTCACAGTTCAACACCCACTGCATCGATCTAATCTCACATGGCAGTTCATTATCACCTCACCTCTGTGGCCACTCAGGACCCTGAGTGGTGCCTTGTTAGTGAGGCAATTAATTGTGTTCCTACAGGTGCTTCTTTGAAAGCTATAATTAGACTGGAAACTGCAATGACATCGTTGCATGTTTGCAACTGCCTAATACAGTGAGTGACATCTTCCAATAACCACTCGCCCTATATGTGTTCACGCTGAGGTGAGCGTCACTTTTGGCCCTCTGATTACACAGGACCTCAGTCAGGCGGTGAAAAGGTCAAGGAAGCACATTCACCCTCGTCAAATATGAATGCTCCCACAATCCAATTATCTTTACCCTTCTCTTCCAGTCTCCTGTTTTATCCATTATTGTTCTCCTCCACTCTCTTCTTCTTTGCCGCTCACACCCCCTCCTCCTTTTCTTCCACTTTCTCTCTCCATCTCTACTACTCAGATAGGCTTACCAGTGGAGTGGCAACATCCAAGTTAAAACACACGGGTGAACACACTCTTCAGCGGGGGAGAGAACATGAATATTTTCTGTGAAGAATGCTGGAGAGCGTGCCTGGCGTCGTCTTCTCTTATTAAATGCAAACCGAGATGAAATAACGGCCCTCAGAAGAGGTCAGCAAATGTATGCTGGGTCTTTATGATGAAATACTTTGTGTTTCGTCTGAGCAGTCTCAGAAGCAGTTTTGCGCAATGAGAAATCCTGTTTAACTTTTTAAAATACAGGTTGTCACCCTCACTTCTTACAGAACAATTACCTTTTCATGACAGTTCTGAGCAAAGGAAATTAAAAGCAAACTTAGTTTGAAAGATTAAGATGAGGATTTACGGAGTTCATGTGGTGAGGTGAGAGAAGTGTCTGTCTGTGTGAGAGAGCAAGAGGTTTATGACCACTGTGGTCCAGGAGGGCATCTTCCAGGTATAAGCACCAGCTGCTCCAGTTATCTAGCTCTCCTAGCTGTCCTGCTTCGCTCTATGAAATCGATTATCACCACTGTCTATTGTGCAAGGGAGCAGCAAAGTCGACAAGAGGCCGTACATCACAAGCAAATCAAAAACTTTAATTCACACATATGTTCTGTAAAAATCAATTCCAAAGGCAGCAGGTTATCAGAGAAGGCAATTAAAGTCGAAGGTTATTCACATCTCTGACTGTCTCTCATTTCCTACCATCACTGTCTCTGCAATCTAAATCTCCGAATCTCCTCGTCCCTTTGTCTCCTTCACTCTCCGGCTTTCGTCTCCTCGTCATCTTCTTCAGAATCAATCCATTACCGCCACATCCTCTTTAAAAGGCATGGCTCGTACACTGGATGAGGTTGAATAGAATGAATGGGCTGGTGCTTTGATACTTTAATGGTGGTTCACATAGAGATCCTCCCATATAAACCAAAAAACACACACTAGCTCAAAGGTTCAGGGATGCTGGCAACACATGCATTAAGATGCCATGCACTCTGAGACCATCAAATCTATTTGTCAAAATGTAGTTTTAATGGCACGGCAGAGTAAAGCGGTTTGACTCTTTGAGTCCTCTTTGTGACATTGGGTTTGCAAATTGGTGATGCATTTATACATCCGTGTTTGAGGAGCAGCTATTAGAGTTACTGGAACCGTCTTATTTTGCATTTGTCAAATTAAAGTGATTTGTATTACGACATGCAAAAAAAAAAGTGATTTATTAATTTTGTTTTATCAGAGTTCCTTGCAACTGAGCCACAAGTGTGAAAAGACGGGTAGAGAAATATTAACAGACTACCAAATGTGTCAGTGTTGATGCTCTTATTTTAACTTCAGTATACAGTGATACATTACTTTAATCACATCAATGTGGATTTGACGGAAAAGAGAGAAAGACTAGACATCATTAACACTGCAGCAGCTCCGTGAGGCTTTAAGATCAACGCTAACATATGCTCACAATGCCAACATGCCAATCGATGTTCAACTGATTCAAAATGTTCATAATCATAGCTTCATGCTAACATTTGCTATTTTGCACTTGACACAAAGCACAGCTGAGGTTGATGAGAATGTCATTAGTTTTACAGGTATTTAGCAATAAATTAAGCGATTGAATAAAAACATTGATGTGATGGTGAATGTTGTTACAATTCATCACGAGCGGGCATGAATGTCCAAATTTCATAACAATCCATCTAATAGTTGTTGAGACATCTCACTCAAAGCTACAAATGTAGATGCCGTGATGGCACAGGAAGAAAGTTCAGAGGATCACTAAAGTCATTAGGATTCATTCTCTGGGCACAATGAACGTTTGTACATATTTGTATTTGGGGGCGACCGTGGCTCATGGGGTAGCGAGGGTTGTCCGGTAACCGCAAGGTCGGCGGTTTGATCCTTGGCTGCTACGTGTTTTGTGCTGAAGTGTACCTGAGCAAGACACTGACACCTCTAACTGCTCCCCGGGCGCCTCCCGGGGTGCCTGTCATGGTGCCTGTCATGGCACCCGGGGAGCCGGGGATGGGTCAAATGCAGAGACAAATCTCCCCCTTACCGGGATGAATATAGTATAATAAAATAAAAGAAAATTATACAAATATCATAGCAATCCATCCGACAGTTGTTTTAAGCCCCAGTCCCACCGAAAGCCGGATATACTACGGATGTCCCCGGATACACTATGGATCAGATCCGGGGTCATCCGGGAGTGGAACCGTAGTGAAGTCCGGGACGATCCGGCGGGGTCCGTGATGAACCGTAGTAAAACCGTGGCCATCCGTGGCGTATCCGGGAAGACGAGCGGCTCGCCGGACGTAGCCTACAACTAACATCCGGGGTGATCCGTGGCCATCCGGGAATGGAGAGGGGGGCGGCGTTGATCGTAGCGCATCCGGGAAGAACCGTAATAGGACCGGGATGAACCGTAGCGTAACCGTAGTATAACCGTGTTAATCCGGGATGAAACGGGAGCTAGTTGACACCCCGGATCACCCCGGATCTCACCTCTTTTTGTCCGGGGTGATCCGGGGACATCCGTAGTATATCCGGCTTTCGGTGGGACTGGGGCTTTAGATATTTCAGTCTGGACCACATCCGGACCACTTTTAGCAGATTAGTTTGGCCTTTTGTAACCCAGAATCTCGGTGAGAGCCAAAAAGCATAGCGAGTTTCAAAGCATATTTTCTAAAGAGTCATTACGCTGTCATCCTCGACAATTATTCAAATTAAGGGCACACAGAAGGTGAAGCGAAAAGCTGCGTTAAAGGCTTAATTGGCACTAATTGCCCCACGTTTAAATTTCCAGATAGGCTGTAGATTTCTCTCATACCCGTCCTTGTGACATTAGTGGGAATAAAAAAGAAATGTAATTCATTATTTCAGGAGATCTGAAAGGAATGATGTAATGTATTTAAAAATGTTTGTTTTCTTACAGGCTTGTTGGGCATGTGCAAAAACAAATCACAATACTCAGGACTCTACCTGTTTGCATCCATATTACTGCTGACACACTTTTATTCATACATTCCTGTGTAATATGCTCAAGCCTATTTTTACTTAAGTGATTAAAGTATTTACTGATCACATGACGAGAAAAAACAAGATGACAAAACAGAGGTTTTCCCATGATTCTTTATATACAAAAACAATGTACACAGTTTGGACGTAACAGTAGCTGTTTTTGGGGATATATGACATCATCCTATGACTTCAAAGATCAATAAAAACAAAAAGATCAATGCATTTAAAGCTGGAGGGTTTATATTGTGACTGACACTTGTGTTCCCTATCATGATACCTTACTGTGTATTTCACATGATCAAGAAAATATTACATGTTGAAGAATAAAGGCTTTAGGGTCAACAGCAGCAATAGTCTGATTATGGCTTTTTGATTGTATTTGGTGGTGGGGGGGGGGTTGATTTGTGGAAGTGATAAAGGAAGCCTCAAGCACCACTACAACAGCAGACATCCTCAAATGTAAACATTTTCATGGTGGAAGCCTCCAGTGCTGCAAATTAACAGCAGCAGCCGGGAAAAACAAGTGCCAAAGTGTCTGTGAATGTGATTTTTTCAAAAATAAATATAATGGCAGGAATTGTATGTTTAATACTTCAACGATGCAAAGAAATGAGCGTTGGGTCGTCTTAACTTTTCTTTGGGTTTATTGTGTTTATTTCACAGTTCCATACCAGATGAGATGAAACAGACTGCAGCCGTAAAAGCGTTTACAGGACTCGCTCCTTGTGATTAATACTGACTGGTCATAATTTAACACCTACAACTCATTCTGGACTACAACGTGGATTTATGCATCAGTGTTGCATGGGAAAAAAAACAAGACAGTCCAGACCAGGACTCCCTTGTGAAGTAGTTTCAGTACTAGAAAGTCAGCTGTGTGTTAAAATAGACAACAACAACAAGCTCTAACCCTGGTTTTACACAAACAGTGTAATCGTATTAGGCAACACTTTTATTTTCACCACTTATTTATTTATAAGCAGTATATTAACACTTCATAAAAGGTTCGTAACGCACTACCTATAATGTAGCTCTAAGCAAATATAAAGACATTTTTAAGTGTATTAATGTACTTTGTCACCAATTCTAACTTCTACGATTTAGCATCATAATTGTTGCATAAACAGCTAATGAATGATTGATAGCACAGTATTTCATGTCTGTTTACCTAATGAGCTATTCACACGTTTAAAACCATTTATAAATGTGTTAAATACTTGTCATCAAGTCAACTAGACATCATTATATACGATAACGAATAGGTTATAATATTTTACATATGTAATATTTCACATATTATCAACTGTTCAGTTGATATGGCAAACATCGACTTATTTACAAATTCGGCAGTTACGGAGTAACATCATCCTTCATTTGGAGTCATGTTTGAGCCCAAATGGCAAATATAAATCTAATATTCACTCTTCCTGTTGTGGCAGAAATGACACCATGAGAGAGCAGTGGGAGACAAAACAGTAACGTTGTGGACCGGACTGTTAAACAATGAGCTGGACTCACTTATTTGGTTATAGCTGCTTTAATTAAATGTCTTTTTATCTGCTTAAACCTATATAAACATTTACTCATCAACTATATACTGCTTATAAATGCTAAATAGGCTCGGTTAAAATAAATGTTACTTGTCTTTAAGATTAACTTGTCTTTTCTACAGAGATGCAAGCAGCACATGTATGATCAAAGCTGTTCCACCAGCACTTTATATTTGTGTATCTAAAATGTTTATTACAGTCTTTGATGCATTATGTTCACCTTTATAGACCGAATCCCTGTTTACTCACTTATAAAATGCATCTGGATTACATCCTGTGCCTGAACCAAATAAAAGTCACATCCTGTTTATTTTGTTTTATAGTTTGTGCACGGTGACCTGAAGAAATAAATCAAAAGTGAAGTCCAGAAAGGGTTATAAATTGCTTTTAAATGGAGTCTCCATCCATGAAATATCTACTGCATTGGACCCGACTTCAGCTAAAGTGAAGGTGGAACAGAATACAAAATAAGATATTGACTGTTAACTTCCTGTATACTGGCTTGTCCATGGTCTGTTTAGGTAACAGGTAGGTTTGGTTAAGACGTGGCAGTTATTCAACATACTGATTTTAACATGCTGCCTAGAAACAGCACTTACACATGTTCTGAACTCTTCATTTCTTTCTTATTGTCTGGGGCAAATAAAAAAAAAAGAAGATAACTAAAAGTACGAGTGTAAAACATTCACATCAAAGTTCTATTGGGTCATATCTGTAGTAAAATTGAATTCAATGTATGCACATGCTCGATATACATGTATGTGTACAAAATAATCAATATATATAGCAACATAGACATTCGCATGAATGAATACTCTTGGTTCTTTTCCATCGTACATCATTTCATGTTACGAGCTCATTCACATTCAGAAGCAGAAAGAATAAATCTATCTTTTTCAGTTCTTATTTGTAAGAATGACGAGTGTTGTCGAGGTTGGAGGTCTATTATGAGAACACAAGCCTTTGGACGTCAGCAAGCTCAATTTGTCAACCACTTGTCAGCCAAAATCTCCTCTATAGTCCAAATGTGCTGGGAAGAAAAACATGTTTTTGTTTAATTCTTATATGAACGTTTTTGTTTAATTGTTATATGAACATCTAGGCCAAGTTTTTGGTTTATTTCTGTCCCAGCTTCGTATATCGGTTATATTATACAGTTGAGAGCAAGTTATAAGTTCAGGTTCTCTGTCTGCAAATCTGTCCTTCCACATTTCACCTCTTCACTTTTCTTTTTTCTGATAGCTTAGCGAGACATTCTGCCATTCACACAAAAAACGAAAGCATTATTAATTGATCCCCTTTACGTTCGCATTAACATACATCTTGAGTATTGGAGCACTTCAAAGAAGAAAATCTCTAGATGCTCCGAAGGTGAACACTAGAGATCCATAAAACTAAACCACCTCAGCCACGTTGCTGACAAACCATCAACCTAAAGTCGAAACATATTTCCAAGAAATACATTGTGCTGCTTCATACCCTCCCTTGTGTCTGCTTAGATTACTATAACACATATCAATATATTACTTTTGCTTTACATGCCTTACATAAATCAAACAGATCTTTACCACTGGATTTAAGGTGCATGTTAGGGCAAAATGTATAAGGACCACCTGTCAGCGGGTCTCTCCTTGTGTATCCATCATGGGCCAACAGATTCAATCGCAAAAGCACATTTTCAAGGAAATGGAAAATAAAGTACTTCTCGACTTCTTCAAGAGGACTGTTGATTGCTTCGGTGGGGGAACTCTCAGTGCCTGTTCGCCATTTATCACAGGAAGCCCACAAAAGACCAACATAGAATCAAATATCAGCTTTTTCTTTTGGCACCAAATTAGAGCTTCAGCCTAAAATGAAAAAACTGAAGTCAAAGCTTGAAAAGTAGATCCTCTAAACAGCAAGTCCCGCACTTTGTGAAGAGAGGTTTGCACTTAATAACTCAACATAAGACACAGTATATGATGGTACATGGTCACCGTGTATCATCAGGAGTGCCGAGGGATTAGAATTGTCTAGAATCGGAGTGATTCCCATTGCACTTCACTGTTAACAGCCTCGGGTGCCCACCGATCCCCTAGGCTTCAGCAGTTATAAATACAACACTTGCAGATTATTCCTCATCTACATTCACATCTTCATCCTCACAGACTATAACTCTAATGTCATAATGCCCTCTAGTGGCAATATACTTTAAATATGTCTAAAACTGAACTGCAGTATTTCAACATCCGAGAGGCACATCGGAGCAGAACAAACTGCCTCTCCTCCCCTCTGATCGATGACATAGGCACTGACACCAGCACGCAACCATCCAATCGCTGCCATTTCCTGTTCTAGGAGGATGCCCATATATGGACATTTGGCAGTTAGTAACAAGGCATACCTTGGCAAGCAAGGAGTACAACTGAGCCACATTCACTATACTAAGAAGGTAAATTTGCCCAATTTTTCCCTCCCTGGAGCCCCTCTATGATGAAGTGAACCAAAACAACAACAAAAAAGCATCACATACCAGCATGTTCTGGCCATCTGCAATAAATATTCTAATCAGAGCGCTATGCACACCAATGTTCTGACTATAGATATGTGCAAATGTTTCACTGGTGTCCATGGATGGCCAAGGCCTTAAGACACACCTGTTACTGTCACTATAGACAGAAATGTATATCATCAGTTGCAAGAGGATCCCAAAGCAAAATGGACTGAGCTGTGTACTGAGGGTCTGAGGGTCTGGAGGGCCGGTGGGGGGGGGGGGGGGGGGAGACTGCTGGGAGCTGTGGACCGGAGAGCTTGTGGTGCTGACGTCCAGCTGGCAGTGAGAGCGCTTAGGGCCGATGGAATCTGGAAATACAAAACACACAAGTGTGAAAATACAACACACACATGCACAATATAAATATAATATCTACAAATCAATCATTCAACGTAGTTTAGGGTTACATTGCAACGGGTTGTTAGTTCTCATTTGTTCCAACTTGATTTTTTTAACTAAACCACATACAAAAATGAGTAGATGATGATCGAATGCACAAAAATGAGTGCATTCGATCATCTACTGATGATCCAATATGGATCTTCACCAGGCACAAGAACACTCAAATGTCCTTACCCGAAAAAAAATTCATAGGTGCCTTGAGCTGCAGCCAATTGCTTTAGAGAATGAAAATCGTCTGGTGTAATGATGTTTTTGGAGTGTTTTTGTGCTGAGGATTTATGACTGATCGAAACACCGCAGCAAGGATAAAGTTGCTTTTGGTGTCATAAATGATGGCGGAATACAAAAAGATAAAACTTTATCTATCCAGAGGGAACATGCTGTTGAAAAAAAGCAGTTGCAATTAAGTGCAAACATAAAACGTGCATATACAAAAGTCTCGGATAACAATAACAATAAGGTGCAAATCCAAAATATATACAATATATACAATGCCAAAATCAGGTGAACAGTCGGGGTCATCAGAATATGAACAGGTAAACGATTCACGGTTAATAGTGTTCAGATAAAATGAACATTTTCAACTGATATCAGTGAAACATTACGTAATTACATATTTTAATTAAAATGTGTGTTATTTTCTACGGGTGGACTTGATCCCTCTGCGCTCTGTACAGAGATACAATATGAAACCAAGTCGCACAGATCTAGGCTAAGGAACTGGAGTCGACCCAGGTGTGTAGATCATGGCTTTAATGTTGGTGGAAATGGCTCTGGAGGATCAGAGTAATCCAAATATTGATCGATGTGAACTCGTAAAACAGCGGGATTCATGGGGATGAATCACTAATGAAGTGTGAGTTATCGTCCAGGTCGACTAAATGGTGGTCATCGACCGCTCGAGTACCTGGTGAACTGTTTGCTGTCTTCGTGAACCGCCATCTCTCGGCTCTTAAACTCATTCAGCTCCTTGCGGATAGCAGCCTGAGGGGCAGAACACACACACACAGAAACAAATCTCATAAAAATGCAACTAGCAGGACAAGGCCACCTGTTCCCCAAACACACATACAACATCAAAACACAGTTATTACACAGCTGTGTTTCCTACTCTAATTCCACTGGACCTTTTGAGCTATTTGTGAGTACTTACCATAAATATGTAGCTGCAGACTTTGCCTCAGGGAACAATTCATAATGCTGTAATGTGCTGGCAAGAACAATGTACACATGAACAATGTACACAGCAGCAAACATGTGCATTGTTCTTTGTTCCCTGGGGATTATGTTGATTTGTTTTTGTCTGCTGTTGTCAAACAACATAAAAACTATATATAAGATTATTGTATTCAGAAAGTTAGTTTTATCAAACTATATATGAAAAATGATCTGGTAACATGAAGTCCTGTCTCTTTCCTCACACAGCATTTGTCTCTTCCTCTGTTGCTGCTGTGCAGTTGATGCAGATTAAAGTCGGTGAGGGTCTATGGACTGGGATTTCTCTATGTTGTGTAGTATTAAACATCAACAGCAGAGGGCAGGCTGGACATAGAAACTGCCCTCCAGCGATCCCCAAGGGTTTAAGTTTGTACAGTAGATCTGCTGCATGCCTGCCCTTATATTCTTTGTGCATCTCACTTCATTCACTGAGGTGAATTTCATCAAGTGCAACAACAGCCTCCACAGAAGAGAGGAGGCTGTTATGTCATCAGATCACTGCTCAAGGTTTTGGAGTAACACAGTCAACAATCACATATGGGTGTAACGTTCAGGTGTCCTCGTACTTTTGGCCATGTGGTGTACTTTGACATCCTTTAACCACCTGCAGTTCACCTACATGTTCATGCCGATATATAAAACTTAATGTTACAAATGTATAAAGTATGTAAACCAACTAGCAACAGCTGGATAAATTGATAACATAATAAAGAAAAATCTAAATAGTCAAACAATAAGAAACAAATAGTCAAGATTTTACAATGCGGCGTATTAACTGTAGCACCTTATCAGCGGGAGTAAGCCGTGTCCAGGGTTTGTCTGCCCGCCGGTCATAGTCTTTGGCGTCCGTTACCTCCACGTACTCGTTAAAACACAGAATCCTGCGCTCGACGAGCTCTGCCACTGTAGGCCTCACACTCAGCTACACACACACACACACACACACACACACACAAACAAACAGAGAAATTAGACTATAAACATCAAAGTTCAAGAATGGTACTTTTTAGTCTTGTTATTGCACCCTCTATTTATTATTTGAAAGGTTTCTAGGAAGCAAATGTTTTCTTTAATCACAAGAACTAGAGACTGAGATACAAGTCTCAGTTCCATCTGTGTCCACTAGATGGGCTGATATCTCCAAAAAAGCATCTTTTCTGCCTCCTAACGGGACTCATAAGGTGGAGCAAAACATATTAGCAGCTAAATATAGACTCACTGTGTCCTGTCTGTTCTCTCTTCTGTGTGTGTGTGTGTGTGTGTGTGTGTGTGTGTGTGTGTGTGTGTGTGGTTGGTGTTTACAGTACCTTTCTGGAGAGTCTCCTTTTTAACTCTTGCTTGGCTTCTTGCTCCTCTGTTTCATTCTTTTCTGCATGCAGAAAGCCAACAGAGTCATTTCACAACTACTGTGTCGGCAACAAGCTTCTGCTTCTATTTATAAACAGCAAGATTTTATTCGCCATATTAAAATGTGTCTATGGCCGTGAAGCAGTGTGATCGCCTTAACATGAACAGAACCTATATCCTTTGATTTCTTCTAAAGAAAGAATGTAACATGTGAGTTGAATATGTAACGCATTCTTTCTTGTGGCGTCTTTATGGATGTATAATATATGTTGCAGACTCGCTCACTAAATGCATTTGGGCATGTAGACTAACCAAGCAAGACATTTGATTCAAGTGACTTTGAACTTGGCATGGTTGTTGCCAGACGACCTGCTTTGTGATTTAAACACATAAACATATCTTGGGTTTACAGAGAATGGTCCAAATAAGAAAAAAACATCCAGTGAGCTGCAGATCTCTGGTCAAGAGGCCTTGTCGATGGCAGAGGAGAATGGCCCGGCTGGTTTGAGCGGATAGAAAGGCAACAGTAAGTTAAAATAATCACTTGTTACAACCGAGGTGTGCAGACGGTGGTGGTGGTGGGACAGGAGATTTGTATCATGGATGTGCAGCCGACAAATCTGCAACAACTGCATGATTTTATCACGTCAATATGGACCTAAATCTCGGAGGAATGTTGTTCCCCTGCTGGAGCTCCATGAATGAATCCATGAAGAATTAAAGATGTACCTAATAAAGTGGCCGGAGGGTGTATATAGTAGTCCCATCAGAGACTGAAATAGAGGCCATCTGAGATTCACAGCACAGAAACTCTCATGTCCCATAACGAGAACAAGTGAGCAGAACTGCTTTTTGCTTTCGGTGTTTCTTCCTAAATTAAAGGTTACGCAATAAATATCCGTCATCTTGTTCTTCATGCTGTACACATCGGAGGGACGCAAGGCTGTGCGTTACACTGTAAACCACGACACTTACAAGCAACGCCACCTCCAGATGGACGCCAAGCACCAAAGTTGCGAACCAAGTGGTTGCACAATCTGGGTACAAAAGGTAAACACATGCCCTTCAGCCCCCTTCACGTCAGCAGATCTGTATCACTACACCAGCCAGTTGTGAAGCCGAAGGTTCATCCTGGCAGTTTTAACAGCTGTTGTATATTTCAAAGTATTTCATGGAACAACTGTATTAACAAATGAATGAACTCAGAAATACTGTTCGGATATCTTTAAGTTCCTTTGTGGTCATGTTAAACTGTTGGGATATGTAACAATTCAATTTATTTTGAGTCATATTGTATTTGTTGTAGCAATCAAAGACTTCTGAGTTTTTAATTTAAATTTCCTGTGTTGTATCCGCTGGATTCAAACTTGTAATTGTGGGCTGCTATTTTCACTCATTTTCCACTTAGCATAAAACATGTTTACTTAGCTTTTAGAAGGAGAAAAAGCAGTTTGAAACTGGTTTTGTTAGACCACGACTTTCAAATTATAATACTCAATGCTTAAATGCTTCTCTTAAGTCTCTGAAATTGGCACAAAAAGTGATCCAGCAAAAACCCTCCAGCAGATGATTTCAGGCCTGCTTTGTAGCATGACACACAAATAATATTTGATATTTATGTGTAGTGTGTGTATTGTGCACAATGTAACTCGTAGTTTACACGGCCATATTCTGTCTCAACTATCTGATTAATGAGACACACAAGTCATATTGTACCTGGCAACACCTGGTTCAACCTGGAACATCCATTTTCTTGCTCAGATATTTATGTTAGACAGTTCATTTCAAGTTGCATAGCATCACCGCTCAGTTTAATAGATATTTCATAAACTTACGCCTGAGGATGTTTCTCTGCTCGAGCTCCTCTGTGGAGGGTCTTTGGCTCAGGCGCCTGAAAAGACAAAACATTACACTGACTTAAGAAAAACATTGGTGATTTCTTTTTTGTTGTTTTATAACTTTGTATCCCGAAAATATTATATATATTTTTGGACAAGTAGTATATATGGAAGCCCATTCCCTCCAGCAAAAATAAAAAAAAAGATCACAAAAAAAAAATCAAAAAAATAGGATCACTAAAAAAAAAAAGAAGAAAAAAATAGTACCTTAAAAAAAAAGAAAAAAAGAAATGTAATTCACAAAAAAAAAATTCAAAAAAAAAAAAAATCCACCCACAAAATAAATAATAATAATTCTAATAATTGTTTTTTTTGCTTGTTCCACCAGCAAAAAAAAAACAACAACTTTTGGTGCATCCATCTGTAACCATAACACTGACCAGATTTTTCCAGTTGCTATAGAAAGTCGAAATTATGAGATACTTTAACACAACAGTCATAGAAGCAGCTATGACATATGAATGGATTGTGAGTACATTGAAGACTTCTTTAAAACGTGGCTTTAAAGAAATACAGATGATGTTTCACATGGATTGTAATGAGCAAACACACCCTTGAACAGAATGTTAAGCAAGAAGCAGCTCTGGAGTATAAAGAATGAAACCAATGTGGCTGAGGTGGCGACCAATAAACAGCAACTGGAAACATCTTTTTTTTTTTCTTTTTTGCTGACAGAGAAAAAGTAAAAAAAAAAAAAAATATATATATATATATATATATTTTTTTTTTTTATAATTAATTATTATTATTTTTTTTTTTTGTGAATTCATTTTTTTTTTTTTTTTTTTTTTGTGAATTCATTTTTTTTTTTTTTTTGGTGATCTTATTTTAGTTTTTTTTGCTGGCGTGAATGGGCTTCCATAGTTTATTGGTCGCCACCTCAGCCACATTGGTTTCATTCTTTATACTCCAGAGCTTCAAGGGTGCGTTTGCTCAGTACAATCCATGTGAAACATCATCTGTATTTCATGTGTTGTAAAGCCACGTTTTAAAGAAGTCTTCAATGTACTCACAATCCATTCATATGTCATAGCTGCTTCTTATGACTGTTGTGTTAAAGTATCTCATAATTTCGACTTTCTATAGCAACTGGAAAAATCTGGTCAGTGTTATGGTTACAGATGGATGCACCAAAAGTTTTTTTTTTTTTTTTGCTGGTGGAAAAAAAGTAAAATTAAAAAAAAAAAGAAATTATTAGAATTATTATTATTTATTTTGTGGGTGGATTTTTTTTTTTTGTGAATTACATTTATTTTTTTATTTTTTTAAGTTACTATTTATTTTTTTGTGATCTTTCTTTTTATTTATTTTTTTAGTGATCTTTTTTTTTTTTTGCTGGCGGGAATGGGCTTCCATAAGTATAGGACTTTTTTGTACTTTTTGTATTTTTTAATATAATAGTTTTCATTATAATTTTTTCTCATCAACCTCTTAGGTATTGTATTTAACATGTAGGCGTTTACACAAATTCTGGCTTATATTGCTAAGCTGAATTTGGCTGTTTCCTGAAATTCTTTAGCTTTTTTGGCAAATAATGCATTACTATTTTCTACTATTATTTTACTAATATACTTCTACTTTTCTATGTTTTTTTTCTACATCTAGTAGTGTCTAGGATATTTTTTATGTGATTTATAATATATATTTGATTTTATGTTATATTTAATATAGATGCTTTTTCAATATTGATCTTAATGTTTCTATTTGTTCAGCTCTGCTCTGATTGGACCAACTTGAGAGTAGACTGACTCTCAATCATGCAGATCACAATCACCTGAGTGATGAACGTATTTGTGTCGAAGATCTCCGTGAGATCGAAACATGGCACATTCAAAATACATATATTTTTTTATACATTGCATAGTTTGTTTGAAACAATTTTTTATTTAACACACTTTTCTCGTTGTTAATCCGAAGGCTGTTTGTCACCAGCCGTTCTGCCTCATCTGGTAGAAAAAGCCAAACTAAACTCAAGGACAGCTTTTTAAAGTGCATCATTTGTACCAGTACACCGCCCACAACTACACAAAAAATGAAACAGTCTCTGTTGTTTCCCTGCTGATCTACTATGAAAATTCACAGCTTGCTTCATTTTCACAGCATGCTGTGTGTAGGTGTGTGTGTGTGTGTGTACCTGACTAGTTTGGATTCTATCTTTTGGCGTAGCTCATGTCTCTCCGTCTCAGAGCTCTTCGGCAGAATGTTTTTCTCCTCCAGCTCTCTCTTGCTGGGACGGTTCCCTAGCTTGATGTTCAGGGTGTCTCGTCGGCGGATCTTCATGGCCAGAGCGCCTGGAACAAAGACACAACAGTGAGAACTAGTCACAGGCTTCTTAACCACCTGCATGGACAACTGAGATGCCACCGCAGTAATGGCGGCTTGTTTGTGTCCACCGACGGTCCAAAGATCAGCCTATAGCCAACGATGTCAGCCGTTTGGGTTATTCTAGAGCTGACATGCTTAGCATCAACTATCATGACACCCTTTAGGTCATTGTGGTCTGTTTTTTCTGTTCCTAAGCTCAACCGAACCCTAAGTGACACTTAAAACAGAGGTCAGCTTGATACATACCACAAACTGCAGGTGCTAATGACCATGACTTGTTGGAATGTAGAGATTGTGTGAAACTACAAGAGTAACCTAACAAACTGGTGACTCCGTGTATGCATCTCTGTGTCAAATGTAAATGAAAACCTAGAGCTGCTTGTTCCTTCCGGTATTTTTAACAGCGTTGACAAAATGAATAGAATACCCTTAATGAAACCTCACACAAAGCCTCATACAAAACACCAACACGTCAAAGTTAATGATGTGTGGTCACGAGGAGCTTCTCTGAAATGTCCGTACGAGTTCTAGGAGTACACAATTAATCCCGTACTGGTTGTGTACTCGTCCTCCTCCTCGTCTTCCTCCTCCTCTCGGTACAGGATTGGTCCGTCGGAGTCAGAGTCGCTAGTTTGGCTGTATCTCGGCCTATCAGGGATCACCGTCACCAGGGCCCGCTCCGTGTTCACGCTGAGGCCCTGTGGCCTCTCAGCTTGGGCCTCTGCAGACCTGCAGGAAACAATAACAGGACAGCGTGAGCTCACTGTAATTATTACTCCCTCTCTCTCTCTCTCCATCGCTATTCTCTTTCTCCACCTCACACCTCCAATTGCTCCTCTACACCACACACACACACACACTCACTCACTCACTCACAGGAACCTTACACAACAGACTGCACTGCAGCATCGCTAACACACACACACACACACACACACACACACACACACACACACACACACACATTACACCACAAAATCTAACTTTCATTATTTGTCTGTTTATTTTTGTTTAGTTTGTTTAGCCCTGTCATTTTTATCCTGTCATGTCACCAAATGTAGTAAGTTCTGTCTTGTCTATTGTCACCCGTCACATCTCGCTTCAATAAATCAATAAAAGTTGAATAAAAGCACACATATTTGTTGAAATGGGACAAATCCTGAGATCTGTAAATGTCAATATTTTATTGCACTCAATGAATTAAAAATATAGATGTATTGTCAGCCATCCTTTTCTAAGCATGCATCATGTGACGACAGTTGGACTACTGTGTAGAGATGTTCTCCAGAAGTATAAGAAACATGAGGAATGTTTCACCAACTCTCATGTCCTTACTACATTTTTACCTCGGGCTGTTCTCCGAAGCAGACTCTGTTTCTCCTTTCTTCTTCTCTTCTTCTCCACCCTCCCCTCCCGTTCTCCCCCGTTTCTCCCCCTGTGAGCTGCTGCCCATCTCCCCCACTGTGAAGGAAGTGTCCTCTGTAGCGGTGTTGATATGGGGAGACTGGATGGCGGGTCCAGGACCCATACCCTTGTGGGTCTCCTCAGTGGAGGCATTGGGAGCAGATTTAGGCTCTGGAGCAGGTTGAGAAGCAGCATGAGTTCCCTCTGTCTCATTGCCTGAGGCTTTAGATGAGGCAGGCTTGGTGTTTGAGGAAAGGAGCGAGGATTTTAACTCCCCAGGCTGGCTCGGAGTCTCTGCGGGGGCCTTTTGAGGTACGGAGGAAGAGGTGGGAGTGTTTGATTTCCGGTTCGTCCGTGCATCGGTTCCCTCCGTCTGTGCTAAAGAGTCCTTAGATGCACGGGAACGAGGGGTGGAAGTGGAGGTGGAGGTGGAGGTATTTTTTGCTGTGAATCCTGTCTTCTTTGGATGGGAGGATTTGGCTGAGGAGGAACAAGGGAAAGATAGAAGAGAAATATTAGACTTTTTCTTTCCTCCCACAGAACCTTTTGTCCCAGCTGACTGACACAGAAGCAGTATTGAACCACACCAACATGTAATCATTAAAAAAACACAAAGGCCATAATATTTCAGTATTAGAATAACCATTTCTAATCATTATCAATCATCAAACATGCCTGAAATATGGAATACTTAAAGTCATATTGAATTAAATAGTCCTTTCATTGTCTTTGAAGTGACTTTGTGTGCTGGTAAAAGCAGCCTGAGGAAAGAAGTAACAGTAAGAAAACAACTTTTGTCCCACTTCGCCAATAACCTAAAATAAATTACACAGAGGCCTCCAGAAAAGATTGCATGAACATCACATGTTCCACCATGCTGTAAGTTAATGGAGTACACACACACACACACACACACACACACACACACACACACACACACTGGATGAAGGGATAAAGGGAGATGATCATGCCCTTGCATCATGCTATCAATCAAAACCACATGAGATTGTCAGACCTCAGTCACACTCATGTGCTCTCGCACACACACACGAACACACACACACACACACACACACACACACACACACACACACACACACACACACACACACACACACACACACACACACACACACACACACACACACACACACACACACACACACACACACACACACACACACACACACACACACACACACACACACACACACAGTTGTATTGGGCGTTTACAGAGCTGAGAAAATCCATTTTCACTTCTGCATTCTCAGAAACAGATATCACAAACAGTTACTCACAACACTGGAAATCTCTTCTAGTTAGGAAAGGACGCAATCAAGAGGGAGAGACAGCTACTATTTTGTAGCAACTTGACAGAAGCTTGACTGGACTAACTCTTCCAATACATGACGCCACGGTTTACAGGTGGAGACAGCTTTATAGCGAGTCTTCATTCCCTTCAAACAAGGATGCAAGCACATTTTCCATGCAGGGAGGCAGGCAGGAACACTGAGAACACTGACAGGCAAAACTGGCTTCAGTCCCAACTAGCTGAACTTACCAATCCCGCGACTAGTGTTGTTAGTGCTCCGTGGGTTAGCTTTAGCTTGAGTGGATGAGCCTGTCTTGCCTGTGGTTTTGGCAGTCTTTTTAGTCCCCGAAGCACCGTCTCTTTGCTTAGTTGTGGCTGCAGTGCCAGCCGCCGGTTTGGAAGAGGAGGGCAGAGTGGGGCTCTGCTGTTTTTTAGCTTGAACGTCCCGGGATCGCACCTGCTTTGCCCGGGCGAGGGGTTTAGTATCGCACCTTTCTGAGCAGATGCACATTTGTGCAAACAGATGCACAAATGGACATGAGAGAAAAGCAAAGAAAGAGATACTGATAGATAAGAGGTGAGTTGGACAGAGATGCTGCTGATGAGAGACGACGTTTGATCCGTTAGTCTTGGGCAGGTTTGTATTTAGATTGTATCAACATGAATGATGTATAAGGCTTGGGATATGAAGGATTAAAAAACCCATTAACCTTCCCCATCCTCCGATGTGAAGGCATGTGTGTTCTGCTACTGTATTTGTTTGTTGCCTGTGCCTCTCTGATTACTGACAAATGAACGAACAAATGGCTCTAAGTTCAATGCTAACAGGGTTGAGATGAGAACAGCACAACACTTAGGCAGCATCAGACAGGAGAACAGCAGCCGGTCTCCTGAGGACGAGGGAGGCATTAGGAGACGGCTACTGCTCTGTTCAGACTGTGAACGCCTGCTGCAGGCCGGTACAATGGGGATATCTATCTGAACACATTAGACCCCGTCAGAGATCCCACAGAGGATTTAATGCCAGCCAGAAAACTGCAGCTGGTACAAATGACCGAGAGGAAAAGACTTCAAAGCAACACACATCTAAAAGAAGCTGTGTTAGTTCGAGCATATAAATCATTATTCTCTTTGTTCTCTACTGGACACATTAATACCACTGTGGATACAGAATATAAAAATTAGACACTTGGACCATAAAATATTTCTTTCTGCTTGAAGCGTGAAACAAATCATGGTTACGCTCAATCCAAAAGTGTTGTCACTGTGATCATTGAGCTTAACAGTAACAATTAGCCACTTCTAATTTTGAAATAGGAAGTTTGTCAAATTCAAGAACAAGACAAACGCCTCAATAAAGTTAATTATCATTTCAGCTATACTATACAAGTGAGAAACTACTATTCCAGGGCTGAAGTGTCAACTAGTACAGAGATCAGAACGTTAAGGACACCAACTAGCCCTGGTGTGACAAAAGCTCATGTTAGATGCAGTGACTACTCCTCCAAAAGTTACCTGTTTTGTCCTCAGTGCCGTCGGGCCCGGTGGCCTTCTCCTCCAGCGCCGTTTCTGGAGACTCGATGTCAACTTTGACCTCCTCTGATGTCACACTAGATGTGGCGTGCCCATTCAGATTCTCACTGCTGATCGTTTCATCTATAGGAGATAAACAATAGTTACCAGCTTAACGAAATCCTCTGCTTTTCAGAGGTGTTCGGTTGCTCGGACTTTTGGGTTTTGCTTTTACTGGCAACAGGCAAATGTCATCACGTTTGAAGGAGCTGAACTTCAAGTGTAAATGACGAAGAAACATGTGAAAGAATGATCAGACAAACCTTGGTCAAGGATGAGAACTCCTTTCTCGATGAGCTCCTCCCTCGTTTGTCTGGTGGAGATTTTTCTCTCCAGAACTGAAAGATCAACAAGATCAAGGCCTTTATCTTGTCTTTTTAGCTACAGCAAACTATTTACACAGAATTCTACAAACGCATTGCACAACAGCCCCTTTCCTCTTCGTTTTGCTAAAAGGCACGTGTCAGCGCCACGTATATAGAGTCGAAGATGAGGAACTAAGTCACAACTGCTGCTGTCTTTCTCTCACTAGAAAGCGAGGTTTTGTACACTCCGTAAAACAGAAAGACTGAACAAGCCAGACAATTGCGGCTCCAAAAACAATGTTAGATTTCAATTTCAACGTTCATGTTTGTTTTCACTTCCGAGTAAATGGTTTAAATAACTGTACATAGACCTGGCAGCCATGAAGAAAAAGAAAAAGAGCAGCCAACACTTCAGGAATGAATCAGTGAAAGCTACGAACAAACCCGTTCACCCTTTTCCCTTTAAAGCTCCTCTGGGAGCGTCATTGCTCCTGTTCACACTTAATGTTCAGCACAAGTCCAAAAATGCAAGACATGACGTTGTATAGACACTTGACTGAGGAGAGCGAATCCTCACTCAACACACACACACAAGTCGTCTTACCTTTGGAGAGATCCTGGAACTTGTCGCTGGTCTTCTTCTTCCTCCACTTCCAGGGTTTGAACAGTTTTCCTATTGACGACAGCTTGCCTCGTTGCTGCCGTGTTGGAGGGGCATTCTGGGTATTGGTGGCGCTGTCCACCAACACGTCACAGCTGGCCAGCGATGATGATTTCTCCAACCCATCAACTACAAGACACACGTGCAGAAATACAAAAACAGAGCATCAGCACCATGAAACAAACACAAGCGTGCACCACAGTTCTCTATATGCACGAGGTGAAGCTTCATGTGATGCATTGAGATAATACATCACGTCATTCAAATAAACAACAATGTGATCTGTTCACGGCTAATGCTGGACTTGAATGTGTTCGGGAAAAGTAGATCCAGATTAACTTCAAGTAAACAAAGTCTTCTTTTCTCTTGTTCCTATTGCAAACCACTGACTAGTTTCATTATGATCCGTTATCGTATGAAATAAAGGATGTGGATGAAATCACACGCTAACTCATGACACATTGGATATCTTGCCCACATTAAAATGTTAGAAGGGCACATTGCAACTTAAGTCCCTACGTGTCTAAAATATACAGTACTGAAGTGGTTACCTAACAAGAATCAAGATGTTTAACAAGATAGGATACAATAAGTAGACTTATATTTACTGTAAAGATTCATCTATTTATGCCCGTTAAAATAAACTCAACTGAAACAATCTGCATAGGTAAAGACGCCTCTTTTGTTTTTTAGTTACTTTTCTTTTACTATTGTCATGGACCATTTCGCTGTACATTGCTGCATTAATATCTTGTTTCTCTCAGTGTTCAACGGCTGAGCAGGAATATCATTCCTAAATCTATATTTGTACAGTGCTTGCAGTGTGTGTGTGTGTGTGTGTGTGTGTGTGTGTCTTGGTTAGATCCCTGTCCTTCCACAAGTCCTCCTCTTCCTGTTGAAAGATAAGAAGTCCTGTGAACCCTCTGGAAGACTTCAGGCAGTGTGCAGATGGTGTGTGTTTATGTATGTGTGTGTGTGTGTGTATGCGCGTCATACCGGAACCTTACAGAGGAAAGAGAGGTGGTGTGTGATTCCTCAGATTCAAGCAGAGGAAGGTTTTTGTTTTTTCAGTTCTGCTGACTCGCTCTAGGGAGCCCAGCAGGGATCAAAAGGTTATTATCTCTGCTAACACACTTTAAGTCATTTTTCCCTGAACATCATAATTTGTACCTTCAAATTACTAAATTAATTCCCTCAAAGGAATGTCAGGTTATTGTAGCAGCTCGGAGCTGAAGTTTGAGTCTGAGGCTGGTCGGGACAGTTAGGGAGAGTTTACAGCAGGTTAGCAGTTGTTTTAGGGTACAGATGCCCTCAAATTACTCAATTTAATTTGTTAAAAAAAAAAAAAAAAAAAGAGTACTCCACTGATTTAGCATTACACAATGGCATTGTTGGACTGCAGCAGAACCAGAGATATGTTTTTATTTTATTTCTACTGATCAATCAATCAACAAAACTCTTGTCGTTGCCATGTCTCTTCCTGCTCCTTAGGTTGTGTTTACTTTTATTTTAACATTCTATTATTTCCTGTTTTATTTTGTATTACTCACCTCTCCTCAGTTTCAGATACTTCTCTTCCTGCCCTTGTGTATTTTCCCGCCCATGTGATTGCCTCCCCCGCCCTCTGATTGGATTCACCTGTGCCTAATCATCCTCACCTCTGTGTCCTCTGTGTATTTAGTCTGTGTGTTTCCCAGTCTCTGTGAACCAGTTCGTCTTTGTTCCCCCCGAGTCCAGCGGTCCAGCAATCTCCTTAGTGCTCCTGGTTTTTTCCTGATCTCTCTGCCTGTTATTATAGACTTCGTGTTTGCCTCGTCCTTGCCTGCTTTGTTTGCCTGATTATCCGACGGATCTCCTGTGTACCGAACCTGTTTGATTAGTAAAGACCGTCTTACTGCACCTCTGGGTCCTGCCTTTGAGTTCATGTTATTTCCCTGTGGGTTTAGCAGTCGTGACAGTTTCTACTGTACCACACTGACTGGATCCTTATGTCTCTTGTGTTTGTGTGTGTGCCCAAGCTTTAATTAAGTTTGAACAAGTACTGTGCATTTAATTAAAATACTGGAGGAAAATTCAATTAAATCATTCCGCCTGTTAGAACAATAACATCAATGTCGAGGATATGGTGTTTGTTTGCGTGTTATTATCTTGTGTACATGTCAGAGATGCTGACCTGCACTCATCTCTTCAACAAACACATTTTTATTCTCCGTGACAATATCACAGAGCGAGATGGTAGGAGGGATTTAACCTTTAGCTGGTAAGAAATGGGAGCACATAGAGTAATGAGACTGAATCAGATGTTTGCTGCTGATGGGTAAAGATGCAAAGACCAACTGCTCTCAGCTCGTGTCCTTCTCAATAACTACTGACAGAAACGTAACAAAGGTCGTTTGACAAGGCAACAGTGCAGAGTTTTCTCAAATCCCTTTAAGAGGCTTATGCAGCAAAATGGTCAGCAGAAAAACAGCTGAAAACACACTCGGCAACATTTAGAAAGAATTATTGCTGTTGCCCAACAGCACAAAGCCAGCGTTTGAAAGGTAAATCAAAAGAATGCGGTTGAAGTCCAGGAAATGGAAAAACACATTTTCTTGAACTCGTCTGTAATATTTTCTCGTCTGATGGAGCCAATCCGTATCCTGGTCTTCAGCTCAAGAGAAAACAATCTATAGCCGGTTAATTGGTTGGCTCTCACCAGCACTGACAGACTGCTGATGCCAGATGTTGTTGGTCATCTGGTGCTCAGTACGCCTCACTGATGGCTGAAAGTGATCAGAATAAAGCGTCTCTGGCTGCTGCTTACTGGTGATGGTAGATTATTGCAGAGCAGCCTATTTTATATCAAATGTGTATTTCGCCTTTAACAATAATTGCTCCTCCTGCGATTTGAAAATTGCGGTAGGCCATATTACAATTGCGATTGATTTCAATAAAATGTTGATTAAGTGTGCAGACCAATAATAATGTGGGGCTCCAATAATGTAAAAGCAACACTGCAGCATGTTCGTTTTTTGTTAAAGTATGTTAAATCACAGCATGACATACAAGTATGCCGGTTTGACTGCTCTCAGCAGGACTGTGCTCACCTTACAACCCTGACTGTTGGGGGATGTAGCAAAACAACATTTACATTCACAAACAGGGCAATTAAAAGCACAAAAACCATGAGAAAAGACATGGAAAAGTGCAGAGCAGAGGCCAGTATACGCTCTCCCCAGACACCAATTTCATTCTCCCTCTCGCACACACACACACACACACACACACACACACACACACACACACACACACACACACACACACACACACACACACACACACACACACACACACACACACACACACACACACACACACACACACACACACACACACACACACACACACACACACACACACACACACACACACACACACACACACTTCCTGTTCCTGTGTTGATATCAAATCGCAACAATAGGTGCATTTCAGCAGCTGCTTTGTGCAGCTAATGATGGGAAAATCAGTAACAGAGATTATCATCACCATTAGCCCACCGATTAAACCTCTAGTGGGAACCTAACATGGACGATGGACAGACGTATTACTCGCAGAGAGAAAGAGAAAGAAGAGAAAGGAAAAGAGAAGTAGAAAATAGATAGTGAACTGACGGTCTTTTGCAGAAAGTCATCTTCATCAACAGACACGTGCTTCATTATTTTCTAAACAAATTCTGATTTTGTTTATTAGAGCGGTTGAAGCCAGGATGCAGATGGATCACATTTTTGAGATTTTTGAAGCTGATATGCGTCATGTTGCAACACAGGAAATTGATATTTTCATACGCCTACAGTTCTATGACACACGTGTCAATCTCAATGGAGAGCAACTTAACACTAAATCATCCCGTTATTCAAATGTACACTTACACAACTTAAAAGGCATTTACTTTAGCTTTTACGTAACATTTCACAATCACTAGAAGTACGTGAATATTATTTTTAAAGAAAATTAAGGAAATGCCAAGCGGCATACCTAATCTATTTAATTGTTTGAGATAAATAATAATAACTATTAATTTATCCGTAAAGCCACACAGCAGCAGAGCCTTGAACTACAATTGAGAATGTGCCTGTATTAATTCTGTTCTTTGGGACCCACTGCTCTAGACCCCCACGAAACAAGGCTGTCACCACCACAACAACGGCAGCAGTAGTCGTTTCAGGAAGTTCCCCAAAATGACATGTGTTTAGTTTCGAAGCGACAAAACTCATACATACGGAGCAAAGGAGGAAGTCAGGTGACGTTATTTTTGAGCGAGGATGCCCTCAAACGTTCCCTAATCTTATCGTAACAATGACGACAAAGGTTCCCTAACCTTGCTAAGTACTTATTTTAACCGTGATCTTTCCCGAACTCAAACCTCTTCATTTTTGTGCCTAAACCTAACCAAACCTTGACCACAGCATGAATACAGACATCAACTGTCAGCAGCTAAAGGAAGTAAAAGCATCAACCGCCATCAGGTAGCTGTGAACAGACAGCTAAAGAACACAACGCAGCTTCGCCTCAAAGCCTCGGAAAGACAAACTTGTGCTCTACAATATATGACAAATAAATATATTATAGCACGTCCTCTTCAAACGGGGGCAATTCAGAGCTACAGTTTATCAATCTGCTTGATGAATACTACAGTTAGGATTATGCAAACCTGAGTCGGTTATGAAAATCACAGTTTTACAGCATTTCAGGCAAGACGGATCCGGCCAAGACAAAGCAAAATGACACCGACTGCAGCTTTTAAATCACAGCAATGTGGCTCCAATCCACCTCAGGTTAACTCAGGGACGTTATTACACTTTACAGCCGCTGCTGACCCGACTCCGTGGTGATTCCACACTGGATTTCACAGGGAGGCATTTTTTTTACTTTGGTACGGATGACTCGTGATGTCACGCTGAAGGGGTGAGTCAGGATTTGGATATAAAGCAGCTGTGGGAATGAGTGAGGTAATCAGAAACACAACTTGAGACACGACAGACGCCTCAATGAAGTAATCACGCAGGGGTCAGTGAGCTGTTTAGCATCAGATAAATAACTGTAAAACAAATAAATGAATGTAATGTTAAGGTTAAAGTGGCGATATTTTGTATTTTGTGTTGTCTTTCTCCAGGGCTGCAGACCTGATTGAGGACTAATCAGTGGCATTGGACACACCTGGGCCCCGTGTGGCCCCCATGCATTAAAGTCGTTTGTTGGCGGATCTCCTCTCACCCGAAACCTTTGTTTGGTTACTTTTCTGTGTTTTTAAACAGCACAACAGATTCCTCCCATCTGTTTGTTCAACTTGTATTGACTTTATCTGTTGAGTATAACCGTGTGTCTCCCATTTTTGTCACAGTTTAAGAGCTGGGCTGTGACAGCCAGCGTTTTTTTTTTTTTTCAGACGTTATGGCAGGAACATGTGTTGAGGAGGAAGAGGAGGGGGAAAAGGGAGAGGCTTCCTTCCTTTGCTGCAAGTCACCGGGGACGTCACGAACGGACGAAGAGGGAGAAAGAGGCAAAGAGAGAGAGGGAGAAGGGGAGAGGTGGAAAGTGAGGTGGGGCAAAAAGAAAATGTGGGAAGGAGGAGGAGGAGGAGGAGGAGGAGGGCAGAAACTTGCAGGGAAAGAAGAAGAAAATATGGCAAAAAAAAGGAGGTGTTGGATGAGAGCGGAGGAGGGAGGGGCGACGCTGGGCATTAGCTGATGTTTTAACACTTGGGTAATTTCTTCCAAACGTTTCTCCAATGTAGGCCAGAGAAGCACAGCCCTGTTAAACTCATGATACTGAGAGGGCCTGCTGGATTAAAGTCAGGAGTAACAGACCCAAAAGAAATCAAAGAGGAGAGACTGCAGCTTCCCAGCGTTTTAACGCACAGTCATAACTCATTAAGGCTGAGAGGTTATCAGTTTTATATTAATGATCTTTCAATAAGACCCTGACAGATCATTTCCCCCTCCTGCTATTAGTACTGTAGATTCAGCATTTAAAAGCACAGCACAGCATCATAATGTAACTCATAACGCTGAGCCTATAGATCACTATTATGGCCTCAGGACCATATGCATGTTGGCTTAAGTGTGCTACAAAACAGTCTGAGTCTTTACTTTTAAACGCTGACAGCGTCATAAAAAAGGTCCAGTTTTGTTTTCATCCGGAGTCCTTCGTCTCTTCCTGTGCCTCGCTGCCCATAAGAGTTCCCATAAAAAATGTGAGCAAATGGGAAATGTTTACTTTTATGGCTCACGGACAGACAAAGGACCACAGTGGACAAAGAAAAAAAAAAACGATTTGTAAGTGTTGAGGTACAGCACGTTCTCACACACTCCTGTGCTAATGTAGTCTCATATTTGATCTTTTAAGGCTTTAAGTGACTCTGTGCTTCAAGTTCATAATGCATCCATCCGGTAGTTTATCTTCAGTTACAGGCTGGACGACCTTTTCATGTATATGACAACCGGGCAACTCACTTTGTTTAAGGAAGACTACGAATGGCAACGGAGCAGAACTGTGATTTAATTAAATCAGATATCAGGTCTCAACCCACCTGAGATTTTGGAGCCACACTTTAGACCGCCCTCCCTACCACCATCGTCAAAACACCAAAATTAGGGGAAATCTTTTGGAATAATAGTGTAAATCTCTCTGGGACCTGGAGAATCTAAGCCAAGGCGTATTGGAGCCGACTCGTGTTGGTTTTACCTCCGACAATCTCTAAAACTAATATACTTGTTCATCTGAAGCAGTGATTCATATTCACGTGATGCTTATTGAATTGGTGGTTTTCTTTTGCATCAGGTGGAACATTGCAGTCAGTGGCATTCACTTTGTACTGCGGGTGTGAAACGGTCTTCGACATTGACAGTGAGAATGAAACCTGCATGGCCCACGGTCACAGGAACTGAGATTAAGAATATATTAAAAAAAGGATATAACAGGTTTTTTTTTTATTTTGAAGTAGTTTGTTGTGGGAGTGTTATGAGTAAAACATGGAAGGAATATCCAAATATAGATCAATAAATAAATAATTAGACATTTCATGGTACAAGTGAGGGCTTGCTGCTTTTCCTTTCTATCATGTGACAATAAACTGAACATATTAACTTAACATATTAGTCTTTCAGGCAACAATTATGTGGTCCCAGCCTTTCAAGTGTCCTCTCTCTATTGTAAATAATTTTATACTGAACATCTGGGCGTTTTTTTAAGTGTTGGATGGACAAAAAAAAGGCAATTTGATAAGGGTTCCATTTTGATGGGCATTTTAATAGACCAAACACACAATTAGTTAATCAAAAATGAAAATAACCATTAGCTGTAGCCCTGGTATTTTTTGTGAAGCCTTAACAATGACAATAGGCTCACTTTAATACTTGTTCGTTTGTGATAATAAGCTCCATACTGTGAATTAAATGTAAATCCACTTGGATTGCACTGAGCCCTCAGAGAGATCTCTGGGCTCTTGTAAGAAAACAAACCGAGCTGTTCAAACCGGTTGCTAAACACATAAAGTCATATGAACTAAACAGAGCACTTCATTATCCAGCGGGGGCAGCGATGCAACTCTTCGGTTGCACAACAACCCGTCCTCTCACAAGTGAAGTCCGCCTCACCAACAGTTGGGCAGCGCAACATTTAGAAACCGAGAGGATGCGAGCGCGTCTAAGAGAGCTAACTTCCTATTAGCACGAACCCGTTTAGCGCGTTGTTTCTGTGTTGGAACCGTGAGGAGGTTTAAGGTGGATTATCCGACAGAAATGTTGCAAAGCAAGAGGGGCAGAAATGAGCGAACATCCTGAGTAAAGATAGCGGAATGTGTGTGTGTGCGTGTGTGTGCGTGCGTGTGAGACAACAAGGGAGGCACGTAACGTTACATATGTGCACACACACTCACCGCTCGCAGGCTGAGACACAGCAGACACAGCGGTCTGACCCATATTCAGCTTCTCCGGACCGACACCACCCCACCCACCTCCTCCAAAAAAAACACACCCAGATCAGGGGCTTCTATCGCCGCTTAAATCCCCTCCGCGGCCGCCGAGTGAGTTCATTTCAAAAAAAGCAAAGTTTCAGACCATGATGGCTGAGTCGCTGGAAACTTGGTTCACTGACTGACTGAGAGCCGCTACTACTTCGTAACTTCCCCTCCCTCCCTCCCTCCCTCCACCTCCTCCTCCTCCTCCTCCTCCTGTGAGCAGCTGAAGAATGCCTCTCATTCCTCGCTGCGGATTAGAGGCGCTGCTGGGGTCAAAGAGTGAAGAGGTCCGACACCTTCCGCCACTAGTTTACACTGTGATGGAGGAAAGTTTTACAATATGCAATACAACAATGTAAAAATACTCCACTACAAGTAAAAGTGCAGCATTCAAAATTCAAAAGTACAAGTTTGAGGAACCATTCGTCTACTTTTTACTTCTACTCTGCAGAAGGGAGATATTGTTCTTTTATTTGACAAATTGTTGACATATCAAATCAATATGATGATGCTATGAAATTAAACCATTTGGCTTGTGACCCCTTACAAAAGCTGAACTTTGTGGGACCCTTTGCCTGAGTGATTAACCCCTTTAAACTTCTCAGATGGTTTCATTTAAATAACTGTTTGAGGCCCCAAAAAAGGTCAAATCAGCCATTATTTATATATATATAAAAAAAAAAGATAAGAGAATATTTAAAATAATTGTTGGAGCAGAACTTAGTTTTTCTTCTTTCCTTCTCCCATTAATCATCTCACGACCCCATAAATGTATATGGTGACCTTTAGGAGGGACTGAACCCGACGAAATTACCCAACTATAAATAAAGTGGATAAAGTAGCTCCACTTCAACCAGCAACAAAGTTAAAAGGCTGCTTGCACATTGATGTATCATGTATATGAAATCTAAGATACTGTAATGACATTTTAAAGAACTGAAAAGGAAGAATGAAAGAGGAACTTTTTGGTTTCAGTGTCACTTTGTCTAACTGTTGGTAATAATATATCAGTGAGAGCAGACATTTTTCAGCAAAAAATACATACGTTTTGCTGATAACTCCTGTATTTTAACTTAAGTAGGATTATTAATTATAATGAAGTATTTTTAAATTGTTCTATTGGTATAGATATTGGCTTATACATAAGCTAAGGATGTGAGTACTTTCTTTCACCTTTACAAATTAATTTAATAGCTTTTAAAGAGCAAATATAAGTTTGTGTGTGTGCAGATCAGTGGTGGGCCGTCAGGGCCAGCTAAGCCTTCTCTGCTGGCCTAAACAGAATCACAAAGTTATATAATTTAATAATTTTTCACAAATACACTACATGTATTATAATTTGATTTCCCATTAGCTTATTTTCTCATTGCACAGCTCCTGTCTTCCTCTGTTGCTCTGCTTCCAGCCTGCAGCGCTGCTTCCAGCACAGCTTGTTTTAAAGAGAGCTTTTATCCAATCAGATTCAGCCCCTATGTCTCTATGTAAGGAGAGAGGCCGAGGTCCTCTAGGTAGACTTTGCAGTTTAAGTAAATGGGGACGATATTGTTGATTGTCATAGTCTTCAACCAATCAGATCTTTAGTTTGACATGTTGGGCGTATTCTTTGACGTGCCACTGCCACCGAGGTAGCCTCCTAAGTACGTCTGCATTAACGTGCGCCGTGATTGGTCAGTGGGCCAGCGTGACTTTTGTCAAACAGAAAGCTAGCTAGCAGATCTTAGTGTTTAGCAAGAGTTCAGGTTGAAACATATGTAAGAGAAGTTATGACATTTCTAGCATTTTGATGGTGTAGATTATTTTTAATTTTTTTACCTAGCTTTGTTTTTTTAACACTCGATGGCTGAAGGAGGAGGATAAATGGATTTAGGAGTTACTGACTTTGTTAACAAAGAAAGGAGGATGGACTTTGTCTTTAAGTGAAGGCAGCTTTCGTAAGTCAACTGCTTTTGTCTTTTTACATCTGCAGTAGCGTTTCTACTGTGTTCATTTGTCTATTGTGTCGTTTTTATGAATAATATGAATGGCTCGTGCTCTAGCGCTGCAGTGTTGCTGGGTTGATTTGTCATGCTTGACATCTTATGTTGTCATATAAATATATGTGACTGGTTCTTGTCATTGTGTTAATTACATTGATTCTGACTTGTCCGTTAATGACGAAGCATCCCGTCATCGCGGGGTTATTTCGGACATTTGATTCTCTGTTTGAATCAGTAGGGAACGGCTAACTTCTGTTAGCTAAGTTAGCTAGTTTAGCTTAGCCTCCCTGAAAAACATGCGAGGCCTCAGCTGTTTTTTTGTTATTGTTCCGGGTTCAAAAGGTCACACAGCCCGTTGTCTGTTACGTGAACGCAGTCCACCCAAAACATTATATTTCCCACAATTTAAGCTTCTGCATTTTCCAAATGCACTAGTATTATTCAAATGTATTGTTTGGTTCGTAAGCGTCGTACGGAACGGTTTAATACGAATATGTGTAGGACAGCACAGTAGGACAGCACAGAAGGCCCAGGTATAAAATGCACGGCCCGCCACTGGTGCAGATAGACTGTACAGCTTGTGGTGCAGACCTGCAAATGTCTGGATATAACATATATACACAAATAGACCTCAATCCTTATCCCTTCAAGCTGGGACAGATAAGAAGGGATGGTGAGATGATGGTTGTTAGTAAAAAGGTATGACGTAATGCTGAAACAATTCAATATTTAGTCAATTAGTTTGGTTGATATATTTTCAGTACAAGGTGAAATTTGCCCGTCACCAATTCCTAAAGGCCAAGACGATGACGTCAAATTGCCTAAAGATAGTTAATTATAATATACGACCAATAAAAGCAGCTTTTAAAAAATTCTCCTGATCCATGTTTTATTCAAGGATACTTTGAAACCCTATTAAACCCTATATCTATGTGACGTTTTTGTATTATCACGTGATTCTTTGATGTAATGTCCCAAAGCCTTTTTATGTGTTAAAGACGAAGACGAAGAAGAAGAAGAAGAAGAGGGAAATGAAGAAGAAATGTATTCGTTTTAGTTTCAGTGCCACTGTGGTAACTGCTGCTTCATAGACAGAAAAATAGGCTTCAAAATGAAACATTTAAAGATATCTGTGGGATCAGAATTGACAAACCCAGTGTGGCACAATAAATTAAGTTCACAGTCCACGATGAATAAATCAGCTGAGGGTCTGGACAGCGTCTCTGGCTCCAAATGAGGATCAATACAATCCGAGCTCTACCGGTTAGGCGATTTATTTTGAAAAAAAGGAGATGACAGTGAACCCTGAATCCAGCTTTGAGTAGGTCAAAGGGGAGCAAAGGCTGAAATCTGTCAAGGTTGGTGAGCACAGACTTTAAATCATTTGATTGTACGTCAGAGAAATAATATCTGTTTAATGTTAGACACTCAAGCTCTCACCACTTCTCACTGACGACTGTGGCAAACCAAGCCAAACACTCCTGCCCCAGACTCTCAATATGGGAGTCGACTAGAGTGGCATGTGTGAGTGTGTGTGTGTGTGTGTGTGTGTGTGTGTGTGTGTGTGTGTGTGTGTGTGTGTGTGTGTGTGTGTGTGTGTGTGTGTGTGTGTGTGTGTGTGTGTGTGTGTGTGTGAGAGAGAGGGAGAGAGACACAGATAGACAGACAGAGAGAGAGAGAGAGAGAGAGTTTTATCTGTCATTACTGTCCACAGTGTCAGTTGAGGTCCTTCAGAACCCACCTTGACTAAATTGGGCGGTCAGACATCAATGCACAAACACACACACACACTTATACACCCGCATTTGGGTTTTCATAACTTTTGGGGACATTTCATTGACTTGCATTCATTTCCTGAGGAGTTACCCTTACCCTAACCATAACTTAGACCTAACCGTACCTTAAATCATGTCATCACACATGCATGAATGTAATGATTTACATATTGGGACTTGCATTTTGTCCTCAAAAGGAAGGCCAGTCCCCACAATGTGACTGTATCAGACTTATGTCCCCACAAGAAAGGTAAAACACACACACACACACACACACACACACACACACACACACACACACACACACTCACACACAATGTAAGGACAAGACTGCCATCTAGCGTTTCAACAGAACTCAAACGACTAAAGATGATTTGCCATTAACTCTTTGCTTCTCCACGTCTCTGTTGGACACCCCTCCTTTTCTCCCCTCAGTCATTAAAGCGTAAGAAGCCACAAACAGAGTTGGCGTGTAAATAATCACATACAGTGGGAGAGAACATTCTTGCTATGGATTGCGGCAACAGGAAAAATAAAACCATCAGCGAACTCTAAACAAAACCAATTTAGGAAGTTCACAGGGGGAAAATGGGGGAGATCAAAACGAAGCCGTGCATTAGGCTCCTGCAGCAGTGTGTGCAGACCGAAGTTGTTAATAAAGTACTTGCACGGTCTCATTCGCCACCTCTTACGCAATATATTCACCTGGCTCATCTGCAATCAATAGATTGGCGGATTCAAATCTTCTCATCCTGATGTGATCCACAAAGTCCTACACCTGACACTGACATCATTAAATATAAATACCTTGAGTACAGGCTAATGTACTGGAATCACGATATCTGACAAGCAGCTTGAGAGCCTTTGCAAATGCTTCACATCCACGTTTGTTTGTATACAATAATCCATATACACATTCACACCTGGCAGCTGCCATGACGGCCGCAGTCTTACAGGACTGTTGTTAGCAAATAAGATGGAAGTGGATAATTGAGACAGGAAGGAAGTCAGTGACGAGGTGGAGGATGGAAGTACTTAGTAAAGTTAACAGGAGGAAAGTGACTGCATTAGTATTGAATGGGAGGTAATGTCATTAACTTGATGTAGCATTGACGCGTACTGAATGTGTTGGAGGCTACATGTGTGTTAAAGGGCAGTGGAAAAATACTGTGGCGTTGAGAATCAGATCACCGGGTCTAACAGGGTGAGAAATTATTTTGTCTTTCATGCCATCGAGTTGCTAAATTCTCAATGGTTAATTGATGATTCAGTTGGATGTGCTTCAAGTTTAATGATATGCCTTCATTGAGTTTTATGTCAGCCTAATGGGTTTTTCGCATATATTTTCGCATATTGTTATTGTATGTTGTATGTTATATGTTGTATGTGTTCTGTTTCATCTGCTGCAGGTGTGTTCGTTTTCTAAAAACAAATTGCTAAAACTTTTGCTTTCGACCACCTATCCTAACTTTAACCATTTAAGTTCAATGTCAAACTTTATCCATTTCGCGAGAGTTTTGCAAAATGTAGGGTAGACACGACCCACATTTTGTTGTTAACAACATTTTAGTTTCATCTCCTTTTATTTTCTGTCCGTGTTGAATTCAATATTGCTTTCAGGTTTTCTTTAACTTGTTTCTTTAAATAACGTAGAAAATGACATTCAACAAGAATCCCACCATTTAATAGGCTCTTATTTTCCATGCACTCAGTATGCCTTGTATTTACTGTATTCTCACTTTAGGATATTGACCTGATGATCAAAGGTCCATGCGTGAACGTGATGTAGAGATGTACAGAGAGAGAGAGAGGGGTCAAGAAAGTCAAAGCCTTTCAACAGAAAACCCAAAGATAGAAAGAATAACATGCCTGATCTTTTTTTTTCTTTGGGAACTTCTGGTCACAAACTTACTATTGACCCTTCTGGCAACTACTGCTTCAATCTCTTAATTCCTCTGTTTCAATTGATCAAACAAAAGTCAGGGAAAAGCTCCCTCTGGATTGAGTTTAGATCAATCTGATGCTTTTACTGTAAATCTGTGCAAGAATACAATATCCAAAATGGAGATCTTTGGGGAAATACTCAAAGTCAAGAGGACACCCGCTTTAAGTATTGGAATTTGTTTGTCAAAGTGACACTTTTTAGAAGCCGAGTCCTGCTCGTCCTGACACTAAATAACAGAGATCAACTGAGGAGGGCTGACCTTTTCAATGACCGGAACAGCAAAAGTAAAGACAGGAGAGGAGGAGGAGGAGGAGGAGGAGGAGGAGGAGGAGGGCCAGAAGAAAGGAAAGGAGTCATCAAATATTAAGTAGTAGCCTCAGCGGAACAAGGGGGTAATAATTGTTTAAGTGCTACTTTCTCCCGTCCCCTTGATTTATTCATTAAACTGAGGTACTGCCAGCCTCATAGTATTGTCAAAGCCAAAAGGTCAGGGGATCTACGCGCATGTATGCGTGTCATTGTCATTTGGGCCGATTTTCAAAAGTGTTTTTTTGCATTTACGACCGTTCAGTGATTGTCTAAAAAAGAAAGGAGCACTTTCATTACAAGTTGCCTATCGTACGGTTGCACATTTCCTTTACATGCATAAATCCAAACTGGTTTTAAGTGTGTGAAGTTACATCGGGGAGTAGCTAACCTTTTCAAGAGTTCTCTGTACATCTCTGTACCATAACAGTTTGTACCAAACTGTCATAACAGTCAAGTGTGACTGAGCAAGGTCCAGGCTCTGGGTATACAAGAGAGGAACTGCTTCTTTGTTCTTAAATGGTCTCAGTACACAACCAGTGAAATATCATCATATAGTAGCACTGTGAAGCTTCATTCGTCCAGATTAGACTGTCATTGTTGGACTTGTTAATGATCTATAAAATGCACTGATTATGCTTTATGTACCCAGTCAGTGTGGTGGTTTTATTGTCATTTGATTTTGCTCCAGCATTATGAACTTTCTTTATTACTGAAAACTTCTTACTGTAGTTTCCTACCAAAAATCTGCAAGAGAAAATGTGAATTAATGCTTACTTTTATACAAATAACAAAACAGTCGGTGGCGCTAATACTCCAGTTGGATCTCATTAATTAAGCCATTGCAGAAGAAGACGGTGCAACAAGATGATGGAATTCAAAGACTTGTTGCTTATTAAGTCATAAATATTGAATGTTATAGATAAATACGTACGATTTGTAAGTTTTCTGGGCCTTTAACTGTGACATGTTAGGTCTGTGTGCAGGAATTACAATGCTTGTGGCAGCTGATAATAATCTGAAGTAATCTACATTGTTTTTTACCTTATATCATTCACTGTACAGTCTTTCGTTACTGTCATTTCTCTTCCTCTTCATGTATGCCAGCCAGCTCGTCTGAAACCTGATCTCCTGTTTGTTGCATTCTGTTTGGCACAACCCATAAGCCCGCCATCATTGCTAAAATGTTTGCCTGTATGAATCAATAGTTGACATCCTGCCAGACAGGCAGCCAGAGAGCTGAAGATAAAGCGAGCTCCAGAGAGACAGAGAAAGAGACAGGGACAGAAAGAGATGGATGAAAGATTGATACTGTAGTGTGGGGTCTTTAATAATAACCAAAGAATAAAGGCCGCAGCAGAGAGAAAATATAATCGCAACATCAGATCACAGACACTATTTTATTATGAATAAGCCATGGCTCTGCTTTAGAAGTGTGTGACTCGAGGCCATGAGAGGACAGTGAGCGGGGGAGCGTAAACAAACAGCAGTCTAAATCCATCTATACAGATTTATCTGTTCAGATATACTGGAGTCACATCGGAAAAACAGCTGTGCTAAGAACGTCGGTGAAGTTTGCCTGGCTGTGACGTGTGGCTGTTAGTCAGGACATTATGACTCAACATGACTTTTTAAAGTGGACCACCACTGGTTGATAATGTTGCTGCTTTGGGAAACATCCGGCTAGCTTTTACTGACTGAGGTCTGTGGCCCAAGAGGTCTGAGGCAGCAGGTTTTTGACACATTCATCCCATGTTTACAACTGTAAACAAGAACCACCAATGGAAGATTTACCATCCGAGATAAAATGATACAACGTGCCATTTAGCCTTTCGGTAAATCAATATATTAACATGAGGATATCTGAGTGAGTCATACAGACCGACCTGTCAAACAAGGAGATCCATGTGCTAGGCCAGAAGTATGTTGTTACACCAGGGCAAGTCTCACATGAAATGAAATGAGTGTGTGTGAGAGAGATCAAATGACATATCTGTCAAATGCAGTGACAAACTGACACAGTATTTCTTTCTTCAACTCAAGTTAGGTGTATCCTTTATTTTCCTTCAGGGTGAATTCAGTCGCCCGGGAGGTGGTTGTGCAGAGAGTTGACGACTGTATTCGTGACAAAAGTGTCCCGTGTCTCCAGTTAGTGCAGACTGCAATTTGCAATTGTAAATAAAGCACATGGGAAAAGTTTGCCTTCAGAGTTTGCTGCCGGAAGTGTTCATTTTAACTCAAACCATGATATTTTCCTAAACCTAACCAAGTTGGTTAGTTATCTAAACCTAATGGGATTACTTGCAGAGAGCCCTGAAGGCGAACTTCTCAAAAGTAGCTAAATAACTTAAGTCAAATATCCACATGCAAATACACACATTGCGTCACCTCACCTTACATTGTCTACTGAACACACACTCACACAAAACAGTGAGCTGAGAAAATAGAGAGAAGAGTATTATGATCAACCACACACACACACACACACACACACACACAAATCACAGTACAGGCATATGCAAGTGCATATGCATATGCATATGCACTCACAGATGCTGCTTTGCCTTGCAAAATGCTGTTTCACAAACACACAGCAGCAATAATTTGTCATGTAACCATTTAGCTCCCGGACGACAAACACACACACACACACACACACACATACACACACACACACACACACACACACACACACACAGAGGAGCGCGGATTAAAGTGGATTTATTGCTGTAAAGCTTACCCAAGACAACAACAGAGAACAGGAGTCTAAACATTATCTCTGGCCTAAATGTATGGCTTTCTTTAATAAGAAATAGAAACACCGTGATGTGTTATGACAACCTCTGCAAACTGTAATTAAACTATATTAGATAACATAGGCCCGATATAGCCTGCCTGCCTCCTCCGGCTGAGTATGACACCAACCAATGCACCAACGTATCATTGTCATTTAGTCTAATAGTCTCATGCACCCAAGATGGCTACCGGTTAAGCCGTCCTGGAATCGGCCTTTTCTTTCCTCTATAGAAATATTAACAATAAACTTAGTGCCATTGCTTTGTCTTTGTCATATAAGAAACTACAATGATATAACGCAACATGTGGGGCTGACTTACTAAAAAAACAATAATTGCTTTTAAATATACTCATAAGTGTTCATCACCATATATCAGCAGCAAAACTGGCCCTGACGGTACACCAGAAGCCTGGTTAAGTGAAGCTATAGCCAACCTTAAGGTTATTAAGTGTTCTACTTGGAGCATTAGCTTCTTATTAATATTGCACACAGTGTTATTACTAGTGTCTTTAAAGTAGTGTTCCTGTACATTATGCATGACCCTGTTGTTGTTGTCATTGATATATGGAACATATTTATTTGTGATTTATGATTTAAGGCAAAGAAGCAACCCGACTTTATATTTACATTGTAGAGTGATGCAGGCGTGTCTACATACAGATGTACAGTGTATGTGTGTGTTTATGTACATGTATATAATGACGTCTGGCACGGCGAAATGAGGTGACCTTTTTAATTTTTTTTACTTTCATGTTCTTCTAGGTGGGTGGGTGGGAAAGGTTTGTTGTTTGTTTGTATATGTTAAAAAAAAGCTGAAAAACAATGGAAATATAAGTCAAAGTACATGTTTACTGTATTCTATGTCTGGCAATATTTCCAAATTTAAAAAATAAAATTTAAAAAGAAGCAACCCGACAAACAAATGATCTCTGACAAAAGTCAGATACTCATTTTGCATACAGTCAAAGCTAGCAATACTAACACTGTAACACACTGTATGTAGGCTGCTTCATAACTCACATAATACAGGCTGAGGATTTACAGTGCGTGTGTGTGTGTGTGTGTGTGTGTGTGTATACACCTAAAGCAATCGCCAGCTAACAGGTGACAAACCAATAAGGACAGTATGGGAAGTGAAGAGCAAGTGGTGGAAATAATGTCTCTCTGTGTCCACAATGCCGTGTGTTACATTAACACAGACACAGAAAGTCAACACATGCAGAAAGAAAAAGATCCGGCTGATTAATTGAGAAGAAAAACTCACCGTCATGTTCCATGACTTGACCCAGGGAATATTATCAGCAGTGTGAATTGATCCTTGCCTCTTCCCGACACACCACCACTCTGCCTCCCTCCCTCCCCCGACTGACTCCCCCTCCTCCCTTTCTCACAGTCTCCCTTCTTCTTCTATTCTCTCTCTCCCCTCCCTTTCTCTCTCCCCTCGCTGTCTACTTCCTCTCTCTCTCTCTCTCTCCACTGTCTGCTCCTCACTCGCCCCTCCTCCCTCCATCACTCCCTCCATCCCTCCCTCCCGCCTCCCCTCTCTCCAATAAAGAGCATTAAAAGTTAATGTTTGTTTCCATCTCAGTTCCTCATTCTCCCTTTCCAATCTGTGTGTCTCCTCCTGCGTTTATCTCCATCTCCCTGCCTGTCAAGTTTTTCCTCCTTCCTCTGGCTGCTGTCTGGCTCCAGTCTCACTCATTTTTTTTTTTTTCACTCTCCCTCCTTTGTTGATGTCCCACAGTGACGTAGGAAATAAGGAGAGGAGGGGAGAGGACAGGAGAGAAAGAGAGAAGGAAAATAGAAGGGAGATGCATCAAATACGCAGGTAGCGTGCTGTATGTTTAGTGTGTTTACTTTTCAATGCTGCACTTTCCCGTTTATATTTTTAGTGCAGTTAGCAGATATGAGCCGACTTCACACTATCAATACGATATAAAGGAGTCAACAGAAGACATGTTTGTCATATGGAAGTCCAAAGTACAGATTCACTGGCTGTGACAGTGATTTTTTGAATGTTACAGCTTCTTGCTGTAAACTACTCAACATTAATTAATTTTAAGGTCGTTTTAACCTTATTTCAGACAAAAAAACGTCACACAAAATGTCCAAAAACCCCCCCAAAAAAAATGTAAGATGTGTCAAGTAAATCAAGGAGTTGAGGTCCCAGGAAGGCTGCCTTGAGCCAGCAATACATGTTCAAAGTATGAAGATCAGGTCAGAGGGACACAAAGCATAATAATTGAAATTAAATAATCATATTAAAGGGCAGTGTGTATTACGTAACAATGTAAAATGATTAACAAACATAATCCAAATAATAATGAATGTATGTGTGCAAGGTAAAGTGATTTAATAAATATAATCTACTGAAAATGATATATCGGTAAACCTTGCGAGATGTAACTCAAAATGTGTGTGCGTAAGAGACTGGAAAGGAGAGTAGGAAACAGATGTGTTAGTGACTAAGGATAAAATCGAGAAGTAGCTTTAGGTGAAGTCTGTCAAAGATTAAGAAAGAAGGAACTGAGAGCATTCGGGTGTAACCGAGGACACCTAGAGAATGGATGAAGTCATAATAATCATGTGCCATTAATGTGAGAGGTGAGGGGGGGCGAGATAACAGCCCAAAAGGAAGTTTATAAAGAGAATGATATGCCATAGGCAATTCGGGATTCATAGCGGGACGACGCGAGGTTCAAGTGCTCGGCCGAGACACTGGGCCTCGTTCGGACAAGCGGAGGACCTCGCCCTTTTTGGTCACGAAGCAAAGACCACAGTTCGCGACCAAAGATTAGAAGGACGGAGATTTTCCTCTCCCCCCTGTTCGACTTTAACAACTGGACAGCTGAAGGAAACAGCCACACCTTAAAGACTTTGTACTGAGTTCGAAGGACCGCTGAACGGACTTTGCTGTCCCGCACAGGAGGAGCTGAAGGTCTAGGCCGGACCTCCGCTCCTACAACCGCCAAAGAAGATTTGTTTCTTCATTGATCCAGAAAAGATTTATTTCTTCATTGATTCAACTCCACCGAAGTCTCGGCATCGACACTGATGAGTAGATAAAGGACATTATAATCGAATAAGAAATTGTATCTGATCTAGTCAAATATAGTATTATTTTGTGCGTGCTGAGCTGTACCCCTGCTAAGACAATCCTGCAATAAATATCTAATCTGCATTTAAAGTAAATCTCTGAGAATTCATTTTGCATGAGTAGTAGAGTTCCTCGTGGTAGTAAAATGTTAAATCTATTGTATGTCTAACAACAAGAGTTCTGAATGGTTATCCAAGTTTCCAGTCCACTTAACAACCCCTTACGGTTTCCTAACAATCCTAACCGTTAAAACCTAACCTGGCAATTCACCAAGAGCCTGGATCCAGAAGAGGAAAGCTACCATAACTGACGCGACTGGTGGAAGCACCTGGCCAGGGTGGCCCCTCGGCCGAGTGCACATTTACCGGAGGAAGCAGGGTAGACGTCAGGAGTAACGGTAGTTAGCAGAGCCAGGCGAGTTTCCTCACCACACCAGCTTACCAACCTTTTAATAGAGAGCTGAGTAACTAGTACGCCCCGTATCGGGCTTGTAGAAACCCCCGGATCTAACAGATGATATAAACTGAAATGTTTAGTGATTAGGCTACTTTTTCTGACCAATTGATTCAGCATATCATGAAAAATTGTCTAGAGTGCATATACCAACCCAAGAACTGTGACATAAGACACCCCAGTCCGTTTTTAGTGGGCCGCAAAGATCAGAAAACACGTGTTTCAACAAGCCATTGAGATTTGTCTCCCCTTCCTTCCCGTGTCACATGCAGGCTCATTAGAATATACCGTCCCCCATCTGAGTATCTCCACCCACAGCTTAGGAGGTATTTTGCAAAGGTAGACCATATTTTTCTCGTAAGCCAATCACAGCAGACTGGGCTTTTTCTGGAAGAGCGCTTAAAGAGACGGGTGTTAAACCTGAGCATTTCAGATAAAGGGTGAATACGGGTATATTCAGACAGACAGTATGAGAAAAACACTGTGTTATTTGAATATTAAAGCATGTAAACATGTTCTAGTGGAAACACAAAACACAAACATGAACCTGAAAATGTGCACAATATCTCCCCTTTAATTTATTTTTTTGCATAGTGGAATAGAAGTATCGAATGTATACAATTCATTTAAAATCAGAAATAAAAACTCACAGTTTCATTTTAATTTTTACAGCAATACATCAGCTGTTTTCTTTCACTATATAAGTCCTGAAAACTATATACAATCAGCTTCTTACATGACTTGTTTCTGGTTTAAAGTGTGCCGTGCTGTCTTGATGAAGCACATTAGTTGGGCTTTTGAGTCTATAAAATAATGTTGTTTTATTAACCTTGATTGTTTCTTAGCAACACAATATTCAATATTGAGGAGAAATAACTAAGATTTAAAGCCATGTTTTTCAGGGGCTTTAAATACAAACTGCTGAATGGAGAACACACCTGAAGACCATGGTGCCACAGTGACTGCGCCATGATAAAAAAAACAATTTAGATATTAAACCCATGGATCATAAAACCCAGCATCAGTAGCAATCACACGCTAAATAAATCAATATAAACTCTAAGATAGACAAAAGAGCTATAAAGAAATCACAGATAGAGAAAGAAGGAGGAAGAGGCAGACAGATGGTCATTTTCTTTGTGTTTTTATGTCACACACACACACACACACACACACTCAACACTGTAAATATGTCATCTGTGTGCCAGTAACTGTTTGACGCTGGATCCCGCAGCTCTACACAACCATCATGTTATTGAGTACATAAGAGCAGCTGCTATCATTGTTGTACTGTAGATGTTTTAGTTTTCCCGTTTTATTCCCTCTTCATTTCCTTTTCCTCCCTTTTAACTTTCCACTTTAACTCATCCTCTCCACGACTGTCTTATGTATAAAAATCCAAAAGCTCACAAACTTACGTTTCCTGCTTTTTTGTCCATAATGTCTCTCTGTTTCACTGACTTTGCTTTTAATTAACCCAGCAGTCGTAAGCGTTAATTACATTTCCATTACGCACATACACTTGCTGTATGTACACAGCATTGTTTGAGGCGGTGCAGCGTAACGTTGACAAATATTAATAGAGTTAAAGGCTTAGCGAGTAACCGAGTTACTGATAGACAGATGGAGGGGAGAGAAAGTGAGGCTTTAACTTTCGATGCAGTCCAACAAAACTGCTCACAGCAGAGCGAGAAGAAAAACAACTGGCTCATCAACTCCAGCAACACCCACCCACGCACACATGATCGCACACAAAAGAAACAAAGTCGATGGAAAAACATGAAAGCTGCCTGTACCTCACACAGTATTTAAAAAGACCCTTATTTCTCACCGTTAAATGTGAGAACAACACGTACAGTCCACCCAAAAGAACGGGCAGAGACGATCACATGCAACACCGAGAGTGTGATAAGAAGAGAGAGAAATAAAAGAAAGAAAGTCCGTTTTGTTAAAATATCGGCCTCCACTGAAGGGAGCCCAGATGACCAAAAAAGTAAGACACAGCTGTGTGTCATCATGCAATCACCTTAATTATTGTTTCACAATCACCTGTTGTCTGCTGCCAGTATATGTGGCGTAGCTTCAGGGCAACAGGCGCTCCAAATTAGATCATAGAACCAGTTTGTAATTGCTGTTTAGAAGAACACGTGGAGACATCAGTTCATCTCTGACCTCCCAAACCGTTACACTTCACTGTTGAAAAGGAAAATACGTCTTTATAACGTGACACCACTGTGGTTAAGGGTCGGTTAAGTTAAGGCACAAACACCTGCTCTGATAGGGTTAGTGCTTAGGGGGCCTGGGTCGACAAGGCTACAACGATAACCACATGGTTAAAAGGTCAGAGGGTGACGATGTTAGTGATTAAAATAAACCATTGTGAAATGTCAGTTGGAAACAGGAAACTAACGACGGTTTCACATGTTAAAGTCTGTTGTTTTGTTGCGCCATCATCACCGGAGCTTTTCGTGTATGTCGGTGGCTGTTACAGCAGCTACAACAGTGGCTGAGGATAGTGAGGTGTGTGGGCAGTGAAGGGGGAAGGGCCGCTCTCTGCATTACAGTACATTTAACTAGTAGTTATTGCAGACTAAAAGGGTCTGTAATCAATGTTATTTTGAGGAGAGCACCCGCAGAGTGTACCAGCAAGCTGACACTCCTCTGCTGTCCTCTTCTTCTTGTTCAGCCTTTCATCTGTCCTCTCCTCCTCCCTAATCATCCTGTCCTTGCAACCCTTTTTGCCTCCTCTTCTCCATGAAACCTGCCTCCTGTAATTCCTCTTTGACTCTCTTCCCTCTTCTCTTTTTGTCCCTTATTGTTCTCTTTTGTATTAATAGATCAATAGGCCATCCATCCAGTTTCTGCGCCTTTTTTTCCCCACCCCTCTTTTGTCTTCATCCCTCTCTTCTCTTCTCCTTGTCTCTGCCTGTGTAATTACAAGAGCGATGAGCGATACAGCGTCCATCCGGAGGACAGCGTGCTATTTACAACAGATAGCAAAGAGCATCTCAGCCTACACATTATCCCAAATTGATTTTTTTTTTCACAAACACATACTCATGTGTGTGAGTGCTCGAGTTTATATGGAGACGCACATTAAGGTATCATATTCTTATATTAGAATAGCGATAGAAAATAGCATTAAAAATCCTCCTTCAACATCATCTTTAGAATACAAACAATGATGCTCTTGTTTTGCACGCTTAAAAACTTTCAATTGACAAATAATGAATCTCACCACACGGTCCACTCAATAGCTGTTCTGGAGCTTTCAGTCATATCACATGATCTTCCTCAGCAGATGGTGCAATTGTATTGAGATTATTTTTGTGAACGGCTGTTTCAAAAGGTCAAAAAGTAGAATTGAATCTCAACTAGAATACGTTTGAGAGGGAATATCCTCCTCTGCACACTTTTGTGCCGACGCTGATGATATATACTGGCAATAATATTAATATTAATAGGTTAACACATTTTTAAGAAGCAAGAACTGCTTCAAAAATCAACCTAAGAACTTACAATGACATATAGAGTTATTAGTGGAGTCAGGATTGCTGCTACAAGTGGGCTTATTGGTTTACGTAAATGTGCAAGCTTTAAAAGGTCGAAGTTAATCTGTGAATTGAGTTCAAGTCCTTCATATCCCTGAGAAAAAAATGATTGGACATAAAGAAATAATACTTACTGTTGATCAAGCCTGTGGGCTGCGTTTTCTTTTTAGTCTCATGTTTTCTTAGAGTTTGTTGAATATAAATAAACTACATGGACATGAAAAAGACACCCCTCCCTTTATTAATCCGGGACATGTTTCCCACAGGGGCATTTTTCTTTGGGCAAGAGAAATATCCCATCATACTACACTACACCCCTTCAAGTTTAAAAAAAGAGTGCTGTTAGTCATACACTACTTTTTCAGAGAGAAATACTGTTTTTATATTTGTAGTTGTAGCGTGTAGCAGGATTAACTCAACGTGCTCTCCTTCTGTCCTCATTTGGCTGCTCTTGAAGCTTCACCCTGTGGGATGGATGTGAAAAATGCACGTTTCACATGTCACATGTGTGAAGTGCCATTTTAATGCACATGGTGAATTAGCTCCCCCTGTTGCTTGATTTACAAACTGTTCTTTTCACTGAACAATGCAGCTCAATGTGTACATTAGTGTAAATAGATTTTTTTTTTAATGAATGAATTTAAATTGTGAAATCTAAAATTGTCGTTTCAATTCATACATAAAACCATAATAAAAATGGATAGCGTGAGGATTATACATGAAGCACCTAACAATCCATAGAGTGTTTCATTTTCAGGTTTAGCTAAGTTACTCTTAGACAGTTTGAACCATGAAGCTCAAAGATCCAAACGGACAACGGACACTTGGGACATCTAATTTCCTGACTGCTCCACTCATGAGCATTTCCTGCAATTACAACTTTAACCATGAACACAGAACACTTCCTGTGGCAGCTGAAGACCAGCAAGATAACTGCAACTTCTAATACGAGTGTAACCGAAATGTTATAATAAACTAATCAGACTGCAGAGCAAGACGGCCCTGATGGAAAAGCAGTATATTAATAAACTTCACGCCTGCAGCAGAAGTCAGAGTAGGTGTGTTTAGTCGGGTGGAGAGCGCCGCTGCAGGCTGAGTTTGAGGCTTAAACGCTGAAGACGGGCTGATAGGAAGTGGTTCTAACCACCGAAACTATATACAAGCCTGTACAAGGCCTCATGCAGCAAAAACAGTGACAGTGACATTTAAGTAAGATGCTGAGGATGCAACATTTTGACACTTAAACTACAGAAACAAACCCTTAATGTTAGAATTAAAACTAATTCACACACACTGGTGTGTAAATTGAGTACAAATGTATGTACACTTTGATTTTATACTATCAGAACTTTTCAATAACCTTGGATTTGTTTGAAACTTTCCTTCGCCTTTATTGATATTCACAAACCAGTGGCTGGATATGCCAGTTACTGGTGTACTTAATCTAAATCCCCTGTCACCCCATTGCGCGACTTGTGCGGCGCCTGATGATTTAGTAAGTAAGTGTGTCATAATAGAAGAGTCAATATCTATGCAATCATTTATTAATTATTGCTTTTTGTGATGATGAACTTCAATATTAAAGTCTCTTGTGAAGGAGAAAAAAAAAAGAGCTCACTACATGAGATTCAGTGTTGTGCAAGAATAAATCATGAAACAAAGGAGACAACACTGTACATTATGAGTAAAGAAAGACATTTTGTGTGCTATATTATTAGTGGCATCCAGAGCTAAATGTGAGAGGAAGAGTGCGTTTCTCTGTGTAGGAGAGCAGGAAGCCACAGATGTTTTATTAGTCATAGAGATGCTGTCTGGCCAAGAACAACTAGTACAGCTTGCTGCACCAAAAGAAATAAGAGACATTTTATATTGGCAAGGAAAGACAGGTGGTTCAGTTCTGATGTCTCAGCTGAAAAGGAATTTGAATTTAAAGGAACACAACAGCAGCATCATGTTACAGGTTGGCCTTGTAGTTTGTTTTTGTGGTTCATCCTACCTGAGCGGGCTCCCCGGAGCCTGAACAGCACTCTGGAGCGAAATCCGGAGGTGTCACTGAGGGAGCGGAGCCTGGGGAGAGGCCACGGCAGAGAAAAGTGCTTCATCTTCGGGTGGGAGTCCCCCTCCTCCTCTTCCATCTTCACCTCCTCTGTCAGCCCGCAGATCCACAGTGTCAAGAAGACATGGGTGGAAAAACCCTCATGTGACCCTCATTAACATCAGCAGCAGTCTGCCTCTCACTCCTCCCGCTCAATCTGTTCTTCTGCAGCAGACAAAAAGTGTGTGTGTGCGTGTGTGTGTGCGTGTGTGTTACTGTGTTTGTTACCGCCCATCATCCCTGAAAGACAGGTTGACTTAGAAATGTGATCTGACTACAAAGTCAGGACTTGTGAAAGGTATTGGTGGCTGCATGCTCATTATATGACCCAGGCACACACAATATGTGTATATGTAGTCTAATGTAGCATATGTATATTGTTGCTAAACCTAAAGTAGTTTTGTTGCCTAAACCTAACCAAACTGTGACTGAAAATAATAATAATGATAAGTATTATTAGTTATTAATATTAATTATTATTATTATTATCTTAATAATAATTAGAAAAGTGTTTAATGAATGTCCTGGCATTATCTTCAGGAAGTCCTCAGCTGTTCCCCAACAAAAACAACAAAGTATTTATGGAAGCCTTACATTCTCTGTAGGAAATAAAACCCGATACAGAGGAACAGCAGCAGTAACGAGATGATCTTGACATTATGTAGATAGACACGATAAAGTTCGCTTCCTTTGAAGTGATAGTTCCTTTGTTAAAAATGGATGTTACGCAATGACAAAACGTCAACGTGCTATTGAAAATAGACAGACCTGCAGCTGCAGCTTTGAAACGTTAGATGTCGCTAGATCACCACTCTCCGGTGCAGACATGCTGCTCTTGACACCCCGATGCTTCAGACTTTACACCTACAGTAGAGGTGATTCAAAGGAAGGAGCTCTCACTCCTATCTCTTTTTCCGGGCACCAGAAAGAGTTAGAACAATTAAGGAACACATGTTAACATCCAGAGCTTTTTTTCCTGTTATTTATCATTATTGTTGTTTTTAATACAGGCTAACAGGCCTGAATCCAAACGTAATACTAGGCTTGTGTGTCATGTTGGCTTTATACCACATTGATGCATCACACATGCTGGCAATTATCTGTACTGCTTTGTGCTAGTGGTCACCTTATATAACAATGTGGCTCAGTTGCTGTTTGTATGGATTGATCTGCTGTATCGACTGTTGTTTCAGCTAATGGAGCTGAACTAGGCAGTCGACTTCATGTTGGAAGAAAAACAAAAAAAATGTCCAAAACATTGCTGCAGCATAATCCATATTGAGCATCCTTGAACAATAAGTTCCAGACAATCATGTTTCCAGTTGCAGAACTGACAATAAATATATATATTTATATTTTTTAAAGGTGTAGCCTATGTATACTTTCATGCATCACTGCCCTTTAGCAGCATATTTGATTTTGTTTGCACTTTGTTGGCCTATTATGAATAAAATAATTTGTATAACTATTCGAAATTTTTGGTTGATTAGACTATTTTTTATTTTTTTTTCCACAAATTTAAATGTCTTTAAATACACATTAACATGGATCCAATATATTGTAGCGAATGGATAAATTGAGGCAGAAGATGTTATATTTCAGTCAGAAATGCACACATTCAGCGACACACAAGGAGGTCTCTCAAGCTGGGCACCGGTTCACTGACAGCGCGAGACTAGCCTGGACCTGTCCCTCCAAGCCTCCTGCACACAAAGAGGAGGACCCGCCCCTATCGCTGCTGTGCCAATCACGAGGCCGCAGGTTACATGCTGGCTCTGTCAGGTTCCCCGTGATTGACCGAGAGCCTATTCAGTCCCCAGCTGACTAAGATCCCAGACACAAGGATGCACGCTGCAATATTATTTGAAGAGAAGATACTATGGAAGCCCATTCCTACCAGCAAAAAAAAAAAAAAAGATCACAAAAAAAAAAGAAAAAAAAATAAGATCACAAAAAAAGAAAAAAAAAGAAAAAATAGTAACTTAAAAAAAAAAAAAAATGTAATTCACAAAAAAAATTATAATAATTCTAATAATTCTTTTTTTTTTTTTATTTTACTTTTTTTCCACCAGCAAAAAAAAAAAAAAACTTTTGGTGCATCCATCTGTAACCATAACACTGACCAGATTTTCCAGTTGCTATAGAAAGTCAAAATTATGAGATACTTTAACACAACAGTCATAGAAGCAGCTATGACATATGAATGGATTGTGAGTACATTGAAGACTTCTTTAAAACGTGGCTTTACAACACATGAAATACAGATGATGTTTCACATGGATTGTAATGAGCAAACGCACCCTTGAATAGAATGTTAAGCAAGAAGCAGCTCTGGAGTATAAAGATTGAAACCAATGTGGCTGAGGTGGCGACCAATAAACAGCAACTGGAAACATCTTTTTTTTTTTTCTTTTTTGCTGACAGAGAAAAAGTAAAAAAAAAAAAAATATATATATATATATATATATATATATATATATATATATATATATTTTTTTTTTTTTTTTTTGTGAATTAATTATTATTATTTTTTTTTTTTGTGAATTCATTTTCTTTTTTGTGAATTCATTATTATTATTTTTTTTGTTGATCTTATTTATTTATTTTTTGCTTGCATGAATGGGCTTCCATAGATTAGTGGTCGCCACCTCAGCCACATTGGTTTCATTCTTTATACTCCAGAGCTTCAAGGGTGCGTTTGCTCAGTACAATCCATCTGTATTTCATGTGTTGTAAAGCCGCGTTTTAAAGAAGTCTTCAATGTACTCACAATCCATTCATATGTCATAGCTGCTTCTATGACTGTTGTGTTAAAGTATCTCATAATTTCGACTTTCTATAGCAACTGGAAAAATCTGGTCAGTGTTATGGTTACAGATGGATGCACCAAAAGTTTTTTATTTTTTTTTTGCTGGTGGAAAAAAAGTAAAATAAAAAAAATAAAAAATTATTAGAATTATTATTATTTATTTTGTGGGTGGATTTTTTTTTTTTAAGTTACTATTTTTTTTTTTTTGATCTTATTTTTTTTTTTTTTTTTTTTTGTGATCTCATTTTTTTTTGGCTGGCGGCAAAAAAAAAAAAAAATAAGATCACCAAAAAGAAAAAAGAAATAATTAATTCACAAAAAAAAAAAGAAAAAAAAAAAAATATATATATATATATATATATCTTCAATGTACTCAAAATCCATGTATATGTCAAATGTAGAGTAACCTATGAAGAGCTGCTTCTATGACTGTTGTGTTAAAGTATCTCATAATTTCGACTTCCTATAGCAACTGGAAAAATCTGGTCAGTGTTATGGTTACAGATGGATGCACCAAAGGTTTTTATTTTTTTTTGCTGTTGGAAAAAAAGTAAAATAAAAAAAAAAAAAATGAATAATTAAAATTATTAGAATTATTATTATTTATTCTGTGGGTGGATTTTCTTTTTTTTCTTTTTTTTTTGTGAATTACATTTCTTTTTTACTTTTTGTAAGTTACTTTTTTTTTTTTTTTTAGTGATCTTATTTTTTTGTTTTGTTTTAGTGATCTTTTTTTTTTTTTTTTGCTTGCGGGAATGGGCTTCCATAAGATACCGTTGTAAAAACAATGACATTTACTTCACCCACGAATCCTTGTGCAATCATTTTTGCAAGATATTCCTGGCTAAAACACTGCAGCTCCTATCCACAACAGCCAACTACTGAGGCCATATTATTGTTATGAGCGAAAATGGATCGTTTTGTAACTCGACCAAAAAACATGAATCTGTCCATTATTTTAATAGTTCAGTATTGTATGCAAGATAACAGGTATGTTTATGCATGGCAGTGGCACTAATAGGCCATCACTCATTTTTCGTTTCCACATTTATGTTTAAAATAAAAACGTCAATTTGAATAGCTTTTTAATGCAGGATTATCATGCAATTGACAGACAATGTTGATATTGGCATTGGTATCAGTTGACAAGGTATGTTTCTAAATGGCAGTGGCATGGCCACCCTACTCACTGTACCTTGCACATGTTTAAAATAAAAACATGAATATATGAACCTGTGTATTATTTGAATAGCTTAGTATTGAATGCACAATAACAATGTATGTTTATACATGGCACTAGGCCCAGTTTAATATAAAACACAATTTTATACAATATATATAGTAGGGGGTCCCTGCTCCATCTCTCTATCAGTTTGGGGGTCCTTGGCCTGAAACACGTTGAAGACCCCTGATCTAAACTACTAACAACCACGTTTTGGTTTTTCACTACAGAGTGATCATCTTCATTATATACAATCTATGCTCTACACTCACCACCAGCAGCAGCAGCAGCAGCAGCTGCTGCTCCTGGATCAGTGGAGATGGGCTGAGGCAGAGAGGACAGACCCAGCAACACCGAGACCAACGGCCGTTGAGAGTAGCCGTTACAGACTCGGGTAAGCTCACCCCGTAACGTTTAACAAGAGTTAGTAAAGCGCTCTTGTTGCTAGTTCAACAATACACCAGTGGCAGTTTTTAGGTGGTTACATTAAGATTATGTTCGGTGTTTTGTGTGAATCGTTTTATTATAAGTTAGTGGCGTGAAGTAGCTGCTAATAGCAGGCTAACCTGAGCCCGTATCTGCCAGTTAGAACTTCAGGCCAGAGTCACTGATGCCGCTAACTGAAACGTTGTCAGCGTGTCGTGGTGATCTGACGTTAGCTAGCTGGAACGTTAGCCGTTTGTTAATCGCAGAAGTAACAACGTTATTTTAACGTTATCCCGCGTGTAATTTGGAAGCTCGTCGGTTAAGTCGTCTGTTTTTTAGTAACCCGAGACACACGGTCAGTGTCACTAGTTATCATTAACCTAGTGAGCATCTACATGTTTGTCCTGCTCTGGAAATACTAAAACCCTCACTAGCATATCGCTGTGGTGAACGGGACCCTGCCTGAGTAACCGTGAAGGCCAAAGCCTGTCAAACCCGCTGGCCTTATGTGCAATATTCTTTACCAGAAATGACTCTTTTCAGCTGAACCGGAATGACCTGTCCCACCTTTGACCTGCAGGGAGCCAATTAGTTCAGTCCCTAAAATTGCCTCTGGTTCGCTTCCAATGCTTTTTCTCAAAGAGGATTTTCTTTTGCCTAACTACTACTGTAGTGCACAATGAAATCTGAGCTCAACACCTAGATTAGTGCTTTGTTAGGTAGGGCATTAAAACAAGATATAGGCTTTCTGCTCCACAGGTATTCACAGCTGTTGTGTGGCTTTTCAATGACACAGCAAGTAGTCCAGATCATGGTAAAGAGAATATTAACCCTGATCCTGTGGCCTATCCAGCTGCTCCGTACTGCTGTTTTATGACTTGTCCTCATGTGTGACCAGTTGGCCGCCATCTGATGTGGACAAAGCCTTGTGGCGAATGTAAAGAGTGAGTTTACCGTGGGAATGTTTGACCCAGATAGAAGTCGACTTCAGAGTTAGAGACCTCATATTTGCTTGTTTTTTGCTGTCTCCTGGTTCTTACTTTGCATGTTCTCATTTATTTAGTTGGTGTGTCCCTCTCACTTTCTCTTGTTCACTTCCACTCAGTCTTTTTACAGTATTGCTTCCTTCACACAGGCTCTGTGACATCCCAGTTATGAGCAGCCTTTGTACTAGTATCCTGACAATGATCTGTTTTTGAAGTATCCTGGTTATGTATTTGAGCATTTTAGAAAATCATATCCTGGCTTCAGAAACCCAGATGTGCTACCTCGACTACTCAAACAGAGGCCGTACTGTGTGTATTTGTCCTCGACACAATGGACCAGTTACACAAGTAATTAAGACTGTAATCTAATGGTAATGTATGCACTAAAATAAATGTAAAAGTTGTGCAAATAAACAGTATAAGATTGCAATACATTGTATTGTCAATTTCTTATTTAATTACGGGTCAAATCCAGCACTGTGGTACATGCAGTCATGTCCATCAGCCAGACAACAATGTTCATCTTTGATTAGGAATTAGTTTAGTTAAAAACATCCACGTCATGTTTATGGGTGAGCACTATATATATATATATATATATATATATATATCTATATCAGCATGATCATGTATTCCGATATAAGCTAAGTACAGATCTATTGGTTCGAGCTAATTTGACGTCCAGTAAGTAACAATAAATCGCCGTACAGAATATGTCTGGATGATCACCTTTTAAGGTGATACGGCGAACCTGTTAGCGAAAAGTTGATTATTTACACATCCAGCTGTAACTGAGTAACATTATCATTCATTTGGACTCGTACTTCTGGCCGCCTGTCGAATGCAAGTCCTGTATTTAAAGCTCTGTTCTTGGTCTCCTGAGGGAAATATCTGTCTCTGTAGCTGATAAACGCTCCGGTGTTAAACAGCTCGTCGCTAATGGCCGTTTGGTGCTGAGCGGGTAGTGTACAGGGTGGTTTTTTTTGTGTTTTTTTTTTTTTTTTTACTGATTTCTAAAACCAAAATAGTAAAGTTGCGTGTCGGACAGCTAAACATGAGCTGAAACTCGCATAAGCTCATTAAAACTGAGGGGATCTGCAGATTCAGGTCATAATTCTCTGTACGTTCATCAATGTGTGCGACCTATTTCACATCGTCGCAATGTTTCCATATTGTCATTTGCTACATTATTATAAAAATATTGATTTTAGCCACTTAAAATGTTCGCCTTCATCCTTTTTAACAATGTGAAAAATGAATATTGGCCTATATATTTCTACCAGATTTGATATAATATCAGTATTGCTATCAACCTCAAACGTCCAGGATGGGTCTTACTCTAGTTAGTGTACTTATTTTTCCACAAGAATGAAAATTACAAGTCTCAGCAGCGTACACGGCTGCCTGACTGTTTTAAATTATTTCTAACATCTGTTCTGCATCACTGAAATGCAGATGAACTTGTGCGCATCACCTCTTTTTTTTTTTTTGACAGGATCACTAAACTCAACAGAGACGTCTCTCTCTCCCTCATAACAATCCCTATTTGTATAGTGCTCAGATAGTCTCCTCTGACAGTGTTGCTCCTTTTTCTCGTGCCTGTGATGACTCTGGTGGATGCGGGGGGGGGGGGGGGGGGCTGACTGAGACGTTCTCAGCTCAGAGTCCATGCCCAACAAGCAGGCCTTTTGTCCCCGCGTGGCCCCCGATCCACCCACGCAGCGCTTCATAATGTCCCGGAGAAAGAGCGTCTTTATCTTTTGCTTTCCAAAGACTCATCTCAATCACATATTTCAGGCTCCGTCCAAAAGGACAGCGGCTTAAACAGACTAATGCGACAATATGCCTACAGTAATGCTGCAACCACCCACACAGGGGTTTGACATTGACATGCGAGCATTCACACTCGTGTAGGACTAAGCGGATGCACCGTAATCATTTACTTATTTTGTTGAATGTAGGTTTTCAGGGTTGTGTGGAACCTCAGCAGGTTAAACATTGCACATTCTTTTCCCGCGCAGCTCCGAAGGGCGTTTGCGTTGTTCCTTTGTGTCGAACATGGCCGAGCTCTGTGGCGTCTTTTTTTTTTTCTTTCTTTTTTTTTGACCATGCACAAGTGGGTGCTCAGCTGTGGAGGGAGGGGATAGAAGGGGTTGGCCAGAGGCTTGCCAAATTGGATGAGAGAGAGAGCAGTTGGGAGGAGATAGAGAGAGGAGAGGACTGCAAACGAAGAGGGAGAAAAGAGAGCACTCCAGGGTGGGTGAGGAAGAGAGAGTGACGGTGGGTAGCGCGAGAAAAAAAGAGGGACTCGGGAGAGAGAGCGCGAGTGGGTGAGGCTGACATAAAAGGATAAAGGCGGGGTTGTGGTTTGTGTCACATGATCTCCCTGGCAGGCTGTAGCCTACTGAGCTCCAGGTGGCAGAGAGACCAGAGATACAGTAGATACAGAGAGAGAGAGGGAGCGGGTCACGCTAGCAAGGCTCACCACAAAGACATTTACTCCGTCCCTCCTCACACTTCTCTCTTTTCTCTCTCTCTCTCCTTCAGGATTTTTTTTTTTTTTCCCGGGTCCCGCTTTGCCCCCTTCTCCTCTCCACTCCCGGCCCCAGCAGGCCAGGGAATGTCCCGGCGGCGAGATGCCTTACGTGGACCGACAGAACCGCAACTGTGGCTTCCTGGACATAGAGGAGAACGAGAGCAGTGGCAAGTTCCTGCGTCGTTACTTCATTCTGGACACGCAGCAGGGAAGCTTGGTGTGGTTCATGGACAACCCACAGGTAAATTACACAAGGGCTGTGTTAGCTTAGCTCTTAGCTTTGTTTTCTAGAACAGATCCCACCAGGTAACTGCACGGGCTAATGTTTAATGTGTTGATGGGAAAAAATGTGACAATTTTACAACTAAACCTGAGTTAGTGAACAGTGTGAATGATCAGCTCTCATGCAACTGCAGAGTAACTGCAGGCCACTTCTAGCTAAGCTGTCGTCATTCATTATGGACACAAAACTAAGTACAGGCTAAATGTTTCCATCGCCAGACAGTCATGCGAGGATGGGAGAACGTGTGTTATGTAATTCTAGCTGAAGGCAGTCAGGCCCATATTAAAGGCACGGGAGTAGGTCAGGGCTGATGGTGGGTACGTATTTTAGGTACCGGCAGACATTTGGATGAACTCATAGTTAAACTCTAATCCTGGGATTAGTTTTTTTTTTAGTCTTCCAGTGGTCTAGATAAGTCCGTGTGGTGAGCGGCGCTCATATTTGCTTTTGACCACAGTGGCCATGATTTTGTGCTCCGTGACCCTCTCGGTGTCACAGTTATTACCGTCTCCTCTTACGTTTTTGTTCATCGTGCTGGTTTGGAGATGCTGCATTTTGCAAGTGCACTGTTACATGAACTATTCATACATCGTGTAGTGCGGGAGAAATTTTAAATAATTCAGTAAGTCTCTTTTCTTTTTATAGATTGAAAAAGCTTAAATTTTAATGATGTTAAATCTGGATCCCGTAGTTTTCAGAAAGCAGAGCCGCTATCATGGAGTGCACGACGCACGCTGTTCTAACTCTGTAATATTGACTTCACTCGCCCACCGCATTTTAATCGTTGCCGTTAAATCCACAGCCACGGCTCCCGCCGCTAATGGTTGCCTGCATACAATATTGCTCTTTCTCTCCCACAGAACCTGCCTGTTGGTACAGACTGCGTGGGCTCCCTCAAGCTCACCTACATCTCTAAGGTGAGAAGAACCACCGGCGCTAAACGATTCGGCATCAATAGAAACCGCTCGCGGTGTTCGCTTGAACTGGGAAGCTAACAATTGTGAGCTTTGTCCTCCTTTAGGTCAGCGACGCCACCAAGCTGAGGCCCAAGGCCGAATTCTGCTTCGGTAAGAAAACGAGGATCGTCACAGTCTAGCCATCTACTTCAAATGTCTCTGCATTAGAATAGTAGTTTGATCGAGAAAATAAAGACCGATTCAGAAGGATTTCAGGGATTTCTCAAACCTTTTCACAGTTCAAATCATTTGTTTTATACTGGCATGGAGTAGCTGTGTGTTGGACAATAGTATTGACGGTGTGAATCGTATGAAACGATAACCAAACTTATCAAATAAACGCACATCTTGTTCAAGTATAGAACTCGCCTGCAGTGCTTTTGCAAACATCAGCAGTGACGGTGTGCTTAATCACGTGTTGACTAAGCCGAGTACACTTCGTGTAACCTCAGGGAGGAGTGTTTGCTGTCCTCCTCCGCCCTTTACACCTGGTCAAGCGTTGCTCTCCACATACTTTCTCCGCCTTGTTCAAGATTGTCCGTTTAGCCAACTCGCAAAGATGCAGGCGACCACGGCGGTTGATGATCTGAGTTTCTGTTCATCAAGTTGCAAGTTCTGTTATAGTGGTGCATCGCTCGCTTTTAAGGTCCACTAAATGTTGATACACATGTGCTCTGTAACATACTGAACCTTCGGGTCGGTTTAGCCCCATCTGGCCATGACCCATGTCCTACCAGTGGGTATTTAGTAACAAAGATGTTGTTTTAATCTCGACATTTTGTCCTTGTCTTTTCACCCTGTGCGGTCAAGACGGGAATGAAAAATAGTTGTGAGTAAATAGGAACCATCATCAGGTTATTTGGTGGTAAACCTCCATTCCCTGTTATTGTGTACTAGCCCCTCTCCTCCTCCTCCTCCATCCTCTTCAATAGCAGGAAATACTAGCGCGTTGACTACCGTGACTGAGTGTGTCGGACTGTGTGCGCGCACCAGTTGCCTTGTTGAGGTTTTCGACAGGATGCCTGCATCCTAATCGGAACCTGATTCAGAGATGCATGGAGTTATTTTTAAACTACCGTTTGTGTGCCACATGTTCTTGCGAAAATATCTACGAAATCCTACTGCTTCCTGCATCTGGCAACGAGAAACATCTGAAGTATTAAAGAGAAGTTAGGCAATCGGCGTCGCACTACAGATCTTTTTAACAGTAAGACAGTGGAGGCTTGTCTGGGATTGGATGGTGGGAATGGGGGCGGTTCCTTGTGCGTGTCTGGGTTGGGGAAAGAGATCAAGAGCGGTGTGTTCGTGTGAACTTTGGTGCTTGGATGCACAAATTGTTTTATGGTGTGTAGCTATGAGTCAGATCTGATCCTCCTTCCTCTTTGTCTTCCCAGTGCCCACCAGAGACCACTACACTGTCACCACAACCGAGCAGTTTACCAAACACATCTGAAGGTTAAATGAGACCAGACGGGCAGATTTATTTACAGAAAAGTGGAAGGGAAAAAAAGGGAAAGCGAGGTATTGCCTTAAGAGCCGGACTAAACGCACAGAACAAGGAAGAATGACCGTCATTGTGACACCGACTTTGAGCTCCCAGTGGCTTTTACGGCCCCCCCCCCCCCCCCCCCCCCGCCAGATTCACCAGTCCAGCTTTAATGTAATTCATTCCCATGGTGTCGAAAGGAAATGGAGGAGACACAGGGATGGTTTGAGCTGCAGAATTTAAGGATTTATGGCAGAGAGAGAGAGAGAGAGACTTGAGTTCTTTCAGCTCCTAAATCCTGATCCATAGCTAATCAGCATTTGACCCAAAATTTTCTTTGTGATTGGGGGAAAATGGGGTTAGCTTATGTTCACATGGGCGGGAAAATGTGCGGGAAATATTTCGTGGTTTTGTAGCCAATCTGCCTCCGTCATGGTGAGAAGTGTGTAGGTGGTGGCAGACTGAGGCAGCTGGGTCGTCCTCCACATGCAGAGGGAATGCTGCCCGGGAGAGTCCCTTTGGCCCGGGTTGCTCTTCACTTCCAGAGAAATCAATGGCAGCGGTTCTGTTCTGCTGACACTCGGTCATGTTTTCTATTCAAGACGGGCCAAAAGAGCAATTAGTCAACACCCACTTCATAGTACTTCCTTTAGTTCTAGTGCTTTTTTACGTGTGACTCGTGTTGAACACAGGATGGAATCGGATGATGTGGTGTAGAGAATACAGTGGCGTCTGAAAATACTTTCACTCTTTGAACTGTTCCCACTTTTTATGATCCATTAGTCATCAATGCTGGGATGAGGAAGTTCTTCCTGCAGGCCAATGATCAGCAGGACCTGGTGGACTGGGTCAACGCTCTCAATAAAGCCACCAAGATCACCGTAAGACACACACACACACACACACAGTCCAACCCTGAGTCATCCGTACTAATCTGTTCTTTTCGGCTCATGTTTTATCACTTTTATTTCTCCCTTTTCTGTAGAAGTGAATGACTGGTCTGTCAAGACACTATATAGGAGTGAATCAGAGCGTGACTAACAGGATGCTGTATTGTTGTATTGAGTCCTGGGATAAAGGACTGTTTCCATTGTTCTCCATGAGGCCTTAATTATCCAGAAAGAAAATGATATTAAATGTGTTAAAGGTTACAGACTTGATTATATCTAGTATCTGAGTATTTTCCATCCTAAAGCGCTATTCCACAAAATGTGTGTCTGTTTATTATGTGTGTTTAATTAAAAATTGTGTGTGTGTGTGTGTGTGTTTAATAAAAAATGTTGTGTGTTTTGTCCTAAGGTGCCAAAGTTGTCTGATGGGCAGCAGAATGCAGAGAACCAGAAGGCTTTACCGGATGTCGTAGGGCCCAAGAAACAAGTCTCCTATAAGACAGAGATCATTGGAGGAGTCCCCATCGTCACCCAGACCCAGGTACACATCTCTCACACACACATGTACTGCACGACGTACTGTGTTTACATGCGTGCACATAACTGCTAAATGTACGTTATTTTGAAAAACTTAACTTCAGCTATGAATACTCCCACAGTCCTTCTTTAGTACTTTCAGTTTTCCATCTATAGTAATCACTATACAAATATTTTCCCAAACTACTTTTGCTTTAACCAACAATTCTACCTAGACATAGATTGTGGCGGACATTCTTTTGTAATTACAATATTTCCGGCTTCCTTTACCCTCAAGCATGACAGTGGCGATGGTGCAGGCAGAACGGAGCGTGAGGCCATGCATCGGTCCCACAGCCAGCTGCCCTACTTCCTGGGCAGGCCGACTCAGGAGCACACCGTCATCAAGTCGGGCTACTGCGTCAAGCAGGGCGCTGTGGTGGGTACCGGCCGCTGTGTAGGGGGGGGGGTACCGGCCGCTGTGTAGGGGGGGGGGTACCGGCCGCTGTGTGTGGGGGGTACCGGCCGCTGTGTGTGTGGGGGGGGTACCGGCCGCTGTGTGTGGGGGGGTACCGGCCGCTGTGTGTGTGTGGGGGGGGGGGGTACCGGCCGCTGTGTGGGGGGGGGGGTACCGGCCGCTGTGTGTGGGGGGGGGGGTACCGGCCGCTGTGTGTGTGGGGGGGGGTACCGGCCGCTGTGTGTGTGGGGGGGGGTACCGGCCGCTGTGTGTGTGGGGGGGGTACCGGCCGCTGTGTGTGTGGGGGGGGTACCGGCCGCTGTGTGTGTGGGGGGGGTACCGGCCGCTGTGTGTGTGGGGGGGGGTACCGGCCGCTGTGTGTGTGGGGGGGGTACCGGCCGCTGTGTGGGTGGAGTTAAACTCAGAAAAGTTCATCAATTGCTATTCTTAAAACGCAATTCAGTGTGTTCAATTATGTTTAGAGATGCCCAAGGATAATTAACTTCCCCCTCAAAGTGTGTATGTATATATATATATTTAAACATTTGACAAAAGGTCTGAACATCTTTTCCCTTTTTCCCCCTCCAGATGAGGAACTGGAAACGGCGATATTTTCTTCTGGAGGAAAACTCAATGAGCTACTTCAAGTCAGATTTGGTAATTAACTTAAATGAAGTTATGTGAAGCCTTTTAATGGAATGTTTTTATTTATTTATTGATGATGATGCGTGTGGACTGGATTCACCCCCACAGTCTGAGGCAGAGTAACAGCAAACACACTGTCCCGAGTTCTAACATGTTTTATCTGCTGTCTTGTGGAATTCAATGCTTTCACTTCACATGTCCTGGCATGCCTTGTTCCCCCCCTGGCCTTCCACACACACACACACACACACACACACACACACACTGTCCTCAGGATAATTCTGCACGTCTCATACCCTATCCGTGTCTGCCCTTATATGACAGCTCTATCTGTCTATTTGGCTATCAACAGGCCCCAAGGACACAGACTCTCTGTCTGCTGTTTCAAATGGCCGGGTCAAGAAAGTTACAACTACCACAGTTTTTAGTTTACAGTCTGCTACTTGTGAGGGAAGTTCTGTCTCTATGAAACAGGAAAACTCTGCAAGACGTACATAGACATACATACATACAAACGGTAACATTTATCTTGTGTGTTTCCATTTTTAAGTTTTGGCTTCTTTAAGTGTTAACGGTCGGTTTCTTTAACTTTTAGGAGAAAGAGCCGCTGAGAATGATCCCGCTGAAGGAAGTTCACAAAGTCCATGAGTGCAAACAGAGGTATTTAACGAGTCCCGGCATTTTCACATTCCACCAAAAACAATTGTATCTTTAGTCCAGGAGGATTGTGTTTATCTCTCCTGGTATAGATGAGATAAATACGATCTGACTTCTTTTCCACTCTTGTCGTAGTGACATCATGATGAGAGATAATCTGTTTGAAGTCGTCACCACATCCAGGACGTTCTACATACAGGTAGGGTCCTTCACAAACGCTGCGACGGCTCTCTTGCTCGTCTCCATGTCGACCAACCGTCTCACTCTCTCGTCTTTTGTCCTTTTTACGTTTGTCTCCCACTAGGCGGACAGCCAAGAGGAGATGCACAGCTGGATTAAGGCCGTCTCCGGGGCCATTGTGGCCCAGCGGGGGCCTGGGAGGTCTGCTGCCACAGTATGTATAATGCACCTCACTACAGTGTCGCCATATATGGATTCAAGTCCATTATAAGTAGACTTGAATCTGACTGGAGACCTCATATGTGCCTGTGAACAAGGGAAATGACTTGAGACTCAACCTGAGACTGACTGACTGAGTGACATCAGGTGGTGGGAGGAGACTGTTCCCTTTTGACTTCATCTCAAGCAGATGCAGAGTAGCAGAAACGCTAGTTTGACGGTAGGTTGATGAAGCTAAATTCTACTTTGTGTACTCTGCACCAGTGGTTGCGAACTCCCAAGCCGCGGACCGGCACCGGGCCTTAGGACATTTCCTACCAGGCCGCAAGGAAATGATTATATGGATTATTATAACTCTAAAGGCTGTTTTTACATAGAACTTGGCACAGCCTGTTCTGCATTTTCCTCATCCCTCCTCGTCACCACCAAACAGCAAAACACAGATTTGTTTTTTATTTTTTGTTGGCCATGTCGTGCTTTTTATTCGGGAATCAACAGATGACAGGAAATGGGGTGTGGGGGGGGGGGGGGACAAATGTCCCCAGCTGGATGCAAACTGGGGACATTGTGTTGTTTTCGTTTAGCGCCTTAACGCCCTGAGCCGCCGGGCTCCCCTTACACAGATTTATAACTAAAGTAGGACGTCAGTACATAAGTCCTCATTTAGGCCGTGAGATGACGGACTGGTGTACTCGCCCAGACCACCACATCTGTGTGAGAATATTGAGATTAGAACCGCTTGATTCGGCCAAATCCGCAGCCTACATGCACAGAGACAGGCAGCCAGACTGGAGCCGATGAGAAGTAAACCGGCTCCGTAGTCCCGACTGCAGAGGAGAGAGTGTCCTCTGACGCAGTCGGCCCCTTCTGGTTGGACTGGAATTATCCTCGACACCACTGCGCTGTCGGTTTCTCTACAGTTCCCTCCTTTCCTCCCTCCTGTGTCTTTCTCTCTGTGTAGCTTGTTTTCCTCCCCCCCCCCCCTTTCCTCTTCTGTGCCCCTTATCTCTCTCCCTCCCTCTCTCCTCTATTTCCCTTTTCTTTCCTTTCTTTGTCACATTCTCTCCACCTCCTCCTCCTCCTCCTCCCTGTGGGCAGACAGCCCATCTGCTCTAATACTGCTTTGCACTGTGTTGTTGCAGATGCGGCAGGCCAGACGGCTGTCGAACCCTTGTATACAGAGGTATACGTCTCGAATCGGGGAGTGCAGCAGCACGTATGTCAGCTCCTCTAAATCCCCCTTTTAAACTATAAGTTCACCTTTTATTTTTTATTTTTTTACTACTGTTTTCCACTCACTGGCTGGCCCTCTGTGGTTGTAGACCTTTTGAGAGCAGATCAGATCTTCCGGCATATCTGATGCTCCTTTATTTCCTCCGAACCAACCACCATGTATGGCTGTGATAACCCAACAAAGCGCTCCTCCCCTTCATGCCCTCGTCCTCGCTGCTTCCCTCATCCACTTCTCCTCCTCCATTTGCTTTTTCCTTTTCTTTTTTTTTGCCGCGCTGTCGCTTTTAAACTCCATTCGGTGCGCTCAGACGGTGCCCGGTTAAAACAATGAAAGCTTGCTTCAGGAATCTGAAGACTTGAGGTGTGCTTGATTTATTTATTTTTTATTCTCTCGCATGTGATGACCGTCGCCCACGGGCACGGCAACCGAAAAACAAGAACACCTCAAGTTGTACAAATGCTAATTAGTAATATTTCTGTACAGAATGACTCCCCCCCTCCCTTATAGCTTCACCTTGCAGAGCTTCCACCTGTCCTCACCATTATTTATGATGCTTCAGTGTAATCAATTTGATGTAGAATCCATGCACATACATCTTAGCTGTGAGTACCGTGAGCCTGTTTCTATCTCCTGTCTGTATTACTGCGTACATGTGTCTTTCACACCTTCTGTTTCTCTTCCCTTCGTGCTCTGTTATCTCTGCAGTCTGCTGCAGCTGTGTACCTGTCTTAGATGTGTGACATCCTGCTTGTCTCTCCTCTTCCCTCCTGTTCGCTGCCTGTATGTTTTTTTTCTCTCTTCCTGATACACACAACAATAAGAAACTTGTTTCCATGTTGACTACCCTATACCGTCTTGTGTGCTAAACAGCTTTGAATTGAGGACTCGCCAACGCTGAATCCACATGTCCAGAGTCATAGTAGTGTGTTGGTTTACATGTGAATATTTTGGTTTGTAGGAGCTAATCAAGTGTACTAGGGGGCTGAGAGGATGTCTTCAGTGTTTTGTATTATTTCTGCCTATAGCAGCCCCTAAAACTCAGCATGAGCTTGATTTTGGACCTTTGGATTCAGCATAAAGCATCTGTTGATACGCGTGTGTGTGGCTCCTTCTGGGATTTTTAGACACGTTTGTGTTGGGGAAACTGCTTCTTCAACCTTGTTCTGCTTAAATGGTACTTTGTGGATCTACCGATCAGAATTTGAACAGGCCTGCATAGTCACAGGGTGTCATTGTGCTTCTGTGGCAGAAACTGTGTCCAGACACAATATCTTGGAAGTCGAGGCAGTTATTAGTACTTGCGTCTTCTCTTTATAGTTGGGATGTTTCTCTAAAACCAACATTTCACCGACTGCTCAGCGGCAAACCCCTCTTTGCTTTCACTTCCTCTGCTGTGTTTTTTTTATTTTATTTTTTTTATTTCTTTTCCATTCGTCTGTTTTGTGTTTCAGAGATTGAAATCTGACAATGAAAAGCTGTGAAATAATGAGCAACAACCAACCACTGCTTCCTAAGGCACTCTGCTCCTCCACTGCAACCTGTTGAGACTACCAAAACTAAAACCTGCTGACACTACTACCACTACTCCCTCTACTACTACTACTACTACTTCTACTACTGCTACTACCATCTCCCCTCTTTAGCAATGCTACATTCTTCAGTACCAACTCCGCTACTCTGCATACGGCTCCACACGCTGGTGCTAATACCAAGTCTGTAACTCTCACTTTCGGTCCCCTTCAAATACGCTGCACATGTCAGGGTTTCACTTTGCTTACTAACAGCCACTCTCTTGTCGTCTCGCCTTTTCTCTCTCTTTGTGTCCCCCTCCCGCTGTTTTTCTGCTGCAGGACCACGGCGGCCGCTCCACTTTCTACCGCAGCCCCGCGGGCCCCCCCGCCCCTCGCTCGCCCATATCTGCCATGCCACCATGCTACCCAGAGTGGGGGGCTGCTGTCACGTGCGGCACACGCCCGCAGCCTGGCGTGGGACAGCGAGCACTTCATGAGCCTGCTGCCACGGCCCAGTCACAGCCGCACGCCAGCACGCCTGTCCCTGCAGGAGACGACGCGCCTGGCAAAGTGACCCGCGACCCGCCCGGGACCACCATCGATAACTCCGAGGAGTCCCCGTGGCGAAGACGGAGCAGCTTTGAGCCCCACATGCCCGAACCCCCCGTGGACCTGGATGACGCCGACCTGCCAGTGAGCGAGGTCTGAGCCGTTGAACTGGACATTTTAGAACATTAACGGAGATTTAAAGAGGAAGCCGTGCGCGTGATGTAATGGTGTTGGAAAAAAAAACAACCGGGGCAGCTAATGGTTTTCATACCAAAGCTGTTGGCAGAAGACAATATACAACTCGTGTTTTGAGCTCCTCCGTCAGTGTGCTAAAGATAAAAGTTGGGTCACCGCCACTGAACTGCACTCGTGTGCCAAAGACGACCCGGTCTTCACCACCCCCCCCCCCCCCCCCCTCCCCTCTGCCTGCCTGCTGTCGCATTTACAACGATGTATTTATTTACTAAGAGTTGATGTTGTCAAACAAAACTACAAAATTCTAGTGAACGTGTGCTGATTAGAGTTCAGTGACGGAGCTTTATTTTAACCTGCACAGGCACAACGAGGTGACGGAGGATTTTTGTAAACCACTTTGTGCCAAGAAGATAAGGGAACTTTAAAGGTTGCAAACATTTCCTTTTGTCTGAGCGAGAGAGAGAGAGTTCAAACTGAGGACTGGCTTTTCATCACCTCACTTATCTGCTCATTTACCTGTGTGGTCCGTTCACACACTCACTATTGTTCGCCTGGATTTGTCTACTGTTGTCGGCCAGCGATAGAGATATGATGGCAAGCCTAGTCTGAGATCATATTTTCACTCTTAATGCAAATTGTAATTCAAAGATCCAGGACTGTTCAATTCAAAACAATTTGTATGTGACCCAATGTGTATAATAATGCAAGAACAAATGTATTGCAGACTTTTTCTCTTTATTTTTAATAGATCGGAGGGTTAAGTTAAATAAAATAAAGCGTCCTCCGTGTGATTTTAGTTGACTGAAGTTCACTACTAGTAGCTTACATGTACATCTACAATGAATAGTTGTTTAGTTCTTCACAGTTGCTGGTAAAGCGTCCCGTCACATCCTAAATTAGCTTCTTTTTCGTGCTACATTTCAACATACCAGACTCTGTGGACTCACTGTTGTGACTCTGGATGACGTGGGAAGTAAACAAGGAGTACAAGGAGTACGCTTGTGTGCATTTTGTAATTCACAGTAATAAAACGTCAACAATAGGGTTCTGTCGGGTATAGATGAGCTTCATGTGCTGATAGATTGGGTAATAACTGGCTCAGATGAGTTAACGAAACCTGCAGATCATTGTTTAGAGATGAGTACTGTATGAATCATCGTTTAACAGGAAAAAAAAAACAATCTGAACATTTAAAAGAAACATTTAAGCTCAGACACTTCCGTTGCATGTTAACATTTTAATGATTCCTCAGATTGTCTTTCTGTTTTTAGTTTTTTTTTTTATCTACGACCGCGCTGTGTGTTTGCAGAATAGAGCAGCAGCTTTATCTTTTAGATGCTTTTAGACGTTTCCTGATCTGATTCTGTGTACCTGTGTAGCCAACCCAGCAGCAGGCAGCTGCCTCATGGTTTTTATTTAAAAAGTGTGTCTCTGTAGTCCTGTTAAATAATACACACTAATGTTTTTTTTTAAGTGCCTGCTTCCTTTCAGCCCTACCAAGTCGAGCAATTTCACCCCTTTTCAGTCTGGTGTAATTGGTTTGAATTGTCTATTTATTATGTGGATGACTTGAAAGAAATAAACACTGAAAATGTGCTCGGGGTTCCTGGAGTATCATTCAGTTTTGTGCTTTTCTGTCTCCAAATAGCACAATTAGTCTGTGAGCTTTAGTCACACTGGAGGAAAGGTTTGATTATTTGGTGTAAATGCTGATCCGCTCATCACGGCTGCCTCTGCCCTCTGGTGGTGAGAGGGAAACACTTCACTCTGGTTCACTTCCATTGAAGTGCCGCACAAGTCAAATTGTGCGTTCATCAACGATACCATGATTTAGTTATCAGAATGGAAATCAATTCTACTGGTTCAAACCATAATCTACTAGAATGAGAGCAGAAATACATAATCTCATTTACTGTAAGCAATAAACATGCAAAACAATTCGTGTAGTTGGACACACCAAGCTTCAAAACCTTCAAAATAAAATAGACTTGTCCTGCTGTACTCAGCCTCTTTACATTTACATCTTTACAACACATTAAAGGGCCAGTGTGTAGCATTTCGGGGGATCTATTAGCAGAAATGGAATATATTATTCATAACTATGTTTTCATTAGTGTGTAATGACCTGAAACTAAGAATAGTTGCGTCGTCGTCCTCTTCACGGAATCCGCCATGTTTCTACAGTAGCCCATAATGGACAAACTATACACTGGCTCTAGAGAGGGCGTTTCACATTTTTGTGTCACCTGAAGGCCACCGTAGTTCTCCGACTTGCTTGTGAAACAGCGGCAACGTGTGCCACAGAGTGCGAAACAGTGGTACCGCCATCAGCCTTCTGACTTGTGTTGCTGTCGTGTTATACCAACATTACAAGAAACATTCAATTTGTCTGATTTCAGATTAGATTTTAGAGGAAATAGTGCACAGTTACAAAATAATTTCAAGACAGTGATTTGAAGTTAGCGCATGACTGAGATTTTGAAGGGCTTTCATTTTGAAATGCTACATCAGAATGTCCTGGTTCTCTCTGAGTGACACCTTGAGGTGGTCTGTTATTAACCTGTAGTGAAATGATTTTGTAACTATGCACCATTGTGGATGGCATCTGAGCGAGGCAAACGGCATTACCACTGTTTTGCACTTGTAGTGACCAAAGAGGTTTTCAGTTGGTTGCAATCTACAAACTACACCACTAGAGGCCATCAAATCCTACACACTGACCCTTTAAAATGTGACCTGCAGAAAAAGTAAAAAAAAGATGTCACTGCTAGGGCACAATATGTATTATGATTAGGCAAAAGTCTACAAAACCACAATTAAGACAATGAAACAGATGTTTGATTCATTTCACTGTTTCAACTTTAATAACTCAATTAGTTGGCTTTTAGTTGAAATGTGCTTGAAATAATTTTCTGTATGATCAAATAATCAGGATGTGATTACACTGACAGCTCAAAGCTTCGCCTCGCTGCCCCACAGTCCCCGCTGAGAGCCAACACTCTTACCAGTGCTGCTGGAGGCCCAGGCCGTTTAGCTGGGCCCGCTGGAGAGAAGGGAGGCACAGGAGAACCAGGACAGAGCAGGGCAGACTGTCAGACCCTGTTGCAGTAAAATGAGAGGTTTTCTAAAGGGACTCTGGTGCTCTGGTGCTCTGAAGCACTACCACTACCACAGGGACCGGCAGAATCAACACAAAAGGAAGGTTCCTTGTAGTAGCTTCAAGTTAAAGTACCCACTGTGAATGAACTGCATTGAATGTATGACTATAATAAAACCATGTAAGTATCATTATCACACCATGTCATATTATTGGATTGTTGTTACTGTTTTGTAGGTAAAATCTGAATCTGCACTAGTAATTAAAGCAAAGTAACAATAAGTACAATATTTCCCTCTGAAATGTAGTGGAGTCGAAGTATTAAGTATGAAATAGAAATAAAGCACAAGTACTTAAGTAGAGTACTCAAGTAAATGTACTTAGATACCTTCTAATACCGCACATAGAGTATACATTTCCTCCTCATACTGATGATTTAGTCATGTTTGTATCCTTCATCAGCTCTTCTTCACATGTGCAGCCTTTGGCTTTGTGCAGAATGTCGAGATGGATTTGCAGAGTGAGCTCATGCAGCAACATTGAATATGTAAAGCCTCTTTAATCAGTCAGATAACCGGCCGTGACACGTTCTGGGCTCCGGTCTTTGTGTGTGCAGTACACTCTGGATCCCCGCATGTATAAGGATGAAGGTTCATCTGAGCTCCTTTATTGGAGGATGAAAGACTTTGGTTGTGGCTGCAGACGTGGAAATGAAGCCCCATTTGGGATCTCCAGGGCTTCACTCACAGCCAGAGCAGACTAGGGTGGAGAGATCACACAGACCTCAGGGCAGTCCATCCTCGGTTAAACTCACTGGCCTTGTTTGGAGAATGGGTGTTCCTTATAGATGAGGTTGTTTTCATGTGCGGATTTTCCCACCGATTCTCGCCTACGTCCTTGAGCTCTATGAGTTTTGCCATATAATGGGTCTGATGATGATGTATGGTGTCACTACTGCTGTATGAGTTTCCTCCATTTGTATAGCAGTGTGTTATGCATCAAAATGACATGGCGCTCTCATTAAACTGATCAGCCTAACTTGAATTCAGGGTTACAGGTTACGCTCTCACTGTTTCCTGTGTGGCACAAGGCATTCCGGTCTTTGAGAGCATATGACAGCCCTCCATCCCTTTATGCGCCTCTCTAATTGCCTTTTGGATACAGAGGCTTGTGTTACCCCGAGAGCTGGCGCACCGCAGGAACCCCTCGTCCCACAATCCATTCTGTTCCCAAAGCAGCAGTGGCGCTCCCCTGCATCCAGCCACACCATTTAAACCAAGAGCCATTAATAACCCTGTTCCCATAATCAATCAAATTATATTGAGGGGTTTTATTACGCTGATTCATTGCCTCAGTGTTTACTGCATTCTTTTACAGCTCGCCCAAGACATTTAAACCTAACAGAGATGTGTTGTTCGCCAACATTAACATTTGGTCCATTGATACTTAAAACGTGTTTTTTTCAACAGATTATCAATTTAAAGGTTATATTTCCAGAGAGATTTAGTTTTCTCTGAGAACTGTATGCGGCAAAATGGAAAGCCTTGTTTAGATTAGTCTTTGATTGATTTATATTTGAACTTTGGCTGCAATGCTTGTTGTTATCTGGATGTCCCCATTAGATGTTGCTTATTTCCATAGCTGGGTGCTTATACAGCTGGGATAAGATCATAAATGACGTTGTCTTGCAATTTTCCAATTAGAACAAATTTGGCTGTTTATAAAGTGTTACATTAACTCCACAAATCCCACAATCCACCCAACTTTTTCCACCACGGATTTTCATAATTAGCCACAGGGCTTGTGTGGATGCCAGGAGCAACTTATTCATAAAGGGAGTAGTAAAAACAAAACATGCAGGAAATAGGCCTGCAGGATGTGTGGAGGTCTGTGCAGGGTGTAAAACATCTGGACTGCTGTACCATGGCTCCTTCCACCACTAGGTTTTTCATTTTCTATTTGTATTTGTTTGTAAATAACTAAATCAGGTTCAATGCCAATATCAGCCAAAGGTGGTCTGAAATTAGCTTTCTGAGGGTTCGATGACCTCAGACCTTCTTAATCCCCCTTGGAGGGAATCAAGTGAAAAGGGAATTTAAACTCAACTTCATTACCCTTTTTGCGATGCTGTTTCTTGAAAAATATTTAGCTTACTGTCACAGCGCTGAGATAATTGTACATCCGTTCCCATGCAGGTTTATTTTCTGCTCTTTCCTCTGTTTTTTTTATCCTCACACTTCTGGAGAAACACCAACACCGCAGCGCTTCCGTTCAGTACGTCATGTAAACGCACCAATCACCAGGCTTGTTGTGATTATCTAGAAAGTTTGTTGCGTAGATGTTGTGGTGCCAGCAAAAAAAAAAAGTAAAGTGGCGTAAATGGTTGCGCAGTGGAGTTTCTGTTAACTGCCTCTCCAGTTGAAGTGACTCCCCTCTCATTACTACTGAGCTCTCTCATCCCATTACACTGCAAGCAGAGAGCGAGCTTTTGGAACTCTTTTACACTTTCTATTTAAACTTTTAAAACTTGTTTTAGTTTAGTTTTTTAGAATCATGTTTTGGACACTGTTGTGCGTAATCGTAGCCTTTGCGTCCGCGCCGGCAGATGCGCAAATCTCCAGCCGCTATGTTATCGGATGTCCCGCTCGGTGTGACAAGTCGATGTGTCCTCGGATATCAGCCAACTGCCCGGCGGGACAAAGCCTCGACGCCTGCCACTGCTGCCAGGTGTGCGCGTCCAGCGAGGGCGAAGCCTGCGGCGGCTTGGGGAAGCTCGGGGACCCGGTGTGCGGAGAGGGGCTGGAGTGCTCGGTCTCCGCCGGGGTGGCGTACACTATCACGGTGAGGAGGAGAAGCAAGACCGGGACTTGCGTGTGCAAAGCCACCGATCCGGTTTGTGGAAGCGATGGGGTGTCCTACCGGAATATCTGCGAGCTGAAGAGGGTCAGCCGCCGGGCGCAGAAGCTGCAGCAGCCACCTGTTATTTTCATTCAGCGGGGAGCCTGCGGGAAAGGTAACGCTCAGGTTGTTTAGATCACAACACAAACTGATATATATGGTAGAAAGTAGGATGCCATTAACAGTAATTATTTGGAACACTTTGTGCTGAAATAAACTATTGTGAAAGGAACATCTCCCTTTACGATCCACTGGACTGTTTGCCTTTCTCAAACATACACATTTATGTTTATTCACAACATGTCCAGGTTGGCTCAAGTAAATCAGTAAATTTTCTTTATTGTGTGTCACATTCTCTCTTCACAACTTGCTCTTTGAACGTGTGACCCCTCAAATCCTCACATGACGTTTGTGGGTTGAACTACACACAGATGTTGGAGCTTAACGCTGCATTCAGTGGCACACAATCCCCATGTGTTTAGGATAACAAGAGCCCCCATTCAACTGCGTTTCCCTCTTGTTCCTGCATTATAATTAGACTCGATCAGAGAGCTGTCTTTTACTTTTGCCCGGTTGAATGAAGTCATGAGCTTTCTCCTGATGTAAAGCTCGATGTGAGCAGTCACACGGCTATAATCCATCCGATTGTTTTAAAACAATACAGCTCATGCCAGTGAAGCCTGCATTAGCTGAACAGAAAGGTATTTCCAAAGCCTGATAACTGGTATATAGTGTTTCTGTATGGACCTGCACTTTATCAGAGTGTCATGTGAAAAGTATTTCACCCTAAATGGTGGAGCTCAATAATAATCATACATCATTCTTCATGTCTGCTGCTGCACGAAACAGCCCGGCTGAGAATGCACATTCTGTGCAGTTTTATCAGTGAGTCGTTCATCATCGTTAATGATATATGTATGTGATGTGCCTTAAAGCATCATGCGAAGTATTCGTGAATGTGAAAACACACAAGGCTGCAGGTGGTAAAGGCATTTTATCAGTTTTTGGTGTATCTGTTTTACACATGTCCATCTGAAGTTTGCGCCACATCTGCAGTTGAAAACTTCTGAATGAAGAACTTCAACACCTGTTGCCTCAAAGCCCTATAATTTAGCTCAAAGCTTGGAAAACTTACCTCGCTCCTCCTCCCACAACCACCCAGCTCCTTCCTCTCTCTCTTCTTTTCTCTCTCTCCGTGTCTCTCTCTCTTCCTCTCCGTCTTTCTGTTGTCACTCATAAATCACACTTCACAGTCACATAAAGGAATGCCTGGCGCTGATTCAAAGCCATAATTCCTCCCCCGCTGAAGACAGTTTAAAACAGGCCGGAGACACCGAAGGAAAACACAAAATTAGCAACCCATATTTTTGGGAAAGGTTTACATATACATCAAAAAGCGTGTGGGTGTAGCGGTAGGGCAGACTGTATCGCCACATTTGTTTGTCAGTCGTGTAAGCAACTTACATAGTTAAGTCATGCCCAGGCAGCTGACCATGTCTGAAACAGAGCAAGACTGTGGTGAGTGCTATTGATGTTCCAAGGAACCCAGTGCACATTTCCATAGCTGCAATAAAACGAGTCATTTCATAAATCACATGTCCACGCTGTTGGAGAATAATGCTGCCTTTAGCATCTCTCCTGTTTCATTCTTTTTGACATTTATCATAAGATGTAATCAAACCTGCAGAATTCGAACAGCAGGAGTTGACACTGAAAAGAAACTCAACCCCCTCTGAGTGCCTTTAACTACCCTGCAACATGGCCCCATGTTAAGAAAACATGCAAGTACACTTGGCATGATGTCAGTTTGTGTCTGGACGGTAAAGACGTTGATTATGCACGCTGTTCATTTTGGCAAAGACAATTAGGTAACATATTTCTGTGACCTTGGGGTCATATTTGTTTAAATTGACCCACTTTTTATATGTTTTTGGCATTTTAAAAGTCTTTATTGACCGTGATAATGGAGAGACTGACAGGAGAAAATGTTGAGGGATAGTGAGGGATGACATGTAGGACTTTGATAGCGGATGCAACAGGATGCCTCAAATATCCTGTTATTTACACAGAACTGCATATAGGTGGCCGCTGAAACAACCTACAAAATGTAAGAAGCTGATCTGGCCGAATAAAGGTGTGAATAACAGATGATCTGTTTAGATTCTAATCCAATTGTAAACCCGATACAATTCGTAGCTTGCCGGGTAACTGTGCTGCTACAGCAGAACTCTGTGACTCCGGCTAGGGACATGTGCTGAATATGCACATTCCTCCTCGACTTGTCTCAGCCACTCATAATATTAAACGATCATCTCTGTGCATGTGTCTTTTCCTTTTTTTTAATGTTGTTCTATCGGTCTGTCTCGGCTCCTGTTTCTGCATGTCTCCCTGTCTGGTTTTCTCATCTATCTTCCTTCCTGTTCACGATGCCTGTAATTCTCTTTCTCATTATATCTTTGTGCTCGACCATCTTTGCTGCAGCTTCTTTTATAGAAGCTTCGCTCTTATGCTCTTGACAATGACAATGATCAATCAGCATTTCTTTCTGTACATTTGACAGTAGGTCTGTGTATCTCCTCATCCTGAGCCTAATGCATAACTTATTACCTCACTGTATGCTGCTAAAACTGCCCCCTTATTTATTTAGATGTGTGTGTTGTGTGTGTGTGTGTGTGTGTGTGTGTGTGTGTGTGTGTGTGTGTGTGTGTGTGTGTGTGTGTGTTTCTGGTTGTATTGTGTGCTGTCAACCTTGGGTGAAGTCCCTAATAAAGCAAAAAACGTTTTATTTAGAATTTAATTAAAATGCGACAATTTAAACAAAATTAGAAATGGAAAAATGGGGTTATTTGCACAGTGGGTCACAAAATGTTGCCAATGTGTCATTGTAATGTTATAAACAGCAGCAAAGCTCGACTGTATATCTTCTTAACTGCAGAAAATCAGAGCCACATCCAAACTAAATTAGTCACAATGTTAAAACTTCTGAGCCCTAACATTCACATCTGTTGAGTCGCACATGTGTATTGAGCCACCAGTGACTTACTGGAAATGATCTTATATAATAGTATAATAGTATTCCACACATTTAGCATAAGCCTGGCTCAGTATACCCAACAGTAGAGAACTTGTGTGTGTGAGTGTCCGTGCATAAAGAAGAGGAACTGACCTTACTGTATTCACATCTAGTTATTCTAGTTTAGGGGATCAGAAAAAACTGCTTCCACCTGCAAGGTGCCAATAAAACAGTGGGTACTATGTATGGGAAAATTGAAAAAGAAAAGAAGCTGAGATCTTGAGAGGGCACCCGTGTGGTGAAGGTCAATGTGTAGAGCAGGGAGGGGGTAATGTGTATGGAGTGGTGAGGATATGGGGCCATTGTGTGTGTGTGTGTGTGTGTGTGTGTGTGTGTGTGTGTGTGAGAGAGAAAGAGAGAGAGATGGCGAAAAAAAGAGAGAGCGACTTAATATGAACTTTCTGTTTAAAATTTAGTTTGAATGGTTTCCCGTCGACTCCAGAAATAATCTATTCGACATCTGATGTCTGATGCTCAAAGCCTCTGTCCACCCCGACAGGCGTTTTCAGGAAATTTGGCTAATTAGACCTCTGCTCAGGTTGAAGGTGGACAGGAACAAACTTAGAAATAGAATTGGAGAAGAACGCACACTCCCAGTCAAATCAACGTCACAGCGTAGGGAAAGACATTGCTATTGAGTGACAACTTTTTTGAATCAGAATCAGCTTCATTGGCCATGTATGCATTACGCATACAGGGAATCTGACATACTTCACTGGCTAATTGTATGTAACCAGTGTAGCATTGAAGCATGGTGGATTAGCATCGTGCAGCTGGCTATTTAGCTAGCTTGTTCTGAATTTTTTCGCAGAATATTACCCCTCTCCCAGACTCCATCATTATTATTATTTATTTACCTACAATGAATGGCCCTAATATGCCATCGTATCAATCTATCTTCCTTTGTCCCGATGTCTTTTTTTGTGGCGTCCCACAGGGATCAATTCTTGGCCCAGTTTTGTTCTCTGACTCCACCATTGTTATGGAAACAATAACATATCTTTCCTTTAGCCTGAAACAATTAGACGTAATTTTTAACTGAGGAATTATCTACTATTATTAGCATTTGGATGGCAAACAACTTTCCTTAATTAAATCACAATAGCATCACATTAAAAAATGGAATTTTGGGCCACATATTGCCTAAGTTATATTCTTAGCACTTAAGGGTTACTTTAGATCCCTTTGCTATCTTGTTCCTGTTTTACCAAGTTTGAAATAGCCTATTTCCAAATGACTCAATCATGCCTTTGTCTGTCACTCGCTCACATGCTTAAAACGAAAAATGAAACGGCAGCTGATGAAATACAGCTGTTAAATTTCAGGGCTGCTGAAAGCCGTCATGTCTTTTATTTGTTTGGTTATGTCCTGTTTTTATTGACTTGTGAAATGCTGAGTGACCCGTGCTCTTTAAAAGTGCTGCAGTATGTGAAAACCTACTTAATGTAGATTTCTTACATACTAGCAACTCATATGTTCCCCTTTAGCGTGTAAATCTAGTAAAAGCTAGCACATTTGTATTGGCTAATAATAGATAAGGGTTTGCTATCTAGCTATGTAGCTAACAATGTCTGAGGAGCTGTTTAAGTTGAGCAACACTACTTACAGCACAGTACATTGTAGTAAAGTCTGGGAGCAGTTAGAAGTAAGTCCTCTGTTCTCTTTCACTTAAATCATTGACAATAACGAAACATGATCGTATAGTTAAGTTAACTGAGCTGCATGCTTTGCAAACTACTTTATAGTGCAACTCTGTATTGGAGTATGAGCAGTTAGATGTTTCACGGTGACGTACAGCTGGAAGCAAGTCTACCGTATCTGTTCACTTTCACTTGAAACATTTCTGACCTTACCAACAGCTACATTATCTGAGGTATCTCCCTTTTTCTTGCCCTATGATATCCATATTTAAATACTTGTTTTTTTTATGCACACAGTGGCAAATCAATTATGTGTTACCTATATGATGCCTGCAATTACAGAGCTTCTAGAGTGAGCCTCCGGCGACATTTCAGTAGGTGGAGAAATGTTACAATAGCAGTTATGTGGATTACAACGCTACTCTAAAAGCTTGACATGCTGACTTTTTTCTCCACACATCAGTGACTTTCATGACTTCGAAGTTAAAGATGAATGAGACATTTTCTGGCATTTAAGGAGACATCTGCTCGTAAATCAACTCAATTCTACGACAGTAAAGCTTTTCTAAGCTCAGTTCAGCAGTGAAATAATCCCACACAGTGTATAAATCATGTAACAATAGCTTGGCCGGGCTCTTTAATGTAAGTGAACTTTGCACAACATCGGATTTATGATTTCCCAACAAATCCTCACCAATGGGCCTATAATTCTACCATCATCACATGGCGTTGCAGTTGAAGCAGTGTGTCTCTGGCAGTACATTTGAATCTGGTGTGAATCTAGCATGGGGAAAATTACTCCAATCTTTCCATTACTTCTCTCTCTTACTGTCTGATTTATCAGATGTAATGCTTGATTTGTAGCTTTAAAGTTCAACTGGGAAAATAAATGTGGAGGTTTGGAGAACCAGTCCAACACTTCTGCACAGACCAAACTATCTCAACAACTAACAGATGTTGTGACTTTTTGTACAGATGTTCATGCTCCCCAGATGATGAATCCTACTGACTTTGTTGTTCCCCTAGCTTTTCCTGCCACCACGAGGTTTACATATTGAGCTTAACTGTTGGATGAAGTTTGATACAGATATCTAGAGCAGTTGTTCCCAAACTTTTCGAGTCGCGACCCCACCAGAATAATTAGGTTGCAGTTCTCGACTCTCTACTTTTGTTTAGTTTGAATAGATAGCACCTAGTTGTTGTTCAATGTGCTCCAGGCTCTGTGGATTCTTTATTAGTTCTGTGACTTTTTCTCTACCACTTATCTGCCGGAAATCCCCCATCATGAACTCACATGCGTGCTCACTTTGACTCTCACAGACACTAGACAAATCTACTGTGAGGCAAATTATATCACTGCTGTAGGCGAAGTAATATAAATGCATTCCTCAGTCAAAAATATGTTATTTTATTTTTAATATTAACTATCCAACCCCAAGTTTGAGAACCACTGATCTAGAGGCTGAGACCAATGACTTTGATTATCGCTGACTTTTTCTCTATGCGCCAAGTTAGAGACAACGTAAGTTTGCAGCTATCCTGTGAAATATCTCAACGTTATATACAGATGTTCATGGTACCCAGAGGATGTACCCTACTGACTTTGGTGATCCCATGACTTTTTCTCTAGCCGCCACCAGGAGGTTTTACATTTGTGGTTTTGAGTAAAATGTCTCAATAACTATTGGAAGGATGGTCATGGAATCTGATCATAGACATTTATAGACATCCATGTCCCCCTCAGGATGAACTGTGAGCACTTTGATGATCCCCTGACTTTTTATCTACTGCCATCATCGGATCAACATTTAAAGTTTTCAATACGTTGGTTTTTGAGTTAATACCTGCAAAACTAATGAGATTTCCATCAGTCTCAGTTGTACTTGTATTGTGTTAAATGCTAATAAGTAAATGTAGTGAACATGATCACATCAGCACGGCAGCATTCAAACCACCGCTTTGCCAAAGTTCAGGCTCACATAGCATGGTTGTAGACTAGTTTCATAGATAGACAGACAGACAGATAGACAGAGTTGAGTTGAATGATCATATAACACCAGAATGTTCCCCCTGCGGGTTGACAAATGTTTTTATACTGTATAATTTAGTGGCATTCAGTTGGGCAAGATGGTGCTCATTCCATGCTTCTGTTAACTTAAAAGCACCTCAAGTGGAAAGACTCTTTCTCTTTCCTTAACCCTTCACTGCAATCAATGATATCCCAGGGCTTATGGCTGCCTTTGACTTTTGTAAATTGTGCTCTCTAGGAGAATGCAATGGCTGAAAAATAGAGTGAGGCTCGTGGCAAAATAAGGAGTTACGCATTTGAAGGATGAAAAGCTCAAGAGGGAAAGGTTTAGGGAGTTTTTGATTCATAGCTTTGGTTAAACTGTCTTCTGGGCAGACCTTAATTACCAGGAAATCAGTCAACATTTCCTGACTTGCCTTGGATAGATGGTGGGATGGGTGATTCAGTGAATTTGGCAGTCCTCATACATACAGTGTCAGACAGTGTGTGTGTGTGCGTGTGAGTCTGAGTAGTAATATACTTGTGAGGACCAGTTTGGTCTTGACAAAAGATCTGTTGATGGTTCAAGAATTTAGAGTCGATGCATACGATCAACAACGAAGTAAGAGGGGTAAAGGTCAAGGTTGAGTATTCATCTGAGAGTTTTATGGTCAGGGTTAAGAGTTTGTAAATGAGTGTGTGTGCATGTGTGTCAGGCCTGACCTAGACAGTCTCCACCACAGACAAACTGTCATCTTCTCTTTTCCCCTCTGTGTTATGATAAAGGCCAGCTTTATTTGTTGGTTTTCTATTCTCACACAGCTCTTACATCATGCAGTATTTCGGTGCATCTTTTGTTTGCTTTTACTCGTCTGACATCCTGACCTGTGTATGTGTGTGTGTGTGTGTGTGTGTGTGTGTGTGTGTGTGTGTGTGTGTGTGTGCGTGTGTGTTGTATTTCCAGCTCAGGACAACCCAGACAGCCCAAGACACAAATACAACTTCATCGCCGACGTGGTGGAGAAAATTGCTCCGTCTGTTGTTCACATTGAACTTTTCCGCAAGTAAGAGCCGTGCACCTGTGTGTGTGTGTGTGTGTGTGTGTGTGTGTGTGTGTGTGTGTGTGTGTGTGACAGACTGATGCACAATAATTTACAGCCCACCTGTGTACTTAACCAGACCACACTAGTTGGTAGAGCACTTCAGTCTTTCAACGTCTTCTCTTTTCATCCTCTCGCTAGCTTTTATGCTCTTTTATCTCGTCCTTCTTTGACACCTCAATTCTTCGTCTGCGTCGTCTCCGTTGCATCTGTCACTGTAGCTCTGGTAAAGTGGTTCTTTGAACGTCTGCAGCTCTCTGATTTTCACGTTTCCATCTTTCCCTCGCTCAGATCTGTCTCTTTGTCTTTTTCCTCCCTCCTCCGCCGCCGCTGCCTCAGGTTGACTTGAAAGCTGTTCTTCATTGAGCTTGTGCTGTATTTAAAGTCTTCAGTCTGTATTTGTTTCTTCCTTCTTACTTTATCTCTCTCCAGCTCACCTTTGAATACTTACTGTTTATATATTTACTTCCTGTGCAGACGCTCAAGTGCTTTAAACTTTGTTTGCTTTCACGTTTGGAGTGTTACACTGCTGTTACATCATGCGTTGGTTTGTTTTTCTAGATGAGGAGACCTGTTGAAAGAGTGACGTGAAGGGAAATACTCTAATCCCCTCCTCCTTTCTCCCGCCATCCTCTCCTTCCCCACACAGGATGACCTATTCCAAGCGAGAGGTGGCGGTGGCCAGTGGTTCTGGCTTTATCGTGGCAGAAGATGGTCAGATTGTGACCAATGCCCACGTCGTGGCCAATAAGCACCGAGTGAAAGTGGAGCTGAAGAGCGGCGGCTCCTACGACGCCAAAATCAAAGACGTGGACGAGAAATCGGACATCGCCCTCATCAAGATCGACGTACCGGTCAGTCAGAAGGCCAGCAAAATGACAGAACTAGTACAGCGATAGTTAGAGAGACACCTAGGAAGTGAAATGCTGATGAAACCAAGTGCTTGAACACATTTTCTGCTCACTTTCGTTTTGGTGGTATTGATCCTCTCATCAAAGTCTTAGCAAGAGAGTGTCTCATTGAGATGTGATTTGTTTAATTAAGGCCAGAGAAACATTCTTACTGGAGGATGCATTTCCTTCACTATCTCACTAAACTTTTCTCTTACTTTGCTTGTATTTTGGTTCTTGATCCAAATTATTACATTTTATCCATTCATGCGTAGTCACAACCACCAAATCACGTCGACACAAAACCATGCTTTTGACCAGGATGATAACAATGAATATTGGCTTCAAAAATGTGCTTTTATGCAAAGATTTATGAGTCAATTGTAAAGAAAAAAAAAATGCAAAGGTTCTCTTGACAAAGTTTTCAGCGCTCTCAACCAATGCAAAACTATCAAAGCATTAACTCACTGTTTGGCAATTAAACTGTTGGGACATTTGAAGGCCGGGGGACTGAAGTCTGGCATGATAGTGTTCAAAATCTAGTTAATTATTCAGAGTGCAAGTGAAGTAAAGTGAGAATGCAGGTGCAGCCAAAATGGGTATTTAAAAGACAGCTGGCTGGCAGTCGGTCCCGATCCTGTTGCTGTTCAGGCACTACAGGCTGCAAAAACAACTGACAGATATTACAAAACTCACTATCACAAACCTGTGGCCAGTGTGGATAATCTTTCGACCCTTTGCTGCACAGGACATACAGTATGTCTGCTGCATTTTCTCTCCACGTCCCTGTCTGTGTTTATTTCTCCGTCTACTGGACCAGAGGGATCCACGTTAGCGTGTCAGAGGTCCAGGGCCTATTGACTGGGAGTCATAGCAGAGCTGAGTGCATTAATGGAGCTCACTCTCATGGCTGGGTGACACAGCTGAATAGATGCTCATGACAGCAACGCAAGGTGCATTACAAAGACATCGAAGTCTGAAAAGCGGTTGCATCACGTGTTGCAAACAAATCACATGTGTTGCAGATGGCTGCAGATTCAGGAATGACTGTTACTTCATGTTGTGGAAGCATGAAAAATAACTCGTGCCGGTCACCAATAATGTGTGCTTCATCATTGCAGAAGTCCTCTTGCATGACATCACGACTTAACTGCTTGATGAGCAACAGGTGATTGCAATGAAGCAGGTTAATTGTAATCAAATGACAGCCAGATGTATTCAGGGCGTCACACTGGTAGAAGACACATTCACCATCATGGGTGTACTTGTTGTGATGAAATCGGAGCAGGTCATCCAGGCCATGAGTCAGTGATGAAGCCCCAGAAGACATGTGGTCTCTTTTGGAAAGGCCACATGATTTAGATGGAACTGGCATTTCTGCTAATGAGGGGAAGTTGGTGTGTGTGTGTGTGTGTGTGTGTGTGTGTGTGTCTGTGTAACTAATACAGGGCTAAATTAGAGGATGAGTAAGATCTAATGAGAGGGTGGGAGGGCGAGGAGACTTGTCATTTGGATTACATTTAAAAGGGAAAGTATAGTCATCCAAACCTATAGCTACAGGGTATTTAATTATTTAATTCCAGTACCCAAGAGTAATAAGAGTTCACTGAACGTTTAGATAACGGAGTGCTGTCAAACCAAGTCTCAAATCAAATCTGGGGTCCTTGCGGGCAAGTCCAAAGTTAAGTTTTCAAAAGCAAATTGCAAGTCAGTTGTCTTCAAGTCTCTTGACTACTGAGCGTTATAATGATGCAGCATGAATTAATGTAGCAACAAACAACTATTTGCAATGTAAAGATACAATGGAGTAATGGCTACCTGAGCAGAGAATGAAGTCGCTCTCCCTCTTGTGTGTGTTGTTACCACAGCTCCTCTGTGATTGTTGACACAGCCGGGCCGGCCAAGTGTCAAGTCTCAATTCTACATCCCTGATACCTGACCTGAGGTAACAGCGATGCAACAGAGCAAAAAAAACGAGAAAGATATCCCTAAATTCCTACTGCACTCTGGATCCATAGAGAATGACAAAGAAAAGGAAGTTTGTAGAGTTAAAAGCATTACAACAGTACGATGTTTCTTGTAGCAAAAAACCATGTGAGTTAAATTCATACCCTGACGGGGGCTGAAAATATATCTTTAATCATCCATCCTCCTCTCCCTCATTCTTCATCTGCCTTCACCCTCTGCTCCTTACTCTTTTCCTCATAGCGTCCTCTCTGTTAGATTAAAAAGCTGAATGCTGTCAACGTCAGCACTCCAGAAGCAGCCACAGATAATCAATAAACAATTGCACCAGTTTATGAGTGAGAAAGTATAGAGTGAGGTATAGAGTGAGGTCCCTGAGCGTAAAGACTCACTTCTGTCTTCTTTCTCTCCCCTTTTCTATGTGAAGTTGGAGTTTATTGGTAGCCAGACCCAGTCCATTCTCCGGGCTGTGGTCTACCCCTCAGCTCTGGGGAATACATTAGTCCGTCTACAGCAGATGGAACTTCAGAGGGGAAGGGAAGGGGGGAAGTGTTGTACTCACTTGTTCCTGTGTAGAAAGAATGGGGGGGGGGAAAGAGAAAGCAAGAAGGGACAGAGAAAGACCGAGCGATGTGGTCAAGGCCTGGAAAATGGATCCATATGTCTGGAGGACTCTGTGAGCTAATAGGCTAATGAGTGCATTGTGTGATGTGGCAACGGCACAATAATGATAGAACTCATTGTGCTTCAGCGTTTATTTAAAAGGCCTCTCATTAACCTCATTCTTTGACTCAGAACTTGAACACTGCCACATTCACTTGGAAGTGCTTACAATGACTTGGACGCATTCAGATTTACCTGCTTTCACTCTGGACTTGAAAGCTCGCTGGCTTGGAGGGACATTTATTGCATCATATTGACTTATATTGACCCAGACGGACTTGGAAGGACTTCAAAACACTCAAAATGTAGCGTGCAGGGAATTTTCCATATCATTCCAGATCATTTTACTGCATGGCCTGTGCCGTCATTAACCTTGCTGAATCCAGTGAATGCATTGATCCTTGGCTTTGTTCTGACTGGAGCTCAAAACCTATGGTTCGTATAGGCACAGCAGGCCTGTCAAGCGTTTGGACTTTTAGATAAAACCCAAAACATAAGAGTTATTATTTTGATCTGCATATATACGCCATACTAGAATGGAAAGCTCCCTATTTCTATTTTAGACACCAGAGGCGGTGTAATAATAAGTTGCCTCAAAAAGAAGTAATTACCACTAAAAATAAATATTTTGTATGAGATGTTGCAGTGTGGCAGTTTTTCTTATGGTCCTCTGAAACAATAGCACTGTCTGTCTCTGTGTTACCCATCCCTATTAAGAGTCTCAAACCCCTCTCTCCGGTACTTTTGCCTGGTGCTGGTTTGGACTCGGCTATTATTGGAATATGTATGAGTTTGTGTCTGTGTTCATGTGCAGAGAGGAAAGAGAAGGAATGTGCCTCTCTGTAAGCCATGTGGTCCCACATGTATCTATTTATCAGCAACATTGGGTAAATGTTTACCCAGGAAGTAAGAGATGTGTACATTTCCCTAGATTAACAGTACTGACAGACAAATGCAAGCTTGCAATCAATTATTCAAATCTGTTTGTGTGCGTGTGCAAGGAGGACACGCTCCATTGCCAGTGGAAAGACACTGCATGGCGTCCTTCAGAGACACGCAGAGGGGAAATGAATCAACATCCTCCTCTCCTCCTGACCCTACCTCTCTCCTTCATCTCTTGTCCCTGTGACCAAAATGGTTCCCATGCTTAAGGGTGAAGTCGGGTGGGAACAGAGCCAAGAAAAACACACACACACACACACACACACACACACACACACACACACACACACACACTTATGCCCCGCTGGGTCTTGATGCACTTTCTCTTTTTGGCTGCGTAATTGTTTTCCAACCCCAGCAGCCTAAAACTGTTTCGGGTTACCATTCAATGACATCACTTTACGTGTGCGTATGAAGCATTTCAAATCAACCACAGCTACGGTCAGATTGTTGATAACGAACAGTATATTTGAGACATTCACTTTTTAAAACATTTTTGTTGTAAATAGATACAAAAGCTATGGTGTATTCTGGTGTGTTCACAACACCTATTTAAAAATGAATTTAATTAGGGGCATAGATTATATCCTCTGACCCTGCCTTTAAGGGTTGGTTCACCCAAATTAGGAAGAAATTGGAAACTTTCTCTTACTGGCACATAACAATGCAGATCGTTTTTGTTTTGTTTGCTAATGAAGTTGAGCTGAGTTTTGTTTGTGGTCCTCACAGCATTGGCATTTAAGAAGATCCAGCAGCGAACAAGTTTACTCTGCTTTCTTACTTTCGAGTAATTTAGCCAGTGACTTTTATTATCTGCTAACTTATTTATTGCAAGTGTCTTACTCCACAGTTTGGGTGTTGGCTTGAGGAGAGTGCAACACATACAGACGGGGCTATAACCCTCTGCTTTTTAGACTGGGATCCAGGGACGCACTGACTTGCTTGAGCAGATTCCAGTGTGTTCCCCCAGCCATATAAAGAAGAGTCTAGACTACAATATAGCTGCTTTGGACATATAAAAGCCATAGTTTTCACTCTTGTCACCATTATATCTGTGTTGGCAGTTAAATGTCCCAGAGCACAAAGACACTTTTCTATACTAAATAAATAAAAGTATGACCTTATACTTGAGAGTTGTGGTTCACATACTTCAGGCAGTTATCCTGAAGCAAATGAAGACCTCATCTCCTCTCATCATTGTGTTTGTGCAGTTCAAAGTTTTTGTGGTGTCTGGCCAGAGCCGAGACGCCCTCTGAGCCCTCGTGCAAAGCTGCACAGAGTGGAACATACACAAGGAACTCACTGACATATGTTTGCTCTTATAGACCGACCCGAAAACCTTCCCAACAACATATGGAAACCATAGTGGTTTCCGTACTAGTGTCAGCAAGGATATGGCTCAGCCAGTGTGATTTGAACATGTTACTGACAGTGTGAGGAAATGCTCAGTGGAGCGAAGACCCACTTCAATGTGTCGACTATTGCTTTGTGTGTAAAATTCATGGTTACATTCACCTACATATTTTGTCGGTCTACCAAACAGGCATTCATGCACACATAAATGAATCACGTACACGCCATACAAGCAGACAAACACACACACACACACACACACACACACACGTGGTGTCCCCTCAGCCTGATCTTCCGTTCCTCTGACTTGATGTTATGTATGAGCGTGCTGAATCCTGCCCCATTTCTTATCTGCATTAGCACAACCCCCGAGGGCACACGTACAAAACCCTAGACCTTTGTGTATTCATGAATGTTGCAAGGTGGAACTTATAAAAGTTAGTTCCCTGCTTTGGAGTCACCTCTATGAAAAGAACAGGAAAGCGTGAAGTGACTGCAGTTTAGCTTCCATGCGGTTTGGGCCACGCTCTGACCCCAAAGCAGCTTCCATAGTCTGAATGTGTGTGTTTTTTTTAACTAGCTGTATATCCAACCAGGTGTGTGGGTTTTAATTTACAGACTTGAGTTTGTGAGGGTTCATGCCCTGGCAGCCTACTCCCTCTTTCTGTGTGCTTATATGTGTGTGTGTGTGTGTGTGTGTGTCTGTGTGCGTGTATATACATACACATATGTCTCAGAGACTATTAAGCCACAGTCCATCTAGGCTTGACTGGGATGGTACGCACCTGGTTCCTCGGGTCATAAAGCGGTAGTTAGTGTAATGGCTTTTAAATGAGCCTCCAAACGAGCAAGGTTGTAACATTACACAATGACACGTCTCTACGGCAACTCTGCCCGCTATTTTCAAAGCGGGCTGTTTGCTTGTCTGCCAACTTATCTGTCCGACTGTCCCTTTCGCCATGCCGTCCCAAGAATCTGTCTGTGTGCAGGAGGCTGAATCAAAATCTCAGCTCAGCGATAGGAGACGGAAAACAACGCGAGCCGCTTTCAACTACTTCTTTGGTCAAAGTTGTTTAGTCCTCCCTCCTTTAATCTGATGCCCCACTTTTCTCTCTTATCTAAACACTCAAAAAATGGTTTCCTTTTCAGGAAGTAGCTATCCTTGCAGACTTTTTCAAAAACTCTGAAGCACGTATTTTTTTATTTTTATTTAATTTTTGACTATCAAACTGCTGCTCTCCTGGGTCTTAGACCAAAAATATTCCTTTGGTCATAAACCGGTCTGGTTTATGCATCACATCATATCAAAGTAAACTGCGTTTGACTCATTCGTCTCACATTCTCAGACTGTCCTTCCAGTGGTTTGTGGTGTTTGTTGTTCCCCTCCTTCACCTTGCCTCCTTCCTTTAAGTGTGGCTATAGCGTCTTTGGGTGAAGTACGAGTGCAGTTGTGACCTTCATCTAAAATAGTAGGGTGAGTCACTTTGGGTGGTCAGGAGAGGCAGACTCGCATGGCGAGATGATTTTCCACAACTCATTCCAGATTGCTGACTAGTCACGATTCGTAAGTGATATGTAAGCTAGGGGTCTTTCAAAAAGTTTGGCAGTCTGCATGTTCAGTGTTTGTTCTGCTCTCTCACCTCAGCGCTGTTTGGCTGTCAGCGTACTGATGCAATTCGCACTCTTTTTACATGCTTTTTTTTTTATGCATTGTGATTTTGTGTGTGTGTGTGTGTGTGAACTCTGTATTACTCACGTTCATTAAACTCTTTCAGAAGACATTAGGATATTAACTGCAGTCGAGCTGAGAACAAAGCCGTTCCTCAGAGTTGGCATCACTGACCGTGGTGACCGGCAGAGTCCTGAATGTCTTGGCAGAGACTAACGTCCACCTGGCGTCCTCTCTCTCTCAGCTGTGTGTGTTTCTCTTGCTTCCTCTCTCCATCTGGTTATACTGTTATCTCACATGGGAGTGTGAAATGGGGGGGGGGGGGGATTATACAGCATGCTACTCCTGTGTCAGGTGCCTGTTTGTTTGTGTGTGTGTGTGTGTGTGTGTGTGTTTGCACACGCCAAATGAATGCTCATGTACATACTTCTGTAGCCGTGTTTACTTTTAACATCCCTACAATGTTCGAGCAAACCCACAGGATTCACTAAAACACGGCCTCAGACATGAGTGTTTTTTTGTATTTGTGTATCTGTGTGTGTGGGGTTAGGGTGGAAAGGTCCTCTTCCTCAGTTACTGGCTGCCACTATCTTCTAATAATAACTTCACCTTTAGGGTCGAGATTGTTTACAGCAATGTCTAAAATGCCGGCGACTGAATCAAAAGTCTCTTTAAATGTTTTCCCACAATCCTATTTCTAGTTTATGAATCATATGTCTGCTGTCAGTTTATGTTGCCTTTACCTGCAGACGTCCATAAACAGAGAGGAAAATGTATGCATGCGTTAGCAGCAAGGAGTCGTGTTTTATGGCTGAGAATATGATTTGTGATTAAGCGTGTGATGTCTGAGCGTTCGACTGGGTGTGCATATCTCACTTTGATTCTTTTGTCTGTGTGTGCCAACGTGTGTTGCTGTCTCAGTTACCTTACAGCCTCCTCCGGCTCCTATTTATAACCCTGAGTAAACAAAATGGATACATAGGAGGAGCACTCGGGACAGGTCCTTTAGTTCTAAGATAGTGCTCGCCTGCCTTCAGGGCGTCGGGTCACTGCATGCACTCAACGTGATGTGGTGGTTGCGTGGGCTGCGACTGCAGGCCGCCCAGCAGAGATGATTTCATTCAGAGGAGGAAACTGTCACTGTGGATGAAAAGATATATCTTGTCTGTCTGTCGAGGCCAGCTCTCCGTAGCCTGGTTTCCACTGCCCAGTGGAGCAGGGCCAACCGGAGCTTAAGGTTCTCATTATTTACCGTATATATATCAGTACATTTTCCAGCATCTGTGGCCTGTTGGCACACACTCACCTTTAGGAATGATTTAACAGCTGGACCACACGCTCAGTTAAACAAAGAAGCTTTTGATCTTGATTATTAGCATTTTGAGTTGCGTTGTTTGGGCTAAATGTCACTTCTTACTGCGGTGGAAAAGAAGTAATTGTTTTTTTTTTGGGAGCATTTCAATGCAGCATTGAGTGGTTTGTGGTTTTGTTGTAATTATTTTCCTGCTGTCCACTCATAAAACAAATGATTGTGAAAAGTCCTTAAAGCTCAGTAGAGTAATTGCACTTGAAGCAACACTGAGTGTGAGATTTTCTGTTAGAGCCATAATATGTTGAAAATATGTTGCATTAGATTCTCTTTTGTGATGTCGGTCTATTAGTCACCAAAACACATTCATACTATAAAGCAGATTTATTCATCAGACCAGCTTCCACTAGCAGGCCATGCCTTCATGTCATTTTAATTCATAAATTGTTCATTTTATGTGTTTGTTTCTACTTACTGGTCTTACTTTAGTTTATTTTTTTGGCCTCCAGTGATGTGAACATGTCGTCCGTCTGTGTTTTCTCACTTGCAGACAAAGCTCCCTGTACTGTTGCTGGGCCAATCATCAGACCTGAGACCGGGGGAGTTTGTGGTCGCTATCGGCAGCCCGTTTTCCCTCCAGAACACTGTCACTACGGGAATCGTCAGCACCACTCAGCGAGGCGGCAAAGAGCTGGGCCTCCTCAACTCCGACATGGAGTACATCCAGACAGATGCCATCATAAATGTACGCGAATGAAGATGCATGGCTACGCTTTATTTTTTCTAACAAACACAAATATTATTAAGTGATGCATCTTTTTGATTCACAGTACGGCAACTCAGGAGGGCCTCTGATAAATCTGGTAAGCCATTTTTACATTCCCATGAAATGTTAAAAGCCATACAATAATGGTTTTGTCACCAAAGACTAAACTGGGCTTTGCTCTTTTAGGATGGCGAGGTGATTGGGATCAACACGTTGAAAGTGACTGCCGGCATCTCCTTTGCCATACCCTCAGACAAAATACGAGAGTTCCTGGCAGAGTCCTATGACAGGCTGTCCAGAGGTATGAGCTATCACTGACAAAACCTATTGTGTTTTCATTTTGTTACTTCTTTTCAATCTCCAAGACAAACTGTAGGAGGAAAATTCTTAGAATTGGCCGCAAGAGTTGAAGAGATGTGCACCGTTAAGGAGCATATGCTGTAATTCTGCATGCCATTTCTTTGGTTTGATATTTTTCATCTCTCTGCTCTCTTGAGATATATTACCTCCGTTTCTAGCATTATGAATCCTTGCCCAGCATTACCCAACAATATTTTGACATTGCAAATAAACTACTAAGAAGAAAATGCTAGCACATGTCAGGTTGTTCTTTTCTTTTATTGCTTTTCATCGTTTACCTCACGTAGAGTTTTGGAACAGCACCCGCATGTATTTTATATGTGACTGCCAGCTTGGCGTCTTGATTTGATTTGTCTGAAAGATGAAATAACATAAAAAAAAAGCAAGATGATGAAACACGTGGAAGAGTACATGTGCACACTGTCCTGCGAGACATGTGCGAGATAATCTGTGATCCACTGCCCCAATCTAAAGTAATATGTCTATCACTCACATACAGAAAAAAAATACCCTGGGGGATTTTTTATTGTTTTGGAGTTCAAAACAAACGCCCTCATAAAACTAAGAACCCAGACTGTTGCAGGCGAAAGATGCTTGAATGATTGTATCTGTACTGTGTTGTTGTTCATCTCCAGGGAGAGCGACTGCAAAGAAGAAGTACATTGGTGTGAGGATGATGACTCTCACTCCAGCGTAAGTTGCACACTTTGTACATGTACGTCGCCAGTGAAATGGCAGCAGTACAGCCTTCATTATGCTTCGACAATGGGATATTGCAACATATACATTTCTTGTTTTTTTTGCTTTGTAAAAAAGGCGGTTGATTGCTAAACTCTCTGCCCCGTTTTCTACCTCCAGGCTGGCCAAAGAGCTGAAGACTCGACACCGTGACTTCCCTGACGTCACCTCTGGAGCTTACGTCATGGAGGTCATCGCGAAGACACCGGCTGCAACGTAAGGAAGATGTTTTGCCCACATGGCTCCATTAGAGTGGGCTCAGTTTGAATTAACTTGATTGTAACATCTTGGTTTTCAGTGAGGCACAAATGCAACTTGCCTTTGACTGTTTCTCAGCTATGTGATATTGTCGTTACACGTGTGCTCTTAATTCGCTGTCATCACTCTCCGTGCAGCTCCTGCTCCCCTCTCGCTTTGCAAATAGACAGATTTAATTTCCTTCCTTTGCTTTATTTCCCTCCTCTGACTGTCAAGTGTGCATAGACGCACACTCAAAGACACACAAAGCCTCCTACACAACTGTCATACTGGGACGTAGATCATGGCTCACTCCTGCGTGCCTGGAGTGCCTGGCCCTCTAAAATATCCCCCTCCTCCCACAATCGCAACCCACTCCAATCAGCCGCCACCACAACTCCAGCAGAGTGGGGCTCGGAAGACGCTGAGGTCAGCTATTTCCTTCAAACCACATGCAGGGAGGTTACTGGCTCCGCTGTGGTTTTCCTGCGCCTGTTCACCCAGCCCACTCCAGAGCGGGGTCCCCTACAGGGCCTCATCAGTTTACTTGTTGCCTAAATCACCCTGCTTTCTGAATAATTGCATTTCTGTGGCTCCTTTTATAATGCGTGTTATTCTCTAGGCTTGCACATTCATGCTTTTGATCTCGCTCTGTTTTGTGCTGCTTTGTGGCCTTTAAAAAAAAAAAAATCTTGACCCTGCTGTAGAGAACCATCGGTTTGCTGTGTTGGAGGTGTCAGAGCAGCTGAGTGTAATGAGCGGAGCACCGAGCTGCACTTTATTCTATTTATGGTTGCTGTGGCAAGTGAAGGTGTGGTGGTCCGTGGTTGCGTGTGGAGTACTCTTTTGATATCAACACTGTTGCTCCCCTGGTCTGCGTGTGGTTTCAGATTTACTGGTTTGTTTGTTTTTCAGTACGGATGTACGTTTGGCCAACATGTTTTCATCTGCAAGGCGCTCTCACCTCGCTGTGCTACCATTCCCATCATCGTCGTTCTCACCGTTAGAATAACAGATGTTACGTTGATTCAGATTGTGCTCACGGGCCTGCAAACCAAAGGACAAGCTGGATTTGTTTGAATAAAGTTGATAAATACATTAGGATAACTTGTATCTGTAGGCCAATCTGAATTGTGGTAACACATTATGCAAGCAGAGGGAAGACATTGTCATGAAATCATCATATTTGATCATTGAAGGATCGGATGATATTGTACATTTTTATTATTGTCTACAAATGAAAAGACCGAAACCAATAATGAGTTAGTCCGTCTCTCAATACGCTCAACTGATAGCTCATTGATTTCTACTGACGATGTAATGACATGAATGAATGTCATAAATAATTTCACGTTTCAAATTCCTAAAAGACTACATTTATTAGCAAATGTTCCTCAAAAAGGAGTAAATAGTGCATTTGTTTTGGACTATTTTTAGCGATGGGAGTTTTTAATGTTTCTTTTTACAACAACAGAAGAATAAGAGGAATATGATATGTCTGGCTTTAAATACATAAATAATATTTGATATCAATTCATTGATGGTTTTGGTCTTTTCATGGGATTGGCTGACAATAAGAAAATAATGCATATCACCACACACAATGTAAGTTCTTACACACTGTGTACTTACTAAGACCACATGCAGAACAGCTTTGGCCTTTTGTTGTTTGTCTGACTGGAAATGAGGGTAGAGAGTGATGGGGGTGACATGCAGCAGCTGTTCTTAAACTGATGATGATGGTGATGACATGGTCAGCATCTTAAACCAACAGGAAGCCCTCATCACTGGCCAGTGTTACCTTTCAGTCCCATATACCTCTTTAGTGGCTAAAACTGTGCAGGAATATCATGTCACTCTACTAAGATTACTAAAATGGATATTATTACGGCTGTTACTCACACATACAGTGCTTGCCATTGATGAAGCCCTTGATCAGTCTCGATCTTCTTCTTTCCTCCAGTGCTGGACTCAAAGAGCACGATGTCATCATCTCGGTCAACGGCCAGAGGATCTCATCAGCGACTGACGTCAGTGCCGCCGTCAAGCGGGACGTCACCTTGAGCGTAGTGGTGCGCCGTGGAAACGAGGACGCTATCCTCACGGTTGTTCCCATGGAGATCGACCCCTGACCCTCCACAAATCCCACCACAGGAGCTGGAGCTAGGTTTGACTTATCACCAGTGGACCTTACATTGGAGAGGGGCTTCTACTGATACCCCCTCGTCCTGTGGCCAAACGCTAGTGGCGCCACACATCCAGGAATATTCTGGCTTTGCCTTGAAAGGAATGACTGTACAGATGCTCAGTGCTGTACTTTGTTCTCTGTGTTTGTTCTCACTTTTAGTATTTAATGCTTTGATCAATGTTGGTTATTGGCATCTTGTTTGTATCTGCTCTCTCTTGTTTTGTGTCTTTTTAAACATGGACTTATGCTCGGCCAGGCCTTCCACTGCAGTCTCAAGCAATTTAGAGACTCGCTGGGCAAATCCGATTTGTATGATTGTTATTTTCTAAAATTATTTTTTAAAGTAATTTAATGTAATGTATACTGAGAAGAAAATAAAGGGTTTACCTTATTTTGTTTTGACACTAAAGCATGCTGGCATTCTCATTTTCTTTCCATCTCTCTTTCACTCAAACACACACACATTTTGAGATAGATTCTACTTACTTAATTACAATAACTTCTCAAAGGGGACATAAAACCAATCAGGATTTATGTCAAAATTGATTTCATAGCCTTCATATGGGCCTTATAGTGGTCTGGTGTTATTGTTGGGCCAGGGGCTCTGCAGTCTGACCTCAGAGACAGGAGTGCGAGCCAAACAGAGATCCGACCCACGATGCAGTGGCTCGCATGAATACACTTGGTGTTTTGGTGGAGATTTTTGTTCACCACATACATTTTGGATGACGATGATAAGTAGACCTCATGAGAACTATACAGAAACCAGCACACACGACAAAAAGCTTCCCGGTTTACAAGACGGCTTTTTTTTTTTCTATTGTAACCCACCATTACTCAAATGAAAGGTCTGCTATGCTGTCTACCGCAAGAAATAACCAAACTTCAACAGCTTTAAAAGTATGCTTTACAGACAGAGGAACATATTTTGTCATTTAGCAGTGTGGCTACCATTTGAATTTAAGACCATACATCTAATAACCAGTGGATGTTTATCCTTCACACCCCATTTTCCATTCCCATACACCACATGGAAGCTATATTACAGATGCTTTCCCTTTATGTTATGCAGCCCACAGACGTATCATAATCACACATTATTTTCAGGCTATACTGGACATTATAAAATATGTTGACTTGTTTGAGTTAAATACTATCACATATGTATTAATTCGCCAAAAGTGCAAAATTTCGAACAAACAAACAGAAGCGTGACAGGAAGTGTTGCTGCCATCTCATGGTTCTGTATCAGTGTTGCAGTCTCTCCTCTTACTTTACCCCTCCGAATATATTTATATACAGGCAGATGTTACACACAACACTGCAGTTCTATGTTTTTATTTCACTTGGCAATAGCACAGATGCCTGACTCATTTATTCCAAGACTGCAACACATTCAGAGAGATTACAAAATGGTTTGGACGTAGCTGTAAAGTTTGTTTGTTGAAAGAAGTAATTAATGACTGCCAAAACTGCCAAGACTAGCTCAAAACGACCGGTCATGGCTGTTTATGGCTGTATTACCTCACCGCCTCTGAGCCTTGATGCGGAGTGACAGTCTCTCAGAAGCCAAAAAACAGAAAATGTGTGTATGTTTAACACTGACTGAATATGGAGGGTGGTTTTATACTCTTCATCCAAATGTTGCATAACGATGATGGAACCTGAAGATTTGATAATTTAGTCAATTGTGATGTAAGACAGGACTCATATGAAAAAGTAAGAAATGTGTTCATCGATTTGTCACTTAACTGTTGACATCGTGCATTACAGTAATATAGAGAACAGCTGTGACCCCATTGCACTAAGAGTTATTTTATTTACTTTGGGTCAGATGGCTAAATAAAATTAAAAATACCTTTCAAATGCCTCCCATGAGAAATTAGTAGGCTATCCCTCTGTTTCTGAGCTGAGACCAGCCATTTCAGAGCTGACCCCATGCCGCATCTTTAAAAGACTTTCATGCTTTGAAGGAGATGTTGTGATGTCTGTCTGGGCTGAGTAATGCTTCAGAGTTGATACAGTTGGGACCACTTTGCCCTGCAGACCCGGGCTGTTTCTAACCCACTATTCATTCATTGGACACCATCTGCGCCCCAGACCAGTGCCAGTGTTGTTGATCTATATGTCTTCTGTTTTTCAGCATGCTGCAGGTGTAGTGCAGTGAACACGCAATGACCCGACTTCCCTGTAAAGAATTGTGTTTTCTATTGATTTTATAAGATATACTTTATTATATTGTATTGTGACCACATGTAGGGACTTTATTAAAGTAGTATACTTCATTTTTTAATACATTTTTTATTTACTTAAACCCACCCCTAATGATGCAATTAAATTGGCATGAGCATGAAATAACTAAAGTAACTTAACAACATGTTTTTTCCCCCTTGGCAGACCAATTCAACCCCTAAATGCTGCTAATTCCCATTAGTGGTGTAATGAGTTTATTCACTCAAATGACAGAAAAAATGACAACAATAAAACAAATATATTTCTCTAGTGGTACAGCCATGCACCTCTGAAAACTGTACATTTGAGTGAACTGAACCTTTTAAGTACAAATTATTTGTTATTTGGGGTTGCTTATCTATTTCAGTTGATCTTGTTTGTTTGCAAGCGACTATATACATACATATACAATAGTGACAATAGTGATGACAATGACTATCTGTCAATATTTCCTCATAGGATACATTTCCGATATTTTCCAATCCAGCTATTTTTCAAAGTTGTTCCAGTAAATTGTTCCAGTAAGTAACAACATAGTCCACTCTGAAATACACTCCGTATTTTAAGAACAAAAGAGCTTGACATAAATGCTCGTTTCTGGCACGTCTTTAAGTTTAAATCATCAACTAAAGTGGACCTCCAGCGTCCCCTATCGTTTGTTATGGTTTTAGTTGTTAACCAATCAAAAGCACGTTTGCTGACAGAGTCTCGAAGTACAGGACAACCTCCCCTCCGCTGATTGGCTATCGCCCTTCTTGCAGCGCACTACTTTTCGGGTCTTGCCAGGGATCGAGGAGGGAGGGGATATTTTAATGGCCGTCAGTAGCACTACATAATGCAAAAAGTCCGGATTATCCACTATATTTAGACTATACTAGATACGAGTGAGTTTTGGTCGCTTTTCTTTGATAACGAGCATTACTCTTGGGACATATTGCGGTTGGAGTTGTGTTTCTAGTGTTGTTTAAACGGACTTTACCCGCTTGATCTGTGAGCGAGTGGAGATCAGGCCTAGCCGGCTGGCTAACAAACAAGCGGACATTAAGCTAGTCGTCGGAGTTGGAAGGTAACAGTGTGTGCTGCTATTCTTTTGTACTCGCCACGATTTTTAAACCTCAATCTCTGCATTAAAATGTATGCTTTTAATTACTTAATCATATTCAAAACACAACATTTGCCACATTTGATGCAGTCAAGTGTGAAGTGTAAACAGGGTACTAACGTTAGCATAGTTTAGCAGTGGTGAAGCTAACGGTTAACGGCTAACTTTATAGTAACTTTACAAGCAGGAGCGGGCCGAGCTAGGGGTAACATACGTAGTTAAATTAACTGTCCTGTCAGTGTGACGCTAGTTCATGTAATCGACTCAAAGTTTTACTAAAGTTCATCCAAGTCGCTCGAGCTCCTTCTCCTATTGCAGACGAGCGGTAATGTTATTTGCAAGCAATGCTGCTCGAGCTAGCGAGCTAACTTAGCCATGCGAACTTGGTGTGCTGTCAACCGACAGTTTATACATAACTTTCGAGCTAACGCCAAGTTAATGAATCCAACCATGCCAGTGTGATGGTGGATGATTGCATGTTTTAAAACGTGGTCCAACGCCCCGTGTCGAGCGTGATATTTAACATTTACTTAACCAGTCAGACACATATTGGTCGAGCTGTGCGCTGTCTGACGTTTGCACCATTTACTTGACGCTTTTGAGTGATATTTAAAATGTTGAATCATCTCTGCCTTCTGTTTACAGGGACTATGTAACATAAAGCAACCAACATGACATCCAGATTCGGTAAAACATACAACCGCAAGGGAGGGGAGGCTAACTCTAAATTTGACGAAGTCTTCTCCAATAAAAAGCCCACGCTGACCACCAAATGGGGGGAGACCACCTACAAGGCTCAGTTGGGGGCCAAAAGGCCTACTTTAAAACCGGAAGTTTCTGAGCTTTCCAAAAGGCCCAGACTTGAGGACAGCGACAGTGATGAAGACCCATTTGGGTTCGACAGTGATGATGAGTCCAAGACCCCTCACAGCGTGTCCCAGGCGGGAGTCAACGAAGGGGCATCGACTAAGACCACTGCAGTGCAGAGCGGTGGGACAGCCACTGTTGTTACTTCTGCACAGGGCTCTGTAAACTCAACAGCCAAGTTCACAAGTAAGACATCAATATACCAAACAACACCCTTGATTGTCTTGCCAGTGATTTGTGTACTGACATTTTGTTTTTCATCTCCATTAGTTTATTTAATTGATAGTGTCTGCAAGCAATGTTGTCGCAGTGTCAGCTGTTTCATGTAACCATCTGTCATTCTTTTTCTCTATTCACAGCCAAGCAAACATCTGAAGAGAGTGCTGTTAAAAATAACCAGCCCAGGTACAAAAGTACATCAGATAACCAAAAACCTGCATGCAAGGCCTCCTTGTCAAACACAGTCCCCTCTGGTGAACAGAACTTCTCAGTGCCCCAGAGGCCAATCTCCTCCGCTCCTAACATGGTCACCTCCCTTAAACTGTCCATTGATGCACCCGGCGGTAGCAGAGACTTCCAGACCTCTTCCTCTTATGGTGAATTGCTGTCGCAAGATAAGAAAAGTGCAGAGTTGGCTCCTCCACCAGAACCAGTGGACAGGCTTCCCCCTTCTCCATTCACCCTAAGGGCCTCAAACTGCAAGAAATACCTGCGACCCAACCAGTCTAAGAAAGCATCCGTTGAACCTGCTGAAAACAGCAACAAGCCCACTGAAACAGCGAGTGCCCAAGATAAACCCAACAGCGCCCTTTCTGCTAGCGCAAGTAGTACCGCTGCCAATGCTAAACCAGCAGCCAAGCCCACAGGCAGGGGAGGCGGGAGGGTACGGGACTACACGGTTCTGCACCCTTCCTGTCTCTCCGTGTGCAACGTCACCATCCAGGACTCGATTGAGCGGAGCATTGACGAACTAGTCACCCCAGCTACCCCTGCTGACCTCGGAGAAGCAAGCCAGATGAAGAAGAAGTCCGACACTCCCGCATCCAAATCTACCAGGTAAGTCATTTCAATTTCTGTGCAACTCAGCCTGCGTTGTGAAGAACATTACTTTAAGAGTTAAAAAATTCTTTAATCAAAGATGGTAATCTAGCAATCTTAATTGTGGGAATGAGTGATATGGAGTAATATTATCGCCTGCATTTTCAAACGCACATTATAACTGTGTGGCTTTGATCATCCTGTCTTCAACTTCCCTGGATCCACCATTAGGACTGAATCTTATCAAATATAATTTGTTCAGGCCTTGAGGAGCAGTATGGGCCTTAATGTTGATGTTTGAAAGGAAATGTTATCAAGTATTTCATTATCGTACATTCTTGGCAGTGGCTGAGTGAAGTTGAACTGGAAGTGGTATTCAAGTAGTATAAACACTGCTGCAAGGCTTTTATTCATAATGCATGTCATGTACATGGAAGTGTTACTCGCTGCCAAAGCTTGTTGTTGCTTTGTGATAGTTTGAAATTAAATGCAAGTTTGAGATCTGTACTCGACCTATTTTCAGATTGGATGAAGCATAGCAGGCTGATCATATTGGTAAACTATAGTGATGAATGTTAAGCACAATGGTATATTCTATACATCTAGTAGGATGTTAATATTGCATACAATGTCGCATCTGAATTTACTTTAATGATAGTTTTCACTTTGACTGTCGAGGTCGGCTCTTTGGCGTTACTGCCATTAGTGTGTGTGGTCTGTTATAGTTCTATTATGCATCATGTTTTAGCGGTTTCTAAACAGTCACATTGTGTTGCCTTCACTGACAATAGTTGTCTGACTTGTTTTGTATTCATTGAGTTGGTCAAAAATGTTGGACTCTACTCCTGTTTTCTTTTTATTTGTTTAGCTTCAACGGGTGCTTTCTGTTTTGCTTGTCCTGCTCCACGTTCCCCCTCTTTCTCTCCCAGTCTCAGCCAATAAATAACAATGATACAAACAAACAAGAAATGCATCCACTCACTGTATCTTCCCAGGTTCAGACCCACCCAGACAAAGACCAAGAAGACCAAGACTGAGACCAAGCTAGCATTTTTTGGCTTTGAGGACAAGGAGGACCAGGGGAGCGAGGAGGGTCCAGAAGGGGGCATGGCGGGCATGAGTAACTACAAGATCAAGTACTTTGGCTTCGACGACCTGAGCGAGAGTGACAGCGATGAGGAGAGCTCCCAGGCCAAAGAGAAGAAGGCCAAGAAGGCGGCTGCAGCCTTAGCTGCTCTGAGCTCCGGTGTGGACAGCCCTCACACCAGTGACTCTCAGGACAGCCAGGCCAGCAGCAATACAGGTGAGCAGATCCTTAATGTACCTAGTGGTTTATCTAGTTGCTCTTAATTCAAATATGTGCACTTTGGGTGATATTGTGATCAAGATATTTGTAGCCTTGTAAACCATACCAGTCCATTCACACACTGATGCTTGTCTCTCACCATCAACAATCTGGTTTATCCGACAGATAATTGTGACTTCGCTGATGACTCCAGTCTTGGCGGCGCTGAGGGGCAGAAAGGACGCTCGGGAAAGTCAGGTGACAAATCCAAGGACACTGGTAGTGGATTCAAAAAGATCTTCAGCGGACCCAAAAAGGTTTGTGAGCATGCGAGAAACATCCGTCTTTCTCTGCCTTACTAAAAATGAATTTTGTCATCTAACCTGCCTCCTGACCAGAGTTGATCTCAGCTCTGACACTGCTTGGCTTTAAACAGGCCTTCCTTTAATGTTATTCATATTCAAATTACATTTACATAACATAATGCCCAGCATGTCTAAAAATAGACGGAGATAGTGGGAGAGAGGAGAGCGCCAGAGGAAAATTGATCAAGGGGGCTAGAATGAAGCTAAATGTCAACTAAAATGAATTTTGTAGTCATTCAATGTTATGGATTTTTTTTTTTTATTCAGCTATAATGTGTGCTAGAACTACAGTTTCATATGAATGGGTTAATTGTGTGTTCAGTAGCGTTCACCCTCCGTGGTCTTCCAGTATGCTGGGGTTTGAACATTACTTCTTGGTCAGGCTCATATTTGTCTGAACTCAGCTTTGATTTGTGGTATTGTGTGTGTACTGGCCGTATATGCTCTGCTTATCTAGATCATGTTTTGCAGTGGCTTCGGGTTATTTGTGGTCTGTCTTCCTAATTCTGTGTGTTTTACTGTTTTCCACATCATCGACAGAACCCCGCACACTGTCTTTGCGATATATAATAGAGTCGCACTTTTGTGCTGCTTTGGGGACTGTTGTGCTCTACATTGAGGCTGCTGTTGTCTCGGTCTATTATCATGATTGCAGGATGCAATATTTGTGTGTGCAGTTGTGCTAATTCACAACAATGACTCGAGCTCTGTCCTGGAATGTTTGATCGAAGTTGTGATGACAGTTATCCATCGGTAAATGAATAAATCAGGTGTTACGCTTTGTCTCTGATCGGATAACTAACCGGTTCTTAAACCCTTTCTTGGTTCCAGTCCCCTGCTAAAGCCGTGTACAACGCTCGCCACTGGAACCAACCGGAGCCTGAAGAGAAACCGGTGCCTCCACTTTCTCGAGCTCAAACCGCTCCGGTAAGATACCGCTCCCCGAGTGGTTTTTGATGTTGAGTTTTGCTTTATTGCGTTTTATTTCAGCACAATTAAGGTGCGTTTTAAAGGTCTAATGTAGTCATTCATCTTGGTCACAAAGCAGGCAAACAATATTACAGGGTGTGAGCGAATGCTCACAACTACTATTATTTGTATCCAGAAGTTCCCATTCCCTGCTGTCCACACAGGACATAGTTTATTGGTCTCTTAGTAGCCAACGGTTTTGTTTAATTGCTCAAATTAGTCTCTTTCTTTTCACACAGTTGAACCTGGGTTTATTTGTATATTCTATGTTGAATCCCCCCCCCCATGGAAATAAATGTTAGTTCAGAGACAGGCCATTAGGAGATAGGATTTAAAAGCAGTTTTTAACTCATCTGACATATGTTAACAACGCCTCTTAAAGACTTGTGTGTGTTTACCCGACTATTCCGGCTGTGGTAAATCACGGGGATATGTCGTTAAACAGATTTTGTTACTTTGGTTTGAGCCCCATTTCTCCGCCTCTTTTCTTCCTCAGGCCGTTTTATCGAGCAGCAGCAAGGACAGCAACTCTCATAAAGATGACGGCTTGTTCAAAGCCCCTCCACCGCCGCCCAAAGTCATCAAGTCAGAGACCCTCCCCACGCGACTCAACCAGGACATCGTCACCGCGCTCAAATGCAGGAAGGAGCACAAGGAGGTGAGTCTGGAGCACACGGATGTTTTTAGACGTCTACTGAGGAACGCAGCTTAATGCTTATTTGTGTTCAGTTTTCACTCCTTTTGTTTGCATGCTCCTATGATTTGAATCTTATTTGCATACTCGGTGAAGCTTCTGTTACCCCATTAATGCAGGTTATACATTGGATCCATGTCTCAAGCTCGGTGTTTGTTTGATGCCCTTTGTGGATTGGAGGTAGCACTGAGGACTGTAGTTGTTAATTTAAAATCTCCTCCAGCATGTCTCGTTTACAGATGGGCCTTCTGGGCTCCAGATCAGGCTGTTAGTCACAGACCCCCTGAGGTAAAATGGCTCCAGCTAAGCTGTCACCACACACTGGTGTTATCTTAAACCCGGGTCCTCCCTCCTGCGTCGTGCTGTGCACACACACACACACACACACACACACACACACACACACACACACACACACACACACACACACACACACACACACACAGCATGACTGTTGACTCTGGTAAACATACAGAGTCAACTGCTGATCTGGCCCCAACTCTACATGCTGATCTTTTATTGATGGGTGCATTAGCACAGTCAGCTATTTCTGGTAATTGAACCGATAAAGAGGATTTTTAACAATGGGAGCAATCCTCTCATAGCGGTGGCGTGTCGATCCACTCCCTGTTTGAGTGGATTGTGATTCTGGGCAGATGTGTGGTTTTCCAATTAGCTGTAATTAACCCCATTCCCCTTTCACCAGCTGTACACGGTGGTGCAGCATGTGAAACACTTCAACGACGTCGTGGAGTTCGGAGAGAATCAGGAGTTCACAGATGATTTTGAGTACCTGGAGACGGGGCTGAAGAGCAGCCAGCCGCTCAACACGAGATGCCTTAGGTAAGTGGAATGAAACACTTGGTGCCGCCCTTCCTTTACCAAATACCTCACTACGTTGATTGAATGGTACAAGCACCTGTCACCTAACATTTGTTCATGTATCAGACCGGCCTATTTATAAAAGCAATTACACGAACGGCTGCTTTAGTTGATCAAAGCTTGACATTTTATACTTCATTAAATAAAACAAAAAAAAATGATAGTTATTCTAAGAGAGAGCAACAGGAGGTAGTCGTACAAAGTATATATCTTTAAATGTCTTGTTTACATGCAACATACCAACAGGGTTTGCACTTGTGATAGTTTGGGGTAATGTGCTGAGATAAAGCTCCTGTTTTTCTGTAGTCTGGTAAAGCACACAGCCGCCCTGTTGTGAAAATGAAATCCATTCAGGAGAGACAACCTTGACTTCAGAGAACGCCGCATGGAGTCCGGCCTCCTTTAGTGCTTCACTATTTCTTTTTTGACACACGCAGCGAGAAGAGGGTGAAAAGTACAAAACAAAACAATGGTTTTGTTTTGGAACTGAGCTATGCCCCATTCTGACTGTTTTTTTTTTTTAGCACAAGACAAAAGATGAATATTTCACCCAACAGTTCAGTAATCCTCTGCTCCTCTTCCTCAGTATAATCAGCCTGGCCACACGGTGCGCCATGCCTGGTTTCAGGATGCACCTGCGGGCCAGAGGGAAAGTGGCGCAGGTCTTCAAAATGATCAGTGATTCTCCTCAACACCCGGTCAGTAGAAGTCTCCTCTGTCACCGCTTTCTTCAATTTCACTTTGTCCTCGTCTGTCCTGTGGACTTTGTTGCTCAGTGATCGGTATTTTATTGGGCATAGGTAGCAGTGTGTTTATGAGAAGCTTTATAAAAGTGTTACAGTTTGTTCAACACCTCCGCAATACTTGCTAATGAAGTGGATGTTTAGTATCTACCAGCCTGCAGTTATTTGAAAGGCATAATTCATTTTTTAATTATTACATTCATGTCAAAGCACCGAGAGCTTTAGTACAGTTTCAGTTACCCTGGAAGTGTAACATTGTCTCTGTGTGCATTATTTCTAGTGCTAATTCTTCTTGGCTGCACATATGCACGCACAGCTATGTGGAGCCCTCCGAGCTAAAGTTCCTCTAGCTTAGAGAATGCTGCCGTGACAGTGGAGAGCTGTTCCAGCTCCTCCAGGGCGCTCAAACCGCTGAACACGATGTCTCACCTCTGCACGCCACTTTGTAAACATCTTTCTCCCTCGTTCCATCAGAACCTTGCTCTGTGCACGGCTGCGCTGATGTACATCCTGAGTCGGGATCGTCTCAACATGGATCTGGACAGGGCCTGTCTGGAGCTTATGATCAAGCTGCTGGAGATGGACCAGGACTGCTCAGTCGACCAGGATCAGCTCACCGCTAAGGAGGTGGAGAAGGTCAAGGAGAAGATCCGGAAGCTGTGTGAGACGGTGCACAACAAGCACCTCGACTTGGAAAACATCACGGTGGGTTAAATAATGAACGCTTCACCTTTTGGATGTACTTAGTTCAGCTTTAACAACCTTCTCTGGGTTCAATGATTCTTTCTTTAACAAGCAGAACTTCATAAATACTTGAATGGCTTAATTGGAAATGTTTTAGTAAAAGCCTAATCTGTCAAATTGAGCATGAAATGTCTAATTTGTTTTTAATGCACCGCGCTCTTTTCTATTCTCTTGTTCCTTATGAAATACTAAGCACCCGTTTGTGTGTATTGTGTTATATTGCAAGGCAAGTTTATTTGTGTAGCACATTTCAACAACAAGGTAATTCAAAGTGCTTCACATCAAATCATTAAAAGCATCAAAACATAAGGCAAAAGAAAAGGAGATTTAAAAACAATTAAGAACAATAATTGAAACATTAAAACACAAAAAAGCAATGTAAGAAATAAAATGCAGAAGGAATATTTATACCGAAGTTGATGTGAATAAATCACAGGTAGTCCCACGACGATTAGTCTGTTGATCTGCACTGATGTTAGATCCAATAAAAGCGTCTTTTGGTGCCCTTAGTAAAAACATAGTGATGGGACTGTTCACATTAGCTCCTTTATATTCATTATCAGCAAGCTCACATTGGTAGATCATATTTTATGTGGAGATGCCAATTAAAGAGTCAAATTATAAGGCGGGCATCCATGACAATATTATGAAATAATTATGAAAAATGTGTTTGTCAGATTTCTGGCTTGATAAGATGGGCGATGGTTGTCATATTTCAGATTTCACATGTTTCTGTTGTAGACGGGCCACCTTGCCATGGAGACATTGCTCTCTCTCACCTCCAAGAGAGCAGGAGATTGGTTCAAAGAAGAGCTGCGACTCCTGGGCGGCTTGGACCATATTGTAGACAAAGGTAGGATGAGTAGTACGCAGAGTGGCACTTTGCAAGCCTCTATACTACATGTTCAAAGATATGCTTTTCCCAGATCAAGTGTCACAGCTGTTGACTTGTATATCTGTCTTTTGTTTCCACAGTTAAAGAGTGTGCGGAGAACCTGAGCCAAGAGGACGACAAGGAGAACCTGGTGGCGTCTTTGTGGGGCGCTGAGAGGTGTCTGAGAGTACTTGAGAGTGTAAGCACTGCGAGTCGGGTTTCCTCTTTCACCAAAAGTCGCACAGGAGTGAAACTCGAGAGTAATTGAGTACTGTGAAGTGGATGTTTGTTACTTTTATTGTTACCTTTCATGAAAGGCTGTGTTTAAAAAAAGATACGTTTCTTATCAACTACCTCTCTGATCAAAGCGAAAAAGTGTCTCCCGTCATTCTTCTGTTTCTTGATTCATTTTGGAGCCGTTCAGTGTTCTTTCCCCTCTATTGACTTTATTTCTCTTTCATCCTCTGCCAACAGGTGACAGTGCAGAACCCAGAGAACCAGGGTTACTTGATTGCCTACAAAGACTCACAACTCATCGTGTCCTCTGCCAGGTGAGCACAGCTCGGAGCTATTATTGACTGGACATGAACACGTACTGAGGCACTGTCTAGTATAACAACAGTTCATTCAGTTTACCGCTCTACTTTTTGTAACACTATTGTACCCATCATATTAAACGGGAGTCCTCGGGGGTGTTAGAGGTCTTTCTCCTAAAGTATCTGTCAATGCAACAATACACAGTAACGTAACGACCAGATAAAGCTTGGATTTATTTTTCTGTATTGTTAAACACAGAATAGCATTCAGGGTTTTGTCATATAAAAGGAATCTGTGTTTTTTTTTTAATTCTCTTACTCTCTTCCTCCTCAGTCCTTTATCCTTTCGCTTGTTTTCTTCAAAATGTACGTAATCTCTGCCGTATCTCTTTGTCCTTCAGTTTCTCTCATCAGTGTGTGTGTTCTCCTTTTTGCGTTCACCAGAGCTTTGCGGTACTGCGAGGATATGATTCAGCGCTACAGCAGGGCGTTGAACAACAGCTCTCTGTCATTGTCGGGGGCGGCGCTGCCCCACTGCAGCTTCAGCAACGTGGGCAAGGCTGTGGAGGACTGCATGAGGGCCATCATAGGAGTGCTGCTCAACCTTACCCACGACAATGGTATTCTCATCTACCACGTTATACGCTTTGCTTTTCTGTTTCTGTTCTCTGGCATTGTCTGGATATTAAGAGCTGGACATGACTCAGTGTGATGTCTTATTGTTTGTCTGAAGTGTTGCATAAACAGTTTTGGACTATATTCTTGTTAATGTGCTCAAACAGACTTGGACCGTATCACTCCGGCTTCAGGTACTTAGCAAGGTATTGACTAGTATGAGCAGAGTTTCTTAGTGTTGTTGCGTTTATCTGCAGAGTGGGGGAGCACGAAGACGGGTGAGCAGGAACAGCTGACCGTAACTGCTCTAAATTGCGTCCTCCGAGTTCCCCGCTACATCCCCCAGGAGCAGCGCTTTGACGTGCGAGTGCTGGTAAGATTGTCTCGAGCAAAACCCCCAAAAAAACGCCACATAATTGTGAAAAAGACATTTCTTTGCTCTGTGTAAGTGTGTCTCATTTGTGCGCTTTTGTTGTGTACTCCAGGGTCTGGGTCTACTGATCAACCTTGTGGAGTACAGCTCCAGAAACCGCCACTGTCTGGTGGACATGGAGTACATAGTCGATGAGACCTGTCTGGAAGACAGCCTGATGCAGCCTGCTGACCCAACACAGTCCGACGCAGCGGCAGCACCGCCGAGCACAGCTGAGACTCAGGGAGAAGCTGCTGTCAAGCCCAAGCCCTCCGGTGCTCTGGCTGCTCTGGTGCAGGTAGGATTCGTGCCAGGACTCATTAATACATATTTTAGCATTTATCCTTGTGGTTTTTTTTTTTTCGTCTTGGCTATAGTTTTGTTTTCTCTCCATGATTTCCTTTAAAGTAAGGATGTGAGCAGAAACCGTTAGTGATGAGCAGTCGTGAGGAAAACTAGCGAAGGCTTAAGTTTCATACATTTGGCAGAACACTAAATAATGAGCGTAGTGTAAATCGATGCGCACCAATTTGTGGATTTCAATTTCAAGATAGAAATTGTATTTTTATTAATATTCTGCTTTATAATTGATTCCTTTACCAAACTCCTTGCCTAACTGACTTATTAGTGCAAAGTTTTCTGAAAGCCTGAGAGAAACCTTTGAGAGTGAAGTAATGATTAACTGTCATGGGAGTTTTTTGGCATACAAAGTGTCTTTCTGACCTCGCCATGAAGAAATACCATGGCGATCATATTTATTCCTTTTTAAATGATTAAAAATCTGCTGTTACTTGGCTCCAATTATAAAGAAAAGTTTGTTTGGAGTTCACATCGGTTTATTTCTCTCCAAACTGTAGCTCTTCCTGGAGAGGGAGCGCGCTGCCATCCTGGCTGAGGCGAAAACTGACGACCTCATCTGCGAGGCGCCCAAACCGGCACTGGACCAAAGCGGCCAGTGGCAGGAGACGTCGGGAGAGATCCAGTGGGTGGCAGCCGAACCCAACGACAGCCAAACCGAGACGAAAGAGGAGGAGAAGAAAGAGGAGGAGGATGAAGAGTTGGATCTAAATAAAGGTAGACGTTTGTGTCCGCGTGCATGTGAGAGGAGCTGTTTTTAGCATAATCCAGATACATATGTTCAATGCTGCAGTGCTGATTACTGTGTGGACATTATTACGTATATTTTTTCCCTCTTAACTAATTAAGATTGGAGCAATTGGCTTTTTTTTCCTCTTCCACAAAACTGCATTACAAAGGCTTCAAACTGAAGTTCCACCGTCTCAACTGGCATTCTTCCTCCATTGTCTGATACTGTAAAGGCATAGAAAGAAACATTAGTCACAGCACTAGCAGCCATGTTATTTCTCTGCTATTGAGCGGCTCTATAGAAAATTGAGCAGACACTTCAATTGCAACACCTGAATGTGCACCATTGGTTTCTGAACAGCATGTCGGTGTTTGTTTGGTTGATTCTCAAATGGAGGAATGCAAAACCTGTTCAGATTGTTGCCGTTCGATATGGTCATTAATAAGCAGTAAAACACGTATTCATTCAAACTTTATTTTAACTCTGGAAATACAGTGAGGTAGAAAAGCAACAAACAGTCGGCACCAAGAAAAAAACAAATGAAACTTGATAATATATAAAGCAGTTATAGTTTAAGGCCGATTAATCAACTAAAATGGAAACTAAACGAACTCAAATAGGAGTAAATAACAAATTGTAATCTCCCTCAGGATTGTTCTGCATGTTATTCCGTGCTGTCGGTGCGCAATAAGAAAAATTAGATTTTCCAAACTCAGAAGAAGAAAAAAATCCCGGCACCTGCAGTTTAATTCAATCGAGTGTTTGACAAGAACCCACATTAAAAGAAAACAAAGAGGCAATATAAGGGGGTGAAAAACGAACAGTCAGGGCCTTTATAAATATATAAAACCCAGCGCCTTATCACGCCGCACAGAGAGAGAGAGAGAGAGAGCGCCACCCAACCGTAGCTCACAGCTCACAATGATGAGTATTGTAATTATTTCAGGGGCATCAGTGTTGCAGCTGAAGCATGCATGTTTAAAATGTCACCATAACCCAGTACTTGGGTGTCCTTCTACAATGCAGAGGAAAGTATCTGTTGAACATTGTTCTCTCTCCCCCGTGTGTTTGCTGCAGCTCTGCAGCATGCAGGCAAGCATATGGAGGACAGCATCGTCGCCTCTTACACCGCTCTGCTGCTGGGCTGCCTGTGCCAGGGAAGCCAGGTGAGAATATCAGACACAACATTCAAGGTTATCGTCCGACTCAAAAGATATTCCTGCCGTTGCTCACCCACCTTTCTGTCCCCCCCCCCCCCCCCCCCTCCTCAGAAAAATGTGACTACTGTGAGAGAGAATCTACCGAAGGGGGATTTCTCCATCATGACAGAAATGCTGAAGAAGTTCCTGAGTTTCATGAACCTCACTGTGAGTATGGCTGTCGAGACAAGACCAGCCTTCTTTCATCAGCATTGCATGACACAAGACGTAAACATTAGAATTAGATGACAGTGTCGTAACAAATGGAATCAGTTTCCTTCCTAAAGATAAGTGATCCTCTTCACGCTGCCATCAGAGGTTTGTTTTTAAACCTCTAAACATGCTGATGCAATCCTAGCTCCAGAGAAAATGTATTGAAGTCACAAAAGGCCCTTAAATTGTGCTCATCGAGGGAGAAGCACATGTTTGCGGGCCCGGTAATTCCACATTTCCTTTTAGTTTTTGCATATAACTGCAGTATTTGCTCTCTTTTTCTCTGCACTTCCATTCGGCGACTTTCTGAGAAAACACTATCGTGTAGATGAAAACGGAAGCTTTTATTTCATTAGCGCAGAGATTGAGGAATGCATAATGTCTGAAATGGAAGTAAAAAAACAATATCCAAAAAGCCTCTGTGATTGTCGCCCATTTAAATGTATCTCAATAGCTGAAATACAGCCTCCAGTGGCACTTTTAAAAGGTTTTTTTTGTGGCAGTAATGTGCCATTACCAAACAAAATGTGCCCAATACATTGTTACCATTTAAATATGATTCTTGTGTATCCGAGCAGCACAATTCAAGTAGCGATATGAAGGATGATTTTGAAATAAGCCGAGCATTAATATTAAACCGTTACACGGTCCCAGATGTGCATTTTGTAGCGGCTTTGAAAGTGACTCGTCTTGTCAGAGCTGAAGACCGGAGCCATCTGTTTCATAAATATCGCCTTTTCAAGTGAACAGAAGCTCAAAAGAAATGCTCACTGTCGGCGCCTCGAGACCTCACAAGTACAGTAGTACACGTCAGCGCTCTCACACTCTTGTTTTTTGTTTTTCTCCTCCTGTCTGACACAGTGTGCGATGGGCACCACGGGGCAGAAGTCCATCACGCGGGCCATCGACTACCTGGAGCACCTTTAACAGACGGCCAGACGGGGAGCTCATGCACATTGACGGGATGCCAGGCTGTCCCGGGGAGGGGGGAGGGAGGGGGGGTGGGTCGCATTCCTTTGACTTCACCAGATCACCCGACGCCGTGATCGCTCTGAAAAGTTTCACTCCGTCTCTGGAGCACAGACTGAACCAAAGCCCTGCTAGCTGACAGACATGCAGTTCCCACTCCATTAACGTCCCATTCAGAGTCGGATCGAGATCCGTCCTCAGGTCAGAAGCTAGGAACGTCTTAACATGAAGGCGGACTCTTCTTCGGACCTCTTCTTGGGACAGTTCCACAGTAACGGGGCCCGCTGAAGTCTCCTGTCCTGCCGCCTGGTCTCGGTTCCTGCTCGCTTTAGCTGCAGCGTGAACCTCCGAATCAAATTTAACGGATCATTACATTTTATTCGACACTCATCCGCATCATGGCCGAGGATGAAATCATTGATTAGCATGAAAAACAAATCACTTTCATGGCTGTTAGAATGACGTCTCTGTGTGTAAACTCGTGTGGAATGATTTTTGAACGCATACATCCATTTAACTAAATGTTTGCAGTTGGCTTGAATGTTTTAAGGGAATTTTTAATCTTTGATTTTTATCTTCTCATTGTTTCCGTTAATTTTGTAAAGTGCGAGTTAGCAAGTCGCCTGAGCGTTATGTTTTTAGATTTTTTCCTTTTGGGGCATTTTTTTGTTTTCCCTCACCCTGGTTATGAATCAGTTTAAAAGGAATCAGGACCGCGTGTCATGCTGGATTTGATGTCCGTTAGTGACCGATAAGGACACCTGGAGATTATTGTGAACTTCAGATTTCCTTCCACCAATTATCAACTTCCTCACATTTTACTTTAGCTTTATTTAAATTTCAATTAATTCAAGAGTATGTAAGTACAGTATGCATTGAACTCACAGATATAACAAATGTGATCGAAAAAATTGATTGTTGTGCTTCCTTTTGAATTTATAATGAAGTAAAATTTTTTTTTTTTTAGAAATGTATTTAATTTAATGTTTTCTCCTTTTGTAAATGCAAAGTCTTTACCTAGTGAGACGCCATGTTTTATTAAGATATATCCCAGGTGTCACAGCTCAGTGTAACAGACTTGGCTGAATTATGGTTTCGGTTTGAAAGCGCAAAATTTCATCAAAACGTTCCGCATTTAATAGAAAAGTTAATTTTTCTTGTCATGTTAACCGATGTGGAGTATTTCCTCATGGCTTCTAGTTTCTGTACGTCCAGCCACCTTTTGTTTTACTCTCATTGCATCATGGTGTGTCTGCATTGGAAAACGTTCATAGGTTCCCATTTATTTATTCTTTTGGTGTCATTTTTACCTGTAATGATGCACATGAACCTTCAATACGCCTCTGTAATGTGCTGCTCACATGTACGATCACTGATTTCTGTACACGCAGATTTAGTTCTGGTGTGTAGGGCTGGGTGAGCACGGTCGCAAACCGTGTTTACTGTTAATTACTTTGCAAAGTTCTGGTCTGAATGAAATTTTAGAATGTAAATACTCCTGTACATAGCGGTTAATGGACATTTAAAAACAAAAAAAAATGCTTAGACTACTTTTTTCCCTGAAGCTGATATTTTTATTTTCTATGATATTTCTGAGTTGTCATTTGGAAAAACAAAAATCGACAGGAAGAGGATAAAAAAAAAAAAAAAAAAAGTTTGTACCCGTTTCAAGGACATTGTCTTTGGTTACATGTAAATAGTTGTATCTCCAAAAAGAAAAGAAAAAAAGTTGCTACTTTCAGTACACCCCCCTCTGTTTTCTTCCTTGAGTTGTTTAAACAGGAATGATTCTTTTTTTCCGTTTGGTTGAATGTTTTGAAGCATTTAGTGCTGCAGGAAGAAACCACTCAGACACAAGTGATGTTTAGTTTGCTTTTGGCATTCATGCATGTGGCAGCTGCCGAATGCTTACCTTTGTATTCTAGCTTGCCTCTGTGCCTGTAACCCTTCAAGGCTTTGAGTGAAAGTTTGTGTGGTGAGGGGTGTCGCTGTGCGTGCGTGCGTCCCCCCGTTTCAGTCTCATCCCTGACAAACTGGCAGGGGATGCAGTGAGAGTCCGAAGCGTGCTCGGTATACTTAACAGCACTCAGCGGTGACAGTTCGTGGACACGGCCCCTCAGCTTGACTGACTGCTGCATAATGGAAACAAAAGATTCATGTTGCAGTCGCCACACGAGAGTCAAACTTACAAATAGCTCGGGGGAGCCTGGGGAATGCAGGGAAATACTATCTGGCAACGCTGATTCCAACGCCGGCGACAGCTGTGTCAACTGTGATACAACAAGCGGGGACAAATGCAGCCTCTGAATCTGAAATGTCAGGAATTGTCGGCTAACGCGTTTGGAAACATAACATGCAATTATGTCGTTATGTCTCGTTTCACCACATGCAAATATAGGATTAGACGGAGGTGGCATTCCAAAGAGCGTTTATGTAGATGATAGGAACCTCTGCCTTTCATTCACCTCTATACATTATACATGGCGGCTCTTCAGTTGTAGGAAGTCAAAGGCGGAGAGAGTGTTCCCTCTGATGATCCGTGGCGAGGAGGTGGATGAGGAGGAAAGCAGCAGTGCTTCCTGTAGGTTTACAAGATTGATAAGATGTCCTCCACTGAGAAAGAAAGCGAGGGCGGGAAGAACGAGGGACAAAAGGATGCAGAACACTGGATTAACGGTTTTCCACCTGCCAATCAAAAGCCTCTCTGTGAAGCTGCACAGCCTGAGGGGGAGAAACGACACATGAATGTTGCAGGTTCCCCACGATTCATCCTTTCATCTCCCCTCCGTCTCTGGACGCCTTTTTACCAAGCTCGACTTATTTCTCTTTCCAGCCCCGCCTCTCCCCTGTGAACGTGCTGTTTCAGAACCTGTTGTTTTCTTGTTTCTTGGACGCTGTGGAGTGTGAGATTTGCTTCCGCCAAAATGATCTTTTTAACTCCATGTGACTCCTTTTTGGTGTTCCACCTCATGCTTGCTTTGTCGTGAATGAGACGGTGGAATGGATGATCGGTCTACGGGTTTAAATATTGTGGTGTTGGTCTTTTCATCTTTCCTGCGGTTTCGTCTGAAGGCGGAACGATGCAAGGCCTCGATGCCACTAGGTGGTGTGAGTGCTCTGACCGCGGTGCCTCAACAGCTGAAGTGAAATGAACACACATCTACATATATTTGGCGTGCTAGCAAACAAACATATACACACACACATGCATCTTCTCATCAGTGGTGTTGCCTACTGATTCCCCCTCAAGCTGTAAGAGCTCTGCTGTCTTTGGTGAGATAAACCGCCCTCGCCTCGCTTGAAGCAGGCACACACTCGTGCACGAGCAGCAGAATGGTGAAACATTTATGAAGAGGCTCAATATATAGTTGCTTTGCTGGTCAACAACAATCTTCTTCAGCAAATTAAAACCAAGCTGTCACAGGCCGGGAACGTGTCGCCGTCTGTGTACCGACACATGAGACGGACTTGGAGACGTGGAGAAGCCTTCACATCTTGAATCTGCAGAGAGCTGTGAGTGCTTTTGATGATAGTTATGTGGGTTAAAAAAAAAATAAAAATCAATCTGGCTTTTAACTTTCAGAGGTTTTTTCATATCACCACATATTTAACACATTTAGGCATAGAGGAATCAGGCTTTTAAAACTGCACTGGAAGAAGTACTAAGAGCTGTTACGCATGTAAACGAAACAATACCACAATGTAAAAACATCCTTTACAAGTAAAAGCCCTATATATATATGTATGTATGTACATGTATATGTATGTAGGATGGGAGCGGTTGCCATGATAATGAATGGTGACTGTTGACCTCACCGGTATACTCAGGGCTGTTTTGTGACCGCAGAGTTGGTCATGTGAGTAAAAAATAGTCATTACCAATGTAACACTATGTCCTCTAAAATGATGGTTTGAACACATTGAGGACATTTCAGCTGATGTAATGTGTCCGTGTTTACTTGGTTTTCAGGCACTTCCATATTAGTAAGTTCCAAGTTGAAAATTGGAGCTTTCAGAAAAATCTGATTTCCAGTCATTACGACATAAATGCCATTTACAATTCAGAAGCTCATATTTACGGTAATGGCACTCCGATATGGCATGAACACCACATAAGCCCCAAACCCATTAATTTCTACTGAGGACGTGGCCTAAAAATGACTGACAATTCTTTTGTTTCCTAAATAACCCTGGGCAGTGTAGGTTTTTGCAAGCGTTATTCAAACATGATGAAGTAGTGCACTTGTTGGGGACTATTTCATGTTGTCGATTCTGTGAGGTTCAATGGCAGCAGGAGGGATTATGTGAGATCAACTCTAATAAACTACATCCCCCCCCGTTCAACATAACGGAGGCACATGTCACGTGTTTTTAATAGTGTTGGATCATCTATCAGTCGATAATTGTTCGTAGGATGAATTCATGGTTGGTTTTGCTCTTTTAATGGCATTTTTCACAAGAAAAATCACAAAGCATAAAAAAGTACTCATTATGCAGATGTCTTCTTTCAGTGTTTTTATTTTCGTAATAAATTATTGATGCGGATACATTAACATGTTGCAATATTTTAATATTCTAGCTGCTCAGGGTGAAGCTAATGAAGCAAACTTTGTATTATGTTTGGGTGTTTATTTGTTCTTTTAAAGAATTGCTTAAAGAAAAAGTACTTAATCCTCTTCATTCCCTGTGGAACACGAGGCTGCGACTGTCCGCTTCCATCTGGTCCCGTCCTGTGCAGCACGTTGTGCATCGCACCAAGTTAGATCAGCCGATTTCTGTTCCCATTTTTTTTTTTTTAAGCCTCCCTTGTTGCCTCTTACCAGGTGGAAAGGTCTAATAAATGTAGTAGAGTAAAAAGTGCAATAAGTATCTCTGATCTGTACTTAACAACAGTGCTTGAGTACTTGGTTACTTTGCACCACTGCTGTTAAAACCAAGAGCAACTCGTCCCTCTAACTACTGCGCTTCAATTTGGACGTCAAGACAGATTAAGTCAGAGGGTAAACTGTGGCTGCACTGAGCGCATTATCTTGAAACTGCAGGAGAACTTGGAGCCAACTCGGATCCTCGCACTGTCAACCGAATAAAAGAACTTTGCACTTGACCACACAGCAGAGCGCTGACGGACCCAACACTCGCTGATTTGTGTACGAGTCTTGAATTATTTCACTTTTACTACAAAGTATTTATTCGAACAGTTTGTCCACCGGTGCTGCTCTATTCTGCTGCCACAGCACACTGTGTTCTGCAGCCCAAACAGGACGTTTCCACTGGTGTCTTGTTTACACACACACACACATTTGCAGGTTTAGGTACACACGCTCAATCGGGTGAATGAAAAAACACACACAGGCCTGCAAACACCTCGCAATAAAAGCAGCAAACAAAGGCACAACAACATGTGCACCGTGTCAAGTGTGTAAAGACACCCACAAATACATTTATCCTAACTGAACAAAGCCAGTGCACAATGCTCTCTGCTCATACATGTACAGATAGCTCTTCTTGTTTAAGCTCAACCCTTGAATCACTGAGTGGCAGGACGGAAAGACTCGGCAGCCCATCTATATTCCTAGCTGTGCGTGACCTGCACTCTAACGGATGGGCTTTGTCCACAGGCGAGCCAGATGAGGAGCAGAGCGGAGTGGTAGTATTACTACCCCAACACTGCTCCTGCCTTTTGCTATTCTCCACCTCCAGGCTCAGTCTGCCTTCTTTCTGTATGTAGTGGCTGGTTAGCGTGGGTATCAGCAGGGCAGCTGGTTGTGTGTGTGAGTTTATGTCTGTCCATCTGGGTGTATGCATTAGGGCTGGAAGCTGTGTGTGTGTGTGTGTGTGTTTGAGACGGACATTGCAGACCCCTTCAGTTGATCCCTGTGTCAACTGCAAATAAATTGTTTCATTTCAATGCATAGCATAAACCACTAACAAACACATACATATTCACCAGGAAATTCCCACAATATACCCTCAGAATACACATTGACAAATCAGCAGCTGAATATTACCTGATTTTCTTTTGCTTTATATTTAAATGTTCATATTTGTTTTTGGACTCAAGCCAACCCTAAGGCTGCTTGCTGTGTGAAAGCAGGCTAAGTGTGTGGGTTGGGTTGTGCGAACGTTATGAGGAGCTCAGGGACACAGCATCTGTGCCTGTGCGTTGGTCCTGAGATCATAACACCGAGGGGGTGTCAGAGAGAAATTTATCCAACAGAGGGAATAAATTAATATCAATTAACAAGACACCTAAAAATGTATCTTGCCGTGCACAACATTGACTATTTCCCGGCTGCAAAAAAGGAGTCAGTGAGGCGAAGCATGCCTGTACTTATTATTTTGACATTTTGCCAAGTTATTTGAAGGTCAATTGAGGAGATTTTTTACAGGAAACGTAGCGAGAGAAAGAGGTCGATGACATGGAACAAAGATCCTTTGCTTAGATTTGAATCACTTATCTTAGATGCAATTATTGTATTTTATTGCTGTATTTTAGATCCCTAGTCCTCCATGGTGTCTGCCCCGTGTAACAACTGAAACACCTTAGTATTCACACTAGTTAGACAATAGGATACAGGTTCAGGTTTTCTTCAGTGGAATATTATCTCTAATGGCTATTGTATACTATATATGTTTTTTTATGATCATGTAATGCAGCTAAGAGCAAGTGCAAGCAGGATTGAACATAATATAATTCAGTTAAGACTTTAGGGGACACGCTCTCCATGCTAGCAAGCGTGTTAGCTTAGTTGCTTATGTGGGACTAAGACATTCACAAGCGTGTTGGCTTAGTTGCTTATGTGGGACTAAGACATTCACAAGCGTGTTAACTTAGTTGCTTATGTGGGATTAAACATTCACAAGCGTGTTAGTTTAGTTGCTTATGTGGGATTAAACATTCACAAGCGTGTTAGCTTAGTTGCTTATGTGGGACTAAGACATTCACAAGCGTGTTACCTTAGTTGCTAACGGTAAACAATAATGTCTTAAGCAACTAGCACGTTCGTTAGCTTAGCTGCAAACGCGGCACAAGCTCAGTAGTCCCTATAAAGGTTCCTTTCTCTTGTCTGCAAACAGTTCCCCTTTTGTAAATGCGTAGTGTTTTCCACAATGAGACTACTCCAACAGACTGGGTCACATGTTTATAGTTGCAACTATGACTGTCAGTATTCACAGATGACGCTTCAGTTAGGTAACAAGGATAAATGCAATTCCAGGGTGTCAATAAACATATCGTCACTGTCAGTCTTTTCAGCTATCTAGGAGGATTTTTGAGAGATAGAGGGAATGTCTGTTGTTTTTCCTGCTTGTTTAGAGGACACAAGTTATTCTAAGGTATTGAGCAGGTTGCCAATCACCTTCTTAAATGCTACAATAGAAAAAGTCAATTTGATAAAAAAAGAAAAGCTGCAGTAGCCACATCTGCACTATTTCCTCCCCTCTAGTCTCTCAACTCTGACTGTCTGTCTCTCCCCCACTTTCCCCTGTAGTGGTCTTTCCTCCGTCTTATGTATTTCTTTCTCACTTAGCCTGGCTGTTTTGTTTTTTTGTTGTTGCTGGAGATCTAAGTGATTAACTGCCATTGTGAAGCATTTCAGGGCATGCCAGCCCAACAGGAGGAGACCCCTGTGGCTTCAGCAAAGCAAATCAAAACATCAGCAGCACAAAGCCTCTAAACGGAGGTTTGAAGACCTCCTTTTTTCCGATCTAACGGTCCCTGTGATTCTTCCCCGGAGGCTGGCGTTCAGTGAGGCACAACTTTCAATGCAGCACTGAGAGATGACAAGGCAAAAACGGCATTTTGATACTGAAGCTGCATTCGATTGCGAAGGTTCGGTTGCATTATTCATACGCAGCAGATGGCAACATCTCCCAAATATCATTACCCTCACACCAAATATTTCACAAACACAGAGAGGAAGCCAGCGCACTAAAGCTGCACATGAGTTAAAAAGCAAATAGCGTGTCAGACAATGCTGCTCCAGTTGGCATATTTTAAATTGTTTTGTGTGTGTAGGAAGTACATCAGAACTGAAAGACTCAGTATTTGCATTATCTTGCATAATTGAATCTGAGTAATTTGGAAGGAATTAATATTAATCCTTTCCTGTGGCAGGGTGCCCTGAAAGGCTGTAGCGCCTGGGGGAGCACATAAAGACACTTAGTGGGAATAACATGCCCAGATCCTCTTCAAGTGAAACAGTCAGCATCATGGGGAAGGTGTCTAAACCGAGCTTTGCAGGGGTTTGATTTTAAAACCAACTGTGTGGTTAGTTATATAGCACTTTGCTCTTCAGTTTGCAGAGGACGTAAGATCTCCTGGAGGGATTTGCTGAATCCTTTCAATGTAAAAAGGTGTGAAGGAAACGAGGGGGAGCTGTCATCACAGGCCTAGGGACTAAAAACTTAAGACTTTTCTTTTCTTTTTTGATGCATACTTTCTATTAAGATCAGCTGATAAAGCTTTGAGGTAATACTTTACTTTAACTCCTCTTGATCATTTGTAAGCAGTCTTGTCACATTATAATCAAGTTGTAAACTGGTTTAAGAATAGTTTCTAAATATTTATTCATGTTTTTGTCAACAGTTATAACTTCTCCTTTAAAATTAAAATCCATAACTGGTTAATGAATGATTGATAACACAGTATAAGATAGCTATGATAATGTTTAATGATGACACACATGAACAAATCCTTACATTTATTAACTCTTTATACACATGTACAAAAATTCACAGGCGGGTTTATAACTGTTTAAAAATATGTTTAAAACACATGTTGAGCTTGAGGGTTTATTTTCGACCTATAGTTTTATCTCATAGTCCACTTAGTAGAGTTCTCCCGGAGCTTTTAGCAGCATCTCATGACCTTCATCAGCAGATGGAGTTCGTCCAGTTGTCATAAAGAGTATTTATAAATAGTGTTTGGTTGAAATAAAGTCTTACGGGTTTGGTAAATACCTGCATTAAAAGATGAAGATGAATTTGTATAAATGCAGCATTAAATTCAATGAATACACAATAAATAGTTGCCACTATGATTATGTGAAATGTGTTAACATTATGGAAAGGGGAAATTTAGGTAAACCTATTCCTTGTTGGTGGAGGACAACGGTACTCCTGAGATGCGTCTTGTCGGCTACAAAGGCAGAGGAAGAATAAAGAGGGGGAAATAAGGGAAAACAAGGAACTGTGCAACTTTTAAAAACAGTTAAGCCCCCGAGGGTGAGTAAAAGTTTGTGGTTTTGCTTTCAACGAAGGAAAGCATCAATCTGGGAGTATTTTGTCTCCTCTGTCGCTAAGTGGAATATGTTTTGCATTTTTATTTAGCTTGAATGGATTCACTACAGGATTTTCTTAACACTCTAAACTGAGTTTTTACTCATTTTCTTTCAGGACCCTGTTTTGGATTTCCCTTTAAGCTGCTGACACTTGCACACAAGCAGTTAATTCCCTGTGAGAGTGTTAACAGTTTAGAGCGAGGCAAACTTTCAGGCCGGTATCTCCCATGTGTGATATTTTGCTCCTAGCCTTCCAGATTACAACTTCTAGTTTCATGACATGTCTACAATTTATTCTGATGTTGACTGTATGTTGGGATTTCTAACCCCACTCCTTATCACTCCACTTCACGTCCTGCAGACAACCAGCATTCATCATCAAAATCCAAATGTCCTTCAGATGTATAATAAGGAATCCAGGGAGAAGGTGAGGTGTTTTTATCAGCACAAACTCGTGCACATTGTACATTAACAACACATATAATCTTGTATACAAGTAAAAGATTGGTGTGTTTACCAGAGCCTGAATGGAGCGAAGAGATGATAAACACCCTCTAGGCACAGTATACCCCTCAGTTCAGCATTGTTATCTTCTCTATCTTCAGGTGACTAATTTTCCTGTCTTCGCTGCATTGTGAGGAGCACATTATGAGGGAATTCAAAATTCTGCGTATGGTGAAGATTGCTCCCCCGCTATCACAATTAAAGCAAGGATTCATAATAAATAACAATGTCTCATACTGTTTTTAGGACCTTGGGTATAGCTGTAGTTCTAATTTGTAAACATGATTGACTTCCCTCAAGACAAAAAATTAAAGATTTATGATTTTAGTCTGTGATTAAATTATATTTTTAAGCCATCGTTAAATAAAAAGTGATAGAAATAGATAAATATAACGTATAAAAGTACATTACCTGTTTAGGACGTTAAAATTGTTGAGACAAAAACACAGTTCATAAGCAAACAATAATACAAATGGTGCAAAATGTGCACTCAAAGGAAGACAAAAACACAGTTCATAAGCAAACAATAATACAAATGGTGCAAAATGTGTACTCAAAGGAAGAATCTTCTTAGTGGTGTTAAAAACAACAACTTTGCAGTTCTGAGTCATTTCTGTGTTTTAATTTGATTTTGAACACCCGGCATTTGGTTTGCAGCTGTCGTGCTGACAAAAATGCATTTTCAGTCATCCAAAGCAACATAATTATAGGGTTTTAGGATTCTTTAAACATTATTTTCTTGTGCACAGTGTGCACCAACAGTCAACAATCATACAGGGAGAGTTTTATCCATATACTTTATATCATTGCAGAAGCAGAGATGCCAAATTCCCCTCCAACAGCACCTGTAACAGACCATGATGCAGATGAAGATACATGCAGTGTTTGAGTAAAACGTGTATATGTTGTCTTTCAAACTGTCAATGTCCTGGCCTCATTATGCATTACTGTATCACTAGTTCTCTCTCCACTATTACCCACAGCTGAATTTCACACATTTCTTTCTACAATTTGTTGGAAATCTGAAGTACAAATGTAGAAGACATTTTTAGGCAAATAGGGAAAATAGTAGAGTCCATATAATATACTGAGTGAGCAGCACAGATTTGTGGCATGTGGTACTTTCTGCACACTGTCATCCTCTGCAGTGGTGAGAGATAATTGAAATAATGTTCACACTACACCAGAAAACGAAAGTGCTGTTGTGGATGGTTGAGGAGAAGGCTGTCATTTTCGATGAATGAAAACACAAACATGGTGTGAAACTTGTTTTTTACAAATTTTTTTTGGACTGCACTGAACACTGTCTTTATTGGTAACATAAGTATGTTATTACGTATAATGACCAACTGCAACTGTAGTATATGTGCTGGTTGCTGTGTTCTTTTAATACTCCACCATACAGATATACAGACATTTTTGTGGGCTGCCAAGATCAGAAAGATTCAATAAACCGTTCAGATTCGTCTCCCCTTCCTATGTCACAATATACCGCCGTCCATCTCCACCCTTCGGTTTGAGAACTATCGCAAAGGTAGACCAAATTTTTCACACCAATCGATCCACTATACTTGAAGAGACATTTCACTGCAATCCACAAAAAATTCTTTGCAAAGAAGCAAATGTGTTTGGAAATGCTGACAAATGCTGAGAGCTAAAACACATTTGTGTTTGGTGGCTGCTGTGCAGTTTAAAACTACGGAGTGATGAACAACCAACCAGCTGCAGCTGTAAGGCACACATGTTCATTGTTAATACATTTACATACTCTCTCTGTTCATTAAATCTCTTATTTATTCTCAAACAAATGTACATACAAAGAAGCCTGGAATACTGGAAGTGACTACAAATTAATTAGAGTTTCTATTTGCATTACAGCAAGAAATGAACATGGAAAATATGAATTTGCTCTGTTCCATGCTTACATTGCTCCATACAGCCAACAGCTCTGGGGATCAGGAATCTTTGCATTGAACGAGTTAATTAATATGATCTGGGCCTGAGCCGTAAGACGTCAAGGGGCGAAGAGAATGACGAGTCTGCTTAACATCTCAATCATATCTCTGGATAAAAATGTCAAAGAAAATGTTGCGTTTGTGGAGGGAAACTGAAATATGTGACTGCAACTCTCACTTATATACAATCAATATGATGCAGGAAGAGGTCTTATCTGCTTGTAAAGGTAAACCTATGCATCGTCTATCTTCAGAGTGTTTCCATCATCGATCAATGCAAGGCAGCATGATCGTTGCTGACACTTTGCGCTACCTTTTTTAAGAGTCGAGGTGAGTCTGCCAGGCGTGAAAACATTTTAAACTGAGGTTGCCGGTGTTAAAATGGCTTCGTTGTTCTTATCCGTGCGTGACTAAAAACATTTGCATGGTAAATCCAGACAACAATGTGGGCCTCCCTTGCTCTCCCTAAGCTCCTGCTTGCATGAAAAGAGCTTGGTAGACTTTGCAAAGTTCATTTCAAGTTTCAGCATCTCTGCTCTGATTATCCTCGCTTGTCCAGGCAGAGCTACACCTGAACCCCAAAAACTCCAAATCTGTCCTAATGAACAAACTATGCCCCAGCAGAAGGACTACATAGTTGTTTTTTTCTCTCTTCCCGCTCTTCCCCTTCGCTTTCGTTTCTGACTACCTCACACATACTTATTAATTCTCACAATCACACTGTTCGCAGTGTTTCCAAACTCTTTTCTCATATTCTGCTCTTGCTATCACTCAGACAGCACAAAGTATTGCCACAGACAGCTGAAACGAGAAGTCGCGAAACATGTTGAAGAGAGAAAACTCTTGCTTTTGCACTCAATTGTCTCCTACCGTGAATGCAATTACATGTGCATGTCTCCCATTTGATGTGAACTCCTTTTATTGTGTGTCATCTCTGTGTTTTCTTTGTTTTCATATAAATGTACTCTGTGTTCTTATTGTGTGTGTGTGTGTGTGTTTCTGGGTGTCTCGTTGGTTGCCATGGAAGCAGCTGCAGTGGTGAGTGTTAATGTAAGACAAACACCCCTGCATGTTCCTCTCACTGACCCCTCTGACCTGTTCCTCACAAGCATGGTTTATGAATGGTTGTGACAGTGTGTTTCAAAACGTGAAGCCTTTTGTGTGCTCTTACAGTCACACGTATTTGGACATCCAGAACAAAGTTATGCCATCCTGCTCTCCCTTTGACCTCCACACACACACACACACACACACACACACACACACACACACACACACACACACACACACACACACACACACACACACACACACACACACACACACACACACACACACACAGACACACGCACTATTAATGCTCTCATCTATTTTAATTGCCCTCTCAGCTTCAGCTCAGCAATCAGCCAGCGAAACCGGGTACTTTAGGGGGGGATCACCGGCCCGACCTCCTGCTGGGATGCTGCACTCGATTCCAGGCCTGCCGGGCTGCTCGGTTGTTTGGGCTCAGCGGCGAAAGCTGCGCTCGAAGCACAGACTCACACTGTAGTGAGGGTTTTGTGACAGCGATAGCGACAGCAAATGCTGCTTGACCGATGCATGGTGATCAGATATCGGAGGTTCTGTCATGGTTGAGAAAAAGTATTTGGGTTATAGATGTGCGAGGAACACCTGGGAAAGACATGCACGAGTCCTCTGATTCAGTGGAGCAGTCGACTCATTAGCTCTTAACGAGACAGAAACAGAATGTACGCTGCACCGCGTGAAATCACTCATCAAACAGCTAATTTCATTAAGGTCGCCTCAGGAATGCCATAACGATCCCTGCGAATTAAACAATAATTTGATCACCGATGCAATAGTAAATATGTAAAATGATTCGATGCTTTGCAAGGTGTCCACATCCCTTTGCATGTGTCTCACTTTCATAGAAAAGCAATGTGAACACCATGCCTTCTTCAGTAGACCCCCGTGCATGCTTAGTGCGGCAGAATGCATAAACATTTCCTTTGAGAGAAACACATTTTCCTTTAAAGCTGTTCTTCGGGATGTTATGCGGAGTTAACGGTCGGTACCGTAACGCAAAACTGATTACGCGGGAGTGCAAGCAGTTTGAGACGTATCATCAGCTTGACCATACAACCGGTCAGCGTTGATGCCAAGGGTTATTACAAAGGATGAGTCACGCTGTGCAAGTGTTCAAAAGTACCTAGCACTTGTAAGGATTCTGGTAAAAAGGGCGATTGGGCTCAGAAGCAAGACAACAGGGAAGGTCTATGTGGTTGAAATTCAAAGCATCAACATCAGGCAGGAAGTCAACAAAGGCAGCCGAATCCTAAAAGGGTGCAGGCAGGGAAACAAGAGCAGAGGCCGGACCACCATGCATACAGTGGCAAAAATAATCTGGCAAAGAGCCAGTATTTGTGAGCGGGGTATATATGCTGGGAAGCTGGTAAAGGGAATTGGGAGCAGGTTGGCAGGCGTGTGGTGATGAGTGGAATGGCTGGTGGAAGGCAGCAAATGACAAAGTCTGAAAGAAAATGTTGGAAACTGGAAGGAGTAGGAAACTGAGTTATTACAATAAAGCTGTTTGCTTTGACAAAACTGGGAGACAACATTGTATATTCTAGCAGACAAATTCAAATTCCTGAATTAGACTAAACCAAGCACCTTTTTTAGGAAAAAAGATGGATGATCCTTAATATCTGTGCGGTTTCCTCCCACAGTCCAAAGACTTCCAGTCCAATGACGCTTAGGCATAAATTGGCGACTCTATTATTACCAATAAGTGTGTCTGATCAAGGTCTGTAATGTAGATAACAAGTTAGACACTGTGTTAATAAACCCATTTTTTAATTCCTAACTACTTTCTCAATGAATCATTCCTAATTAGCTCTGAATCAGCTCCTTAATGGCACACAAGGAATAATCAATCATGACTTCCTTACTACGCACAAATGATTTCTATTTTCATGCCTCCTCGAATAAAGCAATGCATCGTGAGCTTTCAAAGAACAGTTGTTACTTCATGGGCACCTCATCATTACGAAACATTTCTGTGCATCATCCTACCAAACTAACACATTAGGTGCTGATTATTTGTAGTTTAATACTATCAGGCACCCAAGATAAATAGTTGGATTTGACCGCGTGATTGTTATTTTTGGCTGCATGCCTTTTCTTCTCTCATGTTTATAATTCATTTTAAACCTCCCTATCTCCATCTTCGTCTCCTCCTGTTTTATTGCCGCGCTGTCACTCAGTACGCCGATCACACCGACGCTCAGTCTGGGCCTCACCTGAAGTCATGCCGCGCTATTAGACCAAAATAGTGCTCAACCTCACAGGACCTTTGAAATATATTGTGAAAATCCAATGGGCATCAGTGATGGAAAAAAAAAAAAAACTTGAGCTTTCATGTTGAGGCTTCAGAAGCAGTGACGATGATCTCCACCCTGCGGGAAACTGAGATTTGATTCAGGAGAGAGATAGAAGAAAAAAGCCCCCCGACTCACTTAATGCAGAAGTGGAGAATCAGGGTTTAGGGGACATGCGGTGATCAAGAAGCTTCAGGATGTTCAATCAAACACAGACTCAACTCCGATGAATCTATCATGAAATTGACCTGGATATTTCGGATTCTTTGATGCTGAGGTTGCAGTGAATCGTGCATAGTCCACCCAAAGCATCTGCCTCACTGCTGTTTCTACTCATAATTTCGCTAACTTAATTAGAGGCTCACCCGTTGAGGCTGTCGTTGCAATAAAAATGACCAAAAGACACGAGATTTTGTTGAAAATAGTTTATAAATAAGATATTTATTGTACTAATGGCCTGGAGTTTAATTTTCAGTTCATTTAGAGAAGCTTGTCTCTGCCCATGCTCTATGCTTGATGGGAATCCGCTCCTGCAATTGACTACTGATTAGTAAAATGTGAAGATAAAATGATTGATCGGTGACTGGTGATGACAGACAGCACTAGCAGATATCTATTTTGTTTTTACTCCAGAATATGGTCAGAAAACCACATTTATGTTTCAGCTGCTCATCGATGACAACATTTTAAATTTCTGGGACAAAGTGGAGGTCATGTTATATTGCTAGCACATTTAATTACCATATTATTATTACAGAATGTACCAATACCATACAGAAGAAATAAACGAGTAGGACACACTTGTCAACAAGGATTCTCTAAAAGGCTGAAATCTTAGTGGCTTTGTTGTATATTTGTGTCACTACATCTGAAGTTCACACAGGTTGTAACATGAACGTGCCCTGGCTTTATGTTAACCATGGTATGTCTGATTATCTCATGTAGAGGTTCTTATCCAAAACCAGGCATTGTGAAAGATACAGTCTGTCATGTGTAATATTTGGCCAAGTGAAATGGAGGACAGGACTTTGGCTCGCTGCCTTTTTGTTTTGTTGTTGGCTTCAAAGAAACCTCTTAACTGCCTTGACTAAACACACCCTGCAGTGCTTTTCTCAATGGGGTATTTCCTGAAATATTGGTTTGGATTTGGTTGATGATTTCTTCCTTACCTCCCAACATCCCTGTGAACCCACTTACCAATACTCCCATGCATCATTTGCAAGTATGATTCAGAGAAGGCCGACGCTGCCTGTGTGAATTGCGAATAAATACAAAGAGAGATTTCTTGTTGAAACTCCCTGACTTCAGCTTCCTAGTTAAAATGGATATTTAGCTGTGGATGACGGTAGAGAGGACAACGTATGTTGCTCAGAGGCTGTTGCCGTGTTCTCTGCTAATGCTGAATACACATCAGGGGCTAAGATGTAAGCAGCCAGCCGCATCCTCTTCCAAAACGTCTGTTTGTTTTACTTCTCACTCCAAGGCGCCGTGGCTTCGCCCCTCCGCTCTCACCCTCGCATCCCGAGCTCCCAAAGTGAAAGCGGCACGGCAATCTCTGGGCTCATTGACTGTGGGGCCTGAGGGGCTTAGTGGTGGAAGTCTAGGCACGTATTAGCTCTGCGATGCTGGCTGACCCAGACTGGTCCCTGGCCACATAACCACCGTCTCATGCCTATACTCAAAGGGCCTCTGTGTTGGAATGTGTGCCCACGGAGCCTGACCCCTCTGGAACATCATCAGTGGGATATGCAGAGCTGGCACGCTGACGGGCAGGTATGTGCTCAAGGTAGCTGGCAGGCTGCCCCGCTGACTTCTCGGATCATGATCAAGAGGCCCGTGTGGGGGTTTAATTCCCCTCCGTCATTCCCTCAAATCCAGTCTCATTGTTGGGCTTTTTATGTGCAAATTTCTCTATCCCATCTCTTTTTGAGCAAATCTCTATCCGTGTGCAAATCTCCATATTCTTCTGATTTCTTTCTGGCCGTCTGTCCCAATTCTCCTCGTCGCTGGGATTCCTTCGCTGCATGCTATTTGCTACGACTGTCTCTAGTTGCCTCAGAGTTATAATTAATTGATAAGTCCCCAGTCTTCCTGTCATCTTCCACTGTTTTTTCCTTCCGTCTTCCCCACCTCTTTCCTGTTATTTGCTTCCTCTCTCTCTCTCTCTCTCTCTCTCTCTCTCTCTCTCTCTCTCTCTCCATTCCCCTATCAGCCCCCTCCTCCACACTTCTCCAGTATCCTCCCTCTCATCCCCCATCTTTCACTTGCAGTGTAGTTTCTGTTTCCTTACCTAATTAGAAATCCCCTGTAGGTTTTGGTTCCAAAGCAGAATGTTTACTGTGAGCAGTTGAGCCACAGGTTTCTGGTTCACGTAAGGGTAAAGACAGGGAGACTCGTCAGCCTGAAGTTTGAGACTTAACATCACAAATTCTGACTAAGTAACACATTAATGTGATTATATTACCCTCCTAACTTATAAAGTAGTGTAATGCATTATAGTTTAATATTGAAGTACTGAACTAGCGAGAGCGACTCGCTTTACATATAGAATTGCTTAATTTACCTGTCGATTCATCGCACTCTGAATGTTGTTTTGATACCTAATAGGTACATGCAGGCGTGAACTGTTCCCTAGCAACAGCTGCTGTAAGTGGGTGAAGACGAATTGAGTGCGGGGAGGACAGACGCTGGAGTTGGCAAATTTAAGAACGACAGAGGAGATTGGGTGCTTCCATATGTGGCGAGACACTCATTATTTTGAATTGACTTTCCTAGAGAGATCATTTTTTTCGCTGGAAGTTGTACAATAAGTAAGCCATTTCCAAAGTCAGGAAGTCCTGCGGTAGTTCTGAGCTGTGAGCTTCATTATGCAGTCAACTGTTATTGAAATATCTGATTTGAGGTAATTGTTTTTGTTCTGCACAAGAGCGGCGATGCATGCATACAATTTATACTGTCTGACTTCTTACTGACTTTGCAATGATTGACTTCCTTTAAAAACAGTTATTTGTGTTTGGATGCACAGAGTCATGGCTGCGCTTGAAACTTAATTCTTGACCGTGGAAATAACAGTTGATGAAAAGGTCCATTTAGAAGGTGTTCTGGAATTTTCTGCACAGTTTTCATGTAAATGTGCAAGTTTCCGTTGTTTGTGAGCACGATAAGGACTCTTAGTCCGTGTGACTAAAACTTCTTTCTCTTTTTCATTGACTTGCCGTCCATATTTGCTCACATTTTTTTTTACCATACACAGTTTCTTTTCCCATTATAAGGCAAGGCAATTTCTTTAAATATGACATTTCATACATAGTGGCAGCTCAACAAACTTTACATACTGTATAATAGAATAAATACAACTGTTCAAATATTATGTCAGCTGAGGATACAAATCATCACCAAGTTGTTGATGACAATAAAACATATTACAGATACAAGCTATCTGTATACATATTGGTGAGAATGCATCAAATAATAACTCATTATAGAAAGTCATTCCAGCTGGCCTGTTGCACCCAGCAAGAGTTGTTGGCATTCCTCATTATTCACAGTGTTTAATCAGATGAGTGACAGGTGACAGAGGTTAAGCACGGCAAATTTGATTGACACCAAGAGAAAGAAACGCTCATCTTCCCGAGGGGATCAGAGCGTGTCATGATTGCTGAGTGATGCAATTAAAGGATTCCCAGCAGAGGACTTAACTGCTGTGCTGGAAGCACTTTACAGGAACCGATTCAGGAGCAGCACCTCGAAGGAAATGGCGGATCAGAAGCAAATCATTTTCATGTTATGGATGCCTTTCTTACTTGAAAATAGAAAATGGATGTTAAAGCCGTGCACAGTGGTTGCATGTAAGGCAAAGGCATGAAGAAAAAACACGTTCGTTGCACATAAAAGAATCAGGTGGCAGGCTCGCTGTGCTGTAACGTGTCATCTTCAAGCTCTTTGACTTGTATTTGGTGAAGAACTTGTATCTTCAATATCAACGCGTCGAATACCTTAATAAATATATTATTCTGAATCTGTTGGGCGTTAGTCTAAACATACATGTCACTGTCATGAGAATGTGAAGCTGCAGCTCCACATCCTCATGACAGTGACATGTTGTACTTTACTATTGTTACTTTGCCTTTTGTGTGTATAGAGAAAGAGAAAAATGATTCTCAAGCACTTGAGATGTTCAATATTGAGATCGGCTTGATGGCAGTAATGCAAAATGACAGAAATCTGCATTAACCGAAGCGCTGAGACTAACAATTATTTTTATTGTCAATTAATCTGTCAATTATATATATGATTGATGATTCATCCTTTGTTCTTTGGGATCCCAAACTTGCACTGTGGACCATTTCTATTGTTGCAGGTCAGCTTCAGAGCAGACTACGGCATAGCTTCTGAGGGTCACTTCTTAACTCAGAACTGTGAGTAAAACTTTAAAGCCAGGGTGTGCTTAAAACAAAGTAGGACTTATGGAGCACTGACAAACCACGTGCAAGAATAAGAAGTATTAATACCTGTACCAAATGGCTACACTCAGAGGAAGGGTGAAAGTCTTGAGAAGGCAATCATCGTAAAAAAGTGGGGATAATGATGCACACTTTAAAGGTTCGCTGTTCCATACTCGGAGCATTAATATAGCTGCAAATAACTGTTATCTATGTAAAGGCACAGTGGAGTCTACCTGAGCATGAGAATGAAGTCGCTCTCCCTCTCTGTGTGTTGGAAACCGAGCTTTGCTTTTGCTGTGCTTTGTTGCTCCGCTTTGGAGCCGTGCCCCCAATGGTTAGCTCATGGCCGCCGCTCTTGTTGTGGAGTCGTATATAGCGCTCACCCTCCGGTTCCCTCTAAAGGGGAACACTGTTAGCTTTGTCAGCACGGTTGCCGTTGTTAGCACAATTTGCTGAAAGCCGCCTGCTCGGCCATTGGGAGCCGTGTGGAGGCAATAGATTGAATTTAAAATGTACCATCTTAAAGCAGTCTCTCCTCAAAGGCATTGGGGGTGTTTTTTTGACCCATGAAAAGTGACAGAAGTAACTGTTTGAAGAATGAAAAAAAGAGAGCTTGAGGGTTTCAAATGCTCTTTACTTACTCACCTTCGCACGCATGACTAATCACTGCATGAAGTGGCCGGCAATGCCGGATTGTGGGGTTCAGAAAGTTACAGAAATTGTCAGACGCATATATACCCCCCCCCCCAATTCAAACATCAAAGAGGTGTGAGGAGAGAGGGTTTAAGACTCGGTTTGACCATTTTCGGCACAGCACTTAACGAGCATATGATGCCTTCGGTCTTACTTTGGAGCAGTGTTTGGTTTCTTGTTAACATGGCTGTGATTTATTCTGTTGTACTTGCCAGATCTCATCCTTCCACATCTCTACTAAGAGCATGACATTGCGTTTGATGTATAGCAGTAAACCAGTAATGGTATAATAGTATTCTGTTCATCAAAGCATCTTATTGATTTCTTATCGATGTGTTAATGCTGTGAACAGTTGCACCGCACTTGCTTTCACACATGAATGCCTGCCTGAAACATTGGTTGAGAAAGCAGATTTTCTTTATAGAAAGGCAGCCGGAGCTGAGGGATAGGTGTGTATCATGTCAGATGTAAACCTCATATATCGGAGATGGAAGGCTGTTTTCCCAAAAACCCACCGCAGACTATCTCGTGAATAATGCAGTGCCTTAGGTGGAGATACAGCCTTAGGCATTTTTATTTCCCTTGCAGTGTGACTCTCCAGAGCATTTGAATTTCAGCCAGTTTGTTTTCATTGTGAGTAATACTACTCAAATGCAATTTTTACATGCAGCATTAAATAGTAATTGGTGCTGAAACATTGTTTTTTTTTGTTGTTGCTTTTTTTTTTACAAAGGCAAGAAGATTCTTCGCTTTTGTGTAAAAGGCATCAGCCCAGCCCTAAAATGGTCCAATAAGAAGTCTCACAATGAGACTGGATTCAAATCAAAGGGTCTTTAAAGTCCTCTCATCTTTTGTGCACTAGCCAGCTGAGTCTGCATCTAAAATCTTTTTTTTCTTCTTCTCTCCTCCTCTTCTGATGCGGCGAAGAACATGCCTTCAGCGCTTCCTCGGAATTCAGAGGAGATTTCCACTGAGCAGCCCGACCTCTCAGCCTAATCACCAGATCTAAAACTCCAGCAGAGCTCCAGGCCGCACCAGGAGGGATGAAAACCCCCTCTTGCTCTTGCTTCCTCCGGCCCCACATGCCAGGACACAATTAATTCATACTGCTAGCAGCCTTGGTCTGTCCCAATAGTACAACTCTCATCCCTTGAGCTCATTTTCTGTCCGTATTTGCATAATATCAATTTGGCTTGTAATGGCCTATTGGGGAACACAGTCTGCAAGTCTGCATAAATAAGAGAGGAAAAAAAGCACACGCCTTTTTCATTCAAGTGATGTTTATGGTCAACAGTACAGTGGAAGTGGTAAGGGAATATATGCTGAACTAGGCAAAGTGTAGACTTTCACTTAACTTGATGTAAAAGTTTCTGAGTGTGAAGCGATTTCTGAAACGCAGTCACAATCAGAGGTCTCTCTTTTTGAGGAGGGGTTGTGTGTGTCGTGTCGTGTGTGTGTAGAGAAGAGTGGAGTTGATGAATTAAATCACAAACTGGCTTTGGGCCGAGAAGGTGAGTGAGCGAAAAAAAGCTCTCAGCCTTTTGCTGGATGAATAATCATACAGTCCTGACACACTCCTCCTCCGCGGGGCTGCTTCTGAGGAACACTTACAAAAAAAAGCGGGAGGGAGTCACAGTCGGAGAAAGGGAGAGACAGACAGACAGGGAGAGAGAGAGAGAGAGAGAGATGAAGATAAATAGAGCGAGAGTGATGAGATGGGATGAAACGGTGCAACAGCGCAGAGGAAAAGATTAGGTGAGGGCCAAACTAAATCTAGAAAGCAATCCCCCCGGCAGGCACTTACAGTGGAGCCAGAATCTGTATTAACAAAGCTTTTAGGAACGAGTACTGATAGAATCATAGTACATCGCATGACTAAATATAAATCGGCAGCTCGGTTCGAATGTCATTTAAACCAGTAGGAGACAGACTTGAGGAAGTGGAGCAAATGGAGAAACATTTGATCCTCTCCATTTTTCATCTCCTTTGTTGAAATCAGAACTCGGGCTTCTCTGTGGCAAGCGGAGGTGTGGCAGGTGTGTGTGGATCGTGATGAAACTGATCCCCCTCGGGACCGTCCCCACAGGCGGAGTATGAAACGAGTGCTGTGTGACTGATGTGTAGCAGCTTGTGGTTTTTAAACGTGTTCATTACTATTGTACCTCTTTCAGCTGCTCAACTAGTCTTCATGGTGTTTACTACTAGGCCTTAAACTAACAATTATTCCCATTATATGATTGATCAAGAGATAATTATCTTGATTCATTGATTGTTTAGTCTATGAAATGACAAAGAAATGTGAGAAATTACAAATAAAAGCAGCAAACCTTTTAATTTGGGGTAGCATTTTTGCTTGAGAAATTACTGAAATGATGAATGAATGAATCAAAATAATGTAGATGAATTTTCTGGCCGTCGACTAGTTGAATAATGGACCCATTTTTGCTGTAGTGACTACTGACTTAGGGCAGTGGGAGGTTTGTTATGATATGAATCATATTTTCTATTTTTACAAATTTGCTGAGCTACTCCACAATCTTTTCACCCATCCTCCGGTCACTGCAGGCGCTCTGCCCGGGTTACAAGCTGACAGATGCACTGGATCACCTAATGACCGTCCTTGCTTCTTCCTGTTTGTTTGTTTGCAGGTGTGTAATTAAAACCGTTTTTTTTGCAGTTAATTGACCTTAAAGTTGAATGAGTATTTACAACTTTCACTAAGATGCTAATAAGCTTCTACATCTCCTTGTATGTTTGAAAGTGGACTCTCAATATCCTAATCAAACAGTCGTAGCAGCTTCCTAATGCAGTTACAGAAAGATCAGACGAAGGCTTTGCTTGCACATTCTAATTATGTAAAGAAGAACAGCATGGTGGTGCATTTAATATGACAATTTGCTTTTGCTTATTCAATTACTGTGTGTCTGCACCGGAAATACATAGTAGCTAAATTCATTAAACATTTATAAACTCTCACATTCTCAGACTTATTATTTATTGAAATATTTTATTTATTAAAAAACTTGGATGTTTTCATTTTGCTCAAAGAAGATCATCTTTATAATCTACAGTCCAGATAAAATCTGTAGAAATCAGAACATCCCTATCTATATCTCTCTCTATTTTTACCTGCAGCATTGTAGGCTGTTGTTAGGCATATTAGTATTTAGCATGGAATACAACATTTGGGAGTGCGCTACGAACAAAGGAAACTTGAGTAAACCAGTCATATATACATTCAAGGTTGCAAATTGAGGAATAATGAGTCCAAAGCTTTCAATTTTTTTTGTTGAATCTTTTGAAATGTCTAATCAAAAACAGAAAAATAGAGTCGTGCAGGAGAGGAGAGGGTAGAAACTCATGAGAGACGACTCACCTTGAATACGAGTGAAAATATGCTCATCAACACATAAAGGTCGGACTGTGGGAGACAAACGTATCAAAATACATAAAGCTCATTAAAATAAAATAAAAAATATTTTTCAATGTTTTTGTGTGTGTCATTGTAATACAACACAATTACTGTACAAGCACACATACAAGCACACAATACACATTACTATCAACAACATGATTTATAAAATAGGTCTCATGTTTTCTGTTGATCCAGTGAGATGACTCATTGGTTTTAGTGAAGCTAGCAGCGTGGCTCTATGGAGGGCTGTTTTGGTCTATCAGTTGGTGCTTTGGTATTTTGTCCAGACTGAAATATCGCAACAACTTTGATGATTTCCATTACATTTTATTCAGACATTCATGATTCCCCCATTATGAATCCTATTTGATCTCCTGACTTTTTGTCCACTACTTTTCCCAAATTCCTGCAAAACTGACATTCCCATCCGCCTCAGCTGTACTTTGTGTTTAGTGCTATTTAGCTAGCATGTTAGCATTAACACTGTGAGCGTGCTAGCATGCTGATGTTAGCACTTCGCTCAAAGCATTGCTGTGCCTCAGTACGCCCTCACAGACCACTTATACAGACTTGTCTTGTTACAGGGTGTTGTCACTGCAACATATGAGTTAGAAAAACAAGAAGGCCTCCAAAACATTTGAGAGCATCCAGCAGGGACCAAGTGCAAACCCAGTGGTCACTTTTTAAGGGTCACAGCACTGCCTGGGTCCCACACTGTTGCACTGACCTGACTCTGCAATGGCCTTTGAGGTTCCCCACCATTCTGCTGCACCTCTGAGACCACTTAGTGACAACAGGACCTTACATCGTCCAGGTGACATACCACCGCACCAACAGGGGTAACTTTACCCTGCTGAGCGTCAGACGTTGATCCTCACAGCCTCTCCTACACTCGCACGCACACGAATAATACTTACTGTGCAAAGCCCTCACTGTTTTATTCAGCACAGATCTTTGGCACTTCTTTTGTCGAATCCTCTTGTCGTGCACTTTGAAGATCTCAGGAGTGATGATGATGTTAGTAATAACCGCGTGTAGTGTTATCATAACCCTGAATAGAATACTTGAGGCCACAGAATCCCTCTCTCCCCCTGTCCAATGTCTTTGGTGTTTTTTAAGCAATTTGCTACTGGGACCCTGCAAGGCAGCACACTAGAGAAGACAGGCGGCAAAATGGACATAATGACTGTCCTGGGGGGAGGACAAAGAGCAACGAAACTGTTAGACAGTCTTAACCTCATCAACAGCGAGGCCACATCTGAGGACAACGAGGTGAATGGAGACTGATTAAAAGATAAAGGTTACTGAACAACTTAAGTTGCATGTGAGGCTTACGAGTAGAGACAAAACAGAGAGAAATGATGGCCTAATTGAGATCAGAGGAGCATCTTCATGCAGTTGTTGGAAAGCAAACGACTGTCATTCACCTCTCTACTAATTTCATTATAGTCTGAAATACGGCAGCCATCGAATACACCCCCACACCCCCTGGTGTATCGCTTAGCACCATCATGGCCTTTTGGATAAACTACTTATTTTGTTTTATTCCTCTGAGACATAGAAGCACTTAATTTCCAATGCACTTCATGAATCCCCCACATGCTGCATTATGCATAAACCCAACACAAACCCCATACAGCTACACTAAGGCTGACACATGCATACATCAGAACATCAGAATTCACGATGTGTACATCCCAGCCTCCTTTGTGTGGCCATATTTTTTCCAAACATATAAAACAGTAGATAAGACATTACGTCATAACTCATGCGATAACTGTCCACCGACTTACCAGGGTTTTATTTATAATCCCCACTAATGGGCAGCCATTTTTTGTCAGCTGCGCAGCGCCTATGCTTTACCAAAAGGACCAAAGAGACCAGGGAGGCTGGCTTTACTTTCCACACGCCAGTATAAAGTAGATGAGAGATTTATTCATAGGGGCCAACTAAACCTACAAAAAAGTGTCGGTGAACTTGGTAACTTTATTGTTAGCTGTCCATTACGTTACCTTGCGATGAAAATGAAAGACAATTGACGAGTCCATCAGGAGTTCTGCTAACTCATTTCGAGTTAGCAGGGTTCTTCAAACTCTCTTCATCATCAAAACAAACTCCATGCTGGTTGACCAGAAAAAAACTGCAAAACAAGAAGTGATTCAATTTACAACATTAATATATTACAGTAGGTGTTTTTCTCTCGTGTGTCTGATTGTAATTGACTGCCTGCAGGCCATAATACTGAATCTATTTAGGATTTCTACATGTAAGATATTGCTTAATGAAGCACATTAGCCATTCAGTATACCAAAAAGATATTAACATTAGGCAAATTTGAAAAAAAAAAAAAAATATATATATATATAGCAGTGTGATTTTATCGGCTCTCAGAGTTTCAGTTTGGTCAAATGTAGCATATCCTTGCCCTGCTGTTTTCTGTGCAAACATAAAAGAAGGTGATTACTACAATTTCTCTCTGCTATCATACTACCGGTACATACAGGGTACAGAAGGGGAAGGGACTGAATGGCTTATTACAATTCACTAACAATAACAAATGGGTACATGTAGCCTATATACATGCAAGAAAATGATGCACTCGCATATATTTATGCCCCAATAAATAAACGTGTGTATGCCATTTCCATACAGACATGCATTCAGACACTGCAAAGATGCACACACTAGGCATTATGCACATTCACTCACTAATGCATGCACACATACACACACACACACGTGTGCTTGTGCAAACAAACACATCTTGAAGTGGAGATCTGCTCTGACAGCATGGCTCTGCTTAAAAGGCCAAAGGCAGCAATGAGGGATGACGGGGGCGAACAAGGAAGTGTAGTCACACGCTTATTGTTCTCACAGTTCCACCTACCTGCACCTTCATCTCCACTATCCACCTGTTTAACCCATGAATAACCCAGCAGCAATGCCGGGTTATTTTCCCCCTATGTGTATTTGAGAGATGTGTAAAAAGAACAGGTATTAGATATAGTTCACAGTATCGGGATGAAGCTCCCTGAGGCTGTAATGTTAACTACACATCAGACAACAATTGTTGGATGAATTAAAGATGCAAACACAACGTTGCAATAGAGCCTGACCACTAGTGGTGCAAAACATGTCACATTTTGCCCAAAGGTGGCATCGAAAGAAAGGGCAAATTGTTACCTGGGTGTTTTAGGACATTGCCGAAAAACAATCGTTACAGAACAAATGTCTGTAAAAGGATGCATACATTCATTCTCAACTAGTACGAAAGAGTTTTATTAGTAAATTGTTTTCATGCCATTCGGGAAGTCGGCCAACTCGGCCAGAGAGGGACTCTAATGCTTGTGCTCTAGAGGCTAAGAGATGATGCCCCCCCCCCTCACCCCCACAGAGAAGAGCAGGTATCTACCCCGTCAGCCACACTTTCCAATAACCTCTTTTATTTTGCCCTGAAAGGCTAATAGATACTGAGTTCGTATAAATTACTCCAAGGCTGCTGTTCGCATTAATGTAAATGTAAATTAACTGACTGGCAACTCAACAATGTGGCCCGGTTCTGCAGAATATACTGTAAAGCACAGCATAGAATGGCATAGCTAATGGCTCCTCTTTGTCAAAAGGGGGGAAATGAAGGTTATTGTCTCTGTCTCCTTTCTTTAGTTATAGCAGTAATAAATATCATCCAAGCAGATGTATAACTTCAGCACGAGTAGCTCAATAACTCTGGCTGGCCTCTGGGGAGGCATTGTCTCCACCCGGTCTTGCTTTAGGCATTATATCGTGCATAGGAAAGAGGAAACATATGCATAGTCTGGCACCCATCATTACACTGCTTTCCCCTGTGGCAGTGTGCATCTGGCAGAGATGGATAGTGGTTTCTGGACTATACTAGTGGTCAGATCGAGGGTCAATTATTCCAATAAACAGAGCTTTCCCATTAATTTTTTTGCACTTTGCTAAATTAGCAGTTTACTTTTTCAGCACCAGTATTTTTTTTGCCACCAGCTAACATGGATTTTAACTCGACATTAATTGGCTACTGGTAAAGTCTGAGCAATAATGGTTTACACAGGTCGATGATTTTCACTGCCCTAAAATAATGTTAGATTTATATTAACTCATGTGCAACAGCAAATATGTTTTGAGAGAAATGTAGCTGCCTAGTTGCAAAATGCTCAATGTATTAAATTTGTTTTCCTACAATATCTTGCAACTAAGGCATGATGATATGCTCATGAACTCCAAAAAGTGTTAATATCAGACTCACTTTTAATGGCCAAGTTTGCTTGCGCATACAATGAATTTGACTCTCAGATTACTTACACAGAAATAGAAATGTCAGCAACAAGGACAACAAAGCTCGACAAACAAAGGTAAAGAGCAGGTAGAAAAAAGATCGTGGTCTTGTATTAAAATTGAAACAGTCAACAGAAGGCTATGCATGAGACAGTACATGTATTCTTTTATTAGCATGTAAGGAACACCACCATCTTTACCTAACTTTAAAGTGGCTGTAATTCATATTTTTTTAAAGGGGTTGCTTGTAGTGATGAACCTACGGAGCATCACCCAAATCTGCAGGCCGTCGGCTTTACTGAGCTTTAAAGTAACTTTCAGCTCTTTATTTAGCTGTCTGAGCCACCACTTTACTGTTTGGGTTCATTCCCGACGTTCTTATAGTCTCGTTTTGATTGCAACAGGCAGCTGTTTTCAGGGCTGAGATGGTAAAATGACTTCAGATTTGACATGGTCACTGTCGGGGTCCTCCTGAACAGGATCGAAAAAGGAAAAGATTTTGAGAGTTTAAACATGATGACATGATATATACGATACCTGCTCAGCACCAAACAACCAACGGACACCGTTAGCTAGCTAGCTGGTGAACATAGTGGAGCTTTTATCATCTTAAGAGACACCTACTTTTCTCAGGAAGTGGCGGAGACCAAAATCTGTGCTTAAAGAGAGTGAATATTGGATTGCCAGGGGTCTCATTTATAATAGTGTGTAAGAGCCGCATTAAATGTTTGCGTATGTACACAAGTATGCCAAAAAATATTTAGATTTTTTAAAAACCTTGAATATGCCTGACAGTGTGCAATTTCCTTTTATAAATCCCAAATTAACTTGGAAATGCACATGAATCAGCCTCATATCTGGTCAATGCAAAGCACCTCATGAATGTTGACGCATAGAAATTAGCCTGCTGATCAATCATTCACGTAGTCCTCATTGACGGTGCATCCATCAAGTAGCGTTACGCAATCAGGCTAATTGCTTCGGAAATGACTGTGACAGTCGTTGGTATCCCCCACCCTGGGTATCGTTTGAAAATGGAAGTTTTGGTGGGTGAACACAATATATATATTTTTCTTATTTAAGTTTTGTTATGGGGAACTTTGGCCAGCATTATGATTAGGACTCATAATGAGGATATGGATTGTGCGAGAGCTGCCACAGGATTTATTTCCAGACTTTGCTGATGTACACAACCCATATGTGCAGGTGCTGGAGATGTGCCAGGTGACATGTGACCACCGCGGTGTCTCCAGTGAGACATAGTTGCATCGGATAGATTTTAAAAAGAAAAAAACTGAAATCGTAATTATAATTTGCAGATATTTCTGAAACGTGAGACTATTGACGCTCCTGTTCTGCATGTATTTAATGCTCTTTGATGTGATCTTGGATTTCTACGACCGATTGATAATAATTTCATCGGCTGCGGTGCTCCACAGCTGACCACGAGTGTCTGTAGTGGGGAGAATGTGAAGGTGAGACAGACGGTCAGAGTTTCCGTACAGGTCTCCTGCATTTCTGCATTTTACTACTGTATTTTATTTCTTACACTGCTTTTTAATGTTTTAATGACTGTTTTTAATGTTTCAATGAATGTTCTTAATTGCTTTTAAATCTCCTTTTCTTTTGCCTTATGTTTTGATGCTTTTGATGGTTTTATGTGAAGCACTTTGAATTACCTTGTTGTTGAAATGTGCTATACAAATAAACTTGCCTTGCCTTGCAGGTGCACACATTCTCCCGTCAAGTTTGTATTTATTAATCACAACCTTTGCGTGGGAAGTGGCGTACTTTTCTTCCAGGCACAGTTTTAGTGGGTATTATTTGTGAAATGATTATTATTTTACACAAGTATATTGTGGGGTTATTTTGTTGTATTGCTTGTTTGTTGCAGTTGGAGAGTCTGGTGTGCGGAGGATTTATATCCTGTCTCAGAAACTACCCAATAAATTACAAAAAAAATGTAGTAATCTGTTTAATCAAGTCTAACCACACTACGGACTTGGGATGTAAACCCTGGTCTCCGTGTCCTCCTTAAAGAGAGATGTGACCGTTGGCTAGCACCTCACCGTGTAAAGTCATACGTTACACGCTTATAGGAAAGAATGTCTCACGCTGTGTAAACATCTACACCAGACTTCACTGCGCTGGCTGAGTTCTTTATAAATAACTGGATCACAGCCTCATCTCAAAACATGTAGCTTTTTCTCGCTGTAACAGTTCATTTTGCTACACAGTAGAAAGTACAAGCGATACCTTCCCATGGCATTGCAAAGATGATGTATTAATAGACGATTGTCGAAGATCTATCAATAGTATCCTGATTGCTGTGTCAGTCAGTCGTTGGCTTAGTTATTTTTAAACTTATTTTCAAACAGAAAAGTTGAGCAGACTGAGATGATATTTGGTCTGCTTAGATGTGTGGAAGCTCAAACTGAAAATAGATCTGGATTAAAGAATATCTCACACACACACACACACACACACACACACACACACACACACACACACACACACACACACACACACACACACACTAGTCTCACCTAACTGCTTACACCCTCTGTACTTGCATCTTGTGGTATGGCACTTGGTATGAGTATTTTTTTTTAAGATTTACAAGATTATGTAAATGTAAAATCAATAAACTTGCTGCTTGGTCTGTTCGATGGTCACACACATTTGCTAGAAATTGAATTTTCAATAATTTTCTTGAGAAAACTCATTTAATTTGTGTTGTATTTGAAAAGATGGACGTGCCGGTGATATAACGACCCTCGTGTTACATACTGCACAATAATTCACTCACTCAATGAAATGCGTTTTATTGGAGGCTACATATCAGGCCCGACAGAAAGTCAATAGGATATTAGTCCTTATGTGGTGCAGCTGGCCTAAAATATTCAACTGTGCCTTTACGGCACACTGCTACGTGACCGTCCGCAGAACGTAGCCCACTCGCAGTAGCTGTTACTTGACCGGAATGCTGACCTGCTGAGCTCACAACAGGACATTTAATGAGCGTGAGGGATCTGGCTCTTCTGCCCTTTCTTTATCCCTCGATCATACGAGCATCAGTCGGGTCAGCAAGAACAGATGCAAACCTCAAAGTACACTGTGTCCATTTGGTCTAGTCCGGTGAGTAACAGCCAATGTTCTCAGATTATACCAGCACTGTTTGGATACGTGCGTCAGTAATTCGGTGCATAATATTTCCATCGCCATGGAGGTTGCCGTAGAGACCGTTCAACCATCTATTAGACCCCCGTTAGGAGGAACAATTGGAGGTTAAAACGACTTGCTCGATGCACATGGCAGAAATGTTTTCTCCTGTTGAGAAATTTTATTCATGAACATGTTGGTCATATTTTATTAAGAAGCAGCCTAAGCCATGCAATATTGTGCAGAACAAAAACCCAACCTTCTGCTGGGAATTGAGTAAATATCTACGCAAATGTCACCATAACAACTGTGTGAAATCCAGGTTAAATTGTCTGATGAACTGTTTATTACACTGAAGACTGAACCATAGAAAAATAGTCATCTTAATCAAATACCACATGGGTGAAGGCTGGAGGCGTCTCTTGTTAGCAGCAGTTGTAATAGTCGGATATAAAAGTGGCTTAATGTGAATGGGGGTGTAGCTGGCAATCAGGGAGATAAGTTTAGATGTAATGGATGAAATGACGACATGCTTATGTTTTTAACATAGGGCTGCACCTAACTATTCTCATTGACGATCAATCTTTCGTTTATTTTCTTGATTAATCGATTAGTTGTTTGAAACGAGTCACAGAATGATAAAACATGTTGATCTATGTTTCCCAAAGCCCAAGATGACGTCGTCAAATGTCTTGTTTCGTCCAAAACTCAAAGATATTCAGTGTACTGTCATAGAGGAGTAAATAAACCAGAATATATTCACGTGTAAATAGCTGTAATCAGAGAATTCTGATTTAGTTTTCTTAGAAAATCACTCAAACCAATGAATCAATCTTCAAAATAGTCGCCGATTAATTTAATTGTGGACAACTACCGGATGTAAGTCCACTATTCTAATCACGATTTTTATCAACTGAGGGAAATATCTGATTCTTTCGCTGCTATAAATGCACTGCTGCTATGTTCACCAGTTAGTCCCAAACTATGTCTGTCTGCCCTTTGGTGCTGAGCAGGTGGTGTACAGAGGATTTCTAGAGCGAAAACAGCTGCAGCTGAAAACAACGCTGTACGAGTGGTGACAGTGAACCAAAACAGCTGGACGGCTACACATTCAGCTGACACTCACTACAAAGCTCTGTAAAGCTTTAGTTTCACACCTAAACACCACTGTAGTTTGAAGCAAACATTACGGAAACAGGAGTCAATTTACAGCAGCAGCAAAATTGTGTTTTTGTGGGATTGGCTCAGTTACACGGTGTTCACGGTAATGAAGAAACATGTCACCCAGTGAGACAGTGGGGATTTCAATTCCTCCATAGCCCTAGAAGACACCTTTTTTTTCTTTGCCTCGTCTCGAACGCAGACTGGCCAATAATGAGTCTTGCAAGACATATTTGTGTGTGCGCTGGTTTGTTTTGTGTGTGTGTGTGTGTGTGTGTGTGTGAGTCACTCACCTGAAGCATTGAGAAGAAGAGCTGTAAAAATGTCAAGAGGGAACCGACATTCCAGCCTTATATTTGCCAAAAAAAGCGTTTTAAATCAACAGTGTGGGGGCATTTTGGATATAAAAAAATGACCAGGGAGCCATGTGAACTACGGATTAATTACACAATTTAATCATCACAGTGTGAAAAACAGTTTTGTCTGCCAATATTCAATAAATGTATGGAATGTGGAGATCAACATTAATAATTTCAAGTCTTCGATCCCTTAGAAAAATACGTTATAAGCTCAGCAGCTTATAATACATAATTAAAATAACTAATGCCAAGATTTTTTTTTTCTACAAAAATACAATATTTCATATGATCTTCAATAATGGTTCAACAACTGAGGTTGTTTTGGGAAAATATTTGCTTTCAGTAGTATATCGGCTTAATGTGGATGTAGCAATAATTTATTACGAGTCAAAGTCTTGCATTGTCTTAATAATTTATTACATGTATAAATATTGTATGTTTAAAGCAGCTATGAGTGAAATGCTGAAAATATCTACACAAATAATAGCTTATTATCTCTTGTGGGGTTGTTCAGTGCACGATTTCTCCGACTGATGAAAACCTAACCCATCGTATATTTGAGCGGAGGATAGACTTTGTAGCATTAAAAGCCCTCAGGCAACACTTCTAAGAAAACCAGTTCTCAGTAATTCTTCTTCTTCCATAAAGGACCCTTCTTCAAAGGTTCAAAGTTTATTGCAGACAGTGTTTGATCACATTTTGATCTGCCGTAGGAAAATGATTGCAGAACTTTAAAGGGGACGTATTGTGCACATTTTCAGATTCATACTTGTATTTTAGGTTTCTACTAAAACATGTTTACATGATTTAATGGTAAGATATGTATTATTTTACTAGACCTGCTTTGTGATTAAAAAAAAAAATGTAAAAGACATGAAATTCTCACTTTTTACAAAATGGGACCTTTTTAAAACATCGACCAGCCAACCGGGGTTTACGGTAATCAGACTAGTCGCTTGTTTTAAAAGGTAATGTCACCAGACATTGCAGAATACTTACTTTTCGACTAGTTAATCTGTAGCGAGGCATGTGAAGTTCCTCTCAGTCTTGGACCGACATGTTGTTTATTCCCTCTGCAGCAATGACCTCTCATTAAAAATGAGTCTTGCAATAAACCCGTTAGGCATGTGCAGTCTGCCGTCTTTGGAATGATTGCCGGGGTGATGCAAACCTTCTAAACAGCATATGTTTTTGTTTTTGTGTGTACCAGAGGAGAGCGGCTCTTCACTCCGGTGACCGAATGACAGCCAATAATGACTGGATTCATATGAGAGAGGTGTGAAATCGAATGACTGTGGGTGAGGGCGAGGATTTTCACACGTACAGACATTATAAATGAATACATTTGTCGATAATTCATGTGCAGTCGCATGAGGGTTTATGCAATTATTAAAACTAGATAACCAACTAGCCCATAGGGTTGTTAATATGTATTTGCTAATGCAGTAAAGGCCTCAGAGTCTCTTTTAAATGATCTTCACCTAAGCCTCTCCCTGCAGCAGGTTCAGTCTCCTCTGCCCTGACAAACACACTGAGGTACATCAGTATCCACATCCATGTATGTATGAGTCCTCATGTATACTGTATGGGGATACTTAAACATCCAGGTAGTTATCTAAACTAATGAAAATCTACCCAATTATTTTGTTTCTGTAAAATAATTAATTTTAAAGCTCTCACCTTCTTCAATATCCATGTATTGCAGCGACGGTATGGTTAAAGTATGGGAAAGAGTGTGGTTATGGCAAATAAACTGTAGTAAAGGTATGGGTTAGGCAACTAAACACTGGTTGAGGTTGGGGAGAAACTGTGTTTATGGTAAATAAAATGTCAAATATTGATTGCAGATTTGTGACGAGACGAGTCTCCAGCTTGAAAGACTGAAGGTTCATGTAATGCGTGGAAAAAAACGACATTTCATTCGACCACATTGGAAGGCGGAAGTGTTAACTTTATTAACTTTTCCAAACAGAAAAAAGCCTGAGAATCAATAACTTGTTTGAAATATGGCGATAATACCGTATTTTCAGTCTCATCGAAGGCGTTCTTAGCGTTGCACTCGATGCGGGTTACGCAGGAAAAGTGACAAAAATAGTTGTGTCAAGAATGGAAAAAAAGAGCTTGAGAGAGAAGATCAAACCCAGCTTAGTTTCCTTCCTACCGCACACCTGGCCAAAATGGGCAATAATAAAAAAAATTCAATGATACTGTATATCAGGTTTTAATAACTGGCCACTGTGAGTCTGACAGGCGTCCGATGCTAGATCAGTAGAGCACTCTTTTAAGAGAAGATTAGTTCTCCGAGCCAAAACCTCGTTTCTGCTCAGATTCTCTGAGAGCTCCAAAGAACAGAGCCGTTTCCACCACTAACTGTGGACCTTTTTGCTATTAATAGTTTATTCCTTGATGTAAGTGCGTCTTACTGAAACAGCATCTTCACTCAAAATGTCTTTATCCATCTTCAGAGGTTTGCATCTTGACAAGACCACACCAGTGTTTTTTAGGCTTCAGGATTTCAGTCTCTCTTTGTGTTGTCTGCTGGTGGGGTATAACTGTTTTCCTGCACTTGACCTGCTCACTCTCACAAAAAGGGGGAAATATATATATATATATTTTTTATCCGGAACTGGTTATCTCTAATGCCTCTAAAGGTCTTGGGACTGAATCCGCCAGTCGGTTTGGGGCTGTGTGTTTCAAGTGCATATTTTATATAACTCACCCATTTAAATTATATTAAGGCTTTAAGTTATAATAGAGGGCGTGGCAACTTTGGGTGACATATACCAAGTCTTAAAACACTTTGTGTGGGTTTCTTCCGGGTGCTCCAGTTACCAACGAGGTGAAGTGGCATCTTAACATTTCATATCGGTCTGTCTGTTTGTGATAGACAAGTCCAGGTTGTGCCCTCTCTCCCAGTGTGTGAAGTGTGTGATGGGAGAGGCTTCAGCCCGATTAGCAGGTGTAGATAATACAGAAATGGATGAGTCTGGTGAGTCTTTCAAGCAGCAAAACGTTAGCTTCTTTAGCCAATGAGCACAAGGCTCCTCTTCTTTTTCTGCAAATAAGCCGACATACTGACATTGTCGTAGCATTTAGTTGCTGCATGTTATTGTAACCATATTTAATAAATGTCAGATTTTCATACATCTCTTTTTTTTTTTTACACAAACAAGTCCACACACAGTGACGCACTTCTGCGCGCTGGTACACAACCACTAGAGCCAAGAGAGGTTCTCTGTTAGTGGCATCTGTGCGGGTGGCAGTGCAAGTCTGTCAACTCACGCGGAGCCCAGGGTGCAGGGCTGCACAGCAGAGATAGCGGGGCTCAAACGCACACACACACACACACACACACATACACACACACACACACACACACACACACACACACACACACACACACACACACACACACACACACACACACACACACACACACACACACACACACACACACACACACACATATACAGTTCCAACAGGACGGTTGACCTCAGTTGAGTCTCTGACTAAACTTGAATCAGGTCAAAACACTGACGAGAAGTATGACTGAGTTTTTGTCCCCAGTTGGACCTCCAAGACAGTTTAGCCGGAATTTGTGCCCATAACGGGGAAATAAAGCAAAAATTGTTAAAACAGTTTAAAATCACTGAAGTGTGGCATCTGGCGACAACTTCTGGAGGGCTGCCACTTTGGTGGTTGTCACACTTTCATATACTGCCCTTTGTAAGAGGAAAAAAGAAAATTACACCCCCTTACTTTTATGAACCAGTACATGAATCTACATGAAGCAGATTCATTCAACTTTAGTTCTGCTCTGCATTTTTCACGGCGGTAATGTTGTGCCTCTCCTGCAATTCAGGGTTTATGAAGGGGCATTTAATCACAATAAGGAGACTTATCACCAATCTATGAATCCTCAAAGTTGGCTTCATGTGTATTGTCAGTGGAGCAGCTGCAGATTATCTATCGTGATGGCATCAAAGACCGTGCAGAGCCTTGCATTCCTGGTTTGCTTTGGGAGGAATATTAAAGGATGCGGCTTGCGGTATTCTATAAATCTATAATTAGATATTAACAGTAACATGTATTGATTCATCGATTTTATAAACCCCGCCCACCGTAGTGAGCGAGGATAATCTGCCTGCGGTGAAACAGGTGAGCTCACAGACGGACTGTGAGCCTTGATCAATCGATGTGTGTGTATATATATATGGTTAATAACTTCAAAACACATACACAGCTGGATAGTTATGTGATTTAAACAGCTGTCTATACTATTTGTTTTGTGCTGCATCGCGAAAGCCTGTCAGCATTGAGATTCTCCAGTATCGGATGATTAATGTGTTATTAGCTTCACTACTAGCGACACGGCTCCATGGTTGGCAACGTTCGTCTGTCTCTCTGTAGGTTGGTCGGTACAATTTTGTTCTCAAGTCTCATGAACCAATGCTCGGAAATTTGCTGGATATTCGGTCCCCAGAGGATTAAACCGAATGACTTTGGTGATCCTTTGACTCGTCCTCTAGCGTTCTTTAAATTTTCTCTATTTTTGCCTTTTAATTGAAACTATTTCATGGATTTTATACAAATTACACACATTCATGTCCCCTCAGGATGAATAAGATCACTTTGACTTATCACTTAGCTCCGTGATCAACTCAAAACTGTGGTCATTGATCTGAAGTATTGGACAAATACCTAACTGATGACATTCCCATCCGCCTACTACTGGCTTTAGACTCGGTGTTAGACTGAGACTTGGTCTTGTTAATAGTCTTTAGCAATAATGGAGGTCTGTTGCACAGAGGGATAACCATCAGGGTTTACATTCACAGGCAACTGTTGTCAGAAGGATCAATTCATTGTTGGTTCTGGTCTCTTCGAGGGATTTGTTGAAAATTAGGAGAATACACCATACACCTGATGTTTCAGTGTCATGCAGCATCCCTGATCACTAGGCGGCCAGTAACTCATCATTTACCCACTGCGAGTTCCACTTTTATTGCTTTTATATATCAAGGTTACAGATTTGTTGTGAGCTAGAGCTTAGCTCGGCTGTGAAGATGTCCCCCGAGTGAAAGTCGGATCTCATGATCCAAGGTTTCCTGATGCAGTCGGTTCATAGTCTTTAATCTCGCCTCCCAAGTCGCATATCAAGCCGCAGATGGTGAAAGAGAAACGAAAACACCAAATATTTCATCCACTGACTGCTGCACGTCTGACATTCAGTCAAGCATGTCATGAAGTTCACAGGATCACTCAAATCCCTTTTCTCTGCAGGGACATTTTGGAAACTGAGGCTCTGAGCGGACGGGTTTGTCAGCCCTCGCAGCCTCTGTTGCTGCTTTCCCAGCGTGAAGCTTGTACTGTGTTTCCAGCATGTTCAAAGATGGGTTTTTTCGTCACTTAGGCTCGTAGACGCGGCTTTTGTGGATTTGTTTTCAGAATGCAGTTTGTTCTAAAAGTCCTAAGGAGATGTTTTCCTCTCAAACTGTCACCATAAACGACTTCTGTCCTCTTTACTCTTGCATGACCTCTCTTCTAGCTGCAGAGAATCCACATGCGATTGATGTGTGTCTGTTGACTCAGAGGTGAGCGCCCACCCTCCTCCCACCCTCCCCCCAGCGAGTCATGTTGCATTAACCTCGTCACTGTTGGTGCCTTTACTCTATCGATTTTAATTCCATGCCCTGATGTTTATTTGTAGGCCTTTATCTATTCATCAGTGTGAGTACAGCAAGCGCAGCTCCACACACAGTAAAACTGATGCTCATTGAGGTTGATATCAGAAGTGCATTTTGAGAACACATCGTTTCCTCTTTCTCTCCTACTCCCTCTTCCTTGGTTCTAACTCGTGAAGAAAGTCACAACTACTCCGTTTTTAATCTGCTCTTGATTCAGCTGAAAAACATTTGTGTGAGTTCAGTTAACATTTCTACAATATCAACTATTCATCCTACATATTCGCCAACATCTGTTAATCCAGCTGTGATTGATAATCTGGTCAGGTTTGAAGTTTAATTAACAGCTATTTGTAACGCGGATCAAAAGAGAAATTTCGTTCACCAACGAGTTTGACATATACAAATGCATGCTTTGATGATAAAAACGACTTTCATTATAATCCGTTTTCATCATGAAAATGAAAGAAAGACATTTCCTGGCAATTGGTCAACTGGCAATTTTGCATATTCCAATCGGCGAATATGTAAATCATGAACAGTCTTCTCAAAGATAGGATTAATTTCAAGTTAATCAAGCATTATATTAAAAATGATTTGCCTTATGAAATGACATACATTACAGAGGGCAACTGATCTTATCTTAAAGGGTTGTTGGTTTCAGGCGAATATAAGTTGAGGTGAAGTCGTCACAATGCTATGAGGAGGTACATAAGGTATATATATATATATATATATATATATATATATGCACAGCGTCACATGTTAATATCTACTCTTTCTTGCAAGATGCTGGTCAAATAATGTGAGACATTTAGCGGTAAACATTTATATGAAATGGATTCATTGTTTTGCTTCTGCTCATACCTACATTACAAGCGATTGCTGTTGGGCGAACGGAGGCACGGACAGCAGATAGTCTGCTCCATTAGTCAGGTCATGAAGCAGCAGTTATTGAAACAACAAGAGCAAGTTGCTTATTTCAGCCTTTCTAACTCACTTAGGATGAAAAGGTTAACTACATAAATATCGAATTCCTCTGAGAAAATCCTATCATATGAGCCTGTGGCAGATCGTGGAGGGTGTGTGTGTGTGTGTTTTGTGAGTTTACATTTCTGTGTCCATTTTTTTGTTGACTCTAAAATGTATAAAAAGTCTGTACTTTCTGCAAAACAAAATACATTCCCAACAGCCTAAACTGTGTTTAATTGTCAAATACTAGCATGCAACATGCTAAACAAAGACGTTGAGCATGTTAAACAACAGCAAGTCCAAAATAAGACGTCACAGCAGCTGTCTTTGCATCATGATTATTACCTTCCCTTTTTTTTTTTCCACGCTTACACATAAGATGTGTGTGTGTGCACATATGAGTGCAGACAGGGGTGTTAATTAGGACATGGACGTTCTAATTTGTGTGTGTGTGTGCATGATGGTTTGACACTAGCAGAACAATTACTATCCCTCTGCGTAACCCCTGAAGCCATGGAATCCGGTTTTATGACCACCTATTAGGGGCCGTGAGGGGTTGGTGGGGGCCAGGTTGAGTTGTGGTCTGGAGTCTTGGACAGAAAGTTAGTGTGTAGAAGCTGTTTCCTCTCACGATGGGTACGACAGGGTAGGTCTTGCAGAAAATGCATATTGTGTCCTTTGGCAGAATGTCGAGGCTGTGCTTATCTTCTCCACGTCGTGTCTGCCGCCAACAAGACACCTGGTACCCAATTTGTAACTGCCAGGATGGCCTTGACAAGGGAAGTCATATTTCAAAAGATTGTAGCATTAATCATATGGTCTGACAGCATTTCTATCGTGTTTTTCTTATTTCTAATTAGCCACATACAGCAAAGTCTCCCTTGAGGCAATTACAAATGCGACGTACATTGTATCTATCTGCAGTGGCAAGGCTCATCACAACGTGTTCTCTAGTGAAACGCAAAACCGTGAATTTTACATGTCTGTAAAACTTTACAGAATGGTGTAATCTGCTCTGTGAGGTTTATGAAGTGTGGAATATCACATGTAATGATTTTTGTATCTAAATAAACAGAGAGCAGAGCCTAGCTTGTAAATGTGTTTTTGGCCAGCAGTGGGGGTGTTGTAAAGAAAGCAGCCGTCACGGTTAATGTGTTGCAACTTGGCATCTTAGTGTTGTCACAAAGTAGTGATGCTTGTAATTAATAAGCGGGGCTGTATTCGGGGGAAAATGTCACGTTTAAAGACTTTTCTAAATAGTCTTCCTCTTTTTTTTCCACACATTGCAGGAAATATTCCGACCATAATTGACTTTTCTGTTAAGGGCTGGTCTGTTAGACACTCGCCTTCAGGGTTTCTCTTCTATTGTCCCGTCATTCAAGAGCTCTAAAAGGACCAAACACGCTTGCCTGCACTGAATGATCTCCTCTAAAGGAAAAATCAATGAGCTTTGTCTCGTTTGTCACTTCTTCTCCCTCCTGCTCACCCTCACCACCTCATCCGTCTCGCGCCCCCTCCCTATTTACCTCTCTCTTGACTAATGGTCTGATGATTTGGAAAGTATTAGTACTCAAAATCGGCTGAGCGAGCTGCACAAGACAGCGTGGCCAGCTCTTTGATGGATATCCCGGTTCTGATTGCCTGAGCTCAGTGCCGTAGAAGGAATCTCTTAGCTGTGGCCCTCAAGGGTCCGAGAGACTGATGCTGAGATTGGGCTACTGGATAATGAAACTCTCCTGCAGACATGCATGCCCGCAAGAAAGCACAGGCTGCTAGAAGGACACACACACACACACACACACACACACACACTGTTCCAAGATCAGCTTTTCTCTCTCAATTGACAGGTCTGTAGGTGGCGATGGTAGATGTGCTTCTGCTCGAAGGGAGAGTAGAACAGTGAGAGTAATTTTACCGCTGGTTTATCTAACACCTCCACACTCAATCTCTGGCTCTCACCAGCCTCATTGCTGCATGGGGAAACTATTTTTTATCCGTCCTCGTGGTCTTCTTTCTAATGGGCTGCTGGATCGTGTCCTGGCCACTATTTCACAGAACATCTTGATAGTGCTGTTTTGCTTTAAAAGGAACTCTTAGAAATGTGTTTTCACCTACTGGATTTCCGCATTTTCAATATGTGCTCCTGCAAACAAAGGTTTCTTTGAATTTGAATCATGGAGGAAATATTATTATTCTGCCGTTGCACTCGTTGCACAGCTCATCAATGTAAATGTGAGATCAATGCACAAAGGGGCATCTTTTATATTAGATTGTATTTTAATGTGCATGAAATAATCATCTCATGCAAATTTTGTATCTAAATGAAAACTAAGATTTAGTTTGATTTCCTTTGGCATACTTCACGCTGCTGCAATTAACGGCAGATATCTTACGAAGGATTCTTTTGTTCTTGATTAACACTCTTCACACTTCAACATGCAGAATGTCAGAAGGTAATGGTCATGCTAATTGCTTTAGCACCATTCTCTCAGCAAGCTCGCCTTGGCCACCTCACAGTAGCTCAGCAGTGTCTTGTTAGCTGTCTGAACACAGAACATGATGTCTTTTGAAAAGTCAGCTCATTTGCATAATATCTCAGAGGGATTTTCACCTCAGAAAACAAAGAGCAGTGGTTGAAAGCAAACGCCCTCCCTCCCACACACACACAAACCACCCCATGCCACACCCCCGACAAATGCAACACTCGCAAACAAAATAAACTGTGTTTTTTGTTGTCTGCACCTTTTGGACCTCTTCCAACTAGCTTCTTTTCTTGTAAGACTTGATAACTCCACTCGCAGCGGGGTATTGACTGACAGGAGTTGGTTTTCTTTGCTGTAGTGGCTCAGTTGGTGTTTTTCTTTGTCTTCAGAAATCAGACAAAGAACCTCAATCAGACTTCGATCTAAATCATTCTGATGCACTCCAGCTTTGGGGTGTTTGTAGATGTAGGACTAAGGATTTATTTATTTGGCAACTTCTTTGCTTGCTTATAGACGCACAGACAGACAGTGAGGTGTTGCCAGTTCAATCTATGATGCATCACAATGAACAGACGTTGAACAATTCTTCTCCAATACACCCTTTCAGGCCATCTTGCATTCATTGGGGTGTTTTGACTTTTTACCTGGTCACAAACTTTAAGATAAAAAGCTTGCATATCCATCTAAAGAGGAAGTGTTAGATACAGATTCAGTAAGTTGGTCCAGACATCACTGCTTATCAGGTGCCCAAACCACGTCAGCTGGCTCCTTATAACGCAAAGGAACAGCAGTTCCACTCCGATCTCCCACCGGATGTCTGATCTCATTATGCTATCTCTAAAAGTGAACCCAGCAGGAAACTGTGTATCAGCAGTTTATATCTGCGCTCTTGTTCTTTTGATCACTACCATAAAGCTCGTGGCTTGGAACGTAGATCGACCACAATCACCAGCGAAGAGCAGAGAAGTGGACACTCTCCTCTCCCCAGTTGCACCTTGAGATCTTGCCCATGAATATCAATCGGTGACTGAGGACAAACCTGGCGGAGCCCAACACCCACTGAAAACCTGTTTGACTTTCTTGCCGAGGATACGCACACAGCTCTCACTTTGTTTCTATAACGACCAGATGGGGTCGTAGCAACGGTCCCACAGCAACCCCCACTAGACACCCCGGGAGACACGGTTATAGTCCTTCTCCAAGTCCACAAAACACAAGTATACTGGATGTGAATGGCCAAGCCTTTGAAAAAAATCTTCTTTGATTGAATCAGATATTGATTAGAATTAAATGAAATGAATGCAGATAACATTTCAAAGATTAAATAATAGCACAAACTACATTCCACACGTTGTTCACACGCAGATTTCACACATGTCAAGGTGTGTCTGGTCTAAATGTTTGGAAATCTTGAATGTCATGTCAATTGAATGTAAATATGGAAACATTTTCATTACTGAGTCTATTTAATGATTCATTTGAAAGTGTTATTCTTTTCATGTGCTGCTTAGACCCACTGAGAAGCGTGTGGTTATGTGATACTCTCGTGAGAGTGAGAGTAAGAGTGAGAGTGAGAGTGAGAGTGAGAGTGAGAGTGAGAGTGAGAGTGAGAGAGAGTGAGAGTGAGAGTGAGAGAGAGAGAGACTTCCCCCCCACACACTCAGAAATGCAGGTGAAGGTTTTGACACAGTGACGAGTAAGGGTTAAAACTTTTCAGGGTGTCGGACCATTTGGACCATTCGTCTTGCTGCTTAGCAACGTCCGCACATACACACTGCTTACCTCAAACTACTAAATAATGAAATAAGACTATTTTGCACACAGATCCATGGTCAGGATATTGTTTTTTGTCTGTATTTTATGTTTTTGAATCTATAGCCTAATGATTAGTGCCAGGTCACCTGGAAATATAAAAAATACAAATGCTTTTAATTGGTTCTCTCCAGGAGCCAAAGTTTAGGCTTATTTGGCTATTTTAAAGCACATTGTATTCTCTGTAAATTCATTTATGCTATTGATTATGTGCCACCAAATGGTGATCAAACAGTTGTCACAGCACTCCAGTTAAACCACGCTTTAAACAAATTTAATCGACAACACAGAAGCCTTTTGGAATTAAATGTTCCCCCGGGCAAAGGCATAAATGAAAAATCCACAAGCCTGCAAAAAAACCCGTAACCACACACACGCAATTTCACATTCACGGTCATTGCGAATAAATGCTGTTATCTGTCAGCAAGAGGCAAGTTGCCTGCAGCTAAAGTAGACATGGAGACGAAATAAAATATCCTCCCACAAATAGCCTGGGGCAGGCCAAAATCACAAGACACCCGCAGTCACACACAATGTTTAAATCTGTTTTATTACCTGCAATACATTCACATTCATGCCCTCATCTCTGCTGTCCTGTATACAGACTGGTGTCTTATAACAAGGTGTCTCATAATGAGATGATCGAGAGATAGCATAAGCAGATTATATTAATGCTATGTCCAATAATACCTATTAAGAATAATTTATATATATATATACATTATACAGCCACGTGAATGTTAAGCCATCAAGATGATATCATCTAATCATTATTACATATGTACATCGTTTAAAGCTATATTTGATGTTGTAGCTAGCTTGTTGAGTGGGAGCTAACTGCTTTAACGCTATAAGCTGCTGGGTAGTGTAGTTCATAGTGGTGGAAGAAGTGGTCAGATAGTTAGCTATAAGCAGCAGTACCACAGTGTAAAAATAGCCTATTACAAGTCCTGCATTCAGATGTTTTATGAGCAAGATATAGACTACTATAAATTTATATTTTTTTAGAGATGAATTGCCATTTAACTGAAAACCAGCTTTTTACAGTTGCAGCTCTCTGTGGTGGGGGTCATTTTAAGAACCCGTGCTTATACACGTACTGTTGTAGGCTTTCCTAACCCTCAAAATGTAAATAATAAAGTACAGGTACTTAAAAATGCGTGAGTAAACATGGGCTACATATTTATTTTCCACCACCGTTCATAATAAAGCATCATATTCAAATAAGTCATATAAATTGAATAGTAAAAAATAGATCTGCCTCCAAAATGTGGTGCAGCAGAATTAGTAGAACTGATGGGAATACTCAAAAGTAAACAAATGTATTTTCTTGTCAGTTTGGAAAATCCCGTCTTTTATTTTGAAAAATACTACCAGAAGTCGTAACGTTACATGTTGATGTCAATATTCTCCAGTACGGCTGACTGACTGAAAAAATTTAGTTTTGTCTTACAAAGCTAGGGGATAAAAGGCAGGAACTATTTCTTAAAAACATAATCTGTGCAGTTCTTGTGATACATTCAACATTTCTTGTCATTTAATTCAAGGAAGAGGCTTTAAATTCTCAAGGAATACAAACCGGAAGTAGCGTTGTTGTTGCTAGCGAAACAAAAGTAGCTTGATGCTAACTGCAAACATACTAACTTAGCTAGCTACATATTATGCTCAAAATGTTCTCCTGTTGACGGTGACAAAGCAAATACTACACGCAGGCACACAACGTTCAACAGACACGCTTACTTCTTCTGCAAACGCCGGCCGGCTTCTGCAAATCGTTTTTAGCTATTGTTCCAATAAAATTCACTTACAATATTGATAAAAATGATGGGATCATCAGCAATACACGAGATATGCAAAGGACACGCAGACATAGAGAGAGAGAGAGAGAGAGAGAGAGATTTCTTGCATTAGAGTTAGATGTGAGCAGCAACAGGGAGACAGTTGTGGACGGAGAAGAGAAGTGAAAATAGCTGACCCTCCTGATGTTGTACAGGAAACTACAGGAGCTCCTGCTTCCATGTTTGCAGAGAACTACAGTTCATCACAGGTTCCTCACAACAGACTTACATTTCCTATTTCCTTTCCAACATTGGCTTCTTTTAACTATGATCAGGATCGTTCCCGAACCTTAACCAACAAATGTTTTTCTAAACCTAACCCAGTCATGATTGTATCATGTCGTTGACGCATCAGTGATTTGTAAAAGTTATAGAAAATACTGACAAATGATGTTGTCCTACCAATAGCAGCTGCACATCAGAAAACACTTTTCTTTTGAAGAACTTGTTCTGCTTCAGTTTTGGCTCTATGTTTGCAGGTTCCCCAACTCAATTAAAGTGCAACAATAGATTGCTGGAATGCTGTTTAATTTATCATGGCCAACATGGCTCTATGCAAATGACAGAAAGGAGTGCACCCATCACCTCTTAGTGAGCGGCCTCTCCTATCTGCAGGGGAGCCCCCTTTCATTGTGAATGACAGCTGCACCACGTAATGTACATTTATCGGACAATTCATGACTTCGTCATTACTGTTAAGTCTTAGCAGCGTGTATTTAAAATGATGTAAAGGCTCCCCCAGCGGGATAATATCCTACTCCAATCATGTTTGTGTCACTGAATAGATCGCTTGGCACCTTGTCATCAAATGCACGGTGACAGTTAACGTAATAGGCCCGCAACACTAGACTATATCATCTGCCAGTTAATTAATCCAATAGAGCCTAGCTAGGCCTATTAAATGCCATTATAATTAATCTGATGCCACCAGGATACTCTGTCATTTACCCCAAAATGTGAAGGATAATTACCCAAATGGAAGCCAGTGATATAACTGCAGAGATTTTTTTTTAATAATCTGCTTTTAAATAAGGTAATGGGGCATTCCTGCATATTTTCAGTATGGAAGTGGCAGATTTATGAGTGTTAATAAATCTTGGCTGTGTGTTGTAACCGGCTGCAGGGGGACATTTCTTCATAGGAACTCTGGTAACTATCAGGATGAGTAGTAGAGTGGGAATACATTTAGATACATTTGGAGGCACTATAAGGAAATCCAATTTGGTCTCATATCAGTAACGCTTATTGTGTTAGATTTTGTCATTAGGCCCAAGGCTTTCATTTCTTAAAAGTAGGCTTTGGGGCCAACAGGAAGGGAGGAACCCCATAGAGTTAAAAGAAGACCAGGAACTGAGCTGAATACTAAGACTCTTGTCATCTCTACCGCCTACTCACAGTGTGTGTGTGAGAGAGAGCGAGAGAGAGAGAGAGAGACACGGAGAGAGAGAGAGAGAGAGATACACGGAGAGAGAGAGAGAGACAGACACAGGCAGACCTGTCTCAAGTACATCTGTGAAGGTGGCAGTAAGAGGAAAAGACAGGAAAAGAGTAAGATTAGGACAGCATTAGAGAGAGAGAGAGAGAGAGAGAGAGAGAGAGAGCGAGAGAGAGTAAAAATAGCAGAGAGAGAGAGACTCTTTGTTAGTTCTTCACTCAGGGCCAACTTTCCAGAGCGCTGAAAACCCAACCTTGACTTTATTATAAATAGATTAAAAACTGCAAGCTTGTTGCTCTCTTTCTGGCTTCTCTCCCTCCTACTGCACTGTAATATCTGTGTAATAATTTATGTTTTGCACACAATGATAATGACCACAAGCGCTGGCTCTCACCTCTGGAGCTTTTCTCAAAAGTCTCACCACTACTCTGTGTGGAGTCAACTGCAATATATTGAATGGTGGGTTTGCGTGCTAGACGACAGCCTGCTGCTGTTTTTTTTTTGTACAGCCCCTATAGGCCTATAGATTATTTAGTTTAGCATAATGGCCACAGAAATGGAACTTTCATAAACGTTCGTTTTTTTACTGTGGGTTTGAGCTCCAATATGTGGATAATTGGAATAATAAATGTTTGCCAATAAGTAGCAGAGCTTTTTAAATTTCAGACAGGGCCTTTCTGTGTCTCGCCACTTTGTGATATTTCTGGTTACATTTGTTAGTTTTCCTTTGAAACTGAATGTCAAATGAATCAGATTGACCTGCTCTTAAAGACCATCAAAATTCAAAGTATTTCTTTTGTCGTGCTCATTTGCAAAGTGTTCCCTCTATGCAGGTAGATTTCTTAGTGTGTTTCTGCTAAGTGGCTTCTCTTTAAACAACCTCATCCTCTAATGACTGTCTCGCAGGCACAGCTGGAGTGAAATGTAGCCGCCACGGGCACTGGGTTCAATACCACTGTTCAGGGCACCCAAAACAAATGGCTTGTGAAACAATCACTATTAGGCGTATAAATCCCAAACACCTCAGGCAAAATTAGTGCATTGCAGATTCTGCTAATGCTAGACAATAAGGAGGCTACGTTGGCTCAAACAACACGTTTTTATTTTATTAAGAATTCATGAGTAGATTTTCCACATGAATACCATTATTTAAACAAACAGAAACTTTCTGATTGTTGGTTTTGGTTAGTTTATGCAAATGGCAGATTACAACCACCCCAATAGTAAACCATGGGTGAGCGGACGCCTTAAAGAAAAAAAAAAGACAAGCTAAGTAATGATAATTTGAGCTCAGGCTGGGACGCAGTGGTGGGCCGTCAGGGCCTTCAAGGCCTTCTCTGCTGGCCTAGACAGAATCACAAAGTTATAGCTATTTTATAATTTAATAATTTTTCATAAATACATGTTGGGCGTATTCTTGGGCATGAGGTCAAACTGAGGGGGTAGAGCGGCCATGGCCGTCGTGAAATTCCTGCCCTGATCCCCAGCCTCTGGCCCAATCCCAATGTCCCCCTAAAGCCTTAAAACCTGAACCCTGGAGGACTTAACTGAGCTGGTAAATGCATCAGGGCAACATTATCTGTCCTGTTTGATTTTTCCAATCCTTTACATCAACATTTTCAGTTCCTCAGACTTCTACTGGCTAAAACCAAAACGTTCAGACACTCCTTTATATCCTCAGCCAAGTCCCTCCTAATTCACCCTTGTCTAAATTCCACCCCTCGAACGCCAAAGACTGGCCAAATGTAGCATCAGCCAGCTCCAACCGGCTCCAAAGGCTCTGGTAACATCATTTCAGATTTTCTTCATTTTCAGGCTGGTTTTGTGGATTTGGAGCTAGTCATGGTACTTAAACATTCAAACCTGTGGAGCTAACATTAGCAGAGTACGTTAGCACATAATTAACTAGCGTTAGTACGTCTATGCTATGCTAGCTTCTGAAGGTGTACTGAATGTATACACATGCTGTTGTTGCTTAGAAAAAAGACCTACCCGGCTTTACAGGAATAGTGTTGTTCATTCATTTCATTGTGTTATGTCTCGATCTCCAGGTGATGTGGTGGTTCACTTTAACACTGATCTGTAGGCTTTAGCTTCTATCTTTTATCTTTTTAACCTGTTTTTGCTGTTGAATCAGTTTGACATCCTGGATATTTCCTTCAAACGCATATTGTAGACATTCTGTCTGTTTCTCTCTGACATTGCTTTTTCGTTTTTCCAAAAAAGGTTTCTTCAGGGAGAGCAGTTAGTGACAGTGTGGGCTCCATGGTAGCACTTACAGCTTGACGAAGTAGCAGCAGGGGAGTATTTTACTGTGTATTCATTGTTTGCTTGTTTTTTTGACTTTGTGTTATATTTATGTGCCTTGTGCTTTAAGTGTGCTAAATGTATGCATCCCACTGCTGTATAACCAACACAACTGGGTACAAATACAGTCAGTGATTGATGGATTGATTGATTAACTGATATCGTGATATATTTCTGCAGACACAAAAAAAGACAAACTAACCGGCAGAAAGACAGATAGTCAAACATACTGTACATTTCCTGCATGGTGTTCCCACAGATCAATGTTAATAATGACTTGTGGTAAGCAAAAACATAAAACACCCTGCACATGTGTGTGGTTTATGTGCTCTTTTTGTATTTTTAATAGGAGTAGCCACAATCCACTAACAGTTGGACATGATGATGAGATACATCAGGGAAAAAGGGAAAAGATCATCAGAAGAGCTGTTTTTTCTTTCTGTCCTCTTGTCATTAGTAACTTTCTTCAGTCAGGCTCATACATCCAGCTAGAACAAGTTATTTTTTTTCAAATCACAATTGATCATACGAGCTGTATATTCTGTAGGCTTTTCTGTGCGGTTGTTTTCAAAACTGCCTTTTCCTACATGTGTTCTTTGTGGGAATAGAATAGAGTGAGACTAAATATAAACTTTGTCTCTAAAAGGTAGCTGTGGTTCTGATTATAGGGTTCTTTCCAAAACCTGAACTTTCACATCGAAAACAGGTCTTGATTTTGTGTCACATTATAAAAAGCCTTCAATACATGAGCAAGACTGTATTTGAAGGTTGCATACCTCAGTTAGACTGAATCCAGAGTCGTGTCCCTGGCTGGAAGACAAACAAAACCTCTGCTCTGGCAGCTGTCAAAGTTCTTGGCCGACATTGTCCACCGTTTCAGAGCTTCTGTCCGCCGGTATATTTTTCCATATAGATAATAATTTCTATATTTAATACCTAGTACATATTTCACTAAGGTTCAGTACGGTGTAATCTTAAAACATATAATGATGCCGGTAGTCAACCTTTCACTCATTGGAATTCAGAGTCAGTGTGATGGAGGTTGTGCTTGTTCTCCCATAACATGATTAATCTATAATGTTACCTCGGGCTGTGTATCTGGAAGAGAGGGTCTTGCTTATTCACCTCTAGTACTGCAGACACTTATTGCTATTCCCTGCACAGTTCTGCTTGACATTAATGGATTTTCAACTTGTCTGAGATTTAACCCTCTTCCAAATTTGTGCAGGGGCTTCATCTATCCGCATCCAGTAGCACAATGGGATGGACAGGTCCAACTTCACAGTGACAGACTCTTCAGTCAACTCATGATATTAAAGTGTCATGCCTTGCTATTCTACTAAAACTGCTTTATGAAAATGCCAACTTACTTCTGTTGTTTGCGGAGCGCTAGTGGTCGTGCTCTAAGTGCATTCCTCTGTGACATTAACATATGTATGTATGCAAGACTACTGCTGCAGTAACTAGTCTAATTATGACTTACAGTGCATTTGACTGCATGCTGCTGGCTCTGTCCAGTTCTTAGCTAAAGGCTAATGAAGTGATTACACTCGGACTTATGCTACAGCACATCACTAGGTATCAAATCATGGCGCCGTGTGCAAGGATAGGGGCAAACACAATAAACACAGATAGTAATTACCCATTACTGTGTATGACCAATTGTATTTCAATGAAGACTATTAAATAGACTCTTCCTCTTGGAGTCAAAAGCAGATTCAGTGAATATATAATAGCACTAATAGTAGTACAAATCAATGAGGACAGAGACCAACTCGGGAGCAAGGCATGTGTATTACACTGTAAACAGCAATCGCAGGCAGCAGTGTTTTTTGCCCCAAGCCATGCATAAGAAAATAATTTAAGATTAAACTGAGAGATAGGGCTCATCAGAGGGAACTGAGGACCCAGAACGCAAAAGTGCTATTCTATAGAAACGATTAATCATGCCCAGACTTGTGCTGTAAGCTTTTGATTAGAGGAGCGTATTATTTGGGATAAAGGAAACTTTGATCTATTCTTCTACGATAAACTATTAGTAAGAGGTCACTGCGTAGCAGTGGTACTCATCTATTCATGCCTTACAGTTTGTTTTTTTGGGCTTTGACACGTATGCATGTGACAGCTCCTCTCCATCTAAATTCACTTTTTGGCCTTGTTCCCAAAAGGAGGAGAAAAACTCTGTCTTTCCATGTCCTTTCATTGCTCTAGCCGTAAACATTAATGACTCAGGTTTGTGTGACAATGAAATCCCACCTTCCTTGCTGAGAGCAGGCGTGACCTACCCGCCAATGTCTCGGTGGCTGTTTGCAGCACCTTTGAGACTAACTCGCGTTGACACCCATGGAGATGCACGAGGTGTGCTCCACAACTGGAGTCGAAGGAACGAAACACTGACAGATGGCAATTATTTTTTTTTTGAATCTGTAGATAATCGTCAGGGGACGGTCTTACCAGTTGGTCCCAAGCAGGTAAAAACCTTCTTAGGCCCATTTTATAGAAGATAATTCTCAATATATTGTACAAAAAGCCATTGAGTTATCATCGCTGCTAACAGAGGCAGCTGTGTTGTACAGCACAGGTCCACTGAATTTGGCGGGTTGGCATAAGAGCTACAAACGATCAGACATACTCTCTCTAGTTTAAAATCAGTTGAAAATCAGGCTGAAACATAACCAATCATTTGACCATTAACCACAAAGTACTAAACAGAGTACTTTTCTTCATGTTTTGTATAATGTAATATCTTATATAGAATGTGCTTGTAGTTATGATCTGTACCCGTCTGAATTTAAACATCCGATGCCATAATTTGTTTGCCTGCCCCGCGACTGTCCATTGTTACTGTAAATATACAAATCAATTAAAAATAAATGGCATAATGAAACCAAAAATGAGTAATTGTCCATTGTGTGGCCTATACTTTCCATGGAAAAGTATTCCCTCCATCATTTTCAATCTACTTAATAATGCATGGAACTTGCCTAGTCACGGCACAAAACATACACATTGCTATTCATTAGAAATATCTCATGATTACTTTTCTATATGCAACAAATAAATATTAGACATATTATTTTCAACATACCTGCCTGATACAGTATATGGTAATGGTTACGTAGGATACGATAACAGGACTCACCACTTACACTTGTATATCCTCACTACGTGGAGCCTTGGCCTGTCTCACTTGATACAATATGTATTTCACACGCTGAACGATGTATTTATTAACGACCCTGTTGTTAGCGTTTCATCCAGTATATTCTTTATTTTGGGATAGTTTTTGATCATAACAAAACATACAGCGTGTTAGTCTTTCTTTATTTAATTATCAAACATCCTAAGTGCATAAAACATAGAAATGTAACTCTGCGGCTTCCTTGCATCTTATAGGTGTTAGTCAGGTGAGAAACATTTTTATTTATTTTTCATCTTTTTTTTTTGTAGATTTTACACAAAATCCTCCCAACAGAGAGAGAGAGAGAATGGCAGATTTGCATCACATACAGTCATAATAAAAACAAGAAACCTCAAAGAAAGAAGCCAGTGTGAATTGCCAGTTAAAATAAATAATTCTTTGATGAAATCTCAGCAACATATTGCTTCATAGATCAATGCAATTACAAGACTCATTCCCCTGCTGGGAGGTGATGAATTGTTTATGGTATTGTGGATGCCTGTCAGCTTAAAACCCAAATCTCAAGGTTAATCTTTCTGTTTTGATCCCATTGCAATATGTCTAGATTGAACTACTGTTATGGAAACTATAATTGGAATCAAAGGGCAATAATTCATTCATACCATGTGTTCCGTGTTGGCTCCATAAAAACACTGACATGTGGCTCTGATATGTGGGTTAGCATTATATTCAGACATAAATGTCATGCTCCACGTTTAGATATCAAAGTTATGGACACAACTGTTCACAAAAGCAGTGTGTTTTAAATTTGCTTTTCAACTTCATCATTTATCTAAATCACACAGAAATGTCATAAATCGTTATGAAAAAAAGCTGTAGTATCCACGAGTGGCCAGTAGGGGTAGTGTGTGCTTTTACAACAACTTTGGAGGCATGGGTGTTTATTCCTCCGCTGTAATGAAAACCTGATGAGACTCTGGCGTGAGAGTGCTGTGGATTTATTTAGTTCTGTCTCTGAACGAAACCAATTTGTAACACATTATCTTCCCAGGTATGGTTTTCTTCCAACATTGAAATTAGTCGCTGGAAATAACTAAACAAGTACAAACATGGAGGCATTTTATAGGAGATCTCTGACTGTGTTTTGCTCTACAGGTGCTTTTTTTTTTTTCTTGGACTTGTGCTGTTTAGCGAGAGAGCTGTCTGCTGCCGGTGGTGCTGAAAGTTTGTGCTCTGCGCATCTGACAGACTTAACCAAACAATTAAGAGATATTTCCGTTTTTTTTGTGCAGTCACGAGAAATATCCTTTAATTGTAAGATTATGCCTATCTAAAAACTCCGTCTCTTGCGCCACTTCCTCCTCTTCTTCACGGGCTCTGCACACGCCTTGCGTTGCTCAAACATTGCAAGACGCGTTACTAAGAATTACTGGCACCCTGTAGTCTGATTCACACACCAAAAAAAAAAAAAGATCTTAAAATGATCCCCCAATGCCATGATCCCGCGATCAAAACGAGGGCGTCAATTTAGCTGAATCAACAATCAATGAATCGATCAAGTCATGCAACGAGAACAAAACATTGAGATGTAAAATGCTCTTCCGGTAGGCTAACTCAGTCCAGCTGTTCCCCTGCGCAGTCAGGCGTTGTGGCTTCTGTCACGTCTGTCCCTCATCCATCAGCCCTCGCCGAGGAACATGGTGTGTAAATCCTTTTCTCTGCCACATCAGCTGCGCTCCATCGCCGCGGAAGTACGCTGACAGTGTGTCTCCGCCGCTCTGCGCCCTCTCATCATCCCTGAAAAAAAAAAAAAATCCGCAAACTTCTCCAAAAGTATGCTGTTTACACCGCCGAATCTATACGATTGAGTTTGCGCGTGGGCTTTTGTCACGCACTTGTCTTGTCTTTTCGGGAAAGGCGCATATAGGCTGATATACTTGTTGTAACCTCCAGTCATGTGTTTGGATATATCGGCTCTCCATGCGTCTTTCTTCGGTTAGTCCAAATCATTTCTACCCGGCTTGTCGGGACAGCAGCCGAGTCGTGAAGTCTCTGCAGTCACGTGATCGAGACAGGACTGAAGAGAGAGAGAGAGAGAGAGAGAGAGAGAGAGAGAGAGAGTGTGTGTGTGTGTGTGTGTTTGTGGGGGGGTCTTTTCGGAGTGTGTATGTGAGCGTCTCTCCGTGTGTAGTTGGAGGGGTGTCCCTCCTCCACATTTTTTTTTGCAGCTTGCCATGCTTTAGACGCCGGAGTGCAGGGGGAGAGGCGAGAGTGAGAGCGAGGTAACGCCGGTTTCTCTCACCGGGCCACCTATCCTTTCAGTCTTACCTCGGGTCCCCGTCGGTTCTTCCTCGGCTTTTTGAGCCCACCTTCCTGCGGTTGGCTTGTTTTTGTTGGTTTGAAGAGAAAAAAAAGAGAGAGAGACAGAGAAAAAAAAATCTGTGGGGTTTCATGCGGGTCTGGTCTGCCAGGAGGTGGACCGCGGTTCTGTTTAGCGCTGGGTTTTGATCATCTTTTTTTCTTTTTCTTTTTTTCTCTGGGTGCTCCATTTGGACAGTATAGGACAGTCGAGCAGAGCTTGGATGAGCCGCTTCGCTGAAATCCCGAGATGGAGTTTCTGCTGATCTACCTTTCCCTGTGGATATTGCAATGCAATTCGGCCAAAGCGGACTCCATCATACATATCGGTAAGCGTCCGATAAAACAACATGCTGTTGGGTTAGACAGGTGTAAAAAGGCAAAGCGTGTGGGGATAAAGCTCAGCCAGCGCATACTGCGTTGATCACAGGATTTCGGTGAGAGGGCGGGATAAATAGTCTATTCAGCTTGCATCCTGTGTTTAAGCAACACTTTGACTCTCAAGCGAGTTGAAAAGTTGGCGTTTTGCCGCTGACCTTTACTGCCACAGCTGTTTTCTTATTATTTACTGCAGTTATTTATTTATCAGCCTTTTTCTGCAGACATTTTTTACACTTTTCGACGGCTAATCGATGCATTCATGTTGGCTCCAGATCTAAACCTCTCCACCGTGTTGGCCTGGAAATTGCAAATTCTGTATTCCAAACACGGAGTACAGTGAGTAGGGCCTGTATCGCAGAAGCTTTGACGAAATTAATGTCCAATAGCCAAATGACTGAGGCTTTTTTTTATAGACCAAGCTCTTGTCTGTCCCCGACAAGCCTCAACTTTCACCGGAACGTGACTGCAATGTCAAAAACATAACGGAGGGAATGTCAGTGGAGTTTCGTTTTAGAGATGCAAAACGCATATAGAGCCTCTTTGTTCTCAAACTTCAAACCAGAGCTGCCTTTTTTTTCTTCCAGAGATTGGGGGAGGGGGGGGGGGGGGGGCTTTAAACTCATCACGACGTTCAAATGATTCTGATCCGTTTGCCTCTAAACATCGCATTACATTTTACAGTTTTGAAATACACATACACACACTCATATTCACACTAAGTAATTGCTTTGGCTTATGTTCCCCCTTTTCATGCACACAGTCACGTAGCCACTTTTATATGACTGGCGTTGTAGTCTCAGATAAAAATGTCAATGTCACTGTGAGCAAATGTAGTCTCGGTGCTCCTCCGCTTCTGCTGCAGCTGCTGCTGCTGCTGCTGGTGGTGTTCACAGTTTACTGCAACAGTCTGGCAAGCAGCAGGTGCTCAGTCACTGGCTTAATACAGAGGTGGGACTCCATCCAGATAATATTGGTCTGATTCCCGGCATAGCGTTCGGGTAGCCTACCCCAATTACTTCTCATTTCCTGAAACCTTTTTCTGTGATATATGTGCGTCTCATAATAGCAGCTGATGCCATAAACAGAGGAAGAAAGGGGGGAGGAGGGGAGACAGTTCAGTATGCCTGCCACACCAGGCCTGTAATGCTTATTTGGGAGGGTGCCATCGATCTAGTAGACACAACGGCCATTTATTTTCTAAGTTTGGCTACTTTATGCATCAAGTACGAGAGTTTCTGTGACGTGGCCGTGTCGCTCTCCATGGTGCTGAAATCTTGTCGGGCGCACTCGGATGCACATGTTGCGCAACTTCAATGCAAAATGAACCACAAACAGATCGATTTCACTTACCGTCACTAAACTATGCATCACTTTGACGTGCTTTAGACAATAAACATAGACTGTTTAGTCTTGAATATAGCGATGGTCCGTTCATGAAAGTACTGTGCAATCACACTTCAACACCTCGTCTTTTCCCTCCAACTGACGTGTGATTATTATATTCAACAGGTGCCATATTCGAGGAAAATGCTGGGAGAGATGACGAGATTTTCCAACTTGCCATCTCAGATCTGAGTCTGAACGATGACATTTTGCAGAGCGAGAAAATCACCCACTCAGTGAAACTTATTGAGCCAAACAACCCTTTCCAGGCTGTGCAGGAAGGTAAGCTCCCCCCCCCCCCCCCCCCCCCCTCGGATAATTTCTGCTATAAATTGCCCCTTCTGTTTGATTTGATTACTCAGGCCGCAAGGCGCGTCAGGAAGGCGCTCTCCTTCTCTCAGTCGCTTCTACTTACAATCAGGCCAGAAGTCCGATGCGTTAAAGACTGCCTTGATTTTGCAGCTCTTTTGTGCTATGAGCTGATGCTGTTTCATTTCACATGTTGATCAGTCAGTGTGGTCGCTCTGGAAGCAGTCATTGTTGATGAGTGCAATGGTTCAGTGTGTGTGTGTGTGTCTGTGTGTGTGTGTGTGCGTGTGTGTGTGTGTGTGTGTGTGTGCGTGCGTGCCACTGTACCAAAGCAAGGTGTCTTCTGTGGTTGAAAAGCTAGGTGGAAGCATTGAGTTAGGGCACAGCAGCTGAGGATAATATGTTATGTGAGAATAAAAATCATTTCAAGATGATCAAATGTAATTTCAGCACCAACACTCCACTTCTGTAATCGCATGAGAGTGAAAAATATTTCCAGCTTTTATGTCTCTTTGAAGGATGAGCACCGAATGCCGTTCGTGCGCATTTATCAACCTTCAGCTTTTTCCTTGGAATGTTTCGTCTGCCTCATTTGGTTTCCCCATAAGTGCTCAGACTATACACGCCTCCACAAACCACACTCGAAATTAGCAATGAAATTATTTTTGTCAAGGTTATGTCTCAGCCATTGAAAGGTGGTCCCATACAGTTGACTGCAAAAGTGATTAAAAATTCTTCCACTAAAATAAATCAGTAAGACTTTAATAGGTTCGTAGGGACCTTCGGAGGCTGTTTATGTCCCCTGCAGTTCGTTACCAGTCTGTACTTTTGTCCCAAGTTGCAAAAATGCCTTGATGAGTCATTACTATTCATAGTTCTCCCGACAGACACAGAAAGATGTCCTTCATTTTACTATAATTATCCTATGTCATTTAGCAGTGGTCCTCTCCAATGTCTTGGATATCTAGTATTCTTATTCACACTACTTTTGAAAACTTAAATCCTGATGAGGCTCACGAGAAGCAGAGTCTCATTCGGGCTCTTGAAATAAAAGTAATCAGGGAAGATATTCCAAGTTGCTGCTGCGGAGATAAGATTAACAAATAATTATTACACACACGTATGACTCGGCTAATTCATCGGTCGCTGTTGCTTGAGATGCAAAAGTGTAGTAATTAAACAGACTTGCCGGCAAATCATTTTCCATTTGTGCAGTGCTCTGATTATTTCAGTGGTGTAGTCAACGGCGGAGTGTTTAACCCTACACTTGATGAAGAGTTTACAAAATAAACTCTGAATTCTAATTACCTTAAAGTTGTTTTCTTTAGACCATCCCCCAGATAATGTTTTTTTTAAATGCACGCCTGTATGAATGCCTAAGGACATACAGAAGTTGTTGATAATGCTGTAAAAAAAAAAAAAAGATGCGACGAGAATTTGTAACAGCACAGCTTGTTATTGCTCATTGAAATTGTTCAGAGTTTATTTCCCCTGCTTAAATTGCCTTTTGTTTGCCTTGATTGGGTATCATTTAACATACTTAATTACTGTTTACGGTTCGACTCCTGATAATCAAATATTCTCAGAAGCGGCTGATTAGGGGGCATTCAGTTTCTGGAGAGAGTTGGGAATAACGTGCAGTCTTTGACGTGACGATCAATGGGAGGCCTCTGACTCTTGCACTAGCCACACGGCAGGGTGTTGAGTGACAACTGGGATAAGTTGACCTTTTGCTTTGCTCTTTTGTTCGCTGCCATCCCACTGTGAGTGGCAGTGAGGAGGACCTCGCCATTGCATGGCGAAAAAAGGGAGGGGATAGATGGGCATAAACGGGGAGAGGAGGCGGCGAGGGGTGAGTTAGGGGAATGAGGAAGAGATGATAGAGGTGGAGAAGATAGTGGCTGTCGCAAAGAGGAAGGGTGGGAGATTAAAGGGTGAGAAGAGCAATGAGGATAAAAATACATACGAGTAACAGCAGAAAAAGAGAGAAGAGAATTATGATCAAGTCATGAATAAACATGGACGGAAGAAGAGGCCGGAGAAGAGTTAAGATAGGAGTGAGGTGATGAGGAAAAATGATCAGCCCAGTGAGAGGAGTAGTTGCAGCGTCATGGTTGTCCTCATTTGGCTTCCTTTGTCCTTGCACTGGTGGAACATATATTAACTAGGATGTCACTCCGCCACCATGCATGCAGACACTCAACTATTCAGTCCTACCAATGCTCTTATCGTTTAAAGATGGCATCTCAAGGCTGGCTGGATATACTGTTTGACCACACAACTGACAGATGCTGTCCTATTTATAGGCTGCAACAACTGGAGAGAATGAATACTGGGAGCGAAAACTCAGGAATATCTCTCTCGGTGGTAGCTTATCTGAAGCCTGTCATGAGGTTTTTAGATGCCATCAGCTTGCAATACTGTCACAGAAAACAACAAACACGCATTTGATCAGTACAACAGCCTCACCCCATATTTATGCTATTTCCCCTTCAGTTCTTGTACTTTATAGAGATCAAGATAAGACACTGGCAAGGATGATAAAAATGGGAAAAATCTGTTTTAAAAAAAAGAAGACACATTTCTCTGGAAGGGAAGGTTGCAATGACTCCCATAATGTTGCTACGCACGATTTAACTGCATGTACTGCCATTCTGATCAGTTTTAACGTTAATGCCTCACTTATCTAGTAACAGCCAGTCATCACTCTGGAGAGCCAGTCTGGGTCTCACAAGGATGTGAGCATCAAGTCAGCAATGACCTGAGAAAGTTTAAATTCAGAGCATGGCCACAGCCTATTACGGTACCAGTGTCATCTGAAGTTACATTACAATAGTTGAATGTCTCAAGAGTATAATACGTCTGATGAATGGCATCTAAATCAGGCTGTGACAACTGTTAAAATAAAAGAATGTGGATTCTAACTGGTTCCTCACACATCTTGAGATTTGTCCCCCCCCAGATTATCTTTTCACCTTGATTTAAAACTATAAGTTTGTCCTCTAGGCCAGAAAAGCATACATAAGAAACAAAGCTTTACTAACTTTTATCTTGTTTTGTCTTCTTTTATTCAAAGGACATGGCAAAAAAGGGGGACGGCAAAGCTGCCAACCTTGCTGTGTGATTATGTAAATCCAAATGTATACGTAAAGTTGAGCCTGTGAGGCAGATTGTTTTTTGCTGTGGTTGCTCAGAGGATGTGTTTACATAGATTACCAAATGTAAGGATTCGTCCATTTGAAAGGATTGTGATGGGATGGATCTAATCACTGTACCACACACACGCACCGTTGGACATACATTCTAGGGGGTTTACAGATTCTGCTAATTGGTATTCAATCAATTGTGGCCCACCTTTTATAGCAGTGGTTTACAAATCATTATTTTATGAGGTGTTCTCGTTTTTTTTTGTTAAAACCCTGCAGGTTCCCAGTTCATATTAAAACATACACTTAGCAGTTAAACAACATAGCCATCTGGACACAGTTAGAGGAAGTAGATCCCTGCTCCTCTAATGTGCAGTAATTTGTTGAGTGTACTGTCCCACTGAGTCCTTTTCACACACCCTAGTGACCCTCCATTTTCATCCAACCTCTGCCAAGGTAATGTCAAGGAGGATTTAATTCTTTGCTCTTTCTGGCCCCCGTAAGCCAATAGACTTTGAAGAGAACTTGCAGTGCAATTCTTTTTTTTTTTTTTTCTTTTGCTCAATCGGTAATGACAAAAGTTGATATAATGGTTCCTTTAAAAGTGTTGGCATGGGTAATGTAATATCCTCCATCTGATTCTCTGCTTATGACAACTCATTACTCGCTGTGCTCTAAACGTGATGGAATGCTGCCCTTTCACTATTATTGTCCTGGTGAATTTTATAATGCTGCATAAATCTTGGTAATGGATTTGTTTGTTTGTTTTATTACTTTTTACCAGCTCTACACAGAGGGGCGGGTGATCAGGCCATTTTACCGGCCCCTGTTAATTACCCAGTGGTTATTTTAATCCGTCATAAGCTCTTCAATGGGCTGTATAAAGGCCTGCTCGTACCTTAATCAGCTAAGCGATGTTGCGGCAGAGGTATACCCTTCACCATTTAATCCCTTCACACTGTAAGGCCCACCACTTAGCATCCGTGTGGGGTTAACCTTTAGTTGGTTGCGTACTGGTGGTCCAGTTTGTGCTGAAGAAAATGTTTAATCCCTGTTTAGAAGAGCAAAAGTTAAAAAGGCGGACTATTACTCATTTCAGCCAAAATAATAAATGATCTCAGTTGCCAAAGGGTAACTAGAAAGATCAGCTCAGCCAGTCTGAAAAAAATGAATAAATCTAGTTAGCATATAATGTAAAATGGTGGAAATGTCCGGCTTCTGCCAGTCCAATTGGTTCAGTAGTAGCACAAACAAAGCCAAAGGTCATTTTCAGACCTGCAGTTTGTGTGCTTTGTTCCAATTCAGAGACTAATTAAAAACAATTGTTGCATTTATAGCTCGGTTCGTTCTTGTTCACACAGAAACACATAGAGTGGCGTAAAAGTTGCGAACAAACTCTCCCTCCTCTTTCTTGTTTCCTTCTTCCTGATGGAGCACCATTCCTGATGAAACCATTGTTTATGTACTTAATATACCAGTGTTCATTAAAATATACTAAAACATTTATTATGAAATGCATAAGAAATATCGGTCCTGGCTGGAACTAAATATTTTATAATAAGAAAAGGATATCTCAATTAATAAAAGCCCATCGTCGCCATAGATGGCCTCATACAGTTGCATAGCACCACACACCCTGCATGGCAATTACTCTTCAGATGACACATCAGGTAAACTCAACTAGATTATCTCTATAAACCTGGGATTTGGCGCATTAGCCATCTGCTAATGCGTCGCTAATACAACATTCAGTAGCCCAGTTGGGTTAACTGTTGTGTATTTCACTACTTATACTCTCGTGTATGTTTACAAGATGTAATGTTAATGTTGATCTTTAGTATCAGATTCAACAGCTAGTCTATACTTTTGTGAATTCAGTGTTCTTGCTCTTGTTGCTTCCAGGCAAAACCTCAAATTCAATCCGTTGTCATCCACCTTTATTGGAAGTGTGTTGAGCGCGCTGCATCGCTGTGCACCTATACATGCATACTGAGGGCAGAAGACTATGCATCGTATGCTTTTTAATTCAATTAATAGTGCGAATAACGGTTTAATATAAATTGAAATGAAGACATTTGGAACATGACAAGTAGTGTAGATAAGCTGGTACTAGCTCATCTGATTGGCCTGTTATTGAAGGTATGTCAAACCGTAAAGGTTGGGAATGACTGTAATAATCAATACATATAAATAATGAATAAAGTGCCCACCATTCAAAACTATACACACAAACACACTGAGCCATTCACCTTTGGCATTGCACTGCAAATATTACCTGCCATATCAAACATACAGCGGATAAGATTGTGTTTGTATTTTAGATTTGGTGAATGAACGCTGAGACACATGAACACACACACACACACCTACACACACACACACACACACACACACACACACACACACACACACACACACACACACACACACACACACACACACACACACACACACACACACACACACACACACACACACACACACACACACACACACACACACACACACACACACACACACACTCACTTGAAACGGATGTCCTGCCTTCTATTGACCTGAGAAGTTGTATTATGAATTTGGTCTGCCACGCTTGGTTTGAGCTCCTGGTATCACAGTGATGCCCACATTACTGCTGCTCGGGTGTACTGTTCATGTATTTGTTGATTAACATGGCAGCAACGAATGTGTGATTAACAGTATATCGCAGGGCTTGAATGTGTTGGTATTGTATTTTTGCTAAGTGCCGTGCTTTTGCATTATGGGTATGTTTGCAGTGCTGTATGTTATGTGCTGTGGTTGTTTAGTTCCCTGTTGACTGCTTACTATACACTACTGTTGTACTCATTCTTTGCTCTGTCTGCTTCCTTACAACTCATTTTATCTCCTAGACGGGATTTACAAGGCAAAATCCTACTTCTTTTGTAACACAGGTCACTTTTTCTGTCACACTTCAGTGGTTATGTAACCGACTGAGTTCTATGGGTTATACAAACCTCTTCTTGTCCTTCTATACCTGTGACAGTCACACCATACAGTGTGGATGACACAGGGGAGGCCCTATGGGACCTGTTGGCCACTGTGGGCTGACAGACTCACTAAAGAATATGTATTCCTCCTGCTTTTCTTTTAGAATAGCCACAGTCAGCAATGTCTGGCAACTGCTGCAGAGCAAGAGAGCCAAATACAGAGAGGGAGGTCAAGGCTGTTAAATGCAGGATCTGCTTAGTAGGCCTACAGGTTTTGTCCTCTGTGCTGCACACAAACAGCCGGTCATTTATCCTCTCCTGTGGTGGGATACATCTGTGTCCCATAGTCTCGACAGCTGTAACAGATGTCTCATTTGGCAGTTCTCAGATTTATCTTGAAAGGAGTAGAGAGACATTTTCTGAGTATCCAATTATATTTAAAAAAAAATTGAAGACTTGGAGTCTGTGAAGACTTAAAAGTGATTTTGGCTTTTGAGTCAGAAGGCTTGATCTGCTGATTAACTTAAAAAAAAAAAAAGTCAATTCACTTAAATGCCACGTCTGATCTGTATTCATCTGCAGCGTGCTGAATGTCACCATGTGTGAGGATCTTAATATTTTAATTTGAGTAAACAGGGCCAGTGTTGTTGTGACGCGCAGAGATTTTACAGAGTCCCACAAATAGATAAATGAATAAAGATAGGGAATATTTCAACAGATTTTTTTGCAGTTTTTTCAGGAAGCTGGGAAGTTATGTTTGGTGTGCGATGTAAACAGAATTACTGTGTTGAGCTAATTAGAGAGAGTGGCAGTCACGTTGGGCCTTTGCGCCTTTATGTATTCATCACACTCCCCATGCTGCCTTACTGGCAGACAGCTGAGGTATTCTCATCGCTTTTTTTACACTGGCACATTTGATTTAGGATGTTCCGGGGGGGGGGGGGGGGGGTCATTGTGTATAAGGCTGACTAATGGCTTCTGGGTGGTATGATGGGTGTCTGTGAAGGACAAATGCAGGAAAAAACACATTTGAGAAGCGGATACATTTTGAATACAAATCTTGATTGATGTTTGTCTGTTTCTCCCATGGTGTGCACAAGAACCCTAAATTTGGCATCAGAGAATATTATTTGGGTCATTTAGCACTGTCAGACGATGACATCAAACTAGCAGGCGACCAAATTCATCCTTCTGTAGTTGTTGTTTGAGAGACATTTATCACCTGTATTGATTTTTCCGATATGACAGCAGCATCTGATGTATGAAGAACGGCTAAAACAGCAAGAAATATATCAGACCACCTGCACACATGCCATACATAACTCAACGAGCTGCCTGTTATGCATACACGTGGACACACAACATATGCTTTCATGTCTTATTCATGTTCCTGTCTTCTCTGGTGTGACAGATTTATAACGAGCTGTAGAAAACACTGTGACAGATGTTAGTGCTTTGCCACGACCCCAAACAGCCACCAAACACCGCTGGGGATTGGCCATCAATACTACTCTACCTGTTAGAACGAGAGAGGAGGGGGGGGGGGGGGGGGGGGGGACTGAGACAGAAAGGGGAGCGAGAGGTGGCCCAAAGGGGATGTCCCATCCAGTCAGATTGATGCTGATGAGGCCCCCGGTCTCCATCCATTGTAATACATCGCAGTCCCACGTGTTACGAGCATCATTTCTCTTTGTACACACTGTTATGCTTCATCTTTATTGAGCTGCTGGGATGGCAGCGACTGGAAGGGTGGCGGAGATGCAGTGGGCGTATGAATGTTAGGAGAGGATTTGGTTGTTGGTGCATTGTGGTTTGAATATATGCCTTTGTGTGTGTGTGTGTGTGTGTTTGAGGTGTTTTTATCGAAGCTGGAACAATGGTGCTGGTTTGGTGAGAGGTAGTCTCTTCTGATGCTGACTAGCTCAAAGGGAAGTGTGTATAATTTACTACCCACCAACCTGCACTATTGGCAGCAAGAAGACTTCATTCCAGGAGGGAAGACAAGGAGCAGAAAATCAGCCCCTAAGTAAATCCTATTAGAGGCTAAACAGGAGTCAGCCAAAGAAGCGCTGCGCGACTATCTCCGACTTCACACTCTTTTCAGGCAGACGAAGGAGTAGGAGAATAGGAGTCTTAGTGAGGGTAAAGGGGTGAAGCAGAGTAGACTTGCGAGCAAGCGTGATGATGCAAGTGGCAGAAGCCAGAGGGAAAGATAATGCAGCGGGGGGGGGAAAAAAAGGAGCAGAGGCTGGGAAATGTCGGGCCGTCTGGAAGACAAGTGGGGCGAAGTCATTCGGACGCAGCTCACGAGCCTCATCGATGAAGAGATGCCAAAATGTATTTGGGAGCTACTGTTTGCATTACTGCCCAAAGACACGGATACCGAGTGGGACCATCTGTCACAAGAATCCCCCCCTCGCTGAGTCTCTGACTCTCTGTCGCTCTCTCACTGCCACGGGTCCTCTACCATGCCCAGGCAACATGGATTTTATCCAAAGATGAGGCTAAGCTAGTGTGTAAGCCCTCCCTGAGTGAAATCAAAACCCAGCTTAAACCTTATGAGTGAAGGCCTAAAAGAGTGTAGAGGGCGAAACATGCAGGCATCACTGAAAACTGGGTCAAACAGCACCCTAAGATATACTTCAAACTATTTGGCTAATGAATACATTCTTTACTGTATTCTACAGTGGAAATCATCACAAGCCAATTAAATATTACTTAGCTTTTTGAACTTAATAAAGATGGACTGATTTATTCTTTGAGTCACTAGTTTCTGTGCTCATTCATCTACGGTCTTCCCTTTTTACTGTAACAGTATTTCCTCCAGCACATCTATATTTTACATGTTTAACATGTTGTCGCCTGTAATTGGTTAAGATGCACGTGTTCAGTTTATTGCAATGATGAGAAAAAAAACCACAGCAGATCATGTGTCATACTTCAGCTGATGGTAGAGATAAGTCTCTGTAAATAATTAATTTGTTATTGTTTTCGAAATTGAGCTGAGTACATATTTCAGTATTGCAGTAAGTTCGGCCGCAATGCGTCACGTTATCTAATCCATCGCATTACCACATCAAGGCAAACCCTCCTGGGAGCACTTATGGGATGTGTAGGCCTAATTTCTGTCGTACTTACCCGCTACAAGTGTGTGAGTTGTCTGTTGGTCGTATCGAGGTGTCATTGTTGGATTTCAATCATCACTGTAAAAAGCTTTTTAATTGTTTTATTTATTTAAAAAGGTTGGGGCTAAAATCACCCCTTCATAATGGTTTTTGCACAGACTATGTCATGACAATGACATACTCTTGACTTTAAATTGAGAATTATTCCACGAATATGTGAATATTGCTAATTACTTTGGTCTGCGGTGCATAGCGATGGTCACCCCTGCTGTCAGCTGAAGCCACAGAGGTACTCCACAGTGCATTGATATTTTAGCACTGAGCCAAATTCACAATCGACTCTTTCTTTGACAGTCATTTCATGTTTTTTCACCTTGACACCCTGATCACAGTCACACAGTTACACTTCCACACTTGGAAGCTGTCCAGTAAAACCACAGTCTGATCTGCTGGCCACTGAACAACTGTCCTGGAACATTGACTGTGATTATCATCAAGTTAAACGTGTGTTAAATGTCATGGCAATCCATCCAATATTTTGTTGAGACATTTCACTGATGAATATAAATGTGAACTTCAGGGTGGCACTAGAGGGAATGTCAGGGCATCACCAAAGTCAGATGGATACATTGTCTGGGAACCATAAAAAGTCTGTACGAAATGTTGTGCCAATCCATCTGGTAGGTGTTGGGATAATTCACTGCATGATACAAATACTTGACCTGTCGGTGGCGCCGGATGAAAAGTTGGATGATCACCAATTCGGATTCACCCTCTGATCTGGTTGTTGTTAAATATAGAGATAATTAAGTCTGGACCAAAGTGGTAGACTTACTGACAAACATTAGCATCCTTAGAGCCAAAGAGCTAGTGTGACAAAAAACATATAGATGTCAAATATTTAAGTAAATATTGTATTATCCACCTTCATGCAGGGTAGAGTCGTGGTATTGCAGCAGTGCTCCGTCCACGATGTGTATCCTGCTGTACCAAAACATTTTGCTGCGACAGTTTGCCGTTGTCATCTCAATCCCTTCAAGATTGCTTTTCCCACAAAGAAATGAAAAGCTGGACTGTGTAAACAATTACAAGGTGCACCGTCGTAGCTTTTACTGTGTATGTAATTGATCGTGAGTTTGAGCTTCTTTCACCTGTCATGCAGATTTGGTACTTCTTTGTGTGTCTTGCCTTGAATGTTGACGTTTTTGTGTTACTGTGGGGCTCAAAATCGGCAACACCACTGCTGTGAACCAGGCAGTCGTGCTTCCAGCTTTGCCTGGTGCTAAAACAAAGACAACCTCCAAAAGTTTAGAAGTCCATATATAAGTACACAGAGTTAGAGAGAAACTGTATAAGCTATGTCTTTATTTGTTAAGCTATTGTCGTCATGCGTCACTTTGATTGGTACAGCTGTTTCAGAGCAATTAGACCAGCGATGTGATTGGCTGATAATGTATTACCCTCCGATCTATTGTATCGTTCACTTCACATACATGAACCAAAGGCCCAAGACTGCTTTGCACTTGTTGTTGCGCTTGCAAGGTTAAACTATAGCCTATATGCTGGCCCAAGATAACTCTATATTAGATGCCCTGCGGAGAAAATAGCCTTCTTAAGTGTGTCCACAAAGGGGAGGTCAGTCATCAGAAACAGGCATCGTATTGTTATTGTCTGGTCAGGGTTGTTCTTGTCCTCCAGATCAGAGGTCCCCAACCTTTTTTTGCGCGACGGACCGGTTTCATGTAAGACAATATTTTCACGGACCGGCATTCAAGGTGTGGCGGATAAACACGACGAAATAAAATGATATGACCGGCATGAAAACAAAAATTAAATGCATAAAAAATACAACTCACAATAACGCTGAATCAGTGGGAGCCCTGAGCTTGTTTCTCGGCAACGAGACGGTCCCATCTGGGGGTAATGGGAGACAATGACACCCAAAGTGTGTTCCTTATGTCCAGTCTACTTCCTTTTGTTTTGATTGCTGTCACTGCAGAAAATCCTGCTTCACAAAGAGGATGTTGGAAATGGAAGCAGGGTTTTCAGTGCTTTTGTGGCGATCTCAGGATACTCAGCCTTGATTTTAATCCAAAACACCAGCAGAGTTGTTGTCTCAAACATACTTTTAAGGCCACCGTCATTTACAATCTCCAGCAGCTGATCTTCCTCTGTCGCCACATATTATGCGCGTAATTACTCCTGATATTTAATTAGCCCGCAAGTTAGCGAAAATAGGGGAAAGGCCCACTGAGGAGACAAAAGAAGAGCCTACAACTTCCAAGAAAAAGAAAGCTTCATTTAATTAACAGACAATATCAGGAGTCTAATTAAATATCAGGAGTAATTATTACGCGCCAAGCCTTCTGTCTCCTTAGTGGGCCTTTCCCCCTTTGCAAAGAAGCTCTCCAAAAGTTTTGTACAAATTTTCGCTAACTTGCGGGCTTAACTTTTGAGGTAACGTATATCACGTGACCGAGACGAGCGTCTTGACATGTCAAGAGCCACAGGCGGATGCAATTGGGAGAGAATCCGGTCATTTTTCAAAAATAAAACATCTTTCAGACTCTGATAATCAATTAAATGGAAATAATATAAGTTATTTATTCTTTCTGTGCGGCCCGGTACCAAATGACCCACGGACCGGCACTGGTCCGCGACCCGGTGGTTGGGGACCGCTGCTCCAGATAACATTTAATATACGAGTTCAAGATGTGAAGGCACATGACAAGTGGCTTTAAATATTATAAGCATATGCCTGGACTCTGACAGAAGAGAATTGCATAATGCATGTGCTCATCCGTTATATGACTTCCATGTATATATTGGAGACAGTGGCCCTCTGTATGGTTCTTGAAAAGGAGTAATATACCAAACTCACCATGCCTCAGGATATCTTCTGTTTTTTCAATAAGAGGAAAAAACCTGCAAGTCTAGTGAAGAAGATTTAGCTTAATTTTTATAAACGACATAAAAAATCGGCCTGTGAAGACCAGATGGGATCTTATCTTCAGTTCAAACAGCAGCTTTTTCTGTTGCAATTATTACCATACAGTCAGAAAAGAAGCACAAGAATATTTTGACACTGGAAAAAGCAACACCCACCCAGCAACTTGCAAACGATGACGTGGTTGGCCTTTATGTATGTTGCACTTTGTAACAGGGTGTCTAAAACTCCACCCAGGTAGAAATTGGACAAAGGTACACACACACACACACACATACACACGCAACAAAACAACCAACATGCCCTCAGGCGGAAAATAAGATCGGCTCTCGTGATTTTCAGCCACTTAGTTTTCAGTGCCTTCATCGCACAGTAGCAAACTGTGTCCTGGGCAACAACTAAACAAAAAATGCTTAGAAGAGCCACATTTTCACGAGGTCAAACACGGGGAACACAACAAAAACTTTTAGTTTGTGGAGGCTTATTTTTCCTGGACAAAATCAGTATCACAATCACGAAAAAGAAGCCTTAAAGGCGGTATGAAAATATACAAAAGAGATGAGTAGGAAGCGAAGAGAAGCAGATCGCCTGGAGGGTAGAAGGAGAGGAACAGTGTTGGAGGAGGAGGTGGCAGCGTTTCAGATCATCTCTCTAACTTTCCCTTTTCTCTTGGATTAGCAGGAGGATGTCTATCAAGGCGATGTCATTATTTCTGGCAGTGACAGCTTCCTGCTAGCAACGCCCTGGCAGGCCGTGCAAACAGGAAGAGAGGCTAGCAAAATGAGGCTTCTCCCCGTTGAATACATGTCCCTCACTGACTCACCGCATGCCCACTCACTGCCCTAACAACGCCTCCATTTAACAGCACAAAAATGGAAACTCTTGGACACAGGCGCATTCATTCCGGCACAAACAGTGTTTGTGCTTTTGTCACAGGCTTGTGTGTGGTTGAAGAGAGTTCACTCTGTATGTATGTGTGTGTGTGTGTGGATTTACAACAAACTAGCTTGCTTGTTATTCCTGCATTGGAGCCATGCTAATGAATTGCAATTCTTCAAAAAACACATAAGATGTCAAGTTTCGACTATGCTGCATGGTCAGGATGCACTCTACTGTCATCATAATAAACCATGTGTGTTGTATCAAAGTGCACTTGGACTGAGCCATTTAATGCTTTGATCCAATGCCTCCATTGATATGGCAACGGCTCCCTACTCGAGACAGCAGATTTTCCCCCGTCCACCTGTTGACGAGGGAGAAACAGGCCGAGAGACATAAGAGTGGAAATGTGTTGCGTTTGCAGGCGAGATAAAAGTCGAGGGAGGCATTATCATTTAAAACATCTGTCATAGGCGCAATGATTTTCTCCCCCTCGAAACATGAATAACCGCATGATAAAATCAGCCACTTGAAGGGGATGTTTGGAGATTTTTTTATTTTCTTTTTGCCGATACCGACTCTGGAGGGAATTCATATTCTGCGTGTCATAATGACTGCATACTGAGCATCGCCCTCTTTTCCTTCAAATTAGCCACGCTCATTTCACAAATGCTTGATATAGTAATGCAATCGTGTGTGTAACAGAGATGGTATTGGAGATTAGCGACTGTAACATTGGGCTTTGTTCCGTGTCATGAAAAAGAGAGAGGGAGCGAGCGGTAATGACCCTCTCTCCCTTCGAGGCCCAGTGGGGAGAAAATACATCAGCCTGAGAGTCGGAGTCGCTGCATGGTTTGTGGCTGTTTGCATTTGATTTTGTAGCGTCTTCCAGGTCGCGGTGTGTGTTTGTGTGTCAATATTTCAAGGGCTGGCTTCTATTTTTATTTGTCATTAATTTAGTAGAATCTCTTGAGATCTGTTAGTTTTCTGGTTCGTTAAGTGGAATTAAGCACTTGAGCTAAATTTGATTTGAATGCTCTCTTCTGACTTTGATCCCGAAAATATTAATGTGATTTAACCAGGATTACCATGTTTAATAGTTCTTGGGGCAGATTGTCTTCATTAATTGATTGGCTCTGTTTTGCTTTGGAGGGGGATTTATTTATTTATTTAATTTTTTTTGGGGATTGAAAATTCCTGCCTGGCATCAGGTCCAATTGTTAAGGCGCTAATAGCAGCTTTTGTTATGAGCCAGATAAGGATTGTGCCGCTGTTGGTGTTCATTAATGTGTCTGCAAATGTTAATGCATGTGTTTGGATGTGTGTGCATGGTGTGTTTTGCAGCGGCTCAGTGTCATCCCCCCCCCACAGCGAGGAACTGGCGCACAGCTTTTTGGATTTTGCCTTAAACATTATAAATCTCTGATTACGCGTTCCTCTATCGGAGCGCGAGGTCTGAATAGGAAAGGCTCTTGGAACGTGTCATCAATAATCTCGGTAGTCCTGTAATGCCTTTCGATCCTCAATTTTCAGTGCTGTCAATGCCATTTTAGCTTTTGCCATCCCTTTAAACTAACCCATACCATATCTGTTCTTACCCTTTCTAATCCAAAGCAGGCCATCTCGACTTCTTTTATTGCCTCTTTATGTCATCCTATTGCAGTATATCTCACTGTATGTGCAGTATGGATAGAGTTTATCCCACTGCTTTGTTGGCGAGGCGGAAGAGGCTTTAAAAAACTTTGCAGCAGCTGCTCTCAGAGGAAATGGATTACCCCTGGCACTGGTTTTTGGTTGGGATCAATGTTGGAACAAAACCACAGTACCAGAGGTTCTTGTTTCCTGTGGTGCTTTAGTGTTGATTCATGATCAGGGTTGGTTGATTTTTACTTAGCCACAGACTTCAAGTTTAAATGGGCAGTTCTTAAGTACAAAGAGGGCTCAATAAATGTGGTGCTGGGAGTAACATAGCTCAATAAATATATAATGTAGACTGTGTAATGTTTGCTTTGGATAAAGCCCACAATTTTACAAAACGTTTACATTATGGTGCGTTATTTTTCAATTTTGGAGCATATTAATTTCCATATGGGCTGAGCAGTAATTCATTTTAATCATTGAGTTTCAGCAGAATCCTATCATGATGATCTTGGTCTGTATGATCTTTTCATGTTATCATTCCACACATTTCTGTTGCATAGTTTAATGATCATAGTAAGCTTTCCATGTTGCCCATAGCCCCATGCTAACATCCAGGTAGCATATTTAGCTACTTTATTGATTCTGTTGCTTCCCAGTGTACAGCGATGAACAATCTGAAAAGCTCTCAGGCTTCTCATAGTCATTTCATAGTAACAAGGTCGGCCATGTTTTTTTGAAGGAGTTGGAAATCAACCTTGTCTACAAAGCAGACATAGAACCAGGTCAGTTCATTAGGATTTATCTTCTGTTAGAAGGCAATGGAAATGGCGGAAACATGGAAATGTTCGACACACTTGTTGTTTAATCCACAAAAACTAAGGAGAAGGGAGAGGTATGATCACATTATCTCATTTAAGGTTTGAAGTACAACCGAACATTGAATAAGACATTCTTAGGGGAACAAATGTTACTTTCATGAACATCATGTTGTATTGAAAAAGACTTGAAACTAGTGATTGAGAGCATAAACTAATGTTTACCGAGATAATAAATCAAGTGAGAAGTTGGGTTATTTTCTCTTAAACTTCTATACGACCAGACTTCTTTTTGCAACCTTCTTTTTTTATTTTTCTTATACGATTGCAACGTTACCTTATATTTCTGTGGGGGGCTGTTAAGCCAGCAGATAATAATGACCCAACAGTTGCCTGACATCTGTTTACAAAACGCCCACTTTTCAGACCATAGTGCTAAAAGTCACATCAGCAGCCGTTGCAGAGTAAAGGAGATCCACTTTCATCTCCTTTCTCTGCCTGAGGATCTCATCTTATGAGCTCACTTCTCAAACCTTGAGGCTACCACTGACTCTCTAATGATGTGTGCGTTTGCTCTTTGCAGACGGAGTAGTTTAACACATAGTTCTCCTGTAGAGGAGTTGGTGCCTATAGGGAATAAAGTTCTACTCATTTTTCCCTGGAGCTGCCTCGGTCTCATCAGAGTGTGGTGTCAATGCAGGGCTCATCACAGGCTCACAGAGTAATGATCCAGTGATTAAGTCCGATCAGCAGTGTTTGAGCAACAGGATTTGACCGCTCTGTCTGAATTGATGATTCCCTCGTTTAATTCCCTGTAGGTCTCCAGCTTCTAAATGACCTCACCTCCCTCCCCTAAAAGCTGTAATGATCAAAGGAAGGGGCTGTCCTTCCATCCTCTCAGCAGAAATCACCGCACTCCGGATTTCAGGCCACACAATTAATAAAGAACCTTTGAAGTTCCCTTTTATTACATACGTATGGGATATTTCAGGATGAGATTATAGCCTTCCATGATCATTAATTCACAGCACATGCCAGGCAGGCACGGTCACATTCACATTGCAATAAACTGCTTTTTATATCTTTTTATGACGCTGTATTATTACTGTGAGTAATAAATGGAACCGTTTGTGTATTTTAAAGCAGGAAAAGGTATTTTTTGGTCATGCTTGTCTCAACTTCTATTTAAAGATAGTATTTGTTAGGAGGAATTAAAAAACGTATCTCTGCAGTTTTAGTAACGATATATATCAAACAAAGTAGGGAATGATTTGCATTGTTATTTAGACTTAACCAATAAAAACAATTATTAATTACACCTACCAGTGTTCTGTAGACAAATCTTGGCTAAAGGTAAACAATGTATATTTTTATACTTGCCTGCATATAATACCTGTTAACCTATCTTTGTTTATATTATATTTTGCTTTTAACATGTACAGCACTAAGTTAGAACTAGCAGCCTCTAGCAGTTCTCTGCTGAACACCGTTGACCCTGCCAAGAAGACACAAAGTGTGTCACTTCTGTTGTTGTTGATACATGTTTATTCTTACTATTTCTTCTCCATCGCCCATGTTTAGTCTCCAGAGGAAACGCCATTATAGACTAAATGTTAAGATCCAGCTCCACTTGTTTTCTCATTACTCGTTTTATATCCCTCTCTGTTGCTCTAATGGTGCTTTGTTTCTGCATTTTTTTTTTTCTCGTCATATACCGCCCTTCTAATATGGATTAGTTGTGCGGTCGATTTCCCTGAGGGTTGTGGGGTAATGCTTAAGCCTGTCGGAGGTCTTACCTGGACGCTCGCTCTGCTCGTATCACATAGATCACAAATTGAATTGATGCTAATTAATTCCATCGTGTTATACTTTGTGCATGAGCTGCCTCTGATTCATGGGATGCTGGCATTATTCGCTCTGTCTGTTGCGTATTTACAGCCTGTAAATACCTAAAACCCTCTCTGCTTACGAGGGAGAGTAAAGTAGTGGTGTTGTGCCATAAGCTTTTCGGATGCGATTAGGCTTCCATTAAGTGATATATACACCCACAATTGCACAGTTGATGTCCAAACAAATCTGTTCACTTTTGCCACTCCCAGCTTCTGTATATGTTTGGCACACAGACAAGCAAACGCACGCGTTGGCATCAACTGATATACAGATGCTTTTACGCACTTTTACACGCTTTTTAAAGTACTGTAGACATTATGTGGTGTCATAAAGCAGTTTTACAATGTTTCACCCTACAACTCAACCCCTCTCATTTAGTCATTATTGTGTTTTAAGTCGAGTTCATATTTGCTCAGGCTTATTAACCTCATTGTAACATTCATGAGGCGTCAACCTTGCTGTGTGCGTCCACGTTCGCAGCCCTTTAGCTAACTTTGAAGGCGTATAATCACACAGAATAAAAGGGATGCATAGAAAAAATGTTAACACTTTGTGATCCAGATTTATTGTAAGTCGTTTTAATATTTTAAATTATAAGTCAGATAATCAGATCTTGGTGTTATAACGGTTAACAAATATCAGATTGCTGTCGTGTAAATCCAGCCAAAGGGTAAAACCGTGTCCTTTAAAGTGGGAAATGGGCTGTGATTTATGTACAGATCATGCAGCCATTTGGTATGGGCTATTATCCTGCATATGATTATCATTATTCTCTTTTGCCGGTTAATCATGGCAATCTCCCAGGGTATGTTGGCAAGGTGATCACGTTTAATCTGGCTGTGTAAAGACCACTCCACAGAGGTTGTTTTATCACTTAGGAGAGGAGGCTAGCATTATCCAAATGAAAAACAAGCTGGAGAAGAGGCTGATTTGTCACAGGCTGATTAGACCTCTGTCAGGCACTCCTCAATGCTCCTACTGGAGCTCTTCAAGGGCATGGCAAGACACATAAGGGCCCTCAGAAGCACAACACAACTTTTTTTTTTCACATTCAAGCAGCCAATGCTGAAAATCTCACCACCCACTCATGGCTATATATCCTCCATTGTCCCATATTCCCCATAGACGAACAACACACAATCTCCGTGATTGGAATATGCGTCTTTGCTTTTACTCCATACAATCAGTATAATTTTCTCACCATCAACATTCATTTTGAGATGAACAATACTTAATAGATGCTCTTGAATGAAGAGCGTGGTGGCAGCCGACAAAAAGTTACACAATGAACAGAACAGCGGGTGTCAGGCATCGGCACTGAAAACAATAGGCGCAGAACAAGTGACGAACAAGAGAATTAGGAAACATCCATTCTTACTCACTTATTCGTGAATTGTACAGAGCTGTCAACACAGCTGTGTTGTTCATTCTGGGTTTTTTTTTACGCCTTGATGGGAAAGAATCAAACTATTATTATGGCACAGACTTTTATGCAATTTTTATAGAAACATGACCCCAATGATTTCCTTTGTTTTATAATGAATGTGGGTGAATTTGACAGTGTATGAATCACTGCTCGTGTTTATACGTGTGCGTGTCTTTTTCAGATTAGTTCACCTCAAAGGAAGAGAGCGCGATGACACAGTAAAAAAAAAAACAGCACAAATTACCAGGTCGCATATTGCATAATAAGGCATCTCTGTCTTCTTTTCCCTACAATCCATTCAATACAACCTATTTCAAGGGGTCATTTACGTCTTCTCCCCGGTGCAATCACAACATCAGCCTCATTAATTTCTCCTGGCCACCAGGTAGTGGAGGGGAAGTTGATTACTGTCCTCATTCTTCCAAGTCTCCTCCACAAGTGGAATCACTAGAGGCTGAGGAATGGAAAAGAAAGAGAAAGAGAGAAGCCATTTGAGGTCCTTGGTTTATGCTCTCATGTTAGCAAACATCTGCATCTCCTCTGCCAGAGCATCTTTGAGCCAGTCACCATGTTTCTGCAAGTACAAGCGCCAGACTGTAGGTAGTCGGTCAAACAAACACTCCGACTTGAAGTATTGAAGTATCAGGATAAGATCAGTTATTCTGAGTTTCTGTACACAACAAGGTTCTCATGCATTAAGCTGTCAGTCTGCAACATGAGATAAGACAAATTGTCATGAATTCCCCTTCATATTAGTTTGTTTTCACCGTGTCTGCTTGTTTAATTAACTCTCCTGTCATTTCAGATCATTCACACCCGATCACCTCTCATTCCCCTCACCTGGTCCTCCATGCCCATCTCACCTGCAGCCCATTCCCTCATTAGCCCTCACTATTTAGGTCCCCTCACTTGCACTTGTTCCCTGCCAGATTGTCTTGTGCGTTATTGCCAAGTTCTCCAGCGTATCTTCATATTGTTCCTGATCTGCCTGTTTCGACCCTGTCTGCCTGTTTTCGACCTTGGATTTTTGCCTGCCCCTTATTGGATTTGTTCGCCTGTTTGACTGACCTCCCGGTTTTGACCCTGTCTGAACTCAAGTAAAAGAACTGAACTTGTATTTTGTCTCAGAGTTGTTCTTTTGGGTTCAAGTATCTGTAAACCTTACACAAATACTGCGAAACCCTCTTGACATCTGTAGAAAACTGGGTAACACAAACACGATACTTGATATTTAAACGTCAGACTCAACTCATGTAATGATTTAATAGTTTGTAATAATTTATCAAGCAAAAATAGCAATCTCTTTGTTTTATGTGGTTAAAAATCAAATACATTATAGCCACAAATATAGCCATTTGAAGAACAATAGGATTTGTTTTTAATAAATTATATACAAAACAATTATTCAATTAATGAAAATAACAGTCATGATATTAATCAACCATGTCTCAAGTCAATTCTATTCATTAAGCCCATTTTAACAAATTTGCCTCACAGGGATTTACGTCTTAACAATAATGTGAACTCTTCTATTCCTTTGATTCATCAATAGAAATAAGCGAGGAAAAAAAAAAAATCTTTATTTGTAGCCTATTACAGAGTTGATGTTTGGCTATGACCTCGTCACCCACCCCGATCCCCCCCGTAACCATACATCGACCTCTGCAGAGAATGTCGAGTGATGATAATAATTCCCCCCCCCAGGGAAACTTGGACTCAGAAGATACAGGTCGATGCTGGGGTGGATGTGGGAGTTTATGAAACACTGCATCTGTAGCAGCAGACATGGCAGAGATAAAGACAGAGCAGAGCTCCCAGGGTTTTAATAGACTGCCCTTTTGCAAAGGGTGCGTTGGATATACAATATGTTTATGTTTAATTATAGCATTAGACTCAAGTTGTCTGCCTGACTAACCTCTTAGACATGGCCCCGTGTGTGTTAACTAGAAACACAATTTGTTTTACTGTATTGGTACTTTTATTCAGCAGAAGAACCTGTCTATTCTTAACACTTCTTCTAGTTTATCATTGGAATAATTTTCGTGTTTATCATTGCAGAAGAGCAACCTGTAGTAGAGTGAGAGAGAACAACACCTGAGCAGTTAATAAATGCAGAGAGAGAGGACGGTACTTATCGCACAAAGGGGCATGAGCTCACAGTAGAACTGAACAAGGAGTGCAGTGAACAGTGGGGAGAACAAGGAACATAATTCTCATCGTGTTTCATGCAGTGTGAAAGGCAGGCAGGGCCATGACTTTGATCCCTGGTGTGATGGGCACTCGGGCGAGTTTTAGTATGCTGTGGGCTGGTGGTAGGTGGTAAGAGAGGGAGGTGACCTGAGGGCCTCTGTGCCAGAAAAATTAGCTATGTCCCGATTCCTCCTCCCTGTTTTCATCTCAATCCCCCGCGTCATGCTGTTTTTCTGCGGTTTGTTTCCCAGTAGGGGTTCTTTCCAGCGTTTAATACTGCTATTGAGCTCCTGTACCTATCCCCAGAAGCCCACTTTTTCCCATTGAGACGACGTGGGCTTCTATTTGTGATCCAGGGTTAGTTGTTCAGATAACAGCTAACAATTTTACATTCGCTCATTTCGCGGTAAATGTACTCGCTACACAGAAATTTACATATTTCTTTGACCCTCTGAGTATCGTGTTTGCACTCCCGTGAAGCCTCCATGGACTCTCGTGGTTTTGGCAGCGACAGGCTTGCTGCTGGACGGTGAACACCTGGACATCAGGCAAAATATCATAAAGCTAAAAGCAGCTCCTAACTGGCGGAGTTCATAGAATATGAAGGGCATGTCAATCTAATAGTAATTCACTAAGCCTTTTAGTGCTAAATTGAGCTCTACTCGTAATCAGTCGGCTCCTGCCGGTTATATGCCTCAAAGCATCAGCATTTCAGAAAAATGCAACTATAATGCATTTTTAAAAATCATATTTTGGTGATGGCCGGCTGAGTTGATCAGGATTCAGTTGGCTCGCAAAAAAATAATCCTATCACATCGACGGTGACGACTGGCACAACCCTCTGCTACTGTGACTCTGGGGGAAATGCAGTTTGCAGTGCTGATGAACTTGGACTTCTTTTCCGCCGTCTATCAGAATTATTAATCAAACCAAAATGTGCTTCAGAGATCCCAGTTGGTTTGACGGATCATTACTGTTAGTGTACATGAAATAACCACCAAATGCAGGATAATTAAATAAGTAGGCAATATTAAACTTATTTCATGGCCATTACCCAGTGAAACTGTCGTTTTATGTAGAATTACCACATCAAAGGATGAACAGTTGCTTGATCAACTGGAAAAAAGTATCGCAGTATAAATCTCTTTCTCTAATCCGTCTAAGTCTATTTATTTAATTTAAGACCCCTCTCCTTCATCTACTTTTTTTTGATATGGTGACCTGTCCACAAATCACTGTAGAGAAAGTGAGGAACTACATGAATGATACCATGGGGACACCAGGATTTTGCTAACCGTCAGTCTATTTGTGGGCATAAGCTGTGATTTCACCACAACTAGAGAGGTTTATGCCTAGGTGACTGGTGGATTAGAGGCCCCGAAGAGGTCGGAGTGGGTAGCACAGGGACAACAGCTATGTGGCAATGAGTGTCAAAGCCATTATCCAGCTTGTCGCCTCTGCTCTCCTGTGATTAGCTCAGTCGCTCTTCCCCCATCTCTTCTGCAGGCGTTCAAAAACACTTCAAGCTCCACTCATGTTTCTCCCTTTTTTCTTTTCTGGTCTTCCCCGAGAGTTGATCTGAGAGTCGGCGTCACAGAAGGTTGCTGGTTAGACAGTGGGAGTTGTTTTTGCACCATTTTGATCTGAAATCGTTGCTCGGGAGGATTTTTAAGAACTTTAAATGCGGATCTGAAAATGTGTTGATAGTTGTTGGCTGGAATTGATCTAACTTATTTGTTGACGCTGTGATTCTAACTATTGATGCTGCTTGGAGAGGGATTGTCTACGTGGGGTGCAGTCTGTCTTCCAGGGGTCTGCAAAGTCAAAAAGAAGCCTGGCTCTCCACTTCGTTCTACTGACTTTTCCTGCAACATGGTAGAAACAGTGAAACTAGAGGGAGGGGTTGTGGTTTGCTTTTTCTCTCTCTCACGCAGACATATATTATGCATGAATACATATTTGTACATAATCCGTGTAAATATAATTACCGTTGCGCAAATAATGTGTTAAATGTAAGCATGAACTTTATGTAGGGGTTTATATTTATCTTCGAGAGAACATGAAAGGAGACCATCTATGCACTGGTAGCTAATTGTCAGGCTGTGGCTAAATCGGCATGAACTCAGTCTACAGAGATTTCATTGTTATATTTATGTTTGTGCAGTTTTACATGTTAACAGTAAATAATAGCTGCTAATGATGTATCTTTTGCTCAAATGTAAAAGGCAAATAATATAACACTCAACAGGCATTGTGTAATCGTGAGGAGTTGTGATGAAGAACAGTATTTTGCACATCCATCCGGCCCTATATGTGCATAATGCTGCGGTGCCAAACCGAAGCAATAATAAGTCATTGTGTATTGCAAGTGTTGGTGAGCATGCCAGAGTTTCACTTTGGTTTGTGCAAACTTTTTTGTGTGTGTTTGTGTCTGTGATGCACATCTGATTCAATCCTCTGCGTAACTGCGTGCGTGTGCTGAATGTCAATTGTCTCTAAATGAGGGTCTGTGAATCGCAAACCGCCTCTCCCCTGAGACAATGATAAGGCAGAAATTAAAACACTGCGGTCCACTTCGCCCATTTCTCCCTCAGCTGCTCGTCGTTCACTGGGGACCGCTCTGACGTAGCCGAGAGCAGCCGAGGTCTGGAGAGCCGGGCTGCTCATGGCTCGTCCCTCTCTCTTTCTCTGTATTGATCACTTTGCTGCAGAAGACCCCTAATCATTTAGATGGCTGGATTTATTTGTATTGACCCGTTGAGAGGCTATTATGGAGGTACACTGGCATGAATGTAGACGTTTACGCACACGCATGCGTGTTCCAGTGCACACGTAGAGACATACTTGAGGCACGCAATCAGAGCAGCACAGAGGACTGCACATATTCTGTATGTCCACACAGATGGACGGCTGCATTGGGACTAGGAGATGCAGATATCTACTCTAATCCGTCAGCAGCCTCCGGGTCTCAAAAAGTGAAGTCTTGGTTTTGCATTCTTTCTAATAGCAAGCAGGAGGCGACTCCTCTTGTTGCCAAAATAAGTCTGATTCTATAGAAGGCTATGAAAAGAATGACCTTACGTTTCAAGTCTTCTTCAATACAGCATGATGTTAATTTAGTAAATGATAGCAAAATAGACGATGAAGCAGGGTATGCTTTAGGGCGTGGCTACCTTGTGATTGACAAGTCGCTACCACGCCGTTGTCCAGTCTTGGATTCATCAGTGTTTTTGTCTTAGAACTTTTCACCCCAGTTCACCCAAAATACATATTTTCCCCTCTTACCTATAGTGCTATTTATCAATTTAGCTTGTGTGTGAGTTGCCTTGTTTTAAAGATATAGGCTGTAGACGTTTCTACCTTCTCTCAAATGTAATTACACTGTACGGCGATCGGCTTGTGGTGGTGAAAGCGACAAAAAAATGAAATTGAAAAACTCAACAGCAATGTGTCTGTGGATAATGATGGTGATGATAGACTGCTGTTGTTCATGTTTGTACCTATTGTCTACATTCCTTTTGTGTCCAAATGAAATGTTTAGTGCTGTTATTGCTTTAAAGTTATGTTCTAGCAGATATTCATACACCATGTAGATCCACGGGGTTTTACTGCAGATTGTTTTGTTGTATGTTTATTGTTTTCTAATGTATTGCTTTGCCTATTGCTTTGCATTCCTCACATGCACTTCTGTCTACATAAAATGCCATCCAGGAACAAATGAAGCTGAAACAGACACAAACAATGCATCACTTAGGTGCTCCAGCATGAACGTTGTTTGCCACTGAGGTGGAAGAATGATCCATCACTTGAATCCTTGTTCACTTATAATGTTTGTAACTACAAAACGATTGTTACTGGGAAGAATGAGTCATGTAGCAGCATTCAGCACCATGCTGTCTATCTATCTTTCTTCCTTTCCTCCTTCCTTCCTTAACTACTCACTGCCTTCCTTCATTTCTCACTTCCTTCCTTAAACGCTTCCTTCCTTCCATTCTTCCTTTCCTGCGCCCCCCTCCTTACCTCTTTACATCCTTACCTCCTTCCTTAACCCCCTCCTTTTTTTCCTTGCCTTCTAACATCCTTACTAACTCGCCTATCTCCTTTCTTACTTAGTTACTTCCTTCCTTCCATTGTAACCTCCTTACTTTCTTTCTTCTTTTCTTAACCTCCTCCTTCCTGACTTTTTGTACTTTCTTAACCCCTTACTTCCTTCCCTAACTTAAATACTAACTTCCTTCCTTCCTACATTATTTACTTCCTTATCCTTCCTTCCTTCCCATCTCCACCCCTTCCCTCTTTCACTCTCTTCGTCCCCGTCTTTCCCTTTGTCCTTTCCGTCTCTTCCTTTGACCAACTTCTCTTGCGCCGTCTCCTTCTTCCTGGCATGGAGTCAAGCCTTTAGGTACTGCATCATCCACTGTCAGTGTGGGTGGGGGGCTGAGATCAATCACTGTGCTTCTAATGCAGAGCTTTAGCATACAAAGAGTGCTTTGAGGGTGGTACGGTCCACAGGGAAATCATGGAATGCACCATTTATGCTGAAGGTACTATAGCTGGCATTCTCACTTTCCTGTTATTTTATATAACTTGCGTCTCTCTTTTGATTTCTTATCAGACATTATGCACTCAACTCAAAATACAACACAATACTTTATTATTATCTGCCAATCTCTGAAGCAGCAGCTGGCGGCCCTTTGAAAACATTGTAAGTCAATATCTGTCTTGTATTTATTTCTGACGTCTTAGCAACTCACCTGGATTCACCGCAGATGACATTTATCTTACTCCTGACCTTTCTCAAGATTGCCGGTGTATCAGATCATTACACCTCAAATCCCTGGCTCCTCCACGCTGATAAATTACTTCCCTAAAATGAAATTGTCATCCTCCTCAACGCCCCCTGTGTTTCCTACGCATGAGACCGTCAAATAAAGTGAATGGGACACGTCACATACTATTCTTCAGTGAATCCCGAGTAATAGGGCGGTCTAACCAGGAGAAATGAATGCTCTTCTCTTGTCGAGGAAGGACGCTATCTTGCATTTCACATTCTTTTCACCCGTGATGGAATTGAGAGATTTGCTATGTTTGGTGTTCACGTCTCATATATGCCAGCTTCACATATAGGCATCTCTGAAAGGATGAACTTCTAACTTGCCAAATATACAGCGGTGTCTATTCTCGATAGATTTCCTGCTTCTGTGCGGGGCTTGGATTGATCACATCCAGCAGTTACTTGGAAATGAAAGCTGGAACAGGGATGCTGACAGGCAGATAGCATTTAACACACAAACATGCACACATTTACAAATCCCCCTGCTCGCATGCGCACACACACTCTTACGATGCCTGCCAATGAAGTATACTTTCGACGCCTGTTTTTTTGCTTGGATTTGAAAGGTTGAGTGTCTATAAGAGAACTTCGTAGGTTGTGTATTGTCTCCTATAGCCAAACCCTAATTAGAAACCTGCAGCTTTATGTCCCACCCTCGAGCTAACAAACCATTTATTCCATCTGCCCCTCAGGCATCGCCTAAATCGACAGCCCCGACCTCGACACGCTCTGCAGGCGTCGACTAACATATGTGCACTGGCCCATTGCTGATGTGCATGTGTGGGCTGCATGTGTGCTGATAATCCTAACTGTCTTCCATTTATGCAGTTAAGTACAAGGTCAAAAGCAGGGCATCCAGATCATTTCTAAACCACTGCATCACAAACACGAGTATCATCACTGAGCTCTCATTTCCATGCTGGGATTTTACAGTTTTTCCTCAATTGCTTAAAGCACATTTTCTGAAACATTAAGTGCAATCACCGTTTGTACCGTGCAATACTTAATTGTACTGCAAAAAGGGCATCACACTCTACTCAACTCATCACTGCCACTGAAATGATATAGCGTTGTTTGACTGTTTATTCCTCATGTAGACTTACAACCAGCAACACAATACAAACTCAGAAACATTTTGAGATGTCTCCATTCACAGGTTTTCCGCTGTCAGTGTGCATCTCTTACCTCTGATTCAAAGGAAACGCATTACAGTGGCAGTAATGCACTTTAAAATTGAAAGCTCAAGCACAAGAAATAGAATGTAATTCATGAAGTATTGTAGAAATGTTCCCGTCTGGCCACAACGTTTCATCTCCTTCACATCTGATATTTGCTCTTCAAATACACAGGGAGACAGCAGCCCCCTCTGCATGTCTCTGTTGTGACTTGGGTACAAACAGCATGCAGGATGCGTCGTTCCTTTGTTGTTCCTCTGTCTCTCCCTCTGTGTCCGTCCCTCCCTCTCAGAAAACCAACACATATAAGGTCTACTTTCATCTATGGCTGGGCTATATGGAGAAAATCTATTATTACAATAGGTTTGACGAAAAAAACATTGGTTCTTTCACAAAATATTTACACAAAGAGATTTTTAATAGCTAATCATCACCGGGAGTAGATCTAGTCTACAGCTTCATATTCCTCATTTTATGAGAGCTCAATTTAGTGTTTTTGGCATTTAGTAAAGGTTGATAATTAATCATCAGCATGTTTGTTGGTGTGTCCTCATGTTTCTAGATTTGACACATAGCAAGTTTGTTTCAACAAAGTTAAGGCTTCACCTGCACACGCATGGTGTCTCGAGGTGGCTTTGCATACCAAATGGTTACCACCTAGTTTGGCAGTGTGTTAGTCTAGACTTGTTTCCCCTTTGATGTCCGCTCCGTGCCTTGTTATACACCCCTAAACTCAACATGGCTTCTCCCTGCATCAGCCTGCTTCTGATGAAAAGGCTACACAGCTAGACTCAGCTGAGCTCCCTCGGAGACAGACGGAGAGACGGAGAGAGGTATCCTGTTTAATCTCCTTCTCAAATGTCACCTCAGTTCAAAATTCAACTGGTGTGGGAGGCAGGTGGGCGGATGTGCTGAGTCACACCAACTAAAATATTTCAATCAGTGAAGACAGAGACGGCCTCATTTTTTGCAACTAGACCCCAGATTTAATTTGGACATCTCGTAGTTTGATACTTTAACTTCAAGATCAATAAAGCCAATCGGAGAGGTGAGAAGTTTTAGTTCCAGTGGTACCGATTAGGTAATAAACTCCCCTCACAGTTCGACAGGCCCTAACTTTAGTCAATCTGAGCTGGAGGTTGTTATGAAATTATAGAGTTTTTGTGATGGACCACTATTCTTTATGCTAGTTGTAGATAAGAAGAAAACCAAGAATGTTACTTGTGGTCGTGAGAACAAGCAACAAAAATAGGTATTGTTGTTCCCAAACAACAATAACACAAGCGCAAATTTGCAATAGCTGCGACCAAGTTCATGCACGCAGTCACACTCAAACACAACCTCACAAACAATTGACCTCTACGGCAAAATGCAAAATGAACTTTCTGCTGAGACCAACGATGCCTCCAACATGAGTCTAGGACAAATGGTTCAGAAGTTTGGCCATGATACTTGAATCCATTTAGAATTTGTGTGCCGTTTTGCTACAGGCCACCCCCACTGCCACCCCCCCCCCTTTTTCTTGGGAAAACGCTATGGCTGGGGGTGGGGACATTTGCAGCTAAAAAAAATGAAGAAATTAATTGTCGGGAATATTCTCACAGTGTTGAGAGATCAAAGGCTCCATATAATTAAACTTTTGTTCCTCGGCTGAATTTATGCAGCTCTGGCTCTAGGTGGTCTTCAGCTCTGTTGATTGAGTCAGCACTTGTCTGCTGGGCGGTAAGAACCGGGGCGTGCATTGACCTATGCCTGTAATTACAGTGTGAAAATATCAGCTGTCCTCTCACGTAAATGTCGTCCCAGAGTGAGCAAAGTTTAATCGAAACAGAAGCTTTTGCCCGATCTGACACAGAGGTTGTGAATGCTGATGATGATGATGATGATGGGCTAGGTGGAGAATACATCCACTGTAATCCTCCAAAACTAAGAAAAAGATACATCTGCGTTAAAACAATTTACGTGGATTGCAATCAAACAAAGACATGAAGGAAACCAATCCAAGGAATATCATGTCGTTCCCACGTGTACAGCGAGTGTGAAGCTAGGACTGAAATTCAGAAGCTACAGTGTTGAATGTGTTGACAGTCTGAATAAAAGGCCTCCATGCTGCAACATTTGACCAAGTTTTCAAAGAACAGTGTGGAATGTGGAACAGAAATGTCTTGCCAAAATTGCACCGGAGAGCTGAATGTAATACATAAATACATGTCGAAATTTACATTTATAGAGATTTTCAGCATGAGATATTTTTCACTGACATCCTCCGATATTTCCTATCAATCAGAGCAGTCATCCCGATAACAACAAATAAAGGCCTTGCGTTCTTGACATTTGACCACCCATGAATCAGCACAAGGCAAACAAGACTTTGGTTGTTAAAAGCTTTCATTCAACATAGAGCCGAGGTTCAGCCAACGCACTCTTCTGCTGTGTATGTAGACTGTATGATTACATTCCAATGAGGTTCCTGCCGCTGTAAATACATGTGATGGTGAGTTGTGCGTGCCTGGAAATATTCACCACCTACGTGATGTACAGAAACTCACTGTTGTTCTCATCACTTTTGGCTTTCAAGGCAAGTGGAGGACAACACAAGAAATAGTGTTTTACGGCTCGACCATCATTTTAAATCAGTATGATCACAAGCTACAATGACTGAACACAGGGAAATAAACTAGCTCCACTCTCTTTCCATTTACTTTAATAAGTGTGACAAATCAAGCTAACATTTGTTTTATTCCCTGGCTGTCTCCTGGCTGGGAGTTTTTTTTTGCAGAGATTCTCATGCATATCAATGATATCACCATTTGAAATGTTGGGTCGATATAGTGTCCGCCATTGTTTGAATATGCTTCAACAAATGTCACCTATCTTAGTGTGCATCTCTGTGCAAAGAGCATGGGGGCTTAGTTGTGGACTTTTTGGAGCTCCACGTTCTCCTCTGGTTCTTTCTGTAAGCGAGCTCTGACTTACAGTGGCTGATACGGTGGGCCACAGCAGATCAAAACTCAATAAATCTCCCCATCAAGGAAATCGCGCCTTCCGCTATCTCGAAAAAAAAGCACCCTTCATCCCTAGGTGCTCCACTGAATGCGGTGAAAAGCTTCCACAAATGTAAGTACAGGACATCTGATTGCACTCGGTGAAGAATGTGCTGAATGTTAAATGAGAAAAAATATCAGGCACTACACAGGAGCCATCACAGGAACTGATTGACTTAAATACAAAAGCATTAGTTACAGCTCCAGCCAAGCTCAATGTTTGATGGAAACTTCAGACAGCACTATGCTTATTGGTAATCTACCATCATGCTTCAATGCCTCCCACAGAAAACACCCAATTAAATCGGCATCGAACATTGCATTTCCTCCAACACGTTATTTATTTCCACTGTAACCTGTTGTGTGCTCACACACCTCAGGAAATAAATGGCAGTCAATTTTACTGTGCATTTATGTCGGTAATATTGGCTATTCCTTCTATGGACAGAAATCCACGGCAAAGGGCAAACAATAAAAACAAGAAGAAAGAAAAAATCAATGACATCGGGTACCTCTGACTCAATCTGTTAAATATCCACACCCAAACCTCCCTTCTTTTATCTGTTCACCCTTTCATCTCTCCCTTTCTTTTTCTGTCTCTCTCCCTCCATCACCACCTCATCAGTCTCTCACTCCCTCGCCTCACCTGGGGGCGATCACAACACAAGGTGGAGTCATAAATGGCTGCAGAGTGAGGAGGGAAATCATTAATGGTCAAGCAGTTAGCTTGAGAAAATGCAGCCGTGCGCGTCGACTGCCAGAGGGGCCAGTGGAGGTCTTATTGGCTGATTTCACTCAAGCTTGACCTTTCTCATGAGGGAGCAGGGACACCGGAGTGTCTGCTAACCAACAAACACGGCTAAACCTCAAGATCAACAAACGGCACCCTGAGAGGGAGAAAACCAGTCACATGAAAACAGTTTCATGCTGGGCAGACCCAGGCACATCTGCACTGTGAGTCCTCCCAGATGCTGTTTGTATCTGTTGCTTATACAAACATTGTGCAACAAGATATTAGAGAGATCTTGAGGTTGCAGCCCTGTTTGCACAATCCGAAAGTTATATGTTTAATCCATCTTTGGGATGGGTCTTGCCACTGGTGGACAGGGACCTTACCCCTGTGTCCCTCAGTCATTTCTGATTGATTTGCCTCAGACTTGTTGTACAATACAAGCTGTGTACCTCGTGACACCAACAAAGTCCTCATTCCTTGGCAACTTGTCATTCCCTCCCAAAAAGACCCACATGCCCATTCTCAAACAGCTCATTTGAGCCTCCATTTCTACGGTGAAGATAAGGTTGGGCAAAGATTCTTTTGTGTAATAACATTCTGTTGTCATTAAGCTAACAGACATACATGAACAAGTTATGAGCGCAGTACAAGAGTAGTACACGTGGGATATTCGCTGGAGAGGAAAAGCTTGATGATGTTATGTAAATTGAGATGATGAGAGCTAGACAACTAAAATAAAGAGAAAGGGAGAAAAGAGAGCTAGAGAGACGGGATTTATTTCCTCTCCCATAGCAACCCTCAGCCCCTACTGAACCACCTCTCTCCTCTGAACTGTCTGTCGGAGGAGGATGGAGGAGTCTGTCATGCGTTGCATTGAGATATTTTGTTATATATATACGTCTTTGTACGTGTAACTGTGGCATTCTGATAAAGGGGCCTTATTTCATACACACTTAACGTAGGATAGTTGATGAGCAGATACATCGGAGTGGCCGCTCCTCATTCTTTTCTCTTTTCCTTTCCTTTTCCCTTCGCATCCCTCCGCTTTCTGTCACAGCGTTTGCACCTGCTGAAGACAGATAACGGGAACTGGAGGTTTATATTTGCTTTATTGAGCGTTAGATTCACAAGTGTGTATTCAGTGCTGATGGATGTTCCTCATGAGCCGTGCCCAATGGAAGCGACTCTGTGCCTGTGTGTCTATGCAAGAGTCTGTGTGTGTGTGTAGTAATGTGTGTAGGTTGTTTAAAGTAATCTGCATGGAGTGTGGAAAGCTGAGAGTAAAATAAGAATAAAGGCGAATATGCTTGTGCTTGCTATACATGAGCAAATGTGTTCACACAGTACACAAATACGTGACAGAAAGCTGGCTTGACTGCTAGTGTTGTATAACATGGAGATAACAATGACACCATGCAACAAAATTCAAATCAATCTTTTATCCCATTTTCCCGAAAAAATGTCCGTGCTTATCATTTTCATCTTGCATCAGCTCAGCTTTCTGGGGTTGGATAATAGATAATCTTCCATCTCATTTCTCCTTAGAGTTTCATATTACCAGATATTCCTCCTCTTACTTCTATTTTCACTCTCCCGCTTCGGGAGCTGCGGTTTGTCATGGAATTATTATTAAATTGATAGGAAGGGGTTCCCTGATTTAGTTTTTTTGTCAATTTGACCTTTTTCTTTAAGCAACAAATGTCTTCCAATATATTGATGTTGCTCTCCATCACCACAACGAGGCCTTAATTAAACCATCTATTCCGCCTCGGCTTTGATGTGACAATGACTGCCACCACCGTGGCTGATCTGACGTCGTAAGTCAAGTGCACTCGGCCATACCGCACGTCATGATGGCCATCTGCTTAGACAAGCCTGATTGTTATAGTAGCTCATCCGGAGAGGGTACCCTCGCTCTGCTAGGCGCCGGTCCTTAGTGGTGGTGTGTAAAGGCCTATATGGTAATGAAAGATGAAGCGTGTATTTGATAACAAGTAAAGCCCATGGGGAAGTCTGTTCAGGGCTACACATCATTTCATGTAGCTCCTCGGGAAGAGCTAAATATACATAACACGGTCTCATAAAGACCAGCGGTGGAAGATGTTACCATATTCTTTACTGCATTAAAAATACCAATACGACACGGTACACATACACTTGGAAATCAATTTCCACATTTAAATAAAAGATATATTGTTAAAGGCGTTTACTTAAAGTATCAAAAGTAAATGAAAAATAGTGACTTATCATGTGTTATTGATGAATCAGTGTATAAGTAGCGTTTTAATATCATAATTGGTTGAGGTGCTCGTTTTTATATACAGTTAGTGTAGCCCAGTTGTAAAGCGGAATTTTTTTTTATATTGAACCTTTTACATCTTTTGAGCTCAAACTCTTATTTAGATTCAACATCTGAGAAATTTAAAAGGGAAATCTGTCTTTGAAGGAACTGCCAACGACTCGTAGATATCTGGATTCATACAGATTACTGTTTTGTAAAAAGTCTCAAGCCCAAAACGGTTGGGACCCACTGGTTTAATCTTTAACAATGTATTGTATTTTCTCACGTTTCTCAAATGCTTTATGTCAAATCTTTTTCTGGAAAGAAGTAGCTATATATCCCAAATATATGCAGTATACAATATTTTCCTCTGAAATGCAGTGAGGTATAAATAGAAAGAAGAAATACTTCAGTACTCAGAACAGTACTTAAGTATATGTACTTTCAGTCAGTTACCACCACTAACACTGATACCATTTTAATAAATTCAGTGTCAGACAGTATATAAGAAAATCCTTGAATAAGATGAGATAAAAGAAATAGATAGCGACAAACAAAAGAAGCGTTTTGGCACCCCTGGCAACATGTCCTAAGCCATAAGTTTAGCCCCATCCATATTTAATTAGCAGTCCCTTCCTTGCTTTTAGGCATTTGCTGAGTGAACAACTCCATTCTGAGGGCGCTGCTCACTCCCAGTCACTTTGGATGAGCCTGTGGAGATAAACACTGCACAGGGAAAAGCACACAAATACTTCTTGATTGTAACTGACATACACTTTGTGTCACTCCTTTTGCGCCATGTCACCACGAATCGTATATATCCACTTGTTCGCCTAGCATTGTTTTTTTTTAGTTTGTATGCAAGTGTACTTTGTTGCATGTGTGTGCTTGGCGGATCAAAAGATGTAGAGGCAGCTATAATCCAGCTTTGTCAATCTGTTTTCCATCTCTGGTGATTTTCTCAGGGCTAATCTGTTAATAATTACTGTGACACAGATGCTAAGATCTCAAAGGAGCCCACACAAGCACATCTTCACTTCATCCTCCGCCTCTCATTTCTCTATTGATTACATGCAGGCACAGACACATAATGTACATTAACATATACACGCTCACACTCAAGCATAAACAGTAAACCCCCTGTGTGTCGCAGCCTCCTGCTTTCAACTTTTAAATCCCTTTCCTTTTTCCTCCTCATCTCAGCTCTCAACTTCTAAGAGTGACGGTCATATTGTGGTGATTCTACAGAAAGGTCAAAGATCACCTGGTGCTGTTAACACTTCTGGAGTTCCTAATAAAAAAAGAGATGAAAGGTTATTGATCAGCGTAGCGGATGTTGCAGCACCAATTGACCTTTCAGCTTCACATTTTCAGGCTGGTTTTGTGGATTTGGAGCTAGTCAGGGTTAAACGTTGGTTAATAATAGTGATACTCGTTACCCGGAAAGGTTGGAAGGAGCTAAACGTTTCTAAAATGTTACGTTTCTACATAAAAACCAGTGGAGCTAACTTTAGCAAAGTATGTTAGCACATCAAAAACTAGTGTTAGCACTTCTATGGTTCGCTAGCTACTGAAGGTATACTAAATGCCTGCACACGCTTTTGCTTTTTAATGATTGTAACAGTGAATACAGACCTACCCGGGTTGTTTCTTATTCATTTCATTGTCTTCCGTCTCAATCTCCAGGTGATGTGGTGGTTCACTTTAACACTGATCTGTAGGCTTTAGCTTCTGTCTTTATCTTTTTAATCTGTTTTTGCTGTTGAATCAGTTTGACATCCTGGATATTTCCTTTAGATATTGTAGACATTCTGTCTCTTCTCTCTAAAATTGCTTTTCTGTCTTTCCAAAAAAAAGAAAGTTTAAGCTGGGAGTGCAGTTAGTGACAGTGTGGGCTTCATGGTAGCTTAGATAAGTACGTTTTGATGACATTACTTTGCTAAAGGAGGATTACTTGTAAATCATAACAACCCTTACCAGTAACTGGTATCCCGATCACATTTTGACTATGATTCTGTGATAGACTGACTTAATTCTGCACATTGACAAGCTGATGCTATTGATCACCATTCAAACATTGACTGTAAAGCAACTTTTCGTAGTGAAGGATTGTGACATGTTTATGCTGTGGCCTGTTCAAACTCATCTGTTCTCTATACAGGCAATCAATTGTTAGAGCCCAGCTTGCTCGCAATCGGGCTAACCATATCCCCTATGTTTGTTTTCCTCATTCCTGGTGCAAAACTCATTATCTCAAAAATACAATGAAATTGATAATCCATTAGTTGCTGTATTTGTTTTTTGTCTCAGCGGGGACATGTTTTTTTTTGCGATAAGCATCGTGGCTTCTGTTGTTTTACGTTGTATTTTCCAGTAATAACTTTCTGTGGGAAATCACTGGACTGAACTATAATTGAATGAAATAAAGTATAGGCTGCTGTGCTAAGAGTGACAGAAAGTTAAAGACCTCCAGCTCAGAGAGAGACTATGGCTTCTAAGATGGTAATAGGTAAACATTACACTGGAAACATGTTTTTCGGACTATTGTTTAGTTACATTTTTACTCTCTTAAACCGGAAAGCAAATACTCAAATCTAAAAATCACACACCTACACACACACACACACACATATATATAACATAGCAGTTTCCTTTATAAAAGTTAGAGCCACACTGTGCAGGCAGTTGACTATCAGTGTCACTTCAGCTAACATACAGCGATGAAACAACAAGTTGAAAAGAGCCAAAGAGAGAAAAGAGCACCAATTCAAGACCCACATCTTCATCGCTCATCAAGCGTTCCTTGTCTTTGAGTGCTTTTCATCTTTCAAAGTCAGTGCCGATGTTCACTCTACATTTGGCTCAGAGACAGCTGCTTTCCATTTTAAGCACACTATAGTCTTTTATCCCATGAATCTTTCTCCCTTTTTCTCTCTCTCCGTTTTTTTTTTATGCTAGTTTTTGTTCACTCTGCTAATTGATGACGATAAAACAACTAGGTCTTCTATTTACTCCAAACTAATCACTGGAGTTTAATTGAATGCATGCACAGACTGTCAGTTTTGCGCATACAGGGTGAGAGACAATAAACATGAACTGAGCGTTCAAACAACTGAAAGTGTTTCAGCAAGAAAGCACGAAGGCCAGCGCCAGAATCTAACTGTAGACCAGCCTGCACTCTCCACATATGATGTTGCCATGGCTACACAACAGGGACGTGCCACCCACAGAAGCTGTCTAAATGTTTATTTTTTGCTTGAAGTGCCACCTTTTGTGTCCTAATTCTTAAACTATGAATAAGAGCAGTTTCCTGCCTACACCAGGTTTTTGAGCCGTGCAGCCGTGTCATTTGGCCACGGCAGTGTCCTTTTCCCTCGCTTTGCTTTGTACAGGCTCTCCAAATTATACAAACCACTCCATGCCCACCCAAGCCGGATTAAAGTGGGCACAGGTCATTATAACACACACAGACGTTGGCATGCAGCCCAATCTCACCTGACAACATGGATCTAAGAGGTCACAATAGTCCCTTTTCTTAGCCAGATGTAGCCGAACAATTAATCTCTTTAATAATTCATCAGACTCAAAAACATGCATACAAACTGTGCAGCTACATGGAATAAAATGTTGGCAACTGTTATAAAGAATCAAACGTATACCACTTATCTCGCATATCTTTCCATGTTACTAATGGTGAGTACAATTATATTTTTTAATGAAGTCCTGCTCTAAAGTAGAGTGCACCTCCGGCTGCCTTCATATACACAGAATATAGTATTCAACCCATTTTATGTTGTGCATGAGGAAGTGGAATTCAAATGAGCCAATTTGAAGATAAAGCAATATCCTTATTATTATGAATAGAATCATTATTTTTGATGGATCTGAATGTTGAACTGAAGCTTTACTCATCTAAAATAACATGATGTTACTTGTTACTCTGTGATAAAGTGTGTGATACCACTAGCTTTTAGCTGGCACATGGACAACCCACAGCTCATTATCTTTAATTAGCCCAACCTTGTTCATTACCACCAGATTTACAGAGTCTGCATGTGTTTCAGCGTCTGCCTGTGCTGCCAATGACATTTAGCGATACCTGGTCGAGTGGCCTGACTGTGAGTAGTTTTGGCAACGTGGACTCTCAAGTTCAGAGAAATTACGGCCTGAAAAGCCTTGTGAACGATGGAGGACTGGCAGGAGAACCACCAGCAGTCATGAGAGCACAAAGAGGAGACAAGCATCTTTTTTTGGCAGTGAAACAAATGAACGGCCCGTTGCATGGCTGGGGCTGTCACCCGTGTGATCTTCCCCATAACCACAGGTTTCCTGCATCTGTTGCTGCCTAAAGGCTGTGTCACCCCTCCAGAGGTGCAAGCCGTGTCCAATTTTAGTGCTTTTATTACCCCAGACCGTATGAGAATGCCCGATTGATGCGTGAGAATGTGAGTGTTTGGTGTGATTGGCATTAAGCTTCCTTCACCACAGAAACCCTCCTGTGGTCCATTTGAGTCTGACGGGTGCTGATTGGGTTCAAGTGCTCCTCGACTGCAGATGCCATTTGAAGATTGCTTTCATCTCCCCTTGAAACACAAGGACAGATAAGAAACACCCCCTTTTCACTGAGGATTCAAAAAGCTCCCTCTCACAAATACATGTGCACTGCGTAACTTTTTTTGTTTACCTCCTTCCCTTCCTTTCTTGTGCCTTTTGTCCGGAATGTATACATGCACACATATAAACACACCCAGAAAGAAAATACCACAAATTGTATCCGCTTTGCTCCAAGGCAATTCCCTTCAAAAGCGAAAAAGATGTTGAGAACGATTGGTCGATTGGTCTTGAAAACCCTTTAACTCCCTCGTCGTCCACCACCACTCCCATCTTATCTTCCCCATACAGCATGCTAATCAAAAGCGGTCGTGCCCTGCTATCTCTCAATGGGATCAGCAGCTTTGGCTAAAGCCCCTGCCATGAATGTCTTAAAAGCAGCACCTTTTAAATTAGGACAGCTGTTGTTGGCTTTCTATCCCATGAACACCACATCGAAAGATGAACTAAACTGCCAACAAAGTGACAAATCCCTTTTCAGGGTGTTGGAATGGTGACCATTATTCTGGTGACCATTATTCTCCACTAATAACGTGCACCTCATTTTATAAGCTGCTTCTACATGTTTTCATAAAGAAGGCTCAGAAAAGCAGGGCGTATCTTATTAAAAATCTGTACTGGGAGTCGTTTAATAAAGCAAATTCAAAGCTGTTGTAATCAG